>CM053747.1:16873494-16918028 GCA_028658305.1 Pachyuromys duprasi | reverse complement strand
ATGAAGCTTCCAGTTGAGTAGCAGTTTGACTTCTTCATGTTTTATGATGGTAGTATGTGCTGTCTTCAGCAATAGCTCCTTACTACTAAGTTCTGGAAGGTAACCATGACTCTAAGTTACTTCATTAGGATGACTGATCAAGTTCCAACCACTAATCTGAGAAGTTTATTTCATTTTTTAGCAGCTGACCAACATTCCATCATGTAAATATGCTACATTTTCAATACCCATTCATCAGTTGTTGAACATCTAGCCTATTTTCATTTCCTGACTGTTGTGAATAGAACAGCAAACAGGGAAGCACCAGTATCTCTGGAATAAAACATACAGTCCTTTGGGCATACGTTGAAGCAGAACGGATGGAGTATGTATTATATGCTTCCCTATTTCTGCAGAACTTTCACGTTGATTTCTTTATTTGTTGCACTAGTTTGCAGGTTTAGTAGTGGTGAAGACATGTCCTTCATTCCCCACAGCCACATCAGCATCTGCTACAACTTTATTTTTAAAATCTTGATCATTCTGCTTGGGGTAAGATGAAATATCAAAGAGGTTGTAATTTGCATTTCCGTAATGGGTGAGGATGCAGAACATTTTACAAAATGTTCCTTCGCCACTCGTATTTCATTCATGTTTTTGAGGCATGTATAGTTGCATGCCTCATTTTTAATTGGGTTACTTACTTGATGTTTAACGTTTTAGTTGTTCATATATTCCAGACACCACCCTTTGCCAGATGTATGCCTGGTAAAGATTTCCTTTTTGTGTGCAGGCTGCTTCCTCGTTTAAATCATGGTAGTCTTCATTGTACAGAAGCTTTTTAGTTTCATGAGCTCTTCTTTGTTAAGTTTTGACCTTAATGCCTATGCTACTGAGGTTCTGTTCAGAAAGTCCTTTTTTGGACCTAAAAGATCAAGTGCATGCTCTACTTTCTGCTCATGAATTGAGTTTTGTGTGGGTGAGAGATAAGGATCTAGTTTTGTTCAGGGTTCTGACTTCTCTCCAGTGTGTATTTTTGGGCCTTTATTTTATTTTATTTTTTGTCAAAAAACTAGTTTCCAATTCTACCCCACTGAGCAATGTGTCTGCTTTTATTTGAGCTCTATGGTTTGCATTCCCATAACTTAAAATTAGGGATAATGGTACTTCTAGCATTTCTTTTACTGTTCTGGATTGTTTTGGCTCTCCTGGTTTTTTGTTTGTGAGAGTTTAGATTATTTTATTAATTTCTGTAAAAATTGTGTGTACTTTTTATGGGGATTGCGTTGGTTCTGTAACTTGTTTTTGGTAGGATAGCCATTTTCACTATATTAATTCTGACAATCCATGATCATGGGAGATCTTTCCATCCTCTGGTATCTTCAATTTTTTCTTCTCCAATGCCTTCAATTTTTTTATTATACAAGTATTTCACTTCCTTATATTTAACCCAAGATATTTCTTAAGGCTATTGTGAATGAGACCTTTTCTGATTTCCTTCTGCGAGTTTGTATATAGGAAAAGCTAGCTGATAATATTTGTGTTAAATTTATATTCTTCTATTTTGATGATTGTATTTATCATCTGTAAAAGTTTTCTATTGGAGACTTTAAAGTCTTTTATATACAGAATTATGTCATCTGCAAATAAGAATATTTTGTTTCTTCCTTTCATATTTGTATCCCCTTTTTATCTCCATTACTTGTCTTACTGCTTTAGCTAAAACTATATATGTATTTATATTTTTTTTTGTTTGGGAGATTTTTTTTCTGTAAATATCTGCTAGTTAAATATCAATTCCAGCATTTTCTTTTTAGTTTTTGTGTATTGGCAAGAGTTGGGTATGAAGTTACCCACTATCACTGTGCAAGGGTCAATATGTGAGTTTAGCTGTAGTAGTGTTTCTTTTATGAACTTTGGCATTCTTTTGTTTGGAGAATAACTGTTTAGAACTGTAACATCCTCTTGCTGGATTTTTATTTTGATGCATATTTAGTATTCTTCTGTAATATCTTCTGATTAATTTTGATTTAAAGTCTACTTTTTCAGACATTAAAATGGCTATACTTGCTTGCTTCTTGGGTCCATTTGCTTGAAATATGTTTGCTTATGGTGATGTCTAATCTTTTATGTGTTTCTTAGATGCAGCAGAAAGACAGAACTTGTTTTCTAACTCAGTCTGTTATTCTGTGCCTTTTTATTGGGGAATTGAAACCATGAATGTTGAGTTATTAATGATCAGTATTTATTGATACCTGTTATTTTGTTGTTATGGTGTGGGTTTCCTCCCTCTTCAGATTTATTGTTTGGGGTTATCTATTTCTTGTGTTTTCTTGGGTGTGATTAACCTTTCCAGGCTCATGTTTTCTTTCTAGTACTTTTTGTAGAGCTGGATTGGTGGCTAGACTGCTTACATTTGGTTTTATCATGGACTGTTTTTCTTTTTCTATAATGATTGATAGTTTTGCTGGGTATAGTAATCTGGGCTGGTATCTGTTGTCTCTCAGAGTTTTTAGAACATCCATCCAGGCCCTCTAGTTTTTAGAGTCTCCACTGAGACATTTGGTATTATTCTAATGGGTCCATGTTTATATGTTACTTGGTCTTTTCCCTTGCAGCTTTTAATATTCTTTGTTTGTTCAGTAAATTTAGTATTTAGGTTATTATGTGTCGTGGGGAATTTCTTTTCTGACTCAGGCTATTCAGTGCTCTGTGTGCTTCTTATACCTTCATTGGGACTTCCTTCTTCAGGTTAGGAAATTGTACTATGATTTGTTGAAAATACTTTGTGACTTTGATATAGATTTCTTCTCCTTCTATTCCTATTATTCATAGATTTGGTCTTTCATAGCTTTCCAGATTCCCTAGTTTTGTTTCTGTTTTTGTTTGTTTGTTTACTTTTTTGTTGTTTTGTTTTTGTTAGCATTTTCTTTTTTCTTTCTTTTTTAAAATTATTTTCTTTAATTGACATATCATTTTATTTTATTTTACCTTGTCTTCAACACCCAAGATTCCCTTTTCCATCTCTTTTACTCTGTTGGTAATGCTTACCCTAGAGGTTCTTGTTTCACTTCCTAAATTTTTCATTTCCAGTTTTATCTCACTTTGGGTTTTAACTAATAATTCTATTTCTAGTTCGATGCCTTGAACCGTTCTCATTGCTTTTACTGTTTTTGTTTTCATAGATTTTATTAGTATATTTATTCGTCTCCTCTTGAACATATTCTTAATATTTGCTATTTTGAAGCCCTTGCCTTATGCTTCAACTATATTGCATTTCTCAGGGCCCACTGCAGCAGAGTTACTGGGTTCTGGCGGAGGCCTATTTTCTTGGCTGTTAACGTTCGTGGTTTTGTGTTGGTGTCCAAGCATCTGGACTTGAGATGACTTGAAGTGATTCTAAGTGTTGACATTTCATCTTGTCTTTGTTGGCTGGCTGTTCCATTCCTTGGCTTCTGTTGCCCTCTCTGGGTCTTAGGAAAGTGAGGTGGCTGTGGGTACAGATGCTTCTGCAGGTCTGTGGGAGGCAGAGAGGACGCGAGCTGCGCTAGGAGAAAACGTTGAGGCGGCTTCAGCAAAGGACTAAGGGGAACCTGCCCACACCAAGAGGAGGGGTCTCCAGGGACTGGGAAATGTGGCAGGAAGAGGGGATCCCGCAAGTAGGTTGCGGTAAGGCAAAAATAGTCTGAAGAGATAGGGATGAAAAGCCTATGGGAACCCTGTTCTGTAACAAGAGATGGAGTCTTCAGTGAATGGAGTTGAGGTGGGTGGAGGGGCACCTGCAAGCAGGCTGCTGCTTCACGGCTGAGGGGAAGAACTGAGAGATCATAGAGGAGAACAGTGTGGATCACCCGCCTGTTTCTGTCAGATGTGGCCACAGGGAATCCTGGGTAGAAAGTGTTTCTAGGAATTGGGAACGGACACAAAGGAATAGGGATGGGCTAAACGGGGGTGCTGAGAGGATCCACAAGGAGAAAAGCCGTGTCTATATCAAGGCTTACTGGAATCCTCAGGGAATGGAGGTAGGGATAGAACAGGGGCCCCTGCAAGAAGCAGTCTACAGGAAGTGGTATAAGGCTGGAGAGATGATAATGTAGGATAGAAAGGAGAGTGAAAATCATCTACCTGAGTTCCAGCCTGGTGTGGCCACGAAAGTCCCAGGTGGAGAGTGTTTCTAGGTATAGGTGGTTGCCATAGAAATATGAATGGGCTAGAAAAGAGAACCGAGAAGGTCTCTGGGGAAATGAATAGCTGTGTCTGGCACGAGGTTTGTCGAAGACCCCAGAAAATGGAGGTGGGGTGGGGAGAAGCCCTTGCAAGCAGCAGGTTTGGGATTGAGACCAGCAAGCTTGTCCACATCAATCTTAATTCATTAAAACAAGGTGGAAATGTTCAAATAGAAGTTATAGATTCTTGTCGTCAGACTAATGAAGAATGAATGACATGAACACTTCAGAGAAACCTCACTATCATGCTTCGCTGAGCTGACACGACCTGGTTCTGGTAAAGGCCACTTCAGTGGGGACCCCGATGACTTGGCTCTGTCCGCTCCCTAGCTATTTAACATTCACCCCAAAACAAAAATCTTAAAGGTTTATTGTGTAAGTATGCAGAAGCCTTGTAGAAGTTTTCTTAAATTTGACAATGACTTAGCAATGGTATTGCTGATAGGTAATAAATCAGAAAGGAACCTAGGAAAACTATCACCCATTTAAAAAAAAAAGTTTGGTTAAAAAAGTGAGAGAGAAAAACCAACTTATTTTTAAAATTTACTGCATATGAAATGAAATCATAACATTATAATTTAAAAGGTAAAATGCATAATAAAATGCAACAGAACGTATTAGTTAATATCTATTATTAGTATAGATGTATTAGTTGATATCTTTTGACATTTGTAACAACTGTCATCTTTGTACAAATTTGCATCTAATTTAGTCAAGTTCTAGGTAAGTATTCATTTTTCAGTGTTCAGTGTTATTGCTGTTTATTTTAAATTGCCACACCTGTAATCCCAGCACTCAGGGAGACAGAGGCAGGTGGATCTCTATGAGTTTGAGGCTAGCCTGGTCTACAAAGTGAGTCCAGGACAGCCAGGGCTACACAGAGAAACTCTGTCTCAGAAACAAAGAAAAGAAAATTGGAACCCCAGGTTGAAATCATCAAATTGCCAAAGTATTTAAGAAAAAGAATCACAAAATATTGAATTTTAAATAATAGCTCTTTTCTTTAAGGCTAACTTTAAATAAATAAATATAGATAGAATAGTTCCAATGGAATCTTTTGAATATAGCATGAAAAAATATAGTAGGTTGGTTCCTAAGCAATATTCTAAATCATTTCTCTTCCGTTTCTCTTCTAGAAGTTAAGTTGATACAATAAATACTAAGTAGCAGAGAGAAATCCAAGAACAACTGTGTGCCATGGAACTTGCAATCCTACCAAAAAAAGAAAATATAACTTCTAACATATAAGAAGAGCAAAAGGGTATACCATGCCATACACTGGAACACGTGCTAACTTCCATGACAAGATGTTTTGTTTTGATTCTTTTTTTTTTTAATTTTCTATTTTGTTTTGTGGGGGAAGTCACACGTGTGGAGGTCAGACTCGACAGAGAGATGAGAGGGATTGGGGTACCCTATGTGAAATTCACAAAGAATCAATAAAAAGTTAAAAAATAAAATAAAGAAGAAGTGAGAGAGAAAACCTGACTGAACCCTGTGGCTCCGGATATTAATCACCTGAGAACTGCCTCCTGTTTTCACAAGCCAATAGCTGGAGAGGCTGAGAAAACTAAAGGAACAGCAGGAAGCGGGGGAATTAGGATGGACCCTCCATGACTGGCCAGCATCTGTATATAGTTCTAAGCAAGGAAGCATGCCCGACCCAAGCTGCTCCCACAGGAACGGGCAGGTTTGTTCATGTCTAAGGACTGGAGAAGGATTGCATCAGGCTCGCTACAGAGCTCTGAAGGATCCCCTGGGAAAGCCAGTCTTACCCAGCGAGCGCCAACGCCTGTACTCCAAGCGTGAGGAGAGTGGTTGCATGTTAGTATCTTATTTAGTGGTTATTCCTCAGAGAGAACCGGTAACAGAGCCGGCAAACCCGAGAAGCATTTCGCACAAAAACTACCAGAGATAAAAAAGTAAAAGAGGAAAAAATATGTGGTAAATATTACTCAGCCCAGCACTGCCGGTGCCATGATCCAAGCCGCAGCAACCCCGAGCCCAGCAGCCTGGACAGGACCTTAGCTCTGTCAAAAGTGGCAGGGGTACAAATCAGAGAGAGAGAGAGAGAGAGAGAGAGAGAGAGAGAGAGAGATTGAGAGATTTGACTACAAATATCAGGAAACTTGCATAAAAAGTGTCGAATGAAAATTTGAAAACAATGTCCAGATCAAGCGCAATCAGCTGAAGACTGATCGCATTAATGTTTGGCTGTTCCCACCAGCCCACTTCTAGGTTGTCTAGCAACCTCTGACATCTTCACTGTAGTCATCATCTGCTGCAGCCAGGTGCATGGGATATAACTTGCCTAGGGCCCGTGCATGCTTTGACAAATTACATTTTAAATGTAATAATGCTGAAAGGTTGAGAGAATTATATTTTGACTCATCATAGTAAAACATGAAGGGTAATTAATCAGTTTTTTTTTTCTGTATTTTTTGCCTTAAAGAATTTTAACTAAATTGGCTGTGCTGATGAATGCCTTTAATTCTGGCACTTGGGAGGCTGAGGCAAGCAGATCTCTCTGAGTTCAAGGTCAGCATGGTCTACATAATGAATTCCAGGTCAGCCAGGGCTATGCAATGAGACCCTGTCTCAAACAATCAAGCAATCAAACAGAACAAAAAAGAATTTTAACTATTACTTATAAATACAAAATTTATATACCAATACAATGTATCATGTAATATTTTGATACTCATACACATTGTGAAATGTTTAAATAAGGTTAAACATATTTATCCTTTCATTTACTACCTCTTTGTGGTGGAAACATCCAAGATCTTTTCACTCACTCACACTCACACACACACACACACACACACATTCTATATATGTATTATCCAATACATACTTATGTATATGACTATACAGAGGGATTTCTGTGTTAATGAGATTAATATAAAAATAAAAAGAATTCAGTTACATTTATGAGTCTGCGTTCTGTTACCACAACAACATGTCTGAGAATGACATTAAGGATCAACGGTCTGTATCAAGGCTTGGCAAGGGGCATTCCTGGCAGAGGAAACACAGTCATGGGGTGGCTGGCAAGCAAAAGAGGAGACAGAGGGACCAGGAAATCCATATTTCTTTCAAGGGCACAGACTCGATGTTCCAACTTCTTCTTTCTAGGTCCACCTCTTCAAGGTTCGACCACCTTTCAATAAAGAGCGGCACAGGACTCAAACACACAAATGGGCTTGGGGTACATTGAAGATCCAAGTTAAAACATCAAATAATCCTGCTAATAGGCTTAAGATACAGATTTCCACAAAACATTTCTTTATTGTATATTTTAAAATGTACCTCTCAATATAAAACACACACACACACACACACACACACACACACACCTCAGTATGTATGTGATTACCACACACACAGAGAAGGTTACCTTTAACTTCCAAACAAGAGTTGAGAAATTTTTTGAATTTTCACTGACAGTTATTATTTTCTCAGACCTGAGTAACCATAGATGGAAGCTTCCTAAATTATGTGTAGTTACATATATAGGAGTTTGAATGGAGTTAACTTATAGCGGGGGTACAATACGGCAAGTAGGCAGCAAATGAAAACCCTATTATTGAGAATGTGTTCCTGCTTTTTGAGTTATTGGCCAATAGGGTCCCACTAACAGCACACCTCTCCCCACCTTCCATCAAGGCTGTCTCCAGTGATCTCGGTTACTCTTCAAATTGTGATACTAAGACTCTGCTCTTGACATCACACACCTGAATCACGGATCATCTAGCACTCATCTGAAAGCTTTATCCCTATTTGCTAGTGTTCATGGTACTAAAGGCATCATGCACACCACTGGAGGAGAAAACTAATCATCGAGCTCACCTAGACATGAGCCCCATGATCTACAATAACTGTTAGCCTGAAAGCACAAATGCTACACGAGTGACCAGCTGTTTTCTGATTGGATGTATGGTCCACTCCATGAGGCAGAATCCATACCTGGCAGTGTTAATGGGGCCAAGAACCTAGGCTTAGAATTGTCATTGGTCCTAAGGGAAAACCTACTACTATTATCCTCCTAAATGTACATAATGTTGAAATGCCTCTTTATTGTTGGGGTACATTGTGTGAAGGTGTGTCTCTGCATATTTAATTGTTGATCGCTAAGCCGGCAGAGAGTGAAGTACTAGCTGGATCTTGTTACTTCTATGGCCCATCACTGGTTTCATATTTTGAAAATTTTCATCCTTCCTCACCAGCCTATTGGTTATAACAAAAATCTGATGGCCAATAACTGAGTAGAAAGTGAGGGCAGAACTTCCAGGCAAAGAGAGGGAAGCTGGGAGGAGACAGAGGAGATTCAGGGGACAGACACAGAGGTGGATGGACAGACAGACAGATGGACAAACTACAGCAGAGAGTTGGAGCTAGCCACATGGCGGGACGTAATGCCAGCATTAGTCGGTTATGCTAGTCAGTCAGCTGGGAGACCGCCCAAGCTAAAAGGCCTAACCGTTAAACGATATTCAAAGACTCCGTGTCCTTATTTCTTACCACTGATGGGTTCGAGGAGGCCACAGAATCTTCGTTCTGGTCCCTGTGCTACATGAGACTTAACCACAGGCCCGAAGCCCCCTCCTGTGCTAGACAACTAAGGCTGCTGCATTTTCTGTTGTGTCTCCTTACAAAAGGATTTTTTATTTGTAAATAACAAATGAGGCACCTTTTTTTTGATGTTTCACACATTTGAAAAGAGAGAGAGAGAGAGAGAGAGAGAGAGAGAGAGAGAGAGAGAGAGAAACTATAAGTCACTTTCCCCTCAGATTTGATTCCGAGATGAACCCATCAGTATTACATCTGAATCCTCACTCAGGCAAAACCTCAGGTAGATACTTCCTTGTATAGAAAACATTCTATTTTAATAATAATGATGTGTAAAAGGCATCACTAAGAGGATGCTAATGTCTCAACGCCCTTAAGTATGCTTAGTGTATTCACGCCCAACAGAGATCACTCTTTTCCACATCAACTCAGTACAGCAAAGTAACGACAGCTTCTTTTCCTTATTAAGAAACCACACCCAAGTCTTACTGTGTAGCAGCAAACTTTGCTGTTTCTCTTAAAGAACACAGAGAAATCGTATGTATAACCCTTGTTATAAATTAAGTCCAAGTTGTTGTTTGACAATAAGATGCTTTATTAAACTTGATACATTTACTACATAAGAATTCTGTGAAAAAAACTGGGCTATCAAATTATTTTACATCTGGACCCCCGCATTATAGAGTCTGTCCCCAAACTTTATCACTTTGCTATGTCATGGCTATAAGCACAAATGACTAAAGGCAGCAACTGTTTTCCTGGGAAGAAAAGACAAATCTCGTCTTTTGGTTGACCTGTCTGCGATATTCCAAGCTCTCCCAGCAAAATCAGAAGTCCTGATCCCATCTCCACGCGGTCACATCCAGGGTGAGCTTGGCACAGCACCAGGGTGCAGCACAGTGTCCACACAGGGTCAGCCTCAGGAGGGCATCGTCCTTCCACCTCGTGAGCGTTACTCCAACTATTCCAAAACTCCCTGGAGGGCTGAAACTTCTGGGAAGAAGAGAGAGGGGGGGGAGACAGGTTTGAATATCGACAGAAACGGAAAAATGGTCCAGTTACCTGAACCAAGGCATAGATGTTGGAAAGCAAGTAGTTTTTAAAAATGCTCTCCAGATCAGGGGTGTTTTCTGAGACTGGTACTCCAACCAAGGACCATTCATGGAGATAACCTAGAACCCCTGCTCAAACATAACCTATGGCAGCACAGTGTCCAAGTGGGTGCCCTAGTAATGGGAACAGGGACTGTCTCTGACAAGAACTGATTGGGTTGCTCTTTGATCACCTCCCCCTCAGGGGGTGCAGCCTTACCAGGCCACAGAGGAAGACAATGCAGCCAGTCCTGATGAGACCTGATAGTCTAGGGACAGATGGAAGGGGAGGAGGACCTCCCCTATCAGTGGACTGGGGGAGGGGCATGGGTGGAGAAGAGGGGGAGAGGGTGGGATTGGGAGGGGAAGAGGGAAGGAGCTACAGAGGGAATAAACTGTAATTTATAAAAATAGAAATATAATAATAATAATAATAATGCTCTCCAATATGGCAGAAGAGGACCCAAGTCACTGTCTCTGCCCTTCCCTTACCAGGCACGGGGGGCTCTGTGATGAGGTGCTTGTGGTTGGTAAACAGTTCTGCGGAGCTGTCTAGTGATCTTTCTTCTAGGTCTGACTCTGGGATTGGAGTGCAGCCACCTAAATGAAAAACACAAAGAGTATTTTAAGGAACCACTAAGAAAATCTGCCTTTCCACACAGTGATCTTGGAAGTACGCTACACATAATGAAAATAAGTAATATGACAGCGATCTTCAAGAGAGAAGCAAAATAATTATCTTAAATATTTCAGTGAAAATCCTGGGAATGCACTTTTGACACTAAAGACATGAAGAGCTTAGCAGCAAGTGACAACAGCATTATCTTTCAATTTCCCTTGTTTGGTCAGAAAGAACAAAACCTCCATCAAATACAATATCTATAGCATTAGCAGCCTCTCTGCAGAAATCTTCTTCCATACAGATCATCAGAAACTATGAAATACACAGAGTGCACACTGGAAGAGAAAGAACACGCCCTCCTGTGTGGAGGAAGGCTGCCGTGTTCTACGACCGGGCCTCTGGTGGGGCTTCTCTGGGCTTTTTGTCTCCCGGAATCCCACACCCTCTAGGACAGACACTCCCACTTCATAAGGCAACAGAAAAGCCATGAAACCGCCTTGAGGAACATTTCAATATGAAAGTCACTCAAGGATGAGATCTTTTTTAAAGTCTTGGTATCCACCACTTCACTGGATTCATCAAAATCTTGTATGGGAAACTCAAATTCGTGTGTGAGTTTCTTGACACCCTCAGCAACATGGTCTATTTTGCTCTTGCTTCCTGGAAGTGGATTAGCATGTGTTTACCGTACATGGTTCTTTCCAAAGCCTCTTTTCTTCTTAATGAAGTGTGAGTTCTTTTTCCTGAGTTCTTTCACGCACTGGGTCCAAAGCGTCGGTACTTAACTTTAGTTTTATGTGTGAGAAGTTTTATGAAGCTGATGACATTTTGAGAAGACAGTATGAACAGCTACCTTCACATCACACTAGAAGAAAAGGCAGAGGCAAAATCTAGCTCTGAAGGAAAATGCACCTCGCCACCCACAGCCCTGCACCCTCACTGGGAAATAAATGGAGGAGGAAAATTGGAGAGAAAGGAGTTTCCAAGTTCATAAAATGAACGGTTCCCTGGGAACACTGGGATTGTCTGTCAGTGGGTAGGGCTGAGCTGGCCCAGTTCTATCTGCAAACTGCAAGGCCCCACCTGAAAGGAGAACTAGGCTTATTTTCAGTCTTTCCAAAGCTAAGTCATGACAGAAACCATTATCATTCTGCACTTTGTAGGCGCTTAAAGCTCTGTATACATTATCTCAGTTAATCCCTGCCCAGCATACCGTGAGTAGAGATTGTTTTCACTTTAAAGATAAGAGGTCTCATCAGACTCAGTAAACTGCCAAGGTCACACAGGTCTCCACTGCTTAGAGTTTTGAGTAGCCTCTTAAGTGAAGTGGAGGAAGGCAAAGGGGGCAGCGCTGAGCAGCGTTTAGCAGTACTAGTGAGGCCAGTGACAGATGAGAGCTGACCTGAGGGATAACTCACTCTCTGCTGAAGGAGCAGTGTCTCCACAGACAGAGGCATACGGTCCTGTTTCCACCGTAGACTCAGAGGTCAGTGTCTTTTCCACCCCCAGGACACACAAGATAGGGAGAGAGGGGGCAGGGATGGTACACTCATACTCAAGCAAACTTCGGGAGTGTGGCAGGGCCACCCGCCAGTGGCCGGGGAAACTGCATGGAATCTGCTGTGTGCATGGGAGGGGCACTTTCCAAGGATGAATTACTGTCCGCCTTGGCTTCTGGCTGATGCACTATGATGCAAGGCTACACACGAGGACTTAAGAAGTATCCTTGCTCTTTGTCACATGGGCACAAAGGGAAAGTCAGTGGCTACAGACAAACAGCAAAGCAACACAATTTTTCCTGTGTCCAATGCTCTCCCCTCCTGATGCTCTAACGGGCAGTGACTATGTGTGCTTCCTCTTGATCCCCTTCGTGTTTTCTGACCAGACACACTGCAGGGGCTGACCAGTCATTTGCTCTAACAATAAAGGACAGTTGTACCCCCCTGTAGCCAGACTGCTCAACCGCATGCCAGGCCCATCTTTGCCTTGGGCCCTATTTTACTATAAGACTAACTGACACTGGGGGTAGTCATAAAAATCAAGTCCCCATAATGGAATTTTGAAGTGAGACTGGCCACTGGTTTGTAAGAATAAGGGGCTCCATGCTGGCCACTAAAAGACACGGTAATCACCCCTGGTGTGCAACTGCTCACCTTGGTTAACAGAGATGGGCATGTGGAGGTCAAGATGGAATTCTCCTGCTGGGACCCGTAAACATCTCTACTGATAAGAATTCCAGATAATTTGCAAAAGGAAAATGGCAGGCTCAATGGCCCAAAAAGGTAAATGCAGAAAGCCAGAAACCCTCCTTGTCTCCCTAGTCTAAGTGAGGTCATCTTACCATCATATCAACACCAGAAGGAACACCTGGGATCTGGTGAAAAATTCAGAATCCCAAGACCAGACCAGACCACATTTAACCCCAGAAGGTGGGATTATGTGATGAGAGTATGTATATACATTTGCTAAGATATTAAAAGTAATAAGCAAAAAAGAGAAAAATAAGATATAAAACTTCCAAACTGACAGAGCTTCTGAAGCTCACCCGTGGATGTGAAGTTTGGGTCCCACGGAGACCAGATGAAGTGCCCCTGGCTTAGAGCCTAGGCCCCAAAAGGAGAAAGGAAAGAAAACGCGCAGCTGGACGGAATCATCCAAACACAAACAAACTGGCAGGAGTCATCCAACACACTGGCAGATTCAGCAGGAACTGCGGGCTCCTGAAACCAGGCAAGGATCTCCAAGAGAGGAGAGTTCTACGGCCCTGCTATGCACTCGCATCTCCGCTGTGCATCTGCAGTATGCCGGTGCACTCCATCATCACGCCACCCATCGGAAAAGGGCTCCTGCCCTCACTTTAAAAGTGCGGCGACATCCACAGTTATTTGCCCCTTCCCTGCTGCTTCTCCCATCATCTCTTCCCCAAAGTTAGCTCGGGCCGTTTTCTACTTTCTTGACTCAGGGAAACCTGGAATGTGGTTGAACTAGAAGGAACTTGGAAATACAGACATCAACTTATGATGGTGCAAACCAACAAGGATTCAGCAGAGACTGAGTGAGATTTAAAACATGACAAAGCTATTTACTTTATGTGTGTGTTAGGGTGCAGCATGTGTGCCAGGATGAGCAACATGTGGAGGACGGAAGAACAAATCACATGACTTGGTCCTCTCCTTCCAGCACGTGGGTCCCAAGAACTGAATCCACGGGGCATCAAGTGCTTTCACGTGCTAAGCCATCTTGCCAGCCTGAATTAGAATTTTGGGTTTTGTTCTCTGTCAGGTTGGGGATACAGAGCATCGTCCTGTCTTGACAGCAGGCAGTGAGCTTTGGATCCCAGTCAATCTACCCCATCCCAAGAGAAAGCAGCGGACACTCTACTGCACTGTGTTGCTCAGCTGAGTCCTGGGAGGTTAAGTAGCCGAAAAGCATCATCCATTTTACGACATTTTCACTGTCACTGGGATTATGGGGCTGGACCCCTCATAGTAAGTCATCTGTATTTTCCTCTTGGCTTTGGTTTTCCATACCCAGGCTCAACAAAATAATGGATCTGAGAGCCACACTCAGGGCAGTGGGGGCCGGGGTGGGGGATGGAAGGTAGGTAAAGAGCAGAAGAAAACACAGTTGTTGACTGGCTCCAGAGCAGCAAGAGCCCAAGGCTGGGTCCAAGGCATAGCGGACAGGACTTGGGGCACTGGGAAGACTGATCAGCAAGAATGCCAGCCTCTGCCACAGAGAGTCCTGGAGTTGCACTCTGCTAAAGGCTGGGCAGCCATTGTGTCCTTATTTCTGAGCCCAGTTTACAAGCTTCTGAGTGGAAGGGACAGAGTAGATTAGGCAAAAACAACTAAAATTGAATTTCTAAATCTTGCTATTTAAGAGAATACAATTCCAACATTTCTTGCATTCTGCCTTGATGTTGTAGTGGGATGTCAACCCTGTTGGGAAGTCTTAATTTAAAGTGAAATTGTGAGATTTTGTCATTTGCCAAAGGTCATACAGAAAATCTATACAGCCCGAAGGCCTGCTCTCTCCACTGAAGCAGCATTTCTCAGAAGACTTACTTTTCACATTTCCTATCTAAACCAATACTTTTAAAATTTTGTTGTTGTTGATGTTTTGCTTTGGTTTTGTTGTTTTTTGAGACCGACTTTCTCCATGTAGTCCTTACTGTTCTGGAACTTTCTTTGTACACCAACTCAGAGACTAGCCTCTCTCCATCTGTCTCTCAAGCTCTGGGATTAGGCTACCACTCTTGGCTTAAACCAACAGCTTTTCAAACTATAATTCAAAATGTGTAAAAGAAATTAGTAGAGAATGAAAGGAAAAAGTATGCCAGCTCTTATTTTTGGGTATTAGAGACAATATTTGCAAAGTCCCTTGTCAACTGCTACATATGCTTTCAACATTTGTTCTCAGTTTTGGGCAACAAAAAGTCTGCAACCAGATGCTAGCCATCCTGTGAGCAGTGTCACCACGAGACACGGCCAGCCACAATTAAAAGGATGTATAGAATTGGGGTCATCAATAACAGAATGCCAGAACACTTCAGAATCCTAGTTATCTTAGAGCCCAACCGCCAGTAACTCTTTTTGGCAACAACATAGGCTTCGCCCATTTCATCCGCACTCTTTTTCAGACACATCCTCCTTCCAAGTCGCCACAGTGTTCGGAAGATCTCTCCTACACATTCACTTGCATTTGTCCATCCTAATTAACAATACAGGAAAGCAGAGGGGTGCTAACTTGTTCCTGGGGCGTATTTAAAGGCTTCTGGATCAGAGTAATAGGGGAGCCTCAAGTGTTTAAGAAAAATCAAACAAGAACCCTCACAAAGAACCTCGCACGGCCGCAGGTCCCGCTGTTCACTTGCCAGCCAAAGAGCAGTTTTCACAGCCTGAAGCGCCACTACGGGTTCTAACAGCAGAAGCCCCAAACACACTTCTCTCTTAGTTAAGAGTCACTTGATACAGAAGAAAGTGCTGCCCTCAGGAACTCTCTGTACATCTAGGCACTTTAAAAGTGATCCTCCATTTGCTACATTCAAGCAGAGGTTCTAGGTTATATCCACACATGGTCCTTGGTTGGAGAAACAGTCTCATAAAAGACCCCTGTGCCCTGATATATTTGGTCCTTGTGGAGCTCCTGTCCTCTCCAGGTCATACTAACTCCCCCTTCTTTCATATGATTGCCTGCACTCTGCCAAAGGGTTGGTTATGTGTCTTAATATTTGCTTTGATATACTGCTAGGTAGAGTCTTTCCGAGGCCCTCTGTGGTAGGCTCCTCTCCTATTATTTGTTTTCTCCTACATCCAATGTCCATCCCATTTGTCTTTCTAAGTGAGGATTGATCCTCTTACCCCAGGTCCTCTTTCTTGTTTATCTTCTTTAGGTGTATATATTTCATTATGTTTATCCTATCTTATAGGTCTATATAAGTGAGTATATACCATGTGTGTCTTTCTGCTTTTGGGATACCTCTAACCAAGGACCATGTATGGATATAACCTAGGACCCCTGCTTGAATGTAGCAAATGGTAGCTCAATATCCAAGTGGGTACCCTAGTAAGGGGAACAGGGACTATTTCGGACATGAACTCAATGGCTGGCTCTTCGCTCCCCCCCCCCCCCAGTCCCCGGAGGGAGGAGCAGCCTTGCTAGGCCACAGAAGAGGACATTGCAGCCATTCCTGAAGAGATCTGATAAGCTAGAGTTAAATGGAAGGAGAGGAGGTCCTCCCCCATCAGTGGACTTGGAAAGGAGCAGGGAGGAGATAAGGGAGGGATGGAGGGGATGGGGGGGAATGTGGGAGGGGGCTATGGCTGGGATACAAAGTATGTAACCTGTGATTAATATAAAATAAAATATTTTTAAAAAGTGATTCTCCTTACCTCACTTCTTCCTCTCTCCCTCTTTCCTCCCCTTTCCCCCACATTCTCCCTTTCTCCATCTTGTGCTTCTCTCTTTCTATGCCCCCCCCCATCTGTGGTTTCTCATTAAATTGTTTTAGTTGTACAAGATCAGCTACAATCCAAAAATACTAAATGGAAAATTTTTACAAAGAAACAAGTAAAAGCATTTCAATTTTGTGTAGTTATGGGTAGAACTACAAAATCTTGTGCTATCCTAATCAGCCACTTCTTCCAGCTCAATTTGTGATTCAGCCCTTCGTCCAGTGTATTCATGCACCTACTGACCTGTCAATCATCATCTCCATTGGAAGATCAACTACAGCAGCAGTGTAACGGTTTTGGTTCAAGTAACACTGGCTATTCTTAATGATGACCCCAAGTCTCAAGAAGAGTGACGCTTGTCATTTGGAAATGACAAGCAGAAGCTGCAAAGTACTTCCCGGAAGTGAAAAGGAGAGCATTAACTTTAACTTAATCAAAGAAAAACAGTGTGTGCTTAGAACAAATTTTACAACCATGGACTTGTCAAGACAAAAAGAGATTTAACTGAGTTTGCATCTCATCTGTACCTGTGCTCAGGGCTGAGCAGTGGTTTTGTTACTCCACACTTTCACAGCTGCTGCAGACCTCGAATTGGGGCAACTGCTGTACACAGACAGGCTTTCCTGGTAACCCCCTACTTTGTCATTGTATCAGCTGCATTTCTAACCAGAGGAGAAAGTATGGGTGAATGTATCCTGCTTTATGTTTTTATAGCAATTTTGATTTATAAATAATTTGGCAAAATAGGAGAATGGAAAGAGTAGTAAGGGACAGAGGTAGGCAGGGGAAAAGTAGGAAGAATAGGAAAGGAAAATTAGGACTGCCTTTTCTTTTTCTCTGCATATGCTTCCTCGAAAGACAACTGAGGTGACTTTCTGAAGAAACAGACGACAAAATACTAAAACATATAAAATACATGATGGTTGGAAAACTTAAAGCAGACTAGAGAGCTAGTAGGAAGAATTATGGATAAGCACAGACAAGGACTTAAAAGGGATGAAGTCCAGACAGGGGCAAAGGCTCTAGAGAGAAGGTGAGACAAGTTCTCCTCCGACTCTCCTAAAGCATTCTTCCTCCAGCCCCCCACCCCCAACACCAGTAGGCCCGGTCTGTCCCTAACTGGAACTTGAGGGCACACCATAACTGCTCACGATCTCATTGAAATGGTTTTTGCCCAGTGTACACATGCATACATGTGTGTGTGTGTGTATACATGCACCTGAGTGTGTGTATGTATTTGTTGTGTTCCCACAGGCCAATATGGAAAGCCACTCCTGTAAGAATTTGAGTTTTCAAAGGTGATCATTGGCGCTGCTTCTCAGAAAACCTCACATACAGGGGTAGGTTAGTAAGGACAATAGGCACAAACTTGCCAAAGCTTGTCTGAGAATCCATGTCCTCGGCGCATATTTTCCTTCATGTGTCTCCACCATTCACTGTTAGTTGGGTTACTAGCTATTCCTATTCTTTTCTTTTCTTTGAGATAATATCTCACTATGTCGCCAAGGCTAGCCTCAAACTCTCTGTTCTCCTGCCTCAATCTTCTAGGTGCTGGGACTGCAGGCACGTACCACCATGTACAGACCATGTTACTGGAGGACGTGTGCCAATCTCCCACTTCCATTTTCACTTTACTCACCACTGTGTATAATGTGGAAACATTAACTTGGCATCACCGCACAGCTTTAAAACTCAGCAAGACAGAAATAAAATGCCTTTCTGTACAGTCTTGAGTTTCTAGTTCCAGACCATATTTTACTTCTCTGTTCCCTGTGAATACATTCTACTACTTTGCTCTCTCCCTGTAATTGTAGAAACCACACGGATCACTTTGGAAATAGCCCAGCCACCAGCAATGGAGAAAATCATTGTTAGCCATGGAGAGGCAGGTGAAGGTCACTGGTGAGTGTGCCCAATATAAAACCCTGTGGAATGTGTGCAGCTCCTTTCTGCTGCTTAATAACCAACTTTGATCCCCCCACACAGTGAGAACTTAAAACACATTCAAGACTATGCATGTACCCAATGCTTCAAAATATTTCCATTTCACACCTCACAGCAGAGACCAAGTGTGTGAATAAAAGGGAGCCTACTATATTTTAAGAGGTCTAGCATGTGTCTCAACAAGTTTTAAAACCCCCATAAAGGCTGAACACTCAGTCCCTCAGGGTAGAAGGGCTCCAGTCAAAGAGTCTGGATTTAAGAGAGCAGGGTGCTCCTGGCATTAAGATATTTCCACAAGTTTAATAACATTAGGTGTCCAAGTGTTGTAGCTGGACCAATGGTTAGCATATAGGCCTGCTTAGTGGGAAGCATTAAGAAACTGCAGGAACACAGCTATTTCCACCCATTGATGATTGTGTAAACAGAGTGGATGACGAAGAAGAAGAAGGAGGAGGAGGGAAGAAAGGAAGGAAAGAAAGAAAAAAAGAAAGGAAGAAAGAATGGGAAAGAAGCTTTATTTACAAAAAAAAAAAAGCAAGCACAGTCCATAAATCCTACAGATTGGAAGGGATCCAAGCTAAGAATTTCTCCAGATGTCAGTCTGTAAACAGGGCTTCATAAAGCGAATTCCCCCAATTAATTTTTGGCAAAATTATCTTATACTCTATTGGTATATTATGGTGCCCTGCTGTATGTAGGAACATGGTTGGTTGGTTGAATAGATTGTTAATCAGCTCTGATACAAAGAAACCCAGGAGAAGAAGCGGCGTCAGCACAAACTGATAGAGTAAAAAGGTGCCCTAAACTCATCACTCCAGGACTTGGAGCTCTGCAGCCCCGAGGAAACGAGAGCTCTCACATTTTTGTATGCATTACATCTGTTTTTCTAACACATTAAGTTCTTAACCTGCAGCACTTGGAGAGACACACACCCAGTCAGAATATAAACATGGAAACTTTAAGAAAGCTACTCACTATTTTGTTACCATCTCCAATCACAATGTTTTCACACATGTTAGCTCGGCCATTAGAGCATCCAGATGTGATCACAAGAGTAATGCCCAGTCATTGTGAAAAGCTGGGGGAGAGGAGGAAGCTAGCAGCCACTTCCTTTGCCTGCGGATCAATGTTTGGAGCACTCTGCCATGGCACGCAAAGGTCTATTGTCTTTTAACTACATCTTTCTTTCCCAATGAGTAAAGTATTTTCTGGTTCAAAATGAAAGCTGTTGTGATATCCACTTTATTTTCAAATCTTAAGGAAATTCAATGTGCGACTGGAAAAGGGCATAACTATAAGACATTTCCATTTAAAATACTTTCCTACCTCACTTTTCAGAGACCAGTGTTCTCTCATAGTACACGTGCACAAGTGGAACATTGAGGCCGCAGCTGTGAAAGAAAGGAAGCCAATAGTTCTGCAATAGTAATTTCTGAAAACTGGAAGCGTGGAAGCATAGTGCTGCCGTGCCGGACGCCACACAGTGAGAGCGAGTGTGCTGCTTCCTCGTGCAGAAAGGGAGCCTAGCAATCACTCATCGTTCGGAGTTTCTCTCCACAACCCAATTAAAAGCCATAACCTCGATCAGAGTCTATGTTTTTAGATAATGGCAGAGTCTAGGAGGGAGTTGAGATGGGGCCCCTGGCTCACAATCAGGTTAAGGGAAGATGCAGAAATCTCTCTGGAGAGGGAACATTGCATTGCCATCTTTCACAACGACGAGGAATCAGAACAAACACCCAGGGCTCATTCCAAGGCACCTGCATTACCTAGTGATCAGGATGGAATGTTTTGTAGAACAAGGAGATAAACACAGGCTGGAGAGCTAGACAACCAACTGTAGCAAGAAACATCCTAAAAGGGGGCATGATGGCTACTGTGGCTATTGTGAAGCCAGGCCTTGCTTTCATGTATATATCTATGAAATGTATCTATGAGATATATATGTATATACATGTATATATACATATGTGTGTACACATGCATGTATGTATTCACATATGCATATATATAACTTAATGTATGTTGTTTGTATGCATGCATACATGAACATACATATATAGGTTTATGTATTACACATGTATATATGCATGCATCATGTGCACATGTCTGCATATGTATGTATGTATGTATGTATGTATGTATGTAAATATGTATGTGTACTTTGATTCAGGGTCTTAACATGTATCTTGCGCTAGCCTTGAACTCCTGATCTTCCAGCCTCAGCTTCCTACGTGTTGGGATATCAAGCGTGAGCCACTATACGTAGCTTAGTGAAGAAAACACAGCATTTCCTTTCTGAGAGATGAGGATTGAGTTAAAGCTTGTACCGGATTTGTCAAAGCGCTCAGTACAGTGTAAACCCACCAATAAATGTTAGCCATTATCTTCATCATTAGCCCCAGCTGATGGCAGTCATTTCCGATCTAGCCAGCTGCACGCTAAACAACAAGCCATGAGGCCAGCATGGATTATATGTGACTTTCTGAGATCCACACAGGCAAAAGTTGATGGGGTCCATAGACCACTGGCAGAACGCTTACAGCAGGACCTGGTGGCCGATGGAAAAATTACCAACAACGGATTAAAAATAAATCACTTTCCTTTTAAAAGGAAATTACTAATCGTCTACTGTCAAACAATCACTCTTTCTCAGACTACAGCAGGATTTTAGAAGAGCGATGATGATATTGATGATGATGATGATGGTGGTGGTGGTTGTGTGTAATTACATTTGTCACTTCCTATTTACCAGCAGCATTCTTACTACTGGGAAACACGGCCCATAGATACTATGAAATAAATGGAGGAAGCATTAAGCTGAGAGAGTGAAACGGTGGTAAGTTTGCTTTCTCATGGGAAACTCAACTGGCCAGCAGATGAACCTTGAAAGAGGAAGTCTGCTGACCTAGTGTTACTAAACACAGGAGGCAGCCAAGGCCCAGAGAAGTAGAGCGATGCGTTTAAATGTATGCCTCGAAGGAAGCAAACACCAATTATTTTTATATGACTTTAATTCTCCCAGTGAATACTTTATAGATGTTGGCAAGTACTTCTGGAAAAGGAAGGGATTATTAATGAAGGACTTGGTGGCAACCACTTACAGGACTCTGAGAAATAACGCTTAACAAAGAATCATTTAGTTTGCACTCCATCTCTAGAAGATTTAGAAACTTGAAGACTCTTTTTTAAAAAAACAGTACAAAGTAATATGTCCACATACATGACCCCTTTCACATGTGTTTCCATAGCCCATATGATCAAAAAATAAACTTCCCACAGGAAAGTGAACATACAGCACAAAGGAGTTGAATTTTTCTCTCTTATGCAAAGAGTGGATGCTTAACAATTTCTTTTTTTTTTCAAATAAAAACTTTATTTAAAACAGTTTACTACAGTTCCTCACGTTGTGGTGACTCCCGAGGATGAAATTATTTTAGTTGCTACTTTATAACTGTAATTTTGCTACTGTTAAGAATCACAATGTAAATATCTGATATGTAAGATATCTGATATGCAACACCTGTGAACGGGTCTTGACACACAGGTTGAGAACCACTGATTTAAAAGCACCTGAAAAAAAAATACCGCACAGTGAAACTAGCTAGATTGAACATGTACACATCTCAGTGAACGTTTATGACTTTGGAACAGCCGTCTGAAACTGTGGGGCTCCATGTTGGATTTCTTTTTCTTTTCTCTTATTTTATTTATTTTTTCACTTTACATCCCAATCACAGCCCCTCCCTCTTTTCCTCCCAGTCCCACCCTCCTTCCCTCTTTCCCATAACCCTCTCCCTCCCCCTCAGAAAAAGGGAGCCTCCCTCCCCTCCCCCCTCCCGCCTACCCATCCCAACACATCAAGTCGTATCAGGACTGAGTACGCCCTCTACCACAGTGGCCTGGCCAGGCAGCCCCAGCAGGGGGACATGATCGAAAAGCATGCAAGACAGTCCTTGTCAGAGATAGCCCCCAAACCACCCTACTCTCTTTGCTAGAGAACTACATGAAGAGCAAGCTGTCCATTGTGTACGTATGTGTTGGGAGCCTTGGTCCAGTCCATGCATGGTCCTTAGTTGGTGTTTCAGTCTCCACAAGCACCCCCAGACTTTTCTTTCTTTCTTTTTTCTTTTTTTTTTTTTTTTTTTTTGGTTTTCTGTGACAGGGTTTTACTATGTAGCCCTGGGTAACCTGGGATGCATTATGTAGACCAAGATGGCCTCAATTCTATGGAGATCTGCCTGCCTCTGACTCCCAGCTTCTGGAATTAAAGGTGTGCGCCACCACAGCCAGTTTCACATTGGATTTTACACTTTTCCCTATCAAATACATGTTTATGTACTTATCCAGCACAAAAAAACTTAAAATTTTTTACAACAGCTAAGAACTGTAAGAACAATTACCTTCATGAAGTCTTTCATGACTCATGTATCCATTATATGCATTCAGTCCTTTCTCATCTGACTCTTCTACATGTTATACTGTACCCATGTGTACATTTGTTTATATATCTGTATAGGGATAGGATCCACGAAGTTTTCCCTGAGATTGGGTGATCTTATTTAATAGTATAGTGTCTATCTATTTTTTGTGGTTTAATTTTTCTTTATTTCATGTACCAGACTGTCAAACATTCATCCATTGATGGGCATCTAGGTTGGCTCCATTTCCTTGCTGTGGTAAATGAAGCATCAGTAAGCACATGGAGTCTCAGATATCTCTGTGGTAGGCTATGGACTTCTTTAGGTACACATGCTGAGGAGTGAAATAGCTAGGTCAAATGGTGGCTGTATTTTTAATTTTTAATTTTTTGAGAATCTCAATAATATATAGAGAAGCATAAAAGACCATGAATAGCTAAAGCACTCTTAAGGAATAAGAATGCTGTTAGAGGTATTTCAAACCAGCCTCAACCATACCACATAGCTTAGTGAAAAAGGTAGTCTGGTATTGGCATGAACATCGACAGGTAGACCGATAGAAAAGAACAGACACGGAAATACAGCAACAAAGTTACACCTCTTAATTTTTGACAAAGGAGGTAAAAACATACGTTGGAAAAGACTGCCTGTTCAACAAATGGTGCTGGAAAAAAACGGGGTATCTGGCTGCCAAAGAATGAAATTGGGTTCATAACTTTCATTTTGTACGAAAATCAATTCAAAAGAGATCAAAGACCTTAAATTAAAACCTGAAATGCTGAAACTGCTAGAGGAAAACATAGGCAATATTTCTTAAGACACTGGGGTGGGCCAGAACTTTCCGAATAGAACACCAACATCACAGGAAGCAGACCCAAGTGTCAGTAGATGGGACTACATGAAACATCAAGTTTTTGCACAGCAAAGGAAATTGACAGCCAGGCCCACAGCCCACGGAATGGGAGAGAAATCTTTACCAACTATACTCCAGACAGGGAGTTATATCCAGAATTTGCAAAGGATTGCATTAAGTAAATAACAAGGAAGTGATACTGCCAATAAACAAATAGACCAATGAAATTAATATAGACAGTTAAAAAAAAAAAGAAAGAAACACAAGTGGCTAACAACTATTTTAAAAAGTGCTTAATATCCCTAGCCAATGGGGGAACGTAATTAAAGCTACTTTTAAGACACCACCTCACCCCATCCAGAATGGTTGGCATCAACAAATCTGACAGCAAGTTTTGGACAGTATATGGAGGAGGAGGAGGAACCCTTACTTAGTGCTGCTGGGCATACAGATTAATACAGCCATTATGGAAATCAGTTTGGAGAGTCCTCAAAAAATAGTATGGGCTTCTTATTGACTTAAAAAAGAATACATAAAGCTCAAGGAAATAGAGTCTTAAGAAATGTCATCAGTGAAGAACGCTTCTCCATGTATTTCCAGGTTTGTGAGCAGAACACAGTTCAATGACATGCTGGCCAGTAAATCCAAAGATGACAGCTGAGCTCTGGATTGTGTCTTATTTTCCCATAATCTAACTTATTCACTCTTGCAGATTCTTACACTGTGTAAGCCATACTCTCTAATAGCTAGTTCTCAGAATCCTCCAGTATTTTCAGAAATGAGGCCTCTAGAGTTAGTCTGTCACAGTTTTAATCCAAGCTCTGCCATTATTGGCCTGCTTTAAAAGGAACTAGTTGCTTAACCTTTGTATGCTTCAGTTTCTTGTTTGTAAGATGCAGGTGCTAAGTATAGCCAATTCATGAGAAAACTGCAGAGATTAAGTGAGTTAATTAGACTGCCTGGTTCAGAATGATGAACAAGACTTACAGTAAATACACACCCACTTCCATGTTTGTAAAATATCGCCAGTTTTTCCTAATCAATGCCTGAGATTCTCATGTGTGATGAGGTTGGGATCAGAAAGGAGGGAAACTAGTAAATTTAAGAAACTAGAAAATACAAACTGTTGGTATCTGACCTCAGGAAAGTGAATTGTTTGTTGAGCTAGCTGTTAGTTGTCTGACTTGGGGGGAAAATGACAAGGCCAAGTAGGAAATAAGAGCTTGAGAAAAACAGGGACAATGACTTTGACAGCATCTCAGATTTACCCATCCCAAATGGTTCTGTTAATTCTCTTCAATCCATTCCCATCCGAGCTCCATCTTTTCAGTTTTGAACCAAAACTCTAGAAGTCAGCCTAGGCTGTCTCCTGGGGATATTATTAAATCTGTTGTTTCTACACTTAAAATATAGTCAGAATCTGATCACCTCACCCCCCACAACCACTGTGATAAAACTCACCATTATTTCTCTCATCCACACAGTTACAATGTGAGGAATCCTCCAGCTGGACTCTCTACCCACTACAAGCGATTCTCCAAACAGCAGCCATGGGTCCCTTTGAACAGCGACGTGTGGTTCCTCTGGTAGAGTAGCCTGCTGATTTCACCCAGCGTCTGCCAAAGGCTGTGTACAACCTGACCCCTCTTGGCACACCTCTAACCACAGTCTCATTGGCTTTCTCGTTGCCCCTGTAATGCGCCAGGCACATTTCCACCCTGTGGATCATGTCATGGCCATTCTCTTTACCCAGAATTCTGTCGGTCAGGCCACTGTACAAACAAATCCCTAAACTTCAAAATCTCTGTTCAAAAGATATCATCTGAACCAGCCTGCTCTGACCACCCAGCTTAAAATTATAACTGGGTAAAGCCTTTTCCTAACACATTATCCTTCTCTGCAACACTGATCGTTTTAACCTTTTAAAGGTTAATTGTCATGCTTAGTATTGACTGTCTATCCTCTAAGGAGGGATGTATAACAGTAGAGATCTTTGTCTGTTTTGCTTGCTGCTATATCCCAAATCTGTGAACAGTGCTGGGCATGAAATTATCACTTACTGACTTGAGGGAACAGTGAATGGAATAAGCCTGAAAGATGAGGAGGGATCAGTGTAAACCAAGATTTATTTCATTTTTCATATAAATACTATTATCTTCCATTTCCACCATGATGTCAGAAAAATACAGCAAAACCCAGTGTCGGACCTCTTGTTTCTCCCTCCAAGCCCGCCCAGATGCTGTGTGATGCAAAAATAAGTGAATGAATAAATAAAGTGAATAAATAGTGAATAAATAAATAAAGTTCTCAAAAAGTTCTCTGCTTTGGCTGCTACAATTCATGGAGAAAACCTGAGCGTGAGTAGGCGCAACGACAGGTCAGCCCTCCACAGAAACAAGGTCTCAGCAGTGACTGTTGTGGGAGCTAATGCTAAAAGAACACTTGGAAGTCCAGTTCATGAGAGTGATTTGTGGATGAGCACCCTCCAGAGGTAGGCACAAAGACATCTGGCTGCTGGGAAACTTCTTACATCGACTGAAAAAGAATCCATCTTCTTTCTGGTGGGGCATCAAGTTATGGCCTGGAACAGATTATTTTTCCCAGGCTCCTTCAAAGTTAAGCATGCTTTAAAAATCGAGCCCAGTGAAAGATTAGATAAACAAATGGACAATGTTTTTTACACTCTAGTAACATAAACACTTCAGATTCCTCCCTAGCTCTGTACAAGCTTGACTCTCTAATTCCAGAGAAGGTGGAATATTCTCAACATTTAAACATTACCTTGAATTATCCACATCTATTTTATCTTATATTTTTTTGGCAGTAAAATGACGAGGTTTGTCCAAACTATGGTACTATGATTCCCTTCCAACAATAAAACAACTTGGACTAAGCCAGCTCTATCCCCTTTGAAGATGAAAATGGCAGCCTTCCCAACAGTCTCTCTTCTTACCCCTCATGGTTCCCAGATTGCACCGTTTCAACCCAAGCTTCACAGACATGGAGGGGCATCATAGGGCTACCTGCTTACAGTTTCAAAATGCACTACTAAAACAGAGATGGTTTAAAATAGTTTCAAGGAAATACAAGGCAAGGACAGCACTTTGATTGGGCAGGGTGCTACACAGAAGAGGTCCTTGGAGAAGAGGGTCTGTAGGAATGTCACTGGGGAGGGAGATGGAGAGAAGGGGGTGTGGAGTAAACAGCATCCCCAGGCCTGAGCACACCTTCCGCTCGCCAGGTCCTGAAGTGATGATGGTCAAGAAAGGAGAGGAAATACTGTGCTCAGAGTGGCATTTACACTGCATCCCAAAGTTTATACAATTCCACCTGGTCCTGTCCCCACAACTTTGAAGGTAGAAAAGGTTTAAGTAGAAAGAAAGAAAGAAAGAAAGAAAGAAAGAAAGAAAGAAAGAAAGAAAGAAAGAAAGAAAGAAAGAAAGAAAGAAAGAAAGAAAGAAAGAAAGAAAAGTACCTGTATGCTTCTGGAAAATTACACCCCCAAGCCCAAAAAATCACACCCTTAAGGCCTGCATGGGTTTTAATACCTTTAACCTTCATTCCTATATTTGTAAACTGGAAGTCCCTTTCTAAGTAACTAAGAGGAAATAAATGAGATGTTGCAGAAAGCATCAGAGACAAAAATCATACTCAATTCTTGGCAGTTAGTATAATAAATGAAAAGCTGCAAAGGTGAAACTGATGATTAGGCCTTTTTTTTTCCCTCCTCTGGGAGCATGAATCGTACCTTGCAGCATTATGAAGGCTAGCCAGAAAGATGGAGCTTCTAAGTGAGTTCCAGCATAATTCCTCCATATTTCATGACGTAAGTGTGTGCTGGTTCAACAATAGGGACTTGCCAATCAAGCTGTGGAGGGTAACCAAGAGCATTGACAATGGCCTTGAGTGATGGGCCAGTCGAGGAAACCTCCCTGACTAACAGCTTGAATATAGGTATATACACCTGAAACTGGACAGGATTTTTTTCATCTTCAGTTTTTCTTTTTTTTTTTCAATGAAAAATGCTTTCTACAACATTTTTTGATCATAATTTTCCCTTATGAAATTCCTCACATATCTTTCCCCACATAGCCAAGCCCACATGTTTTTATTCTCTCTCACTGTAGGAACAAAGAGGTAGAACAAAGCAGCAGTGGATGGTACCAAATACAAAGACACACAGATGAAAAAATGTGCAGAGAGCAGTGAGCAAATTTGGAGCACTGAATCCTAAATGGATGCCTTCTCTACACCTCTCCCCTTAGGGGTCAGGGAACTGTGCCAAAGAGGAGGTAAAAAGGTAGCAAGAGCCGGAGGGAACGGATGACACCAAGTAAATGTGTCTTCTTAACACAGGACTGATACATATATGAACCCACACTGATTGCGGAACCATTCACAGGGAAGGCACAGGCTAAAGCCACATGGGGTCCCATCACCGAGAGGGGACGGACGTGCACATGAGAGCTCCCATCCCTAATCAAAAAGCTATCTGTAAGTAACAACAACTTGCAAAGGAAAATTTAGTTTTCTCCAATACGTCTGACTAGACACATTAACTGTAGAGTAGGCCCCCGTGCCCAGCAGATGGCCAATATAAAATAAACTCAATACTATATTCGTAGACATATTGTCTCATATGGCATCGCTTGGGTTTTGTTTTGTTTTGTCTTATTGGTCTTTTGCTCATATATTATGGCTTCTGATTTTGTGTTTTTATGGGTTTTTTTCTTTTTGTGTATGTATGCTGTTTCTTATGCTTTTTAATTTTTGTCTTAATTTATGGTGTGCTTCAGTATTTCATTTTTCCTAACAACTAAATGATATTTCATGATACAAGCATATCATATTTTCATTATCTATTCATCAGGTGATGGACATCTAGGCTGTTTCAATTTCTTAGCTATTAATGTATCATATAATACAATACAGAGTCCTTTAGAGACATCCGCAGGAATTGGATAGCTGGATCTAATGGTGTATCTATATCTAGTTATAAAGGAATGTCCATATTGATTTCCATAAGGCTTCCCGACTGCACTCCCTTCAACAGTGAACAAGTATCCCCCTGTCCCCACATCCATCTCTTTATCTGTTTTCTTGATCTTAGCCATGTCGATGGGGTAAGAAGATGAAATCTCAAAGTACTTTTAATTTGCATTTTCCTGATAACTACGGATGTGTGCGGATAAAAGACGGAGCAGAGACTGAGGAAATGGCCAACCAACAGCTGGCCCAACCTGAGACCCACCTCATGGGAGAGCCCCAACCCGTGACACTATTAATGATACTGATATCCTTGGAGACAGGAACCTAGCATAACTGTCTTCTGAGGGGCTTCATCTAACAGATAACGGAAACAGATGCAGAGACCCACAGATAAATATGAGACAGAACTCAGGGAGTCTTGTGGAAGAGTTAGGGGAAGGATTGAGGGAGCTGGAGGGGTCGAGCACACCACAAAAGACCTACATAGCCAACCAACCTTGGCCCTTGGGGGATGCACAGAGTCCAAACCACCAACCAAAGAACATGAGTGGACTGGCCCTAAGCCCCCTAATATATGGAGCTGATGGGCTGCCTGGTCCTCAAGTGGGTCCCCTAACAACTGGAGCAGGGACTCTCTCTGCCTTGGACTCTGTTGCCTCCCTCTGGATCCCATTTCCCTAGCAGGGCTGCCTTGTCTTGCCTCAGGGAAAGAGGAGGCGCTTAGTCCTGATATGACTTGATGAGCCAAGGTGGGTTGGTACCCAGGGGTGGACTAGGGGAGGAAGGGACAGGGGGAAATGGTTAGGAGGGTGGGCCTGAAAGGAGAGGAGGGAGTAGGGTTGCAATTGGGATATAAAATGAGCGAACAAATTAATTAAGAAAGAATAATATTTCTCAGGCCATTTGTATCTCTCTCTTTTTCAAGACAGGGTTTCTCTGAGCAGCCTTGGCTGTCTTGTACTCACTTTGTAGACCAGGCTGGCCTCGAACTCACAGAGATCTGGTGGCCTCTGTTTCCCCAGATGCTTGGATTACAGGCGTGTGCCACTGTGCCCAGCTGTATATTATAGGAATTCTGTGTTTAGATCCATGCCCCATTTTAAATTTTAAGTTGTTTGTTTTCATATTCATTAGTACTTTGTATACTGTAAACAACAATACTGTGCCAGATGTATAGCTGGTCAATATTTGTTCCCATTCTATAGGATGCCTATTTACTTGATTAATGGTGCCCTTTGTTGTACAGGAAGTTTTTAGGTTCGTGAGGTCACATTTGTTGATAATTGGTTTTAACTCCTGCACTATCATAGTCTTAGTCAGAAAGTCTTCCTGTGCCAATGAGTTTAAGCATATTCTCTCCTTTCCCCTCTAACAGGTTCAGGGTATCGGGTATTACACTGATGCCCTTAATCTGTTTGTGGTGGAGTTCATGCCTCATCAGAGATAAGGAGCCAATTTTATTCCTCTACATGTAGCTACCCAGTTGGACCAATACTACTTGCTGAAGATGTTGTCTTTTCTTCAATGCGTATTTTTAGCTTCTCTGTCAAAAATCAGATGGCCATAGGAGCATGCATTTATACCTGGGTCCTAAATGCTGCTGCTACTTTTATTCCACCACATGCTCTTTTCATTGCTGTGGCTCTGTAGTATGACTCGAAGTCTGGGATACCTCCAGCAGTTTTCTTAGGATTCAGGATTGTTTTGGCATTCCTGGACACTTTGTGTTCACACATGAAATTTAATACTATTTTTTTTCAGTATCTGTAAAGATCTGGGTTAGAATTTAGATGGGAATTGCACTGATTCTGTAGAAAAAATTTTAGCTGGATGCCTATTTTCACAATAATAACTCAACCAATCTATGAGCATTTGTGGAAAGTCTTTTAATTTTTCCATTCCCTTCAACTGGTTTCAATTTCTTGATAGAAGTTTTTATTGTACGGGCCTTTCGTGTCCCTGCTTAGATTCAATCCAAGGTATTTTTGTTTGTTTTGTTTGGTAGGCTACTGTAAAGGATACTCACCAGCTAGTTTGCTTGTTTTGATTTTGCTTGTTGACTCGCTACCAACTAGGGTCATCTGAGAGGAGAAATTAGACATTTCTATTTTTTTTTAAATAATTATTTTCTCTTGGGGCTGCCTTCATTGTATCTCATAGGTTTCGGTATGTTGTGCTTTCATTTTATCTCAATTATATTTCATTTCTTCAGTGATTCCTTCACCATTTGATCGTGTATTAGTCAATCTCTATGACTGTGTGTATTTTCTGAGGTTTCAAATAATTCAGGGACTTATTTCAATTTTCCTGTATTTGTTAAGAGAAAATTTATGCCCCCAACTAAGGTCTATTTTAGTGAAGCTTGTATGGGCTGCTTGAAGAATATGTGAAACCTTGAGAAAATACTCCCAGAAGTTTGGCAAGCCAGCAGCGAGGAGACATTTTCTTGATTAATACTTGATGTGGTAGGATTCAGCCTACTGAAGCATTACCACCTCAGGTCCTGGGTGGTATATGAAGGCAGACTGAGCAAACCATGAGAAGCTACCCAGTAGTCAGTGTTCCTCCATGGCTTCTGCTCCTGTTCTACGTCCATGTTCCTGCCCTGAGTTCACATCCTGGCTTTCTTCAGGGACAGGCTGTTATCTGGAAGTGTTAAGATGAAATGAATCCTTCCCCCTCCCCAAGATGATTTGTGCATGGTGTTTCTTCACATCAACAGAAATTCTAACTAAGACCGTATTCATCTCATGTTCCTGGAAGGTTGTAGAACATCTAATATTTACACAGAGGTTTGTTTTCCAAAGTTGGCATAAGCTGTGCTATGAAGCTCATAAAATGCAGAATTTACAGACTACACATTCACACGGGAAAAGTTCAAGGGCTACATCATTCATAATATGTATGTAAAGACTTAAATTAAAACACCAGCAAATCAAGTAGTGTAATATTGAAAGTCTAAATAAAAGCAAAAATAAATAAGAATTAACTTATAAAATAAAAATTAATTTAATTAGTGAATTCTACGAATCAGTATTTCAAAAGTGAATGCTGGGGTCTGGAGAGATGGCTCTGCGTTTAAGAGACTACACTGCTGTTGAAGAGTGCTCGGGTTCCAACAGCCCAAAGGGGTGGCTTACAACCAGCTCTAACACCAGCTCCATGGCCTTCACTGCCCTCTTCTGGCCTCCGCCAGTACTTGCATTCATGTGCACATACCTATGGGTACACAGTCCACGGACAAAGTTGTATGAATAGATTTCTGAAACCTTATGGAAACTAAGACAGGAGTCTTGTGACCTCAGTTTCTGCAAAACAGGAAATTGTTCCTGGAATGTGTTTTTGTGTTCCTCTCAGGTGTAGCAGATAGGAGTGAATTTACTTCATATTGTTCATTACTGCTTGCTGTTGTTATTCCGTTAAATGTTTACACTATTCTTTATATGCTTCTATGGAAACCATGTTTTTGCCACATGCAGCTGCCCTAGTGACTGAATACATTCTGAACTCATGTGAACTTCAGTCAGGTGATGATTCTGTTTTTTATTATTAAACATTTATTTATTTACTGTGTATACAGTATTCTGACTACATGCATGCCTGCATACCAGAAGAGGACACCAGATCTCATTACAGATGGTTGTGAGCCACCATGTGGTTGCTAAAAACTGAAGGACAGCCAGTGCTCTTAGCCTCTGAGCCATGGCTCCGGCTCCCAGATCACACTTCTTAACCGTCAGACTAGAAATTGTCGGATGCTCTGTGTAAAGTTGGCTATTTCATATGACTTCAGGCCACCTCACCTTTAGGCCCCTCTCTTCCAGGCTCATGCCACCAACTAGAGTGGTAAACATATACCCTCACACAACATCTACACAGTTAAAAATTAAACGTAAGAAAGAGAATCCTGCCATGTGATGGTGGCTCACGTCTTTAATCCCAGCACTCAGGAGGCAGTGGGAGGCACATCTCAGTGACTTCAAAGCCAGGCTGGTTTACAGAGCTAGTTCCAGGAATGCCAAGGCTACACAAAGAAAGCCTGTCTCAACACACACATACACACACAAGAAAAAAAAATACCAATGAGGGATTTTATTAGAGGATAATACTAAGTATCTATTTATAATCTTCTAATTAATTATTGGAGAATTCCATACCTACAAATAATGAATTTTGATTAGATTTACCCCCACAATCCTCCAAATTTTCTCAAATCCACACCAGCTCCCCACCCATAACTTCATATCCCCTTTTATTTTTATTTTTCCAACTTTATTATTTAAAAATGTTGCAAACACACACACATATACACACACAGATTAAGCCAATATATTATACGTACAGTATGCTGGTCTTTTCTTTTTTAGTAACCTAATGAGTCCTATTCGTGGGTTGTGGTCACACCCTTAAAGAAAACTGACTCTCCCTTCTAGCCATCGGTCATCAACAGCTACTCAGTTTGTGGTGGGGCCGCATAGGCCCCTCCTCTTCCCATGTTAACTAGTATGGTCCTGTATAGGCCTCGTGCAGGCAACTGCAGTTCTGTGAGCTCATGAGCACAGCAGTCTTGTCCAGAACACAGTTTCACCATGGTCATCCCTGATCCATAGCTCTTAATGCCCTCTGTTCTCTCTTTCCTAATGCTCCCTAAGCTGTGGAGTAGGGGATGCGACAGAAATAGCCCATTTATGGTTGAGCACTCCACTCCACTCACTCTCTGCACTTTGACCAGTTGTGAGTTTCTGCATTAGCCTCTGTCCACTGCGCAAGGAAACTTCTCTGTAGAGGAATTTTAATTTAGGACACAGCTGCTCTGGCAAGAGAGTGCATCCAATGGCCTTCTGGGTCTGTTTGATCTGCTGCAGTGTGGACATACTGGGTTGTGGTGGCACATGCCTTTAATTCCAGGAGACAAAGGCAGGCAGGTCTCCGAGTTCAAGGCCAGCCTGGTCTAGAGCAAGTTTCGGGTAAAGAAACTTAAGACCAGATGTGACGCTACATTCCGTTTATCCCAAACAATGAAGGTAAAGTTTGAAAGTGATGTTTAATTGAGTTGCAGAGAAAGTGATGAATCAGAGCAAGATCTGACAGAGTAGGATATGCCCAACTCGAATACAGCTAGGAAAAGGAAGCTATTTAAGGGAGGAGCACAGAGGATGAGGAGAAAGAAGGCAGTTTTACTGGGAAAGATTTACAGAGAGAGGATGGAGAGAGAACAAGCCAGACACAAGTGAAGACAGAATGATCCTTAGAATGAGAAGGAGTCAGAAGATTAAAACATATTGACAAGGATATTATGAGGCCAAGGAGAGTGATTCATTTGGAGGCTGAAAGAGAAGTCAGACTGAATCAGTCAGCTGGGAGAGGAGTTTGAGCCTGAACAGCTGAGTTGAAACAGCCAGCTAGAGTTCAGAAAGAAGAAAATGTGAGCTTATTCAGCAATAAGACTCAGAGGCTGAAAACATTCTAGGCCTGGATAAGATGGTATGGAGGCTAGAAGCTTCCCAGACTCTGTTAACAGACAGAGGCAGTAAGTTTTAGAGATGACAATTAAATCAGGTGAATAAAAGTTACTTTTACGAGTCTGAGAGCTCCATTAATCTATGGGCAGAGAAACACAGATTGACAGAGAAGTTGGATACTATGTCCATTTAGTAACGTAACAGTAAATAGGTTTGTTTCTGGAAACTGTGAGATCTCCAAGCCTGAGTTATTAGCCAGATTTACCTTACTGGGCATTTACTTTTCCTCCTTTGAGGCAAACCTAAAACCCAATCATAAAATAGCTGGCCGCATCCATAACATTCATGCCATTGTTACATCTATGTCATAACATGATATGACAATCATTATTGCAGCTCACAGTGTTCATAGTTTGATAAGACTGTCGGTGACTTTTCCTCTCAGTGGTCTACATATCACCTTCCGGTGCTATGAAAGCTGGCTTGCAGAGAGGAAGTCCCAATTGGGCTTCTTCATGTCCTGAGACCAAAGTGTGTGGTGTCTTCAGCATTACTGTCTTATCAACTTTATTTCTGATATTTTTAAAGTCTAACAAAATATAAATAACTCAGTTAATAGAAAACAAAATGTATTAGTAAAGCAAATAAAAATACATTAGTCTGGTTGATGATGAGAAGATTTGCTGGCTATCAATCCTCCTTTACACTGTTTTAAAAAGTCAAGGGTAGTATTAATAAGGGAAAAGGAAGAAATTCATGCATTAGTAAGTAATTGTAATTTCTAAATAGTATTACATTTCTAAAACTATGCATTAAAATCAGTTGAAACAGGTGAAATATTATAACATATTCATGATCTACAGGAGGCTAATGGTGCAGCTGTGTTACCATAGCGCATGCTCAGCACATGAAAAGTCCTGGTTTGACTCCCAGCACCACCACCTAGCCCTTTCCCTCTTTCCCTCTCTCCTTCTCCTCTCACAGTCACACACACGGATACACACAGACACATGCACAGTACACATGAAACATGCCTAGTACAACCCTCTCTGCCCATCAGATACACACACACACACAGTTTCATGTCTTATAATAACATGTCAATGTTTGGTGGCCAGCCAAACATACTAACTGGACCCATAATATCATGTTGCCCAGTGATGCAGATAATGGCATTTATAAATGATGGAATTACCTATCGATGCACTCTTGCATCAAGCCCCTGTCATTAAGCAATACATGACTGTGTACACATGGAAACTTGTGTACAGACAAGATATACCTAAGAAAGGCGATGATATCCATATCACTTTTCGCTTTTAAGTAAAATCATAGCCATATCACTTTTACTGAAAAGCCCTCAGTGACTCCACCTAGCTTCCTTCCAACAAACTGGTCTGGTCTTTAACATCAGCCTCCACTCAGGTTAACGTAGGCACAGGCCTCCATACCCCAGTTCCCCTGACCTGCTCGTGTACCTGAACCAACCGCACAGCTCCACATGGCTGTCCCTTACATACATGTGTACATTCTGCCTAGAACCCTCTACCTCCTTTCTGGTCCAACTCCTCTTTCCACACTCATTCACACACCCACAGGCTTTGCTTGAGCCATGTTCCTTGTCTGCTCCTGCCTCAAGAGCTTTGGATTGCTGTTTTTCAAGGTGAGGAGTTGGCTGTGGGCAGAAAAACAAAGAAGCAAAAAAAGGCGAGTCATGACTGCACATTGAGGCCCATGAAAAATAAAAGAACAAACACATGTTCTACAAAGGCTCTCTGGGCAGCTCCCTGGAACGTGAATTTGTATAAAAACTGCAAGAAAAACCACCCAGAGAATAAGAAAAAGGGGGAGAATAAGAAAGTAAACAACACCAGTCCGTTAATCTATTTTTAAAAGCACAGTGAATTACTATGGAAATTTTTTGTGTGGTTAATTTTATGTGACAGAAAAAAAAGCAATGCTGTTTATATAATGGATATATAGTACACAGCTTTCAGTTGTTATTTCCTAAAATCCCAGAACAGATAAAATGAAACCAGGGAAATAGTTTAGAAAAGCGTTAGAAAACTATGTAACCTTGGTGACCATCATCATTCGGGAAGCCAAGAAGGCTCCGGGCTCCAGGCTTTAAGATGTCCTCTCTGGGCAGGTGCTACTTCTCTCAGCGGCACCAAAACAGAACCAGCTGTTTGTTGGTTGGACCCTGTTGCCTGGGCCCTCAGATGAGCAGATCCCTGGAAGCAACCTGCCTTCCTGCCCAACAACTCCTTCTTTATTTCATGTCTACTTACCAAGCAAAGATGAAGCAAGATAGGCCATACAGTGTTTGTGTAGGAATAAGTTTAGATTGAGGTAAAGTGACGTTTCATGCATAAGAAGGTGAGTTTAATGTGACAGGGCTGTAATGTTTACAGACATAAATCAAAGGTCCAGGACACAGTGACCTTCCCATTTGGCAGTGAGAACTTGTTCTGCATTACTTAATTCAACTTGGAAAACTTAGTTTTCCAATGAACGTGCTTTCATGGTCCTTTCAGTGGTCTTCCTCCCACCAAAGAACACGTACAAAGTGCCTGGCCTGAAATGGTTAGTTTAGAAATAAAGGCACTATCTCTATCTGTGTGCTTGTCTGTCTGTCTCCCCTCCCACCCCATTTCTTCATGTGTGTTGTGTGTGTATGTGTATCTGTCTGTCTGTCTCTCTTACACACACATATACTCATACACAGAGAAAGACAGGGAAAGAAAGAGAGCGTGAGAGCTCTTCATTAAGTAGTAGGTGAACATTTTCTCTGAGTGGTAAGAAAGTACCTCATGGTCTGAGCAGTCATCAGTGTTACAAAGGTTCTGTCCTGAACAACATGGTTCACAAAGCAGAGAGGTTTGAACCTTTAACCGCCCAAGCTACTGAACTGCAGGTTGTAATGATATCCATGGCTGTGCTCAGCCTATGGAACGCAAAAGTTCCACAATTATATTAGTGTCTTGGCTGAATCCATCTCCCCATGTGTATTCACACCAGAGTGAGTTCTGCAGTATCCCTCAGCTTTTTCTGAAAGAAACGAACGAATAACTCCCATCTGCCAGTTTGACCTATAAAAAGTGTCCCCTCAGTCAAATTATCTTTTAACAATGTCTCAGGCCATTCTCTTTGATTTTTCCCCTGGTCTCTGTTAGGCAACATATGGTTATTCATCACTTGAAAATCAAAAGGAACATCCAGAGTGGAACAAGAGGAACAGCAATCACTTTGGATCTAGATAAGCGATCTGACATCTTGATTGCTTCCGGCCTCTTCTTACTCAGAACTCTATGTCATTGAAAGTGCCTATTATTATATTCCATGGATGCTAAGCACCTATTTAAAAAGCACTACTACTTTTTGCTCTCTCTGAGAGACAGTGTCGCGTGGCCAGCTATCAGTTCTCAAGTGATCATTCAAATGGACCTGCGGAACTCTAGCATTTCATTTGCATGGCCTGAGCTCCGTAAGTGGAGACCGTCTAGTATGGGGAATACAAATACTGTTGGGGGTTGTTCTGATGCTTTATTTTGTCACTGATTACTAGCCCTCAAGATCTGGTTACTCCTTGGATACACCTATCCTTGTTGTGTAACCCTGCCTAAGACACTATACCTGACTGGTTGATTAAACGGCCTTTACCTGAGCTCGGCAAAATGAGGTAAGCATGGCTAAGGTTCCCAGGCTTTGGGTTTAAGAGAAGGGAAGAGAGAAGGAGGATGCTATGATGGGTTAGCATGGAGAAGGAACCGTGAGGGCCAGGAGAAAGGACTCCAATGGCATGGAAAGGCACAGATGAAGAATGCAAGCAAGTGTTTATAAGATTATGGATGGAAGGTAGCCCAGATAGGAATGATTAAGGTGGATGGCATTGGATAGGGGCTGGGAGATGGATGGTGAGGTTATTGAGATAGTGTAGGTAAAATATCTGCCCAGTCCAAGGTAATAAGGCAATTATATAATCTAATAAGTGCCTGTGTCTTATTATTTGTGATAGCAGGTCAAAAAATACCATCACAATAATTATAGGCATAATAAAAAATAATATATAGCCCAACACTTTTTATTTACAACAACAAAGTACTGTACTCTAGTCAGATTCCTAGGCCCCAGTCCAGCTCCATAGCTCAATAGTCATAGGCAAATCACCTCAACAATGCTTATTTATGAAGAAAGTTGGAGAAAAGAATATGTATCTAGTGGAATTTTAAAAAATCGATCAGATATGTCAGTCCTACAAAAAAAAAAGCCCTCAAACATATTAGTTATTTTTACTATAATAAAATATCCCAAACCATGATAGTTAAATAAATCTGTAGCTGTATTCATGGTGTTCCAGTTGTGAATATGAATATAATAAACACGTGTTCTTCATTAAAACCACATTAGCTATAAAATAAGATTACCATTTGTAGGAACTAGAGAGATGACACAGTGGTTAAGAGCACTTAGAGCTCTGCAAAAGCCCCAGATCCGTTCCCAGCACCCACGAGGTAATTACAATCCTCTATAACTTTAGTCCCAGAAGTCCCAAAGCCCCTTCTGGCCTCCATGAGTATTGTGCAGATGTGGTGCACATATGTACATACAGGCAAAACACCCACACATATAAAACAAACAAACAAACAAAAAACAAATATTTTTTAAATCTTTTAAAAATATTTTAAAATATCTTTTAAAAATTATTTCTTCTGGTATCGCTCTGTCCCAAATGAATAAAGTGCTTCTAGCTAAGCACAAAATGCTTAGTTTTAAATTCTTAGACAAATGTTTGCCTTAGACTTAAAAGGGTGAGGGGAATTGGGTAATTCTCTAATAATCTGTCTAAAACACTGGACTGAAATGTTACTATACTTTATTTTTTCATAACTATCAAGGGCACTAATCAGCCCATAGCCTGTGCTGAAATGGATTTTGAAATCTGGTTGTCATCCAGGCCATCTCATAATTTAGCTTCTCTTCATCTCAGCATTAAAATGACAGGTAATATCCTGGCCACTGTTGGAAGTCTTTCATGTTTGAGCCTCAAATTGATGGAAAACAAATTTTAGTGTCTCCATACAGGCCATAATGGACACTGGGGCCAAGCCTTTCAGAGGGTGTAATAAATGTATTCAAGCCCTTAACAGTTTAGAAAATACATTTCCCCTTACATTAACTGAATAAATAAGGCCAATTTGAGACAGTGAGTGGCTTCATGACCCTAAGACTTGGCAATACTGGAAAAAAACAAGACAAACACATTGTCCTGCTCCATCTCAGACAGAACAAGGTCTTCTGTCCTGGCTCCTTTTCAGCTCATAATGAAGTGCTCAAAGGAGGAAGTGGTGAGGCTGTTGAAGCCTCTGAGGACAAGATGAGCTCCAAGCTAAACACTGAAAGGATGGCTCCTTAAATTCTTCCCATTTTTATTAGGGAATTCAAACAGGAATGCCCAATATTAAGGGTTTTTTTTCTTTTTTTAAGATGCCAGGAATTGGGGCCAAATAACAAGCTTTAGCCTTTTGAATGTGGAGAAGCACACAGCTCTGCAGAGGGTGGGCGAGAAGAACCCATAAGAAGCAGTGCCCCGAAGCCACGCCCCTCTGCCCAGTGAAGACCTTTATGTTCCAGGGTGCTATAAGCACACCTTCCGCTTCTTTGTCCTCTCCTTGCAAACACCTTTTCTTCATCAAATACATTCCCTGCCCAGATGGAAAGGCTACATCCGCTGTTTGCCTCTGTCCTGGAGACACAGAAAATATGAAAGATTATGCACATGAGATCTGGAACTGCACAACTATGAATCCCAGAACAAGGCTGTGACAATGAGCCCTTCCTACAAGGGGTGCTGTGTAAAAACAGAGATTGCTCCCTGAAATCTTGTCAACATCTTGTTGCGGATCACTGTGTAGAAGCCAAGATGGGTAAGTGGTAGCCTGTGTGAGCTCATTTACCTTCTCCCACATGTCCAAATTAGGCTTCAGTTCTCTCCCAGAACTCCCCCACTAAAATAAGAAACATGCAGAGAAAAGCAAAAATGACTCCTTCGAAAAGAAAGTCACCTCTAGCATTGCCCTGCTGCGCCTGAAACCACAGCTGTTTGGTTTCTGGGGTCTCGAAGTGTATCGGGAAGAGTTCTGCCTATCAGGCCAGTTGAGCATTAGGGCCGGCAGTCTGCCCACACGCTCGCACACAGATCCACACACTACTGCCAACACCACCACTAACAACAGTGAAAGGAAAAGGCCACAAATTGGGAAGAGAGTAAGGGGAGGTCCATGGGAGGGTTCCGAAGGAGGAAAGGGAAAATAACATGATCATAATATAAACGTCTCAAAAATTATTTAACTGAAACCAAATATTGATCTGTAGTTAACATGAGCAAGCTGGAGTGCTTAAGAGACATAGCCTCTACATACACAATTAACTTTAAAGTGCACAAAAATAAGATAAAGTGATGTTGAGCAGAGGTGGTTTAGGTAGTTATATCACAATAAATAAGATCACAAAATGTTAAATTCAGACTTGATGTGAGAAAACTGAGCATCCATTTTTACAAACTTTCTATTATTTGATGTTTCATTTTATCATAATGAAACATTACAGGGCACGCTAATTAGGAGAGCAGCAATGAAATAAGTTGACATGTCAAGTGGTAAGAAGAGATCAGAACAGTGACAACCTTCAAACATCACCGCTGAGACCTGAAGTGGACGGCGCTCCAGAAGCTACCAGACATTTTCTTGTAAGATCAAACCTAGTCCTACTGTGAGATCCAGTGTTCCAGTTTCATATATTCACCCGAGATAAAGATATAGTTCCATAAAAAGTCTTATCCATAAATGTCATGGCAGGTTTATTAAGCTAGCTCCAAACTCCGCTGGCAGGAGAAAAAGTGTATGAACCGGTGGTGTGTTTATACAACGAAATACCACTGGTCAATAAAAGGAATGAAGAACTAACACATCCGATTATATGAGCGAACCTCTAAAGCATTGTAAGGACTAAAAACACACCTGGCACAAAAGTGCACACCGTATGAATAATTTACAAAGAGAGACACGTCTAATATGGATTTGGGGTCATGTTCCCTCAGGGCATGAGGGGCCAATGGGAGGGCTCTTCAGGAGGACAGCTGCAGTCTATCATGAGCTATTTCCCGGAATGTTCTCCAGTTGGCTTGCTGGTTCTGTGTGGTCAGACTGGGGTTGCATGTTCTTGTCAGTCCCACAGAGGCAAGGCCTGTGTGCTTCTCAGCGCACATCTGCTGGCGTGTGCGGCCTAGTTACCAGCAATGCCCGCTGTGGTCCTTTGATTGAGGTAACGCCTCCCAGGCTTCTGGGCTGCAGGGGCTTACTCTCCCTTCACAGTAAGCAGCTATGTTGGGGGAATGCTTTGAGGCACCACAAATATCTTGTTTCTCCTCAGAATTTCTCCAAATGCTGTTAGAGGCCTTGCTTCTATCGCTTGTTACTGTGATGTTTGTCTGTGGCATTTCTGTGTTCCTCTCAATCATTCTTCAATTATTAAATGGGACTTGAAGTAAAAAGAAAAGACCTACCTCCTCTACTTATTCAATTTGTTATTTATGGAAGCATGGGTTTGTGATAGCTGACTTATTCTAAGGGCTGTAAAATAATACTATAATTACTTGTTCCTTAAATACGTCCCATTTTGGCTGCTGGAGGTTCTTGTGGTTGGATTCTGAGCCATTGAATGTGCTTATAATATTCTGGTACTACAAGATGATCCAGGCCTTAGCTTGCTTCCTTCTGCCCTAGAAGCAAGCATGTCTCCAAAGAGCCACGGTTCCTATGTTTAACATACTTTATTTTTTCTCCCTTGTAGACAGAGGTACTTTTAATGTTTATCATTAATGTCAGCATTTTTTTTCACTTGGATGTATCTGAAAAGTGGTAATTTTGCCACACATTGGACAATCTTTATGACAGAAATAGAAAAAGAGAATATAAAACATAAGCATGTATTACCTATCTAATAAGTCACTTTAAAATGAGAGATGGTAATTAGAAACCAGAATATGGGCACTAGGTATGCCCACTTCTGCTATTTCCCTTTACTCCCAGCTCCTTATAGCACACAGAGCTGGGCTATCATGTATTAAACCACATAAACATGTGCAAATTTCACCCACACATATACACACACATGCACACATATATATTATACATACACACATAAATAGATACATAGATCAAACCTTGAGGCATATCTGGTATCTCTCTCTTAATTCTTTGTTGTTTATTCCTGATATAAAGCAATTTCAGAACTGATAATCTGTCATGTATGAACTATGGACTCACTAACTTGAATTGCATTTGTGTGCATTCCTTTCTGCCCCGGCCTCAGTTTCACATTATCAGTCAAACTACAAAGGTTAGCGTTTTCCTGCCCATCACCCACAGCTTGGATGCTATCAATTTTTGTGTTCTACATCAAATTTCCCCTCACATTCTGGTTATATTCATCTAATTTTTTTAAGTGGCGTTCAAGACATCGTGATAGTTCTAGGAGTGAGAGCAATGGACAGGAGGGTTCTCGGCAGGAGTTGTCCCTCTTCATTCCTGCCCATGTAACTACCTTCTCTCTTCCAGTCCTCTCTCTCGCTCCCTGTGGTAACTGGTATCTACAGTTTATTTATTTTGTACAAATGAACAGGCACACAGCAGCATACTATGATATCATGTTGTATTCTCCTTTACCAATATGTACAAGTCAACCTGCCTAATGAAATTAGTTATAATTTGACCTTGTCAGTATCTGAGAAGAAACGGCTCTCTGTCTTAGGGAACACCTGCTGGTTAGACTTCAGGCTTTCATCTAAAATTGGGACCAACTATGAAACTGCAGAAAGATATGCTACATATTAACATTGGCAAAACTTCCCTGGCAGCGGAAAGAATACCATGGTCAGCCATGCAGACACTCAACAAGAATCAGTTTACAAGCTTCTTCTGCCTTCTAGGAGATGATACCTTTCAACCATAGCTAAACCCTTCTTATACCTTACAGAATTTACAGTCCAGAAGGGAGAGGTGAGAAATGAAAGGCAATTCTATCAAACTGGGTTAAGTCTATGACAGTGATCGTCAGGGTTACACAGAAGCATAAGATTGGGGGAGTGAGGGGAGGAAGCGGAAATGTCAGGAAGAGCTTCTGGAGGAGGGGTTCTATGTGCTGAGGAGCAGAACTGGCAAACTGAGAAGGCACTGAGAAACAGCAGCTCTGCAGAGGCAGCCAAGCACTAATGGTACGAAAGTCAGCTCTACCATGTCACAAAATGGTGAAAGACAAGGTTAAGAAAGAAAGAACTGTATCCTGTAATCCCCACAGCTGAGGCAGAAGGATTGCCATAAGTTTCAGACAGACATGATAAAGACCCAAGTCTGTAAGTCATCAGCATCAAGGAAGTAACTGACAGATTAAAGGAGCCTGTAAGAGAAAAAGGAGCAAACAGAACTTAACGAGGCACCAATGTATTGGGCTGTGCCAAAGAGAGGGGCCCAGAGAGCCCGAGGAAGAGCAGACGCGAGGACTCGAGAGCCAGGAGACCAGGGACAAGAACATTCAAGGAGGAGGAAACGGCCAAAGGGACTGTGCTGCTCCAAATAAGGCAGTGAGTTCAGAAAAGTCTGATTCCAAAGAAGACAGAAACGGCATCGAGAGTTCCGGGATCTGGGCAAACAAATGCAATATGAGAGTAAGAAGACGCTCAGAGGAGCTTTAAGGCTATTGGGACACAGAGAGGATTTACTTATATCTTTTTAGGTCAAATAAAGAGCAGAGTGGTATCAGATGGGAGGAAAAAGCATAATAAAGTCATGACCTCAGGTACATTTGCCTTATATTTAACAGAGTGATGGAATCTGATTTAGGGATTCCGTGAGCAACGCACGTCTAATTAGATCTACTTCATCGTGACATCAGGCTTCCACTCTGAAGGGGAACAGAACCCCCAGACCCTTCCGGTCTCCTTTTTCTTCTGCTGACCTCATTATCCCACTCAACCAGCACTGGGAAAGAACCGACAACCTAGGGCCATTCACTTCCCCCTCACATGGCTGTTTTATACACTGTCGTAGATTCTAAACATCAGGGATCTAATATTCTTATCATTCTCTTTGGAAAGTATGTCTCTAATTTGTCAAATGCACATTCTTCTTCAATAAAATTTAAGCCAATTTAGAACCTTTCGTTTGAAAGTTTTGTCTTTATATTAATAACATATGTATTTTATAACATTTTTGGCAAAAAAGTACTTCATATATACAGTAATGAATCATTAATTCTCCTTGCTAAAGAAAGGATAGTCCACTGGTAACAACTAGAACTATATGAACAGCAAACAATTATTTACGCGTGATGGGCAGCAATCATATCTAGTTTCCAAATCA
>CM053747.1:16829003-16872994 GCA_028658305.1 Pachyuromys duprasi | reverse complement strand
TTTGAAAGTTTTGTCTTTATATTAATAACATATGTATTTTATAACATTTTTGGCAAAAAAGTACTTCATATATACAGTAATGAATCATTAATTCTCCTTGCTAAAGAAAGGATAGTCCACTGGTAACAACTAGAACTATATGAACAGCAAACAATTATTTACGCGTGATGGGCAGCAATCATATCTAGTTTCCAAATCATAGACATACATCTTGGAAGAAACAACAAGGCAACTTCTTAATTTTCAGGTCAGGAGGTCCGTGCCACAAATGCTTGGATATCTTCATTACATGTAGATTTTAAGGCTACTGAATTTATTGTCAAAATTTATTTTCTTGGGTGAAATAAATAATACCATCAAGAATTTTATGATATACAAAAAGATGTCAACAACAGCTGCCTAATCGGAGTTGAAGACCACCCAAGGGAAACCATGCTGTGTAGAGAAATGTAGCCGTGATTTTCGGGGCTAGTGAGGTCATAGGCCTTAGAGAAGAATCTACCACTGCCACATTGCTGGACCAGCAGAATTCCTACCACACTCTAGATCTCTACCAGCTACCACCCCTCACCAAAGAGGCCTCTCTCTATAGCAAATGGAGATCAACGCAGCAAGACACAACTATACACGATGCACATCATGGGGAGACCGGCCCCAGTGGGTACATTCATACTGTGGTTCAAGGAACATCTTGGAAGAGAGGGTGAAAAAACAAATTGTAGAGTCAGAATATCAGGAAGTCTGCTAGGAAGCACTCCTTACTACACATGGCTACATAAACAAGACTGGAATGATGGCAATATCAATGGGCATGTTAACATGGACGGTGGGTTTTTGTAGGGTCCCACCACCAGACAAAGGACCACAGGTAAATTGCTGGGAGAAGGAGAAGGAGCATCTCCCAAGGATGAACCCTGTGTTGGGTTGTCTAATTCAGAGTGGTCAGCCATGAAAGCATATTACACACACACACACACACACACAGACACACACACAAAACCATACTCAGCTACTTGTAGTTGGTCTATATATTTTGTGTGCACACGTACACATATATGTATGTGACACAATAATCAAAGAACAGAGAGGCTCTCAACTTGAAGTGGGACATGGAGGGCTTGAGGGGTAGTAACTAGGAGGGGTTTTAGGGAAGGAAGGGAGGAGGGAAAGTAATATAATTCTATTTCAATTAAAAACATTTTTAAAAATTTACTTTCTCTTGTGAAATAACTCATCAAAATTTTAAAACATGTGATATAAGTTTATTTATCTTATCAACTATAATACACATATTATACATCATGAATTACAAGGTTAAGTATTTCACATTGTAATATATAAACTTTAAAACACAAAAGTGTAGACATTTTTAAAAAGCTGCTGCCTCTAGCATGTCCATCAGCAACCTCACACTATGCCAGCTCCCTAATAGCAAGAACTGACCTTTCTCCCATTGCTGCATAGCAATATTATGTCTATAAATGTGTGAATATGTGAAGAATACAGTGGAATTTATGATGGGTAAGGCAGATAGCAACAGAATATGTCTAATGGAAACAAATCTAAATAGACACTTGGAGATAAAACTGAACCAGATGTTGTCTGCAGTCAGCACTTGCTCTGATTTTTTTTTTTAACCCCTTGAGAATAAAGAGGCGATTTAAGTCAAACACTGCGACATGGTGCCTTCCATTTTCCACCCTGTACCCAAAAATAAGAGCTACTGCTGATCTCCACGGTGTGCTGATTTATCTCTGGCTGTATTTTTTGGTCATAACAAGACATCTCATCTCAAGGGCCGACTGACTTCATGCTCCGCTGCAATGGGCTCTGCTCCACGCTTGGCTAATGGCTGTCGTTCAAGTCTCCGAGTCAGACCTGAAGATAATCTACCAAAATGGGAAGATGGTATCCCTGCCTTTCCCTTCTCTTGCAAAGGAACACCACAAGCTGGCACCTTTGGACCAAATATAGACTTGATGTGTGCCCTGCACCAGACACCAGGGGAAGGTGCCCTTATACAGCTCGCCCCCCACACCTTCCTGGTATTTCAGTATCCTTATGTAGCAAACGATGTGATCACAGAAGCAGATTGCATGCAGATTTAAGGCTGCTTGCTCGGTATTAGCCTTTTGGCTATTTTCCCCATATCACCTCACTGTACAATACAAAGTCCTCTATGGTAGAGATCTACAGCCAAAGATTCTTAACTGATAGTTCCAAAAACTAGAACAAATTATTGTCTACCTCAAAAAGAGAGAGCTCTCCCGGCAATGAGTTCAGTTTTTGGAGAAACGGCCTGGATCTGTTCTCAATCTCAAAGCTTTGGTGAAAAGGCAACATAGGAATGGTTCCGAGATTTTATTCTCATCACAGAATGAGTACACACATTTCACCCCTTTTCCAAAAGAAATCCGTCAGGTCTTTAAAGTAACAGCCAAGGATTTCTTTATGTAATCTTCCATGACAGCTTTAGAATATCTGACACAGAAAAGAAATAAATCATTTTTCCCTATAACCACCATGGTGAAATAAGTGGCTAAGAACCTGCTCAAAAGCAAACAGTAAGTTAACATGGGGCCTGGGATACTTAAACAGGTCAGGTTGCCTCTTATATCCATGCTCCTAAATACCACGTATCATCTCCAACTAATTCCTTGACGCTTGTATTATGTTGTTTTCCAATGAGAGCTATACAAAAAGAATTATAGTTAAGAGTTCCAAACATGGTGTGAGTGGGGTACACCAACAAACAGCATGCCGACAAGGAGCACGAGTTCATGGTATTGAGTAATGGACTCAAGATGCAAACGAAAAGGGTGTTGTTCTCTGTCACTGGTGAATAAAATGTACAGGCACACACGCGCGTAGGTACACACACACACAGAGGTGGGGAATCGCGTTATGAAAAGCAATCTTAATATTTAAAGCAAGATTTAGCAACATATTGAAATATTCTTAATTGATGAATTCCAGGCAAGTTTTTTTTTTTTTTTGGAGGCGGGGGACCAACTTTTTCAAAGCTGAAATGAATAAAGCATAAGTTCCAGTAAGCTCTCGGGCTTCTTGGCAGCAGCGTGCTGAGACCTGCAGTTTAAAAGGCTAGCTGCTTTCTCGGTCCCTGCAATCCTGCACTGAGGTTGCAGGAAACACTGTTGAGACTGGCTCCTTCACCGCTCCCGGCTGCTATAGCAATGGATGCAGACTGGCATGGACTCCATGCTTCATTCCCACCCCACATTCCTCTCTGTCACCCTCACTGACAGCACACACTGAGCTAAACTGACCCCTGCATGTAACTCAATAGGCATAGAGGATTGGGGCATTCACAGAAGAATCAATTTTACACTCGACAAGAATAGAGGGCTGCTTATAAAATACCGAGAAAGAGGCCCAAAGTACGGTTTCTTTGACAGTAAAAAAGCACCACACAGTCTCCATTTTGAGATGAGATGGTTACGTAGTAGGCCACAGGAAAAGTTAACAAATTCAATCATTTGCCCAGATCTTGATTTCAGATCAGAATGATGTAAGAAGTGCACAAATAAACGTTTGTATTCAAGTAGGATTTCCCTCCTATACTTGTGGAGATTGAAAATTAGTTAAAAAGCAGTCTCATATAATGATGGGCATGATGGGTGACAATGAGCTAAGACGTTACTAATCTTGGTAACAAACCCATTTCTGACCTAACGCACAGAAATCTAACAAACGGCAGCGTAAATTCAATGAGCACCTACACATATTCTTAAAAATCCCCTTATTTGCTATCCAAACTTACCATTTGGACCGTAGATATGACTCATCTCACCTTGAGTCATATACTGCCTTGACAGCATATTTTGTTACCTTGCTAGACCCAACGCAAGCTGCCCAGGCCAGTGGTTCTCAACCCTCCTAATGCTGTGACCTTTCCTCATGCCAGGCTGCTACTTCAGAGCTGGAATTGTAATGTAAATAGCTGATATTTGACCTCTGTGGGGGCTGCAACCCACAGGTCGGGAACCACTGGTCTAGGCTTTAGCAACAGTTCTATTTCTCTCTTCTCCGGCTCTTATCACCACAGTTGCAAGACATTAGGCCCATTAGGTTTTTGGAGATTAGACATGTCAAGATCAGTTTCAGATGTAGGACGCCCACCACTGCAGAGTGTGTACTTAACTTGGTGGAAACCAATGAATTTAATTTGAGGGTAGATTTCAGATGGATTCTGTCTGGCCGGCAGATTAAAACTTTGGCTACAGGGTACCATTCCAGGGATGCAGAAAAAAAGAAAGAGAAAAAAAACAACAACAACAAAAACCCTTCATTTTTCTTTGAATAGCTATTTGAGTTTGTTAATTGCCCTCAGTGTTAGGACTGGATCTACTACATTAATGGGAACTTTTCTTTACCTGCATATATCAATATTGCATCTGAATTGTATAGTCCCTCTTGCTGCCAACAACATTTTAGAATCAAAAGTCTGTTGGGAGTAGCATCAGAGGAAAGGGTCAACCTAGGTCTACTTAGCACGCCAGCAAAACTATCTGTGCGAGTCAGCATCTTTAATCACCAACAGGAGTGCATAGGTGCTATTGAGTACTTGTTTTTTTTTTTTTCCAGTGAAGCTGGGATGCAGGGAAATGAGACTAAATTGGAGCGGGGTGGGGGGGGGATTAAAGTTAAACACGAAGGAAAGCCCTTGCCGAGGAGAGGCGATGAGATGATGGAACACATAACTGAAAGGCCGTGGAAGCCTGTCTCTTGAGATGCCTCACATTCACATCTGCTTTTCTGGGGTGGCTTTCAACGCAGAAGGCCCTGGACACTTAGAATGAAGACTTCCTCTTCCAGTCCTAGAATAGGAATGCTGTTTAGCTGAGTCTCCAGCTGCCTCACTGAGGCCACCTCAAGTCGTGGAGGGGGAGGAGGCTTCTTTAGACCTTGCCAAAGTAAGCGTGGGTCTCAGCGCACCTGAACGCAGCCCATCCCCAGGAGTGGCTTATTTTGCAATAATTAATGAATACGTCTCCTGAGGAGTTCACAGAGTTAAGGCAGGTTTGGACTGAGCTCCTTCATTAAGTAAAGGGATTGTAAAAATGTTTTCATTTAGAAAGATCAGCAGTCAAATTGCTTGTAATGTGGTGGGAAAATGAAGTTTTGTTTTCTGGCTCCCTAGGGTTTTCCAGGATGGCACTTGGACTTATTTGGAGAATACTTGGCTCCCTATAATACTAGAGCCTAGAAAGAGATATACTGCCCACCTCCCCACATTTATCTCCCATGAAACGTCTCCCACAGACTGTGCTGAGAGCTGCCAGTGTCAAAGGCATGGAACATAATCTTTGTCTTTGGGGAGCCAATGTCAAGGTTCAAATTCATCTTAGGACAGTGTGACTTACAACAGTGTTCTAAGCAAATGGGTGAAGCTACGTCCCAAACAGAAAGGGGCATGGGAAACTAAGAAGAGGTGCAGTGACCTTAGACAGTGGCTAAGTTGCAAAGGAATACAGAACTCCGTCCACTGGTGGCAGTGTGGTAGAAGGGCTGAAGAGACACAGCCCAGGCTATGACAGGAGTTGTGAGATCCTGGGGGTTGGTAGGGAGGCTGTGAGCAACTTCAAGCACTGAGAGCTGCGACATCACAGGTGTCCCATGAGCTGCACGAGATCAGAAAACTGGCTGGTGGGTGTCTGACAGGTTCCTCAGTGGCTGGCTCAGGTGAGCATCTGAGTAACTCTCAGGCTATCATGTCTCATGTTCCCGCGCCAAAACCTGCTTAGATCGGGCTCCATTGCTGACTGATTTCAGCCAGGCAAGTCAACTGGCTCATTCCACCTCTGAGGAGGAGCTAAATGTTGATAGCACAACACCTTAGGCAACTCTGGACATCTGTTTCTTAAAGAAGAGAAAAAACAAAAGACAAAAACAAAACCAAAGCCCTCATGGGTGGCTAACTCCATTCTTAAAAGAGCAGCTTTTTATCACTTGTACCTTCCTGACATCAAGAATTTACAAGTGAAAAGTCAGGAGTCACTGAGTTCTAACTTTATCATCATCACATTTCCTGTGGTTTTGGAGCAATTATCACAGTGCTGTGCTGAGCAGCGATGCCGGGTTTATTTCTCATCGGCCACACACACAGGAATGCTCAGGAAATCAGCTCCAGGGACCGCTGTGGCCACTGGGACAATTGTCTTGCTGACAATCATCTTCACCCAAAGTAGAGAGCAGCGCTGTGAATCATTTGTGGCCACTCACGCTCAAGCTGAATGCATTAAAATTTAATGTTTTGGCCCAAGAAGCCAGGCTTGAGCCTGCACATCAAGGTGCTAATGTGTTGGACCTAATTGTGCTTAGATGGAGTCGGTCGGCCCGTGTGGCAGCCAGCTATATTTTGCTGTGAAATGGAAATTATAAGGCTCTGATCACAGGCAATGTCTCTCCTAAAGTTCATTATACATGCTTTCATCCTCTTTGAATTATTCATTTTCTCAAATGCTCTGGCACTTTTTGACTCCTCCACTTGCACATGATAAATGCCTGGGAGCAGGCCCCTGGATTGCAGACCATGTTTTTCACCAGGCCACCAGGATCTGCTCACAATGGCCGGGAGCTGCACGCACACTGGCTTGCTCACGTTTGTTCTGAGACAACAGGTTCATAAAGTGTGGGTTGTCTTAAGAGCATCAATGCTTTGGCACAAGATCTGTATGATCAGGCCTTGCCCACCTTCCAGTACCCTGCCACTGTCCTCAAACACATTGGTACCCTTTCCTCCCTCATTTGAATACTTTGTTCTTTTCCTCGTGTCTAGAACGTCTACCTCCACCCCCGCTCTGACTCCCAAACCTACCAGTTTGTCTTTACACCGCCCGTCCCGCCCCAGCTTTCCAGTCTCGATTTACCTGCGTTCCTCCTGGGAACGTCTTCTTGGCTCTTCCCCTGCCATTTGCTCCGTATCACATTACCTGGCTTGCTGCCTTCATCACATACTACAGTTTTCACACTGTTTCCTTTCCCTACTAGAATGATGCTTTATTAAGGCCATGTCTTTGTTTCTTTGTTTACTGTTTGTTTATTCGGTATGAACTCACTAAAGAGTCGAAGAGTAACTTATTTTTTAAGAACAATTAAAATGATGGTGGTAATGATCCATTTTAATCCCAAATCACCTCTTTAGTTAAGTAAGTTCATTATATCCACAGCTCACCTCAGTTATTTCCATGAACTAACTTTCTATAACATTAAAGGGCTCCCCCCAAAGCAAGCAGCCACAGGCAATAACCTAGAACCTGAGACATCTGGGGCCGAGGGGTTTTTTACTGACCCTCATTCACATAGGATGTTGATACAGTAACAGAGAAAGGTAAAGTAAAACCGGAGGTTCAAAGCAGTCAAGTGTGAGGCCATCTGCCTTTCCGCATCCTGCAATCAATGGGAGATTCCTTTTCTACCTGTGTGATGAAAAGATCCTAAAACCGCCCGGAATATTATCAGCCAAGATGGGCTCCTTTGGGAATGCTGAATCCCTACAGTATAGTTCAGACCGAAGCCTACTCTCGGGTGCAAAGAGGACAGAACTGATAGTACTCTGCCCAGCACCGCCTTCTTGTCAGTGCTGTGATTTGCCATCACTGCCTTTTCTACTTGAGCCTTCTCTGGCAGTGGACCACCAAGCAGAGCATTTGTTCAAAGGCATAAGGCTAAGAGAAAAAGAAATGGAGTTAAATGGCTCAAGGCAGGAGAGGTAAGACTGTAGCCAGCCGGATGGCTCAGTAGATAACAGCACTGGCTGTCAAGTCTGGGGACCTCAGGACCCCACGGTGGAAGGAAAGGAGTCTCTCCTGAAAGTTGTCCTCTGACCTTTACTCAGGTTCCACAGTATGCAAATGTACATACGTATATGTAAACAAAACAAATGTAATAAAAATCAGAGTTTAGCTTTTGAGCATTTGACTTCTTCAAATCCCAGGCGCAGTTGTGGCTAGTCACACATTGTATTCCTACAACAAGGAAATCCTTGATTCAGATATTAAATATGAATGAATGAATGATGATTACCTTTTACGTAACTAAAAAGTCTAGTCAGATGGAAGCTGAGCACGTTCTTGACAAATGCAAATGCAGCCCAGTAAATGCTCTTCTGAGCAGCTACACACCTGGGAATCCTGGGAGCCGGTTTCTCAAGTATTCAAGGTGGGGTTATCATAGCAATTTTGGAGTCCTAATAAGTTCTTCATAATACTTCTCTGAAATATTATTATTGGCATTTATAGGAGACCTACAGCCAGGGAGAGAGAGGAAAGGTAATGTGTCTTGTTATAAAATCCATGCCTAAGATGACAAGGGCTCAGAAAAGCAGGCTTGAGTAAATACTTGCTGAATAACTGATGAGCCAGATAAAGATTAGAGAAACAGAAAAGCTTAAATTTCAATTCCCAGTCCCTCATATAAGCCTCTAGACCTTCTTGTAGTCTGGCTTGTAATTCTCATTACTCATTAAAACAAGATTTTGGAATGCTTCCTAAAGTCATTCAAACTGCCCTTTTGTACCTTAGGTGGCTAACGTGGCAATATAATTTACAGAGGATACATTATATTAGACATTACAGCAGTTCTGTGATGTTCTCAGATGCCCACCAAGGACTCCAGCAAATCGACACCTCTAAAGTCATTTTCCTGGCATCCCAAGAAGAATTTAGTGCCAGGTCTTCAAATGTGAATAGCTCATATGTCATCCCATTATGCCACCTGGCCTTTGACCAGCACACCTTTAAAATAGATTTATTTAGGCTATAAACTTACAGGACAGTCCCTCTGTCTTCAAATATATTACATTTAAACAGCTGGGAAAATAAAATTCTGAGTTTCCAATGCTGAAATCTATGAAGCTAATTTGAGAAACAGTAAAAGGAGGGCTATCAAATTCTATTAAAGACACAAACTTAGATGATACTTTATAATGTTCTAAGGAAAAAACTCACAAGAAGCAAGGTTTCTGAGTGGAAAGAGCGATCAAGGGCTCACCACCCAGGTATGTCACTTGCGGTCAAGCTGAAATACAAGCAGTAGGGCCTTCACAACTGAAGTTAGGAAAGAACTGCATTTACTGGACACATTATACTAAGATACTGGAGTATGTGATTGGCTTTTTGCTAATGTACTGCTTGTCCTTGCTGTCCTGAGAGATAAGTGCTCTCTAATGAATTTAAATAGACAGTGACTTGAACCCATAGTTCTTGAGAACCCAATGTTCTCAAGAAAATTCTTCAGAGGCAATGGTAACTTGACACATAAAATGCCTTGCCTCCAAACTCTGCTAAGTGTTATCTGCTGTATAAACAAAAATACATATAGATTCTGTACATAGATTTTACGCCCTCATCTAAACATACAGTAATTAGAAAAACAATGGGAAGTGCCAGGGTGAAATACTGACAGTAAGTATCGGGTTGAAGCATATGAAATCACTAATGTTGTTTAATCTCTATAAGACAGCAAAGCAACGAGTATTCATTCAGGGAAGGTCCCTACGGTTAGGGCAGATGGGAGGAAAGCACTCAGGTCAACACAAACACAACTCATCATCTGTTCATTTGAACTTCACCATAGTCCAAAGATACCCACTCAGTGAATGGGTATCCTGGGACCAGCAATCCAGGAGCACTCCTTGATGCCTCTGTTCTCCAAGCCTCTTCTTTAAATCCTTGACAATTTCATCTCCTAAAAACAGTCCTCAGGCAAATCTTCTAATTGCCATCTGCATCGTTGCTTCCCAAGTCTGGACTTCTGTCACCCTAGCTTCCAGAGTCTCTACCTTGTCTTGTAACCGACTATCGCTATGATTACTTTATCATTTTTAAAAAAATGGAATGACAAACAATGTCTTTCCTGGTTTGCTCATGTCTGGTTTGCTCACACAGTATCTTCATTCTGGCTGCTATTTCCCCATCAGAATCCACATTGTATGAGGAAGGGTACCGTCACTCACTGTTCACTCACTATTCATCATTCACAACATATGTTCAGCAGCTGCCATGTAAGTCACGTGAGTCAGACTATATCATTTCTTCATTTTGTTGGCTATAGTAGCAGAGATTCAAAGAAGAGATGACTGAAGACACTTCTCTGGCTGAGCTAAAAGTTCAAAAGAAGCAGGAAATGCCCCAAATGCACAAGGCCTAGACTTTATTCCCCATCACAGAAAAACACAAGAGGAGACTGGGAAAGAAGTCAAGGAAGGTAAAAGCAAAAAGTCTGGGTAGGACCAGGGTGATGATGCTAACTTTGTCCCTCTGAAGGACTCCTAAGATGAGGGAGCTCATTTGTGTCTTATATTTGCTACTTCTATCTCCCAAAAAGTAGTTTATCAAGATACATGTAAACTTTAGTAAAGACATTAAAGAAATGAAAAAAGACATTAAAAAGGTAATGGTAAAATGTGTAAGAATCTTAAGCAGAAATATGTCGCTCTTGTCTGTGGCTCTTGCCATGCTCCATCTGCTGACCCCGAAAAACCCTCCATTCTTCTGGCGTCCACGTGGCTACTTTCTCACAGTTTTCCTCTTGCTCATTTCTTGGCTGCTGCTTCTTAATTTCCGATGTTGGCTCCTGCCCTTCCTTCTACCTGACCTCTAGATGCTGGAAGGCCTTTCAGCTTAGATCAGCCTCCCTTTCCTTTTCTCTCCCCACAGAAGGGAACCCGTCCAGCTTTGGATCCACAAATAGGTCCCACGCCCTGACAGTCCAGCTTCAGCTCAGGCTTCTTTCCTGAGATCTGGTCCTGCCATCTAAAAGGACTACAGTCCTGCCTCTCAGATAAAGCACAGCCAAACTGAGCCTTTGATTCTGCACCCCCTAACCCATGTACCCCACACTGTGCTCACTGATGCCCTCCTTTTTACTAATAATGCTAATGACCACCTCATAACTAAAGTCAAAGGTCATGTCTGACACTTCCATGACCTCACACCCAACACGTCCATCGCCAAGGTCTGGGTCCTCCAGCCTCTCAAGGATTCCTCAGACCTTCTATTTTTATCTCTGTTGTCACACTTGCAATCACATGGCCTCTCATCTACGCTTCTGCAATAGATCTAGCTGTCCCCATTTTATATCCAGCTATTTATCCCCATACAACAGGTGCAGTACTCTCTTAAAGCATGCACTAAATCATGTTTGAACCATTTAAGACAACTTAGTGGCTTTCTATTAATTTTTGGGTGGCTATCACCTAAAATATTTGCCCCATGATGGAAGGAAAAGCACACGGTGTGCCTTCCTGCTAATCCTTTTCCTCAATAGCCTCAAGAAATACTCTATGGGGCAGAGTGCAGGGAATCTTAGGAAAGAAGTGGGAAATAGTAAGACCTGGAGAGGACAGGAGCTCCACAAGGAGAGCAACAGAACCAAAAAATCTGGGTACATTGGTCTTTTCTGAGACTGATACTCCAGCCAAGGACCAGGCATGGAGATAACCTAGAACCCTTGCACAGATGTAGCCCATGGCAGTTCAGTGTCCAAGTAGGTCCCATAACAATGGGAACAGGGAGTACCTCTGACATGAACTGATTGACCTGCTCTTTGATCACCTCACCCTGAGGGGGGAGCAGCCTTACCAGGCCACAGAGGAAGACAATGCAGCCACTCCTGATGAGACCTAATAGACTAGGATCAGAAGGAAGGAAAGGAAGACATCCCCTATCAGTGGACTTGGGGAGAAGGGGAAGGGAGGAAGAGAGGGAAGGGTTGGGAGGGGAGGAGGGAGGGAGCTACAGGGGGGATACAAAGTTAATAAAGTATAATTTATAAAAATAAAAAAATTGGAGACATATCATATAAGCAACAACAACAACAGAAATTCTATGAGGAGGAAAAGGAGAAATGGAAAAGCAAGGGGATAGTGTTCCAGCCTGAAGGGTATAACTTAAGGCCCAGAGTGATCAAAGCTACATTCCTCCATTGCTTGGTTTTAGGGAGGAAAATGGTTCCTTGGTAGAGCTACACCAGGCAGCACTCCTTATATCCATTGGAGGCCTTTCCTTTCTGTTTCACGTACTCAATACTATCCACAACTTGGCTCTTTAGCTGTACAGGTGCTTATTATTGGGCTTTTCAACAAGTACAGGTTCCACAAGGACAGGAACCTTCTCTTAACTAATCACCGTGTCTAGCACATGAATAAACACAGTGCCATTTTTAAAAGTCTATTAAGGACAAAAGTGAGTACATTCACAGAGAAATTTTAAATAAGAGAGGGGAGTGAGCTGTGGCCAGTCTTGCACTTCACAGTACAAGATAAATGGAAGTCATCTGCAGAATTAAGGGAGAAGTCAACTTGAGCAAACAACGGAGATCAGCCTTGTTCCAAACAGGATTGAAAATGACCAAAATATAGTAAGTAATATTCTGATTATCAGGAAAGGACTCAGTGAAGTCCATTTCATGACAGAAGGTGAAACAGGGGGTCAGCTTAGCAATTAATTTGCATAACAATTTCTAGTTCCAGAGTAGATCCAAGAAAGCCAAAGATTAGCCCAGATGTAGAACTGACAAAGCCTAGGGGAGAGATCCATATGTTTTAGGAGCAGAACATAGCAGGCCAGAGAAGGGACAGGGGAGAGAGTAGGTGGCCTATGGGGGTAAGGGTGGAAGGCCTGGGCGAGGAAGAACAGAGAACTATGTCATATAAAAAGGAGAAAGAGGGGGTAATGGTGACATCATCACTCAAGGCAATTCTGCAAGTACTGCTAGTCTGTCTTCTGGATGTTGGTGGTATTCAATTCTAGAGATGTGGAAATGTGTGACAAGGTCTCTACCCTCAGAGACATCAGTCTAGTCAGCTGTTGGCAAGAGATAGCAGCATCTACTTGTAGCTGACAACATTACACTAAAATAATGGTGAGTACCAAAGATCTTGTCAACATTTTATGGTAAAAATTGTTTTAACAATCACTGCTTACATTTAATCAAATACATTTATTAATTAGAAAGCATTCCTTATAGATATTTTGACTTATTTTCTGGAAACTAAAACACATTCTTTCATGAGAAAAACATTAAACTATAGAGTCCCAACAATATTATCATTAATAAGCTAACATAAACATAAATGATCAAACATAATTATTTTAACTAGCCATATTAGAAATGTGCTTTAAATGATTAAATATCCCAACTTCTTATTAACTGAATAAAAGAAGAGTAGAAAAAAGGGAAGTCATAGGCACATGGTTCATATCCCATCCCTTTTCCCTTTCCCTTTCTTTTTCACTACACTTTCTATAGTTCAATTTGGTTGAAATTCGTTTCCTTATGCACTGGCTGCCCCTGCCAGAGAGCAAGCTCTTTAAAAGCATGGGTTGTGGTGGTCTGATTGAACCCGTGTACTTTAATAAGTAGAGAGAGTTGCCTGGGATACAGTCAGCATTCAACAATTTTTACCTTGCTGTCTCAATCTCGGCTTGGAATATGAAGTAATTTTCAGTGAAAATAAAACATACAGGCTATATGGACAGATTTTTCTCCAAACTGATACATTCCATTTTTAAAATATTATAAGTAGGGATTTTATCTAATTTTGAGATGGATACTTAACATCTTTAAACAAAACATAACAACTTCACCCTTTTTGTACAAGTATGCTGCCATGACCACTAAGTACATGCTTCGTTTACAAGGGGTGAATCATCAAGCTTTGCTTTTTGACACCTGAGCCTTTGCAATCTGTCTCTGTCCGTAAGAATAGTCGAAGTGACCTGGAGCCTAGCACCTTGCCAAAGCACAGTAGGACAGTTTACTGGCTTTGTAGTTATACTTATTTCCAAGATTATTTTACCAATTGTCAAAAATATCTTGGTAGCATCGACATGTAAACACCTGTACTAACTGAAACTACTCTGCTGAGTCAGCATAACCCAAGGCTTCCGAAGGCAGCAGCAGAACTTTCTGGTAATATTTTCCGCATGACCCTGAAGTACAGCTCAGAAAGCAAACTTAGAGGGCACAAAGACCCAAGCCAAATGAGATGCATTAATAAAAGTAAATTACTTATAAAATAAAAAGGTAAATAATATAAAATATATAATTGATGAGACAAGGTAATGGGGACGAAGGGACTAAAATTCATTACACAAATGTGTGAAACTTTCAAAGAATAAAAACAAATTTAAGAGACATGGTTGAGACAGCTGACAATATTCCTTTTTAGAATGGAAATGTTCAGATAAGCTGAAGACCTGCTGGAAACTTGAGAATTGGCTTATGTTTTAAATTCTGCTACATGCAAACTAGGACTATTCAGTGATTTGTTAGAATGAAAACACCAAAAACTTTTCAAAGTTCATTTTGAAAAGATGTTTCAAGAGATTAGCAACGTGGACTGCTGACATCCAGCATGACAGCTCTGAAAGGAAGCTGCCCTTGCTGGCCCTGGCTGAGCAGCGTCAGCAGTAACATGTTTGCATTTTGGCCAGTATTAAGAATGAGAAAGCAACAGGCATGGACCACACTGTCGAATCTTCCCTCACGCACATAAATGCTTACCGTGTTCAAGCAACTTGTAACTGAAAACGATGTGATATAAGTTAATGACTATCTTAGTTAAGTGACTGGTTCCAGAACCGCTTTAAAGTAACTAAAATCCCTTCTCCAGCCATCCTACAAATCTAAAAGAAAATGAAAAACAACAATTAATACACTTTTGATAGTGTTCATGAATTTACACTGAAGAAAAAGAAACATTTATCTTATTGTTGAAATTTTAATTCCTCAGAAAGAGAGCAGAAAATAGGACTAAAAGGCGAGGGGAAGAAAACAAAACATATTTGTTATGAATTGGAGGAGAGCTAACACAATGTGACTGTTGGTGACAGGTTCACTGAGGTGGCGGAAGGCAGGAGCGACAGTTCAGAGGATAAAAACTGGGCGGCGGGAGGGACTACATGTCTGTGGTTGATCAGGAATCCAGCATCATTTTATTTTTATTTCCAGAAATTGAAGAAATAAACATCAAATTTCACCCTCCTATTAGGAAAAAAAAATCACAAATGTCAGTAGAATATGTGAGAATAGTTATTTTTCACATGATACAAGGCCTCAGAGAAAGTCTCCCACAAGGGTGACTAAGGAACTCTTTTGGCTCAGCTGTTCCATTTTCAATGACAGTGAAAATTGCGCACAGTTAGGCTTCAGCTATAATACTTCATATAAGCACAGTCCAAAGAAAAGATAGCTCCCACTTACAGTTGGGTGCTGGTAAAAATTGGTATTCTATGTCTTTACATTTGTACATATGGGCTCATAGAGTCACATGACAGGAATAAAGAATGAAGAATGATGTTTGTCCTTTCAAAGGTATTTAATTTTTCTCCCAACATCCAGGCATGGTTCTTCCCAATTATCTTTAGACTGTTGAACTTTCACATTACTCTAAACATCTGCAGGGAAGGAAATTCCTCACACACACACACACACACACACACACACACACACACACACACACACGCACACACACACTCCCCCAGCATTCCATTCCTGAATTAACAACCCCACTTCCAAGAGCCTGGTCATCACAGTGTAATTAGTTACTGGCCAGCATGTCTATCAGGGAGTGTTTGCTAAGCTCACACTGGGATAATGCTGTTTTCTCAGGTCTTTGAGGGTAAGCCTTCCTCTGCATTTCCTCCTAATTGCTCCTCCTGTCAAACTCAGCTCTAATCCTAGACTCAAATACTCTCCCCCTAGCCCTCCATTGCTCTCCTCACAGACTCCATTACAACCGGGAAGAACACGCACCCTATTTACAGCTGAATGTTTCCTTTACGTATTCAAGGTAGCTTCATTTTCAAAACAGTTCTGTAACAATGCACTGCTTGAAGACAAGGGGCTATCTCATTTTTTCAGATTAAAAAAAAATGGTTCCAAAAAAAAAAAAAAAGAAAGAAAATAAGGAAGGAAGGGAGGGAGGAAGGAAAGGAGGGAGGGAGGGAAGAAGGAAGGAAGAAAAGGAAAGAAAGAAAAAAATGAACAAAGGAAGGAAGGAAGAAGGACGGTATGAAGGAAGGTAAGAAGGAAGAAAGAAGGGAAAAAGGAAGAAGGAAGGAAGAGTGAGCTGCGACCTAACTGCTTACTGGCTGAACTTGCCATTTCGGTTGTTACTGCAAATCTTTAGTTTCTGATCTCACTATTTACCCCTCTTGCTCTTTCGGAGATTTCAAAGTCTATATATACACTTGCATTTACCAGCATTTTTCTCTTTCAATCTCCGTATGTGTAGTTGTATACTTGGCTTCTCACTGGGTTCTACTCAGCTTTTCTGCATCCTAGAGCATTTCTTGTACCTCCCCAAAGCTTCCCATTGAAAATAAACTCCAGATATTAGCATTCTCACCTTGCCATACCACGTGACCTTCAAATATATTTTAAAGAGAAAAATGAAAAAATAAACCTTGACCGTAGCTTATTTTGTCTCCCACCAACCTTCCTACACTGCCCCTCAATTTAGAGTCTCCCTGATCTTCTGTTGTCCTTGATCTTTTCGACACCCCCTCTTCTTCAGTCCCACCGAGCCATCCTCTTACATCTAATCAGTGCTTGGCAACTAAGACTCAAATCCTGAGTTATCTACTTCCTATGACTTCATTCCCTCAGAAGCTCAAACAGTTTCAAGATAACAATGCCAGCTCTGACCTAAGACTACCAGAAGTCATTTTCCAGCCTCAACCTCACTCTTAAAGTTTTGAATGTCTACACATAAGCTATATTGTTCTTGTCTGGGCCATTATGATTTTAGATGCATTGTGAATGAATCAAATCATGTTATACATAAAACAGAATCCACTCACAGACTTCACCGTTTCTACCAGCATCTCTAAACCTTGGTTGAACTACTTATCTCAGAACTCCCTAATCCTGACTACTACCATCAAATTAACATTTCCAAAACATGCCTTCAGGGGTCACGTGCAACTCATAGACCTTTAATAGCCCCGAATGCCATCTATCAACGTGATGTACGGGCTCTATCATCCCGCCTCCATGGCTCTATGTCCACAGCTGCCCACTAATCAACCCAAATGACACTATGCTGAACCTTAACCAGCTCTCCTGAAGATGGGCATCATGCTCAGATCCTTAGCACCTGTTGCAATTCTTTCAAAAAGTCTGATGTCTAGGGACCAATCTGTATCCAAGGCTTGCCCAGTCCCTTTTTTTATAAAAAGCCCAATTAATTCATTCTAAAAGTACATGAGAGATCAATGATAATTTTCTGGTTTTGATGCTATACTCTAGTTATCTAATATACCTCCACTAGACGACCCTGGGTGAATGGCATATTGGATTTTCATATAGTCCTGTGAGTCTGCCATTATTGCAAAATTAAAACTTTAACAATATATTGTAGATACCAACCATGTGGAGGCACAAATAGAGTACCAAAGTCATGAAAAATAAACACAGTTTTGAAAACCTTCTACCTAAGGATGAGAAATGGAATAAAAATTAAATAGTAAGGCCCTGTGGTAAGAACTAGAATGTTCATATCCCCAAGGGACAGGGAATAATAGAAAAGGAGGCCTCAGGGATTTCTCATGGAGCATGTGAGCCGCACCCTCAAAAACCCAGTAGCTCAAAGCCACATAACAAAACACAAAACTCTTCCAAAGTAAAGAAACTTAGAAAAAAAAAAAACACAAAGTATTTGGAGAATGCTAAGTAGTTCAGAATCAATAAAGAATCTTAAAGAAAAAAATGCAAGGAACATAGCTAGATGAATAATGTGGGTTTATTTAGTAAAAAACAGTATCTCAGCTTTGGAACTTTTGATTTAATGCATAGCAAAACTGTCGAATCTTTTAAAGAAGTAATATGACTGGATATAAACTTTTCTTTTTTTATCCACTTTACATCCCTGTTGCAGCCCCCTCCCCTGTCCCCTCCCTTCCTTCCCCTCTCCCCCCACCTCCTGTTTTCCTCAGAAAAGGGGCGCTCCCTTTCCCATCCACCCTAGTTTGTCAAGCTGCATCAGGACTGAGCGTGTCCTCTTCCCCTGTGGCCTGGCAAGGCAGTCCCTTCAGAGGAAAGTAATCAAAAAGCTGGCAAGTGAGTCCATGTCCGACGCAGTCCCCACTTCCCTTACTAGAAGACCCACATGAGGCCTAAGCTGCCCATCTGCTACATCTTTGTAGGAGGTAGGCTTTTCTTTTCCTTTTTTTTTTTTTTTTAAAGAAAGCTCACATGCACAGAAAAGTATAACTTCATCATGATACAGTTAGGTACATGATACTACAAATTATCAGTTATTCTAATATCAAAACTGTTTATATATTTCAAAAAGGATCTATGAATATAACTAAGAAAAAGGATTTAAAAAGTATGTAACTATTAAAATAAATATGTAATAATTAATAATGAAATAACATCAAGAAAAATGTATGTGAGACATACAGCACTACATACACACAGAACCTGGAAGAGGCAGGAGCATTGTAGGTTTCAGGCCATCCTGGCTTACAGAGCAGAGAGGACAAAGTACAGAAAGCAATACAGGGAGGAATAACTAATGCTAAAAATCTTTAGAAAAATTCATAAGGAAACCTAAAAGCTTCATATACACACACACACACACACATATACATTATGTCATATAATAGATAACCTTATATATATATATTTTTTGTTGTTGTTGTTAGAGAGAGTTTAATTAGAGTTTCTGTATAACAAGGTAACAATGCCCCTCCCAGCTGCCATAGGCTAACAAATAAAAGACCTAGTGCTAGGACTAGATTCTGTGCTAGGAACTGTTGGCCAACAACATCCCATAGATCCCCAAACATTACTGCCATTGTGACTTTAAGAACCTATTGCAGAAGATACCACATATTTGAGTCAGAGAACATGGGGAAATCAAGCCAGAATTGACCTGTAAGCTAATTATTACTGTCTAGGCAAAGTGGTGAGCTCTTGGTTTATGAAAGAGACCTTGTCTCAGATATATATATATACGTGTGTGTGTGTGTGTGTATACACATATATATGTATGTATGTATGCTTGTAAAATCTATTACTTATTTTGAAAACTTAAAATTTTTATTAAAAAAAAGTAATCAATGAAGAGCCAACTTTGCCTCAGATGGGAAGAATAAATGTATATCCAGCAGCTATTACTAGTTCTGGGTGGAGGTAAGAATTCTTACCCACTAACCCAGACTTTACCATCGATAGCTCCAATAAACACAGATAGACATGGCCTCTGTAGAAGCTCCTGCCTCTAGGTTCTTGCCCTGCTTGAGTTTCTGCCCTGACTTTCCTCAATGACTACTGTCTAGAAGTATAAATCAAATAAACTCATTTCTCCCCAGGTTACATTGGGTCATGGTGTTTTATCAATATATTATGAAAGTGAATTCCTTGTAAGCTATAATTTATATAGTTAGAGATAACGTAAGTTTGATGGTGCTTCAGTACAAAGAATTTGCCCAGAAAAGGTTAAGCGAAGTCTGGTCATGAGTTGATAAAGGCAAACAGAAGAGACAGGAGGGAAGCCATCAGGGTAACGCCTGATGGCCCATCTGAAGACCAGGAGCTATGAGCCTCAAGCGAGACAGCATAGGTGGCATTTCTTCCCCCTTCTGGGTTACATCATCCAGTATAATATTTTCTAGTTCCATCTATTTACCTGAAATTTTCAGGGTTTCAGTTTTCTTTACAGCTAATTATAGCTGTGGAACCCGGTCTCAAATGATACCCCTACAACACCTCTCCTACACCCAAGGCCCAGGAATCACAGAGGAAGAGGGGCCAGTATATGAGCCAGGATCAGGGAGCTTTCCAGGAGACCTTGCCTCCTAGCAATGCCAGAAGCTGCATCCATAAAGTCTCACCAACATGACTGCCTAAACATGAGCCAGACAAGGAAACAGCAATAGACATGCCAACATGGATGGGAGAAATACCACAAGGCCTCAGCCCTACACCAAGAACTGTAGGCAAGTAAGGAATGCTGAAAATAGCCTTCCCCAGGGAAGAGCACACCAATTAGTTATCCAATATCAAATGGTCATCCCTGAAAATATAAACACAAGTAATACTATATAAGCTGGGAAGGCCATATTTAGGAATATATGTATATACATTATATGTTCGTAACAACAATTAATGAACAAAGAGGCAATGAATTTAAAAGAGAGTAAGGAAGGGTATACAGAAGGAGTTGGAGGGAGAAGAGGGAAGGGGAAATAATGTAATGATACTATAATCTCAAAAACAATAAAATAGTAGTAGTAGTAGTAGTAATAATAACAGAACTACAGATAACTAAAGGAATGCTAAAGTAAAAGAAACAGTCTTCCCCAGGGAAGAGCACACTATTTGGTTATCTAATACCAAATAGCCAGCTCTGAAAAAATATAGAGTAGCATTATACTGACTAAAAGGGTTGTATTTGTGTATTTAGGAGTGTACACACACACACAACCACCACCACCACCAACAACAATTACTAATGGAAAAGGTCATGAATTTGTAAAAGAGAAAGGAAAAGTATATAGGAAGATTTGGAGGGAGGAAAAGAAAGGATGACATAATATGCTTCTATTATAATCTCAAAAATAAATGAATTTTTTAAAAAAGGAGGCCATAAGGTAATTGCTAGTGGGAGAAGATTTTCACCCTCTGGCCTCCAGGGAGGATGCTCTCATCATGGCCTTCATTGAAGCAATTGAAAGGACATATCCAGAGTGCTGGGCTCATAAGGTCATGAGGCCGGAGAAGACCAGAGGGTTTTTATTCGGAGATGTTTATCTATGCGCACTTTAATAGGGAGCGTGGTAAAATTACACACACTCCCGACTTTTGATACTAACCACTGTAGTCACCGACTACAGTCAGCTGTAAGGGAGGGAGGTGAACCAAATGACCCAAAGTTCTTGCCTAAACCTCAAAATAAGACTGTGTCTGTGAGAAACGCCCGTCGGCCTCTGTGTTCATTAACCCACTCCATCCTAACCCACCGCAGCCTTGGACAATGTGACGGCACACTCCCCTGTGGCTTCTTTCTCCCACATTCCTGGAGCAGCTGAAGAGGGGAAGCCACATGGAAAAGGGCCCACCCCAGAGGGGCCTCTGTTGAGAAGTGCATTTGTACTGCTGTGGTCTGTGTGGTCGAGAGCACAGGCCAGATGGCCAGGATGTCTGTATTCTATACCTAACGCTTCCAGGAACTGTGTTAGCCCTGGGCAGGACTGCTGCTCCTGCTTCAGCTCTCGGTGACAGAACAACAGTGTCGCCGGCCTTGTCTCCCTCAACACTGAGCTCAGGACAGAAGTAAAGTGTGTGAAAATCCTGAATTGTGGCAGGAAAGTATTTCAGGTGATAGTGATCATCCTGATGAGAAGGGACAGGACACAGCTGCTCACAATTACTCACGGTGCAATTAGATCCACAGGGGAGGGAGGGTCAGCAGCAGGTAAGAGCTAATGGGATGACTAAGAGCCTGACTCCGGCACACTGAGCCTGCACGGAAAGCGCTTGGCCAGACAGGCACGGGGTACGCATGTGCTTCCTGCCCTCCTCGTTTCTCATTTCTTCTCCTCCTTCTCCCATCGTCTCTGTCTCTGCCATCCACATGTACAGTTTTTACAATGATAGCTTAAATATTTGTAACCCTTAAATATTCGTAGCACAACCTTCCAGTTGCTTAGCTACTTGAAGAAAAATGGCTTAAGTTCCATAACCAGCAAATGTGGCTAAAGGAGACTCGGGGTTTCTGCTCCCTACCAGGCTCAGCCTGGGGTCCACAGAAAGACCTGGGTGACCACAGCCTCGGCTGACAGGACACCGCTTTCTTAGTTTCTCTCTGTTCCTGTGGATGTGGTGCAAATGTCTGACAAAAGGAACATGAGGAAGGAAGGGGTTACTGCAGCTCAGTGTGCAAGGATGAAGTCAGTCACAGTGGGAAATAAACAAGGCAGAGGCTTAATCGAGCTGGTCTTACTGTGTCCATGCCAGGAGCTTTGGGATGAAGGCTAATACTTGGCTCACTTCCCCATTTTTTCACAGTCCAGGCAGAGGGCACAGTCCAGCCCAGAGTTAAGGTTTGTCTTCCTACGTCAAGGTAATTGGCTCAGACATGCCCAGAAGTCCATGTCCCAGGTGACTGTGGATCCTGCCAAGCTGGCACTTAGCACCAATCATCATGCCCACAGACCAGGTGTGCTGAGCCCCCTTGCAGAACCCCACTTCTTTTCCTGTGTTGCATGGAGGGAAGGGTACACACTCCGTGCCAATCAGAATAAAGAGCTTCCAGGTCATATGTCATTGAGCCTTAGTCATTTCTTAGGAAGATATTCCTCTGAAGGCAGAGGACAGGCTGAAGGTCAAAAGGAACAGCAGGAGGCTGTGACAAGGACAAGACCTCTCATCCCCCCCCCCAAAGGTAAACCATATGAGAACTGCCTAACAGGCCAGCTAAGAAATATTCTTTAGAAGTAAAAGTTGGGTTCTATATATAGTTAGGGTAAAAGAAAAAAATTCAAATAATCAAATGTAACATCCCAGGAACATTAGCTGGCCGTTTACTTATTGCTGGATTTAGAGGATGGATCATACATTCCTGCAGCAACAGTACTAACTGTAGCTTTTGTTCCAAGCACGGGGTTGAATGCTTTATAAACGCAGAAAGTCCTGGTGAGAAGGCAAATAATTCTAGAGCAGTGGTTCTCAACCTTCCTAAAGCTGAACCTTCCTTTTATATGGTTCCTTATGTTGTGGTGACCCCTAACCATAACACCATTTCATTGCTACTTCATAACTGTAATGTTGCTGCGGTTACAAAATATAATGTAATTATCTGATATGCAGGATATCTGATATGTGACTCCCAAGGGGGTCATGACCCACAGGGTGAGAACCACTCATCTAGAAGCAGACAGTAGGGTAGGAAAGCAGCACCCAAGGAACAGAGGCAAGATCCAAACACTGGTCTGCCCGCCCTCGAAGCCTGAGCTTATTAAATTATGATGTGTAGCCTCCATGTTTATCTTTTGAAGATCTCACCCAATTCTCCTCTTCTAAGCATCTGGCTTAAGGAAGAAGGAAAGCAACAGCAAGAACATCAGCACAGGGGAGGGGACAAAAGCCATACATGAAAGCAGATAATCCCCCCAAACCATGCTGCCTGCTTTAGTGAACACATGCTGTAGCCACAGTGTGTAAGAACTCACTGGTGTCATGCTCTACGGGCTGCTGTAAAAAGATCGGGATGGAGGGGTAGAACCGGGCGCTTCTGAGGGGCCTGAGCGCACAGTGCCTGGCCACTCAGCCCCAGACTGGGGAGACAAGCCTAGATGTCTGGACCTCAGTGAAGGAGCCCATGGGACAACCTGGGTCTCTGCCCACCATGACCCACAGGTGCCTCCTTGGTCCTGATGCGTGTTCACCTCTCTGATGCTGGTCTCTCCCTTGGACTCTTGCCCGTTATCACAATGATCACAGTCCAAGCAAACAGCAGAAGGGATCTAACTCATCTGGATCACATTAGTTTCTTGTATCATGTTATTTACATTCATGAAATGCAGTATCTTGAGATCACATTTGGTAAAACTTTTCCTTTAAAACACTTTTATTCTCTAATCCTCTTTTTATTGGTTAGAAGCAAAACAAAATGGATCATGTATTTAAAGGCAGAGACAAGGAAAAAATAAAAAGGCATACCATTCCCGAAGTGTTTAGCAAGCAAATACCCAGAGAATATTTATCCACGTGGTCACCGTAGGATATGTGAAGGGAAACGTGAAAGCAATTTTCTTGGCTATCATCACTTTAATATGAAATTTAAACCCAAATACAGATGCAGGCACATTTCTATAATGGGAGGACCACCATCTTTAGGGAGGACAGCAGGGTGCTTACCTGGCATGACCATGGCCTGCGGGGCCGCAGCATCCGAGCTCACGCAGAGACGCCCACCTTTAGCTAGCCTATCACACAGCAAGGTGATGTGCTTCTTCAGCCGGCTGGTGTCTTTGGGTATGTTCAGTTGGCTGCTGAGGTTCAAAGCCTGCTCCTTGGAACTCTTCGACAGGCAGGTTTTCAAAAGGTGAGCAGCAGCAGCATCCACCGTTTCTTCCCAGCCCTGCATGCAAAAGCCAATTTGGAATTTGTATACAAAAGACACTGAGCACTGAGCCTAGTGCTAGATATAGATATAGATATAGATATAGATATACTGTTAACAAGGTTTTCTGGTAATGAGCTACTAATACTTCTTGACAGTTTCCTCCAAGGATTGAGGCGATTGAATGGGTTGATGATATGTGAGAACTGCTTTGCCTTGTACCAAGAACAGAATAACCAATAACATGATCTATCTCTGAGGCAGGCCTGTTTGATGATCTGGTGGCTCAAATTACCAGGAACATTGCTTTTTTTGCCTTACATCCTGCTGAGGAGGATCTTGCCAATACAGTACCCCTAGATATGGTGGGGACACCTGGCATTTCAGCCGCTTGGGCCATACTCTTGAGGCTGTGGACAAAGTCTAGCGGTGCTAGTTTTAAGAGTGACTTTGAAAGCTCTAATAGTCTATCTAGTTCCATTTCAGTATCATGTGACAAAAAAAAATGGCACAAAGAAATGGCCATTTGTCCCACTTTTCTTGTATGAGCTACAGTAATACTGGAGAAAATATGGTGTCATCTCAAAATGTGGTTGCTGCAATGATAGGAACATTGGTGCTGCACTGGCACCTCAGCATCATCACAGAAGACAGCACACCCACAGGCAGGTTCAGGAAATAAAGGGTGCATGGCAGGAAGAGCTTGGCCCCCACTAAGCATCCTAAGGATAACTGAGTAAGACCTTCACAGCAGAGGGCGTAGGGTCACAAAAGATAGGACACTTTGCCCTGCCCATTCCCCAGCACTCCTACCTACAAGCCTGGCTCCTGGTCATTTCTGCCCTGCTGGCAGCTGAACCGCACAATGGTGCACAATGATTGCTCAGGCTCCTTCCGCACTGACATGTTTGCCCTTCTAGGCTCAAGTTCAGACACTACATATACCCATCAGCTTCCTACCGATTGCCATAATCGGTAAACCGAGACTTTTGATTCCATCGACCCATTTCTACCTGTAGATGCCACCAGATAAATTAGGAAAGAAAGAAATGACCTTAAAGACCTTTAAAACAGCTTCCTGCCTCAAATCACAATAATAAACCATTAGCTGCTACAAAGAAATCTTTCTACTACTAGCAAAAAAAAATCTACACTAGACTAAAATTTAAATTTGCCATTAGTAACCCTCTCAGGCCATACTTCAAGTTGCTCTTGTAGCCTGTGACAAGGTCTTCTGAAGGATGAGAGAAGGAGTTCTGTAGTACTACTTAGTGTCTATCCTCAGGTCATTTCAGCATTTAAACAGCTTCTGTGTCATTTAGACTGATCATGTAGACAAGCCACTATATTTATAAACAGACTATAATAGCTTGTTAGAAAACAAAAACAACAGTATCCACTCAGCTCAGAAGTGCTCCTACAAAAATCTGCTCCTGCTGCCAACTTGCAAAGAAAGTAAAAACCGTACTGTTTAAAAAAATGTACTGTTGGAACATTGTCTAAGAATGGAGTCTTTCGAGGTAGACTTTTGAGTATTTATGAGAAAACTCCAGGAAAATAAGAGCCTATGACCTCAGTTTCTTCAAAAACACAGAATCCGTCTTGGCATGTGCTTTCATGTCCCTGCCAGGTATAGAAGATAGGAGTGAGTTTGTTCCGTATGATTCATTACAACTGGCTTTTGCTATCCCATGACCATATGCAGCAATGTACAGCTTGACCTGTAATTGTCAAGTCACAAATTACGCGTGTGACTCTTCCTATATCTCAGAGCAGTGTTTCTCAACCTGTAGATCATGACCCCTTTGAAGGGTTTACACATCAGATACCCTGTATATCAGATATTTATATTACAGTTAATAATATAGCAAAATTACAATTGTGATGCAGCAACCTAAAGTTTTATGGCTGGGGTCACCCCAACATGAGGAACTGTAGTAAAGGGTGCAAGTATTAGGAAGGTTCAGAAGCATTGCCTCAGAGTATCAATTGTCTAGTGTGCTGAATAAAAATGGCTATTGCGTGCGGCTTTGGTCTGCCTCATTTTTAGGCTCCCATCTCACAGGAGGTGCCATTGCCAATTAGAGTGGTAAATGTACAGGTATTTAGGACAGATATTGCTCTGGTATAATGAGACATAGTGACAATACTTGGAAAGATTGCTAATAAAATACTTACAGGAAGTAAGCTGCTGCATACGTTTCAGTTCAATAATAAAAGAGTCTGTTTATGAGATAAGAGCTGGCTGAGAAAGAGTTTGTTATATAAAACTCAATGTGATAAAATATGATTAAACAAGTGACCAAACAAAACAACATGAAACAAAACTTCTCAGAAGGTAGAAACTCAAATGTGAGGAGCTGGGAGACAAGCTGTTCTAATACCTATTTGGTGCTGAGTCCACTGCCCTCATTAGTCACACTAGAAGCACATATGTGCCCACCTGCAGGTGCCAAGCACTTATTCAAGAGTGAAATGCAATATCAATATGAAATTTAATATTAAATTGAAATCAATATTAATATTAAGCCTATTAATATTAATGCAATAGTAATATGAGGAGTGCTCACAAGAAACTTCTGGAAGAGAAATAAGCAGGTGCCCTTTTGTAAAGCTCTGGCTTTAGTTCCCAAGTCCATGCCTTTATTCTAACATCACAGTTGACCTGTATCACCTACGTAAACAAAAGGGTGAAGCAGAAGGAAGGGAGGGGGTGTGGACTTCAGTGTGCATTTGGTCGGCTTCGCCTTCTTTGTAGCAGGGTTGGAGTGGCGTTGTCGTCTCCACTCTGGACTTTCCCTTTTTGTTTTCTTCAAGACCTTGCCTCTTCCCCAATGGATAAACTCCATGCCTAGTTCTCTACCTGAGCTGCACCTTGGGCCCCTCTTGGAATGTTATTCTGAGAAGTTGGACTGCTCTGATTCAACCAGATGCCCTGTGAGGAACTGGACCACAGCCTTACTGCATAACCAAACTCAAGAAAAAAAAAATGTCCCAAAATACATAAAACCGCTGATTGAAGTGTAAAGCAATACTTGGTCTCTTCCCTTCTGTCTTTTCTCCCTCTAGTTTCGAGACCACACAGAAGCTTCAATATTTTAGGCTGTGGCTGCATGCTGCTTTCTCTGTCAAGGTCACCAGTGGCTAAGAGCCAGCTGCAGGAATAGCCCTCACTAAACTTCTATTTTGATAATCATCAACTAGAATTAAAATCCAGAGAAGTATCTAGAATAGTTCACAAGTGACCCTTCTATAATATAATTTAACATGTCATTTTCTTCATAGCAATCAAATGAAAAAAGGGCTAGTTACCATAGTTCAAATCTCAAAATTGCAATGATTATGAAGTGGTATAACTTTAAATGTTTTTTACACTAAATAAAACCTCAGAGGAAAACCTATATATATATATATATATGTATATATATATACATATATATATATAATCTATTTCTCTATATGTGAGAGGCATACATATTTGTGTGTATATGCTCAGCTGTGAGACTGTGGGTACATAATTGCCACAGTGTGTCAATGTCAGAGCACAATTTTGGGAATGAGTCTTCACCTTCCATTCTGTATAAGGCAAGGTCTCTTGTGGTTTGTCACTGAATACACTCGATGGCTGGCCCCAAGAGATTCCAGAAATTCTCTGGTCACTATCTCCCATCTCACTATTGGATTACTTGGATTACAGTGGGATGCTACCAGGTTGGCCCTTTTTACATGGGTCCTGGGATTCATTCATATTTATTTTTTTTAAATAGTATTTATGACTAAATGGTACATGACATTAAATACAGTGAAACTAAAAAAAGTAAAAGAGACTCTGATATGGCTCCTACCTTTAAGTACCTTGCACTACTACTAATAGAAAAAAAGTTAAAACTATAATGAACCATCGAAGAATCTCCACTAGGAGATGGATTTTTAACATGACAAGCTGCTACTAGACAAAGAAAATGCCCTCGCTTCAATGGCAGACAAAATGATGTCCGAAACCAGCAAACTTGGATGCAGGGAAGTCAACTGTCAAGCTCTGCCAAGACAGGATAAGCAAATTCTTCATGGTTCCTGCTTCACATTTATGTCTGTCAGTTATACTGGGCCAGAAGGCTGAAAATTGATGCTCTAATGTGATAGAGGAAATTTGGGTGACTGTGCAGGCAGCCAAATGTCTATTAATTCTTAGTATTGGAAGCTGCTTGCCTGCACTTCTTATATACTTAGATAATATTATTTCCTTCTCAAGTATTAGATGGAGTTGAAGACTGGATAGTTATAGTCTTACAATTAAGCTTATTTTGTTTAGGATTTAAGAAGATGTTTTTAGATGTATAAGACACAAGTTATAATAGAAAATAATTTAGGTACAGAACTCTGAACTCATCAAGATAGAATAGTAAATAGAATACTTCTCCTAAATTGCCAAATGTATATGGACTAGATATTGTGAATGTAAATCTTACCTAATAGTTTTCATAACTATCTCATAATTATTATTATTATTATAGTAGTAGTAGTAGTAGTAGTAGTGTATTATTGAAAGAATAAGAGCCTTCTATTGGACTAAAAAGGGGCATTGTAGAGAAACTATCTTGTGTATTGTATGGATGCAACACCTGTCTATAATAAATCTGATGGCCTACAGCTTAAGCAGGAAATTGGAGGTGGGACATACGGAAGGAGAAAGAATTCTGGGAGGGAGCCAGGTGTGTGAGATTTAGGCGGAAAGATGTGAAGAGGATGGAAGCATGGTGCCTGAGTAGAAGTGACCAGCCATGTGGCAGAGTGTAAATTCGTGTAATGGGTTATTTTAAGTTATGAGCTAGTCAGAGAAGAGCTTATATGGCCTAGGTATTTGTACAATATAAAAAAAAGAAAAAATATATTTAGAGAGTGGTACATTTAAAGTATTTTAGGGATGATTTGTTTTGTCCTCTGGCTTTTCAATCACTTCCCTCCAGGGATGGGGGGCTGCCTTACCAGGACATTATGAAAGAGGAAGAACATAGTCCTGATGTGACTGGAAATGCTGGGGGGGTGGTTGGGCATCTCCCCTCTTCTGAGGGGCAGAGGAGGGAGGATAGAGAGATGGGGGGGGGATGGAAGGGAAAGACTGGGAGGAGAGGAGGGAAGGGACAAAGATTGAGATGTAAAGTGAATAACTAAAACAAACAAACAAAAAAACAAAAAACAGGGCTTTGCTTTATCTATAATGATAATGTGCCTTCGCATCGGTTTCATGGGCAAGTCAATAACAGAGTTCATCTTAGTGTTCCATGAGCAAACCACAAGTTAATTGCACTATTCAACATTTTCTAATATAGAGATCAGATCAAGTATACATAAACATGAAATATAAATCCACATTTATCCTTCTTAAAGTAGTCAACATGGAGAACACAATTTGAACAAGATCTCCCAGCCCCACACTCCCCTACTGAGCCCAGTTACTCATTTGTGAGGCTCCTTAGTGTGGGCTTAGAGCTTCCCTCTGTAATTTCCCAGATCTACAGTCTTGCCATGCTTCCTTGCCTGAACTTTACAATTAATAGCTTTGAGACACTATTTCCTTTGAGAGAGTGTACAAGTACTTTCTTAGAGAACTGATCCAAGAAGCGTCATGGAGTTCAGGAATGAGAGATGGGGACATGAGAGAAGGCCCTGAAGGGAGTGCTGTTGACCAGGTACCAGCACTGGCCAGTGCTCAGTCTCACTAGATAACTCAAGATAATGGCATCTATCTCCAACTTTCCCCTCATCTCGAAAATCCCATTGGTCTCAGAGGAGCAGAGCCACATAGGCTCTACCTACCAGGAAACGTTCTTAGGCCTTAAAGAACTGTGGGCATTAATCAGGAGGAAGCACTCAGGAAGAGAAGGCGGGGCATTCACGGCATCTGTGACCGTCAGTGAGAAGTCATTGATGATTGCCTGGTGTGAATGAATGCTCAGCAAAAGTTAATTCATATTCCCTTGAATTATGTGAAGCAGGCCTACGTGATATAGACATGTATTTAATTCCTCTTTTCTTTTTTTCTTTAGAAGTGGGCAAATCATATAGTGCCGGGAGCATATAGGACTTGATTCTGAGGTCATTAAAAATCTAAGGAAATGCTTATGGCCTTGAATTCAGAGCCCATGGGTGAGAACACAGCTATCATTCTTGTTAAACCAAGAAACTGGATTCTTTTTTGTACTTCCACCCCAAATTCAAACCACTCATTGGCTCCTTCTTGGTAAAAGACTTTGTTATTCTTAGCTCTGATCTGTGATAGCCTCCTCCCCAGAATTTTCACATTTTAACATCTGTGAAGCAGGAACATAGCTTATCATCACTGGGATCCAACAACTGCTGGGTTTCTGTTTGGGGACAAACTGCATGTAGACTTTATCTGAGCTTGCCTTAGTGTGTTCTTTCTGCTGAGTCACGTGCAGTATTCACGCTACCTCAGTGAATTAACTGGGATTTAAAAATGTGGTATAAGTCAGCAAGAAGGTTCCATTGGTAAGGGTGCTTACTGCCAAGCCTGAGAACATGAGTTCAGTCCCTAGAACCCCCATGGTAGCAAGAACTGACTCCTACAACCTTTCTTGTGACCTTCACATGTGCAATATTGTGCATGCAAGCATGCGCAGGTGGACACACACACACCACAAATATTTTTATAAAAACCTTTAAGACTCATGCAGTGTCTTGTCATTTACCAAAAAAATATTCCTGTATGTACAGAAAAGCCAGGAAATACTATGAACCTAAATTTAGTGAAGCAACTATTCGTGAATGACTAAGAAAGCAAATTTTTTTTCTTTTTCTTTTTCAAAGCTAAGCTAAATGCTTCCTAAGATGTAAGCCAAAAAGATCCCCACAGATAGAAAGCCTGTCACTGTGACACAGGAACACACATTCCTACCTCAGGTAAGCAACACACTGAAGTCAGCAAAGCCTCCCATCTCTGGAACCAAAGTGACCCAACTAATTCATGTTCTGCACAGGGCTGTTGCCAGAACAGTAAATGTCAGGGAAGCTTGACCTCCTCCTTGACACCTTCCCACTTGAGGAAGCGCAGAGTGTGGCCTGTGGCACACAGGTGACTGAAGAGAAATACCTGAGCCAATGCAGGTTACTTACATATTTCATCTTACACAGGAACGTGGGTTTTTGTTTGTTTTTTTAATGTCTAAATGAGACTCACAGAGCTCTCTGAATGATTACTTATATTTTTAAGTGCTAAAAAATAATACAGCATCAGAGTTTAACTGGAAGTGCTTTGTTTTTGTTTTTCTTAACGATACACGGAGGAATGTGAGAACTTCAGCATCTTCTTGTTGGGATACAGCAGTGATGGCCACCCATATTTGGATGCCTGTCACACGCCTGGTCCCACATTTGGCATTTCATTAGTCCTCACAAAAATTTAAGGGATATGTAGAGCGTCCTCGTGAAAACCACACACCCCGGCAAAGTTTCCAAATGTGCCACAATGTCTTCGTGTTCTGTTTTGTTTTGTGAGGGTCTCCCAGCACTGAGAAGGGCTGGACCTGGGCGCTGGACATGCTAGGTATGTGGCCCACATTCAGCTACACACACTCTGCCTGCATCGTAGTTCTAAAAAGTACAGTTTGACACATGTGGTTTTCCAAGGGGCTGTTATTTTGTTGTTGTTGTTTTTCAGAACATGTGCTTTATTACTGATGTGTTGTTGTTGTTACCTTCCAAATGATATAAATAATAAAATATCAAAATCCTGAAATTATGATGAAGACAGTCAAAAGTAGCTGTTTGTGGTCTAGTTGATTGAAGCTAAACAACATAATTTTTGGTTACTCTCTGCAAAAAAATATAGTTTGGATACATATATACATATATAGATAACTTATTGAGGAAGAAAATTTTGGCATATGTATTTTCTTAGTTTATTGTGCGTAAGTGGAGCATTTATAGAAAGGTCACAGCCAAACATAAAAATCCAGATTATGTGGTTTAAAAAAAGAATCACAAGAAAGGATATACCTGAAAGAGAAAGATATTCCTTTCACAAGCAAGAGCTTCCCACCTGATGTGTGAGCCAGGACTCTGCAGACTGCAAGTTCATCACATCTCATGTGCACCTTTAAAAGGACCTGCAAGTCCACTCATGCTCTGGATATCCCATGTCTCCTCTGTACTGTTTGTTTACTAGTGCAGACAGAATCGAATGGCCACAATTCCCTCCCTGCAAAGCTGAACTGGTCTTAAATATGAGCTAGTTTACCAGTGGACAAATGAAGAGCCAGTGCTTGGAGTCTGGTACCTTACCTAAGGACTCAGAACTAACTAAGCACTTTTTTTAGAGGATATGTGAACCCCCATATGTCATCATATTTTACTCAATAAAGTTTATATTTCTCAACTATTAGTATTTAGTTTGCTTCAGCATTTCATAATTATAAACATTATGATGCCAAATGGACTCTATAATTTTCTTAGTTCATTATCTTAGATTTCTGATGTAGAATTAGCTTTACGATATATATTTTCCTAGAGTAATCTCTGGAAAGGCAGTATCAGAAATAAGTGGACATGTCCATTTTATTACAGGTTCATTGATCCACTTATTTCCCAATTTGGCTAAGGCAGAGTAAGCAAAGTGTATCTCACAATGGCCTTCATTTATGCATATTTATCATCAGTATTTCTTGTACTTATCTCTGTCATTAAGCTACATGGATGGGTGTATACTTGACTATACAGTCATGCACAGTTTAACTACTGGGACACACTCTGAGACATGTGAAATGTGTCATAAGATATGTCACTATATGAAGATCCCCAACTGTACGTCCACACAGGCAGCAGTCATGTGAGTAGCCTAGACTTGCAAAAATTCGAATGATATTTGTTTTTTAAGTGTTATTATTCTTTAAGAAATCCTTGAAACTAAATAAAAGTATCACACACCAAAGCTAAGCAGATCCGAAGCCTATACATCTCATTCAACTTTGGTTTGTAACTTTAGGAAGCCATTGTCCCATATGCTGCCCATTAATGACTAGGACACCATAATACTACGGCTCACATGACCGTATACAGGTGGTGGTCTAGCTTAACAAATGTATCTACATGACCCGGGCATGATGTCACATGCCTTTAATACCAGCACTTGGGAGATGGAGGCAAATGGATCTCTGAGAGTTTAAGACCAGTCTGGTCTACAAAGAGAATTCCAGGGCAGCCAGGGCTGTTACACAGAGAAAACCTGTTTCAAAAAAACAAACAAAAATGTAACCATATGTATCTTAATATCAATATATCAAAGAATAGGTTTTGCTCTTATACAACACAAAAATACTTGGTGCGGCTTATAAAATAAATGGCATAGAGAAGGAAGTAGAATGTTTCCTTTGTAAAAAGCAACTTTTGAAGAACTGCACAGTTGTGCAGGGGGCATCTCTATTTATCTAAGAGATTATGAAAATAAGTGAAGTTTCATCCCCCAAGTGATTAGATGTAACTACATGCTTCATTGTTTTAACTCTGTGAGGATGCAAAAGAATCTGTTCTTGAATTAATTGGACATATCAACAAGCATACATGACAATGTCAGAGTGTGATGAGGGTAAAGTGTGTCATGCCATGGCTAGAATTCACAAGAGGATGCAGGCCAGAAGGAACGAGAGGGAATGCAAATTGAGCTGCCTAGAGAGGGCAGGTGGACGGACAAACAGCGAGTGCCATCTACATGAGGAAAAGGGCACTACCCAGCTGTACTTTGGTGAGACTCAGCTTAGCTTTTGTAGATTGAAGGGGCTGAGGGGTTTACGAATGAGAAGTGGTGTAACCAAGTGACTGCCTAGCACTGCCAATCAAGCTTCACACAGGTGCCACAGAGCCAAGGGAAGTATGCAAGTAGACGTGAAATGGGAGAACAGGGGAAGTGGTGGTTCCAGAGAAATGGAAATGGGCAGAAAGGCTGCTTCAAATGCCGACACGGGCAGTCGGGTAGAAAAGCAATGGCCCAAGGCACAGGAGCTTTCCAGAAAGGAATTCATAAGAAAAGCTCTGGGCTCTATGTTATCTTCAACCCTGGTGACAAAGGGTATTATATAATTAAACAGCAGCAGTTGCATTTAACTAGCAACAACACAGGGTACGTGCCCATTATGAACATGAAACTAATTCCACATGTTTATCTTGCTGGCTAAGGCCATGGGAAATACCAAAATATTTACTTTCTAGACTACATTCCCATAGACAGCTGTAATTGTGATGATACTTGAGCCCTCACAAAAGCAGACTGAATAGTGACACCAGACTTCCTCCTCTTGCTTCCCTTTCAGGAAGGCTCATTAATAATGGTAATGATTAGCCATCTCAGTCATCACTCAATCCAGACAGCAGGCACAATGGTCCTGACATGGAATCTGACCTGTGATGTAGATGCCTTTAAACCTTGTAAGTGAGCCTTGATAAGTGCCTCCACACAATAGGACTTCCTATTATAAACATCTGTTTTCTCACATGAACCATGTTTAACATGTTAAAAATAAGTTTCCTTCCTCTATCAGCTTGTGAAAGGAACAATCAATCAAAATGTAGGGCTGAAGGTTCAAGCCTTCCTCTTCCATTGATGTGAATTTTCATCTTAACTTTCTCAGGAGGCATTAACGTTTAGTACAAGGAAAGGTAACTATTGAGTCCTTAAGAATACAATAGAACTTTTCTTTTCAAATGGTAGAAAATACTGCCAAAGAGACTGAATGCAATTTCAAAGGAAAGAAAGCATCTCAACAAATGCTGTGCCATGTGGAGTCTCTGAGGCTAGGTCTCACAACCAGGACACTGTTGCTTTTTTCATCAGAGGCTCCTCCAGAGCCAAGTGAACACATGGGCCTCAGAAGTCTCTAACAGCCTACTTGGAAATCTCGACCCTGGTCCTCCTTTTCCTCTTGCCATCTGCAGTAAGAAAAATCCAGTCATCTGAGCTGTTTACTAGAATAATGAGAAACAGATCTGAACTGCGATCAGGAAGGGCAAAGAGAATTCATCCACATCCAATCCAAAACGAAGCATCTATCCAGAAGGCTGTAATCAAAAGAATCCAGAGGCTATGTGCATGCGAAAGGGAAAAACAGTCACAACGACTACAGTGTTAGCCAAGACCATATAAAGGATGCAGTATTTTGCTTTCTGTTGCTGTGAGAAGTGCCTGAGGTAATACCTCACTTAAAGCAAGAAAGGTTTGTTTGGACTCATGGTTTCAGGGATATCGACCATGGTCACTTTGCCCTGTTGCCTTTGGGTCTGTGACAAGACACAGATAGCATCGCAGCGGTAGCAGATGGCACAGCAGTTCTCACCTCAGGACAGTGAAAGATAGAGAGAATGGCTGGGATCCTTGTATCCCTTTCAAGAGACTATCTTCAGTGACACACTTCCTTCCATTAGGTGCCACCGTCTCAGGGTTCTACTGTCCCCCAATAGTGTCACTATCTAGCAACCAAGCTTCCAGGGCATGGGTCTGGAGAATACTTCCAAACTGTATCAAAAAATGGAGCAACAGGACCTGTGCCAGTCTCCTGCCTCCGTCTTCTGCAGATACACACAGATCGCTCAGAATAGTCCTTAAGTCCTTGTTTCCAGAAGTGCTTGACGGTGACACGTGACCAAGCAGATGCCAAGACACCACAAATAGGGGTGTACACTCAAACATCAGGAAGGAACCTCACGTCGGGCTCCTGCTCTCCTTTCGTTAGTTCACTAATATGAGCTGTAGCTAATCCAACAAATACAGCCCTGGTTTTTCTTGATGCTCCCGCTGCCATGCAACACACTTTCCGGACTTCCAAAAATGTCTGCCTGCACCATCTAAGGTAATAAGCCCTCATCACACGCAGCTACAAAAAAAAATTGAAATACAGACTGTGAAGTTAATTCATTTCACATCGGCATGTTTATATTCCATGTGGTAAGTGGTTACTGCATTGCAGAGTTTAGGATTAGAAAATTTGCTTATAAAACTGAACTAAAACCACCAGAAATGACACCTCAGTCTGTTTTGTTTAAAAGGTATGTCAGAGGCCAAATAGTGCTAAAAAAACCCAGTAAGTTCTCAGTAAAAATTCACTGGATGATTCAATGACTTGATAAAAGATCATCCCACTGAGTCAGTCCTAAAAAAAAAAAAACAAAAACAAACCTGTATACACACACACTACACCTTTATGTCTTTTGGCTTCTGTGAAGTATCATGGGAAAGATGTTTAATATCACAACCTCTAATAAAGCCTCACTGACAGAAGTAGATACAGTATTTTGTATAGAACTTCAAAATACATAGGATAGAATGTCAATGCTGTCCTGCCTCTAAGATTTTAAATGTTCTTAAATATTCTCCACTCCCAGCCTAAAACCTGCTTGTTTTAAAATTTAAAATTACAGTGAGCCAGAGGTAGAGCTAGGTGGTAGGGAAGACACTTAGCTCTCCTGACGGCCTGGGTTTGATCTGCAGCAAACACACACACATGCCCTATGCCCTATGACATAGAGAGATAACATACTATTTTAGACTACATGTCTGCCATCGTTACAGGAAGAGGACAGTGGCAATTTTTAATTTTCAAAACCACCAGTGGAACAATGCTTAAACACTCTTAGAGACAAAACAAACTTTTCAATATTTTTCTCACTGGGCAAATCATCTCCATAAAGTACATTTGGCGCACATTAATTTTAGCACCTTAAAAAAAAAAAAAAAAGAAAGTACATGCACTAGTCTGAAATGCCAGCATTCATTTGCTACTGGAAAGAAAAGAGAAAAAAAAAAAAAAAAAGGAAAAGGGAAAGTGTCCCTAAAGAGACAGGATAAAGAAAACAACTATGAGTTCTGCTACAAATGCTCTGCTGTTCCAAACGAAGCGCTGATGACTGACACCAGCTGCTGAGGGTGACCCGCAAAGTGCTGCTTTCTGCTGGCACTGACCACGCAACTCGAAGGGCACTGCTTTCCGCTAGCATAGGACGGTCCTGAATATTGTTTTGTGAACCTGTTATGATTAGGAAGAAACTGTTCTAGAATTTTCAGTCGAAAGTGGACTGCTTGACACATTCCACCTAAATAACAACACAACAAATCAGTATACAAATTACACAGAGCTATTTGAAACATAAATGTATTCTGAGCGCTTCTTTCTGCCGCTCAATATTTGTGGGGACATCTGCCCTTCGGCTGAAGTGTCCTTGGAAATGTTGTCCACATGTCCTGAGTTCTCCCCCTCACACATGTACTCTGCCATCTACCCTCAACCCAACTATCTAAATTACATTCAGATTTTTGTGGTATCATAATAACTTCAATATGGGGCATATTTTCAACATTCTGGTAAGAGACTCCTTTCTTTCCTGCCTCACCCTCCTCCTCTCAAGTTATTTCAGGTTTGAATATTTCATTTTCACATCTCTGTTAAACAGTGCAGAACCCCATCACACAACATTTATTTGTGAGGTCTACAGACAGCATAGAGAATTGTCAAAAAAACACACACCAGATGTGTATGTCTTAAAAAATTAAAAAGTATTTCTCTTCTTTTAAGAGACTAGTTTTCTCAATATCATAACTCCAGAGTGGATACTATGGCCCAGCTAAAGAGAAAGAGCATAGCAAGGAGGATCCAAATTCCTCTTTGGATCTATTCTTCTCCAGGCCATGTTTTTCCCCCCAAATGTCTTATTTCCAACAGATGCAAGTACACACACCTTCTAATCTCACCACTTTAGGAAGAGAGTTGGAAGTACCCTTCTCTGCAGTTTTTGGAGGATAGAGGAGGTGTAGATAGCCAAGGCAGAAAGTCTCCAGGAAGGGACTAAGCCTCTGAACTGCGTACATGAGATACGTTCACGTATTTCTATGGGGCACTGCTCTTCACCGCATACATGGTGACGACGCTCAACCTGAGTTCATCTCCAAAGCCCCACGGAGCAGTGGGAAAGAGCCAACTCTGCTGGAAAAAAAGCAGTGACCCTGCGCATTATAGAGAGCCTAATTGTTCTTTACTTGGGACATGAAAGAGAAAAGTAAAAATGACAAGCTGAGAGAAACAGCAAGAGGAAAAACTCTTTGTTGATAGAAAGTTTCCCTCAAACTGACACAGCAAACCTGCAGTGGGTGCCTGAACCCTCAGTTGGTACCAAACCCTAGATGAACATTTTTATATACATATACACATGATTTATAAATAGGCACAGAAAAAATTGATAATAATTAACAACAAAATCAAGGAATCATAACAACATAGTATAATAAACATTATGTTAATATGGTTTTTCTCTTGTCAAGACAATATTTATATACTAATGTTTTTGGTTGGCCGTTGAACACAGAACACAGAAATTCAGAACCTGCAGACAATGGACTAAGAGTCAGGAAGGAGTATCCACTATGAATTACATATTTTTAGTTTATTATTTTGCATGCCAGTGCAGGTGTGTCTGTCTGTCTGTCTGTATATGTGCATGCATGCATGTGTGTGATGGTGGGCAGATGATGTACACAGCGCATATGTGAAGGTGAAAAGACAGCCCTGTGGCAACAATCCTCTCTACCCACCTTTACTTAGTCTCCAGGCATAATACCAGGTTGCCAAGCTTGCGTGGCCATTGCCTCTACCTGCTGAGCCGTCTCACCAGCCTCGACACATAGAGGCAATGGCTCCTGCTTTTTGGACAAGGAGTTTGTATTACCCTTTGCACTGGGCTATTACATAGTGTGGCCTGCTCTGCTTTCTTCTTTCCCACCCTCTCCATTCTCTACGTTCTACCATTGAATAAATGCTGGCTATGCGCCACTTCTTCAGCAGTCCTAAGAATGTAAAAGGGGCCAAGACCTGATTCTTGCTTTCAGGGATGGCAGAGAGATGTACATATGTGCTATGACACAGCGTCATGAAGGTAATTCAGTGCAAGCCAGTTCAGGGTGACTTCCAACTTCCGGTGCTTTGCTTGGTTGTCTCCTTAGCGGCTCTTGCAGCTTCTGGGGCGGGACCTAACTTGTTCCTTATAGATACAGAAGCAGTGATTCAGACCAGCTAAGACCACAGTGACTGCCTTTTAGTGGTGGGACCAGAACCACAGACTAATCAAGGCTTTCTGCCCCCTAAAGTGAGTTTATAAATAATCTGACCCACGACCATGCTCCTTCTCACTGCACACAGATGTCTCCAGTTCTGCTACTGAGGGTCAATCTGACCAATAAAAAAACTTTTGTCACTCTATATCACTTGCTGCTAAAATATGTATTCTACTTTTCAGTATAAGTATTTTAGGTCACAAAATAAAGCCTTTTCATTTAAAAATTTTGATGCAGCTGACAAAACTTGTGATTTTTATGACTGCAGCAGTTTGAATGAGAATGGTCCCCATAGGCTCATCTGTTTGGATGCCTTGGTAAGGTTTGGGAAGGACTGAGAGGTGTGGCCTTGTCGGAGGAGGTGTGTAAGTAGGAGTGGGCTTTGTCCACACCATTACCAGTTCTCTCTCTGTCTCTGTCTCTCTCTCTCTCTCTGCCTGGTGCTTGTGGGTCAGAGGAGCTCTCAATGCCTGCTCTACCACCACACCTGCCCACCTTCTCTCATGCTCCTGGCCATCCATCTTGGTCATGGAATCTAACCCTCTGCAACTGTGAGCCTCAAATTGAGTGTCTTCTTTTCTAAGTTGCCTTGGTCATGATGTCTCTTCATGGCCATAGAAAAGAAACTAAGACAATGACTGTGTTCCCTAAAATAAGGTATCTGGCTATAAGCACACACTTTCAAAACAGACAGAATAGGTCCAAGTCCTGGCTTGACTGGCTCTACTTAGAAAAGCATTCAACTGCAGAGAATGTAGGATTTATTATTTGTAAAATGGAGATGGAAACAGTACTTAAGCCATCTCCAGGGCCACGTCTGTGACTAAATGGGATAGTTCTTGGGAAATAATGGCAATAGTTGTTGCTGAGCACTTGAAAAACATGTTAGTTTCAGTTCTGTTTCGTTCATAACCATGTTCTTAGACCTGGATTTGAAAGTGGGTTTGAAACCATTTTTCCCCTGAAACAACTACCACAAAGAGCTAAGCTCACATCTCTGGTTTCCAAGGTGCCCACTCCTTCTCCATAAAGAAAAGCACACAGAGAAGGCATCCAGGAGGCCCTTGGTCCTGTATGTGTCTATGATTCAAAGAATTTAGGTGTTTCCGTTTAAGGGACTCTGGTGAAAATCTCACTCCCATCCCCATTTTCTCCTTTTCCTTCTGAAATGCCTCTTCTAAGTGGAAAGACTTTATGAACTATTATAAAGGACTCTGTAAATGTAAGGAACTCTTCCCGTCATTTTCAGCAAGGCATCTCAGTCCCCTAACCTTTGAAGTGACACTAAAATTTAAGAACACCGAACAAATTAAAATGACTGAGCTGTTTTCTCTGGCAGACTTGGGAAGGATTAGCTAATCTGAAGGCTTTACTGCATCATTCAGACCGTCCAATGACTACATCGCTGCCTCTTAGAGACTGAAGAGCACATAAAAACAGACTGCATACTACATAAAAATGGACTACAGACCTATTTTTAAAACCGCTCAAGGGGAAAAAAAAATCTGTCATACAACACTTTTATTATGGTTTAAAGAAAAGGAAAGCAGCATTTCTGTGAAAACGCAAGCCTTCTTTTGATGCCTTAAAAAACACAGATAGCCATGTGATATCTCCCCAAACCGAAGCCTTTCGGTCATGCAGCTGTGGCGCTTGACCAGTCCTTACCAGTTCCTGCGTGTCCTCCTCGAGTGGCAGAAATGCTGCTTCCAGAATAGCAGTCTGGTCACTGCTCAGCTTCTGCCATAGCCTGATCAGCAGGATCAGCAAGTGGGTGGCGCTCCTCAGGCCGGCGAATGACTGCAGCAGCCTGTCTTGGTTTTCCTCAACTGCATCTGCTAGAGCAATCACCTGAAGAAAGGACAAACTTTGGTTAGGGATCGTTTCGCAATCCTTGAGTCCTCAACAGCTTATACTTGGCACGCTTTTGTTTGTCTTAGAAACAACTTAATGAGCTTTGTCTTCCATAGACACAAGTCATGTTGAATAATAAGGAAGGCATCACTCATCTGCTAGCTTCCTTATTTGAGAAAATACCCCAAGTAATTCCAAATCCATATGGTCAAGGAAGAAAAAAATCCACAAAGTCAGCCTTATAGGTTATGGGGACACTGTTCAGTACGTGCTTCACCATCAATGTTGTTCCTTCAAAATGTGGGGGTACAAGTACTCTTTAAAGAGTAAAACTACTTTAGTCTTTTATAATTAGCTATGGAGACCAATCAGTTAAAACATAATCAAGATAACTGTATTTGTTTGTGTTTAAGTAACTGTCACTCTTTTCAGAAAATAACTCTATAGTTTAAACTTGCCTTTCCAGATTATATGGCACTGAGATATTCAATATTTCTTTAACATTTGTGAAAGCCAAACAAAGGTTCAAACATCTGATCAGTTGAAAATTGTCATTTTTAACACGAATGTCAGACACCAACCCACAGGGCATTAAAAAGCAGCTCAGGGTGTGTTGTAGCTCAGGCTTGCAATGCCAAATCTACTCAGGACAAAAATTGGCAGGAGTGAATAGAATCTGCCTTAGAAACTTCTCTTAAATAATCTTGTGGAAAAAGGAACTAAAGCAACAATTGGGTGGGATATCCAAGTCTGCCCATTGGTGCTTGATTCTATTTTATTTTAATGTCTTGGTGAATTCTGTGCTCATTAAAAGTAATGAACTGGCTGCTCCGGAGACTCAGGCCGTCCATAGTCCCCAGAAAAGGAAGAGCCAATGCTGGAGCAGCAAGCTTCTTCTCAAAGCCCCCATTAGCTTGAGGACTCAGATGAGATTCAGAAATCTGGTGCAGATGATCCGTTCAGTGATACTTCATGGCTTATTGACACTGGCCCAATGGGCTTGTTAAAACGCCATGACTCAAACAAGTAAAGTCTACAGCTGTGTGGTCTCTCAAATTCCATATGGGGCGAGGGGCCACATCAGAGCACGTGGGAGACACTGGACACGAGATGTAAGTTAAGGAAAGCCAACACAGTGGAAGCTTTTGCCTGAATATGCTATGTACCCCAGGATTCTCTGCCATGTGATCAGCATCTAAAAGGAGTCACAGAAGCCAATTATAGTCAGCTCTCCAGAGGGCCAGGATCTGAACCAAGGCCAGTGTCACATAAAATGTACGGCTTATTATATGCCTCGGGCTGTGCTTTCCACTAGCGTTCTAAAGAAGTAGAGAACTCAAAGCCCACAGGACCTCATAATTGTTTTTTTAAAGAGTATATACAGAACCAATTAGTGGGAAGAAGCATTACTATAATGTCTTCATTGTGCAGAAAAGAAAGTGTAAAAGAAGCCAGCAAGGGACTGATTACAATGGACCAGAGTTAATATCCCTGGAACCTCATTTACTCAAATGGGGTTGGAACTCATCCCTTTCCCATTTAAGATTTTAAGAAGTCCCCTAGAAGAGACTGGAGAGGCCACTTTGCTTAAATTGTAACACCTGAAATCATATGCACCCTTACCATGATTCCGACTGACTCCTGTTAAAGTCTAACCTTACACTCTCTTTCCTGCTGTGAATGTTAACACTTAAGCATCATTGTGGACCTATGATACTGACAGAGATGCTTATTATCAAAAGCTGAACTTATAGGAAGGTCAAGGTCACAAGCAACTCCAGAGTATCAGGCATGTGCAGGAAGTTGCAGAGCGCACTGTAGGGAACTCCCTGCTGACAGATTTAATCCCTACCTTCAAAATTTCATACCAGAGAAGAAAATGAGGGTGAGGGAGGCAAATATTGACCATATAAGAGAGGGCCTATAAACCCCCAAAAGAAAACTGCATCAATGGCATGACTGTTAAAGACCGTCTCTCAATTAACTTAGCAGAAATGGTAGGCCATGAATTCTGTTCTGCGCCACATGTGATCAGTGTCATCAGTCACTCATACCTATTTGACATCATTTTCCTTAAGAAAGATGAGAAAACGGAGGTCAAGCACACTTAGGATAGGCCCAGAAGTCACCAGGCAGATGGAGCACACACGTGAACTGAGGGGATATATCCAAGTGCATGAAATGCTTTTAGACTTGCACTTAAAACTGGCCTTGACCATATAAGATTTTCTAGTAAAACTGACACTAATATAAAGTATTATTTTTTTCCTACTGAAAAGAAATAAAATAGAAAAAAAAAACTGAATCAGAAATTGTGAAAGGCAGGCCACTGAAGACAGGAAAGCTTTTTCGATTGTAATGGTTGTTTTATTTTTTTTTTGTAATTTATTTATTTTTATATTAATCACAGGTAAAGTATTTTGCATCCCAGGTGTAGCCCCCTTCTTCATTCCCTCCCACTCTCCCCATCCCTCCCTCATCTCCTCCTCGCCCCTTCCAAGTCCACCAACGGGGGAGGACCTCCTCCCCTTCCATCCGACCCCAGATCATCTTGTCTCCTTAGGGCTGGCTGCAATGCCCTCCCCTGGGATCTAGCCAGGCTGTTACTCCCTGGCATCTATGGAGGTGGGTCAAAGAGCCAGCCATCGAGTTCATGACAGAAACAGTCCCTGTTCCCCTTACTAGGATCTTCAGTTGGACACCAAGATACCATGGGCCACATATGAGCGGGGGTTCTAGGTCATATCCATACATGGTCCTTGGTTGGAGAAACTGTCTCGTATAAGACCCCTGTGCCCTGCTCAATTTGGTCTTTGTGGAGCTCTTGTTCTCCCCAAGTCTTACCAACTTCCCCTATTTTCATTATTATTCTCAGCCCTCTGCCGAAGACTTGGTTGTGAGTCTTAATATCTGCTTTGATACATTGCTATA
>CM053747.1:16811096-16828503 GCA_028658305.1 Pachyuromys duprasi | reverse complement strand
CCAGCCTGACTATCTCCCTATCTAGCACATAAAAGAGCAGAACTCAAGGAGTGGAGCCTGCCTCAACCAACCTACTTGACACGGTAGGCTCAGAGATGACTGTCCTAACTCCAGCTGGGCTTGGCAGTCTTTAGAGAGGGGCACATGGAGGGAGAGGCACTCTGGAGCTGGCTCAAAGAGCCCCTCCCAGATCGAGAGAAAGAACTGATTGTTCAAATTTCAGGATTGTTCAATTTTGTAAGCCAGTTATTTCATATGGCTATTACTAAAAAATTATAGGACTTAGACACAAAATTAAATTACAAAACAACCAAAAGCTTAATACTCAAAACTCATTATTCCCTGCTGTTCTGTAGGCCTTGTGGTGATCTTTGCATTATTTTATCTGTCTTTGTAGTAGCAGGCTGCTATCCATTTCTTTCAACTCCATACTCTGAGACCTTACACGGACTGCTTGAAATCTACTGAAATTATCTACAACAGAAAACTCAGAGAGTTGAAGACAGCTCCTTCTGCCCTCTGCACATCATTTAGCTGCATAGCACTGAGAAGGGAGGCCTCCCAACACCCTGTTGTGAGGAAGGGGCTTTTAAAAGTAGACACTGCTTGCGGAGGTACAGTTAGAAGCATGAAAAATAAAAGAGGTTGTTCTTGAGGGATGCTCAGGTGGAGGGCGGGTACTTAGCTCTGAAAACACCGGGTGTTCTGAGTATCAGTGTTAGTCAAGAAAGCACCACCAGTTAGAACATATGCTCTCAGCACTCACTGGGACAGTGGTGAAGCTTCCGCGCATGTTCCTAACTACCAAGGGAGAGCTCTCGCTAAGTGTAGCAACATGTCAGTCCGTGGACCCACCCAACCTGCTAAACACAGCTGTCGTGAAAGAATGACTTAGTGAGACAGCAGCCCAGGCCGCAGGATCTTTCCAGAATGAGGCCCAAAGCACATCAACCTGGGAGAAACACTGTCTCTCAAAGTTTCAGGCTCACTGGATATATTTCTGTGCCATTGTGGAAACAGACTGTTATCCCCAAATGATCACAGAAATTGGAAAGAAATGGGATAAACAATTCCTTATGTAAATTACCCCCAAGGAAAATCTTCCTGACCTACTGGCCAGCATGAAATACTAAACAGATCTCCGTGTTCTCAATTTAGTTTTGCATGTAACAGCCAAGTTTACTTTGTTCTCCATGAGAGCCAAATGAATTAAGCAGAATTAGCATATTAAAAAGAGCTGGGAAAACTAGACCCATCAAGATTCAGATCTGAAGGACCAGGGCCCAGAAGATCTCCCAGATCACCTGGACCCCGGAGAAGAAGCCAACCAGCTGGTAGGACTTAATGTTTGAGGAAGAGTGGCTTGTCCTCCCCTCCCCCCAAGGGTCATCACTGTCTGAGCAAGCTGTGTGTTCACAGTGTTCAGCAGAACCTCGGAAGGGAGGGCTAGAGGAAACAAGAAATGCCGAGGATTTCAAGCACAATGTGCTCATGGCCTTTGTTTTGCTTTTTTTGTTTTGTTTTGTTTTCATATTGATGGTTTCCAAATAAAATAGAGACCCCAAAGGACCTATCTGTCCAATGGCCATATCAGTTGATGCCAGAGTCATGAGGCAGAGACCCAGGGAGCTGCAGGAAAACACTCAACTCATAAAGCAAGTGTGAAATTAATCCTAAATACTTCCAGCTGCCAAGACAGGCTCTAAAATTGGTTACAGGGAAGCAGCAGCAGCAACAAGAGAGTCAACATGAATCATGCTATGTGCACACGGACATGTCCAATTTCTCCACCTAGTCCAATCTGCCTCCAAATCTCATGAGTGGCACACAGAACCCTACTGCGCTTCTGCTCAGATGTCAACTGCTGAGGCTGACTGTGATCCAGGCACTGTGTTCCGAGCTGTTAGCATCCATCATTCAGTCCTCTTGATGGTCCTCTGGGATAGAAATTACTGACAGTCCCCACCCCATCCTGTCTCCACTTCCTGATGAGAGGTGAAGGCTTAGAGCCGTCTGTGCACACTGGCCAGGACAATGAGCTGGCGCAGAGACGCGCCAGGATTCCAATTGTGTTTTCTGCCTTCCAAGTGAGTGCCTTCTGTCTGCACAGAAACACAAATGTCCACAGGTGACCCCACAAAATCAGCAGTAGGTCCTCCTTCTGATGACACAAGGTTAGCACTGCTCAGCTATCATGCCTGTCACACATGTGTGCTTTAGTTATACTTTACATCTTTGGGGCTTTAAATAGGAGATAACTGGAGATGGCTGCTTTCTTCCCAAGGTAGGTCTGCACTGCCCAAAGTCACATCATAAAGGCAGCAACTTCATAATGTGTAAGAATGCAATGTTAACACACTCACATTTTCTCTTAACAAAGGGAATGGTCTATTCTGTGTAGCTCAAAAACATTCTGAAAGCTAAACAAAAGAGTAAATTTCCAGGCCACCTTCCTTAGTGAAGCTACCTTTTTTTTAAAGGATGACTCATCTATTCTATAAATCTCAAGTTACAATGTTTTCAATTGTCTAAACAAGCCAACGTTTGTGATAACTGTCACCGTTTCACCAAAGGACTTCTAGGAACCAAACACTGGCTGAACTCTTTACAGAGATTAGGCCATTTAATTCTCAGAGCAACCCTATGAGGTAGGTACAATGATCGGCCAAATCTTAAAACTAGGGAAAGAGAATTACAGAAAGGATCAAATGGTAAACAGCGGAGCCAGATTTCATATTCAAACCAGAGACCTCACCACAAAACACGGCCTATGCTGAGTGTCTGCCGGCACACTGGCCTCCTCACAAGCTATGAACAACAAATTCTTCTGGTGTCCCAGGAGCAGCTCTCAGCTTTGCTGAACTTCCAATAGCACAAGGTGGACTGGGATAGTAACAGATTGACACAGAAGAACAATTTTAAACAGCAGAGCTCCACGTGGCCCCTCCGCTACACCATAAGTGGCCTGGGACGCAGGCAGACAGGCCTTCTTCCCCCCCACCCCCCTCGCCCCCGGCAGGGCCACTGAGCATAGCATGAACTTCCGCTCCCTTTTCTGAGCTCTAGTTGCTTCTTTAAAATGTGGGAAACACGATCTCTAAACATGCAGCTGATTCAAAAGCCTTAAATGTGGTTAAGGTGATTTACCCGTTTGAGTAAATGCCACATCTTCCCTTCTGTTTTCACACACATTAGCCTTCCTGTTTAATGGTTGTAGACTTGCTATTTCTACACAATGACATAACGGTAAGAAGCCACCGCGGTACCTCGTGCTGGTGATCCTAGACTAGAGAGGCTGGCACAAGAGGCTTGCAGTGAGTTCCCAAGATTACCCTCAACTACAATGTAAGATCCTGTCATATAAACAGCAGTAACAATATTTTTCTGTGGCTAGTTCATAGCATTATGAAACTTAAGTGAGAGATATAAAAGCATTACCAATGATTGAGAAAAATACGGGGAAACTGAAACTCTCCTTTATTTCTGGCAGGAATGTAATATTGTATAATGTAAATTAGATATCAATAAAGATGCTAAAATAAGTGAAGAAGAAAGCTATGCTTTGAAAGCATGATTCATGAAGAATGAATAATAAACCATCTTCACTCAGGTAGATGGGCGGGTTCAGCTCTACCGTCAACCTGACGAGCTTTAGAATCCACCAAAAGGCCCTCCGGGTGCGTCTATGAGGGACTTCAGAGACAGACAGACAGCCGGAGAGAGAGGCTCGCCCTGAACCTGTGGAACACCGTCTACGGACTGAAGGTTCAGCAGATAAAAGGAGAAAACCATGCAGTGAGTCAGCTGAGTGAGCTGCCTCTGTTTTCTCGGCCCCCCAGCCGGGAGCAAGCTGCTGCCATGGCGCCTCAGCCACCATGTCTATCCTCTACTCCTTCCCTCCAGCAATGGACCGTTTTCTTTAAACCAGGAGCCAAAACAAGTTGGTTCTTGTCTGCTATTTGGCCACAACAATGAGAAAGGTAAAAGGAGGAATTTTCATGCATTAATGGCTAACACCATACTGTGGTAAAGGCTTTATGACATTCAAAATGACCGAGTAATCATGTGACTTTGGACTGGCAGTCCCACTTATAAGCTGTACAAACTTTCTCTCCCTCAGGCTTAGTTTTCTCCCCTAGAAAATAATACTCAATAAAAAATGAGTTAACATCCCTTCTATTCAAGTCTAGTTTATTTGGCTCCTGTTACTATTTCTTAACACTCCTTACAGAGGGTAGGTGTAGCAGGTAAATTATTTTTACTAGACAAATAACGACACTGAGGAGGAGGATTCATCTGCCAATACCGAGAGCACAGTGCCAAGTGCCCTCTCCCAGAGGGCACACCTGGTCACCGCTCTCCGCCTCGCCCCCACCCCCACCCTCCATCTGTGGTCACTCAACAGGACAGTCTTCATTTTGTAGCTAAATTTAATCAAGTTTCAAAGTCAAATGTCATGAGACACTGAATCAAATATACTATTAGAAGCTATGAAAGTCAGACACATTGGCCATCTTACTTTACTTTGTTCCACTTTGATTAAAACATGAAGACATGAGCTGGAGAGATGGCCCTTGCTGTTCCTGCAGAGCCAGTGCTCAGTACCCCCGTGAGATGGCTCACACCCGCCTCTCACTCCAGCTCCAGGGAATTTAACACCCTGTTCTGTTCTTGGGTACCTACACATCAAGTGGCAGCCCTCGGGTTGGATACACTTTCAGTCTAGGAAGCAGCGGACATGGGGCAGAGTTCCCCTCCCCGATGTTATTTGTGATGGCAATCGGTCAGTCTGGACCTCAGAATGGCAAAAGCCTAGCAATAAGGAAGCAATTTACCAGAGCTCAATTTTTACTTTGGCTGTAAACATGCAATTGGTAGCCAAAAGAATTGTTCTTTCACCACAATGAAAATTAAATGAGATTAAGAGAGAAATGGATGTCAGAAATGAAAGATGGGCATGTCGGAAGTACTTCTACAGCGACTCCATACCGAATCTACGCTTATACTCCTCTATTGCACTTTTAACTCCTACACAGACTAACGCTAACCTTGGGAGTTTTATTATGAGGGTATAGCAAGAATCTAATTTTTCTTGTTATTGTTGTTTTTTGAGACAAAGTCTCTCTTTCTCTCTGTTCCTGGCTGTCCTGGAACTCGCCATGTAGACCAGGCTGGTATTGAACTCAGAAATCTGTCTGCCTCTGCGTCCCACACGCTGGGACTGTGGGCGCTCACCACCACACTGAGCAAGAACGCAGTTCTCAGCCATTCTCAGTGCCACACCAGTTTACAAATAGAGGATGGGCAGAGTACATTTCACTCTGTACCATCTCTAATAGAAAGGCTTCCGCAGCTCTCCTCCAACCATGCCTGGGTTTAGGATACGTTTTTCACCATGACCATTTTGGGTGGCTAATAAGAGCAGAAATCGATGTTAATGTCTCGTTAAAAGCTTGGCTCACACATTCCATATTCATAAAACGATAAAGCAACAACCTGACAGTTGAGAGCAGCCAAGGCATGACTGCTGTGACCCTCACAGTCATGGCAGCTCTTACCAGGATTAGCATTTTTGCTGACGCTAATCTGTACTTGCCAAATGCCCTGAGAATTCAAATAAAACTTGTTTTAGAAAACAAATTATTTCTGAGAGACTTTGTTATACTTCAGAACCCCCTTTTTTTCCTTTTAAATGCTCTACCCAGAAGAATGTAAAAGGTAAGCAGTGTGGGGGCACAGATGTTGGCTGGGCATTTCAAATGTATACCATTGGTACATAAAAACGTTAAAGGAGAGAGACAATAAATAATTTATAAGTGACACATAGAAAAACTCTGCTATTTCTGCAAAGCTTATTCACGAAATGACATGTAACTTAATCAGCTGAAAGGAAACGTACTCCAATGCCTGTCTCATATAAAACTAAAAATACAACTGATCTCAGGCCTGATTACAATTTTTACCTCTCCACCTCTCTGCCCCCCACAATTGACCAAAGTTTTACCTCTTTCTATAAAATAATCTACCCATAGCCAAGTGAAACCCATATTTAAATAATAATAATTAGTGGAATCAGGTTGTAAAAAGACAAATGAATGTTTTCTGGGCCATGCTCTGTCACTACACAGATTGCTAGTAAAGCAGAAATCTGTGGTTGGCAATGTCAGAGCTCATTTTACAAGACCTGGAGAATGCCACAGTTATCTCTCTCCAAAACCAACATCCCTGGGGTCTGAATAGTTCCTAAGTTTAGAATGTTTCAGGCAACAGTCTTATAGACAGATGTGTCTGTAACTAGGAAGCCACCCACACAGCATCGAGTACCTTATTCCATGAAGGGAAACAATGGTAAGACGGGGAGCTAGCTGGCTGGGTGTCCCCAAGTGTTCCTTAACCTAAGGCAGCCGGTGTTCAGAGAAGTTCTGTGTATGACCAATTAGCGTATGCTCCTGATCCACTTCTGATTGCAAAAAAAAAAAAAAGAACCTGGAGACCCCACAGTGATGTTGACAATACTGATCATTTCCTCAGAGTTCCTGAAACATTTACACGCATATACACATATGCACACATGCACACATACACAAATAAGCAAGCAAAAACTTGTTGCTTTTCCTCTCTATGAATCTTCTTTTAGGATACCAGCTTTTCAAACCAGACAATGTTTTGTAGGCTGCAATCCCAGCGACAGGGAGGATGGTGTGGGAAGATCGGGAGTTCCTGACCAGTCTGGGCTACATAACAAGAGCCTGTGGAGAAGGCCTGATTCTCTTAAACACATGTGAGTTTAATGATTTTGCTTTTTAAGGTAGAAGACATCTTTTTACCCTTACTAGCTGGTAGTGCAGGCTGAAGACTAGAATACATGGAAATGACACACAGGGCCACAAGAGATGTTGCTTTTTCATATGGCATGAATGGGGTAAATGTGACTGTTTCTACAATAATGACCTGCTAGAACACTAGCGCTGGAAGGGGCCTTGCTAGCGATGTGCTGGGCACAGTTTCCGCTCTACTGTAAATGCTTCCAGGCCAGAGGCTGCCTCACAACTGGCTGCGCCTATCCACAATCTCTGGCACATGGCAAGATTTTGATGAGCAGCTAATGCACTAAAGTAAATGAACAGTTCTGACGACTCACAAAGATGGCAGCCTCCTAGAGCAGTGTGCAGCACTGCCCAGGGCAGGCTGAGTGAGATCAAGCCTGCCATTTTTGTAAAACTTTTGAAAGGCTATGTGGCAATTTGTAAATAACCAGGATCAACATCCGCACCTCCCACATGCAAACCATTACCACGGGTTGATAAATTCACCCACTTCTTTACTGTGGGAATTACACAGCATCCGCAGCTCTAGGTGCCAGCAGATGGCAGTGACATCTCCTACCACTAGCCATATCAACCAAAAGTATCTCCAGAGGTTGCCAGTGGTCAGTGTCCTTCTCAAAACAAAACCATCCTTGTTGGGATCCATTGGTCTAGAGTCTGTGAACTTATATTCAACACAGCTATGGTTCCCATCAGAAGCAAAGCCTAGAGTCATGAACATTGACATTCTGGCACCTGAATCTCAGTCAACACTGAAAATTATGAATTATCAAAATGACTGTCAGAAATAAATTCTGACTGATGATAGTAGATGTTTTGTAATTACAATTACTAGGCTGGGTCTGGTCCACTGACAAATATGCCCATCATCCTGTGCATGATCAGGAAATATAAATACAGTAATCCACTTGTGGGACAGGTCCACGTCTTGGGTTTAAATAATCCTAGGTATTGCCTATGAGGAATTTTCTTGAGGCCCATTACGATGCTAGCATATTTACACTTACTGTTGCACTGTAAGTAAATTGCGGAAGGTAGGATGCAGTGTTGACAAGAGGGATGTATGTAACGTAGGAGCTATCTGCTAAAAATTAGCAGGCTAATAAGAAAAAAATAAGTGCACTAATATTAACAACACAGCTACTTACTGAGTCTGCCATGTGCCAGAAAAGAGACTTGAGAATTCAACAGAGATTATATCTGAATCTTTTAAGAACCTCTCTAGAAAATTATAAGTTGTGACTAATGAAGAAGGTAAGATTCAGAGAGATTAGCCAACTTGGTCAAAACCATAAATCAAGGCCAAGATTCAATTCAGGTCTTCCCTCAAACCCACAGAGCAGAAGTCCTTCCCATAATACCATGCTGTATCCTCAGATACAGACACAGACACACAGACGCTCAGAGACACACATACTCTAAGGGGGATTGGAAAGAAAGAGGAGTATCTATGTTATTAAGAAATGGTAAATTCTACAAAAATTATTACGAGATTAAAGTAGCAAAATTTATAAATGAACTCTCCTTAGCAACTGATTGCATGGGGATAAAGAGTCAGAATCCTTTGCATGTCTCAATTTAATAAGCCCACACTGAGGTTACACGTTCACTTTGTCCTCCATCCACACCTATGGGCATGGTGGCCTTACACTCACTTGAGTCTGTAACTCCTCCAATGATCAGGAACAGCAAACTAACCCATTACAGAGGAAAAACCAAATCCAGGTTCTTGCCATTTGGCCCTAACAGGGTTCCTTGATCTCTTTTTGCACCAGTTTTTTCCTCTGTAACGGACACGTTTGTCACAGTGCCTAGCACATAGTAAGCAAACAACAAAGGTTAGCATGATGGCCATCATCTTAGTCTTTGGTGTTGCAGGGCCACAAATTCAAGAAACACAATCTTCATTAAAGCAAAATAAAAATTTCAAGATAATAATGCCTTCCACTTGCCTTTTCATCTTTTTATATAATCTTGACCTTAGTGTCTTGTCATGAGATTGATTTTTAATATAAAATAGACATTACTTACCAAAATAGAAAGCATACTACCCAAACCTCACTCTCTGACAGCACCTATATGGCTTCCTCTATTATATGCATCACTCTTCGAAGTATGTATTTAATGCTTCCAACCCTGTGAGAGCAGAGATTGTTTGCCTGTGTCTACTATGTCCCCTCGCACAGCGCTGGCCAGGCCCTAAAACAGCCCGATCATGAAACATCTGTTCAGCTAAACGGAACGCACGTTCATCTAGCGCATTTGGAAGGATGGCTTCCTGGCTGTCTGTGGCAGAATCCTCTCAGAAGCAGAGCTGCGCCAAGGGCACAGGGTGGAAGGCCCATGAGTCGACTTCGTGACATGTGCAAAGTGAGATGAACTCCAAAGCGCAGAGGATCCGTGCTGGGTCTTGGGCTTCAATACGTTTGCTTTTCTTTGGGTTTTGTTTAGTGTTAAGATGTCAAGGTCTTCAGCCAGTTTCCCAGAAGATGGCTGCTTCAGGAGCACTCCCTGGCTGCCTGCGGTGGGGCCACTCCTCCCCACCTCCCTCCCACTGTGCCAGCATGAGTTCCCTCACAGGACCTCCCTAACAAAACTGTATCCTGGGGTCCGTGGATCTACTCAGCAGTGATGGACTTAAGGCTTCGTGGTGTGAGAATCTTCACAAACACACCTCGAGTTTACATCCAGCTGGATAGCGGCATATTCTTTTCCTCGCTGCTTTAACAAAAGTCTCTGGAGCTAGCAAATCCACTTTGGAAAAAGCTTTACTTATTTTTGAAGTTGTTCTACTTTCTTGTTCTTTCAAAAAGAAAAACGGTGTATTCTAAAAAAATAATCAAGCTACAGTACATAGAACCACAGAGGATAGATTTACAGTAAGAGACTGGGGGAAGATAGATCTCCCTAGGAAAGAGAAATAGAATAGACAGTTATGGACAGAAGGGGCGCTAAGGAAGATCAAGTTGGGAGGGGGAGGGAAAATGGGAATAAGGGAGAAAATACAGAAAAGAGATTGCCAAAATTAAAGGCCATTTGATAGGCAGTGCGGAAGCCTAATACAGTAGAAGTTTCATAAACTATATACATATATGAGAGTGATCTAAACCAAATCACCAAACAATGGAGGAGACACAGCCACAACTGGAAATCACTTGTCAACAAGAGAAGCGACCAGTACCAGGATTTGGTTACATCAAATTGACTTGTTGGCTAAAGGGGTTTCATGAGAACTCTGAAACAACCCAAGATATTGCCAAGACTGTAGGTTGCTCTCCACAAACTCACAGCAAGGCCCTCCTGCTGGAGACAATACCTATACAATTCACTGAACAGAGAGAAGTCAAGGTGGTGCCTACATAGAGCCTTCACACGTACATACTAGTCAGTGTTCATGGTACTGGAAGGTACTCTGTATGCTACCAACGGAAAAATGTAAACACAGACATCTTTGGTCTATAATGGTGTCCTGCCTGCAAGACATGCCAGTGCAGTGGTCACACAAAGCTTGTTTTCTGATTTAACTTAACACTCATTCTAGGAGATAGAACCCACATCTGACACTGCTTGGGTGACCAGAAAACTGAGACTAGACTGCTGGGACCTAGTGTAAAACTAAATATTAACAATCTAAAAAAACAAAACAACAAAAACACATAGCAACAAAATGACTCCTAATGACATTCTGCAACTCTCGTCAATCAGTGCCTAGCTCCACCACCATCTGAGAGGCTTCCCCCTGTCTCTGAGGGTGGGAACAAATTACAGAGACCCACAGCCAGACAATGTGCAGAGGACGAGAGACCTATGTATACCCAGTCCTAAATGGGGTGTCACCATCAAATCCTTCCCCTCAGGGCTCAGGAAACCCTGCAGAAAAGGAGACAGAGAGCACCAAGGAACTAAGGCCCGCTAAGTAGACAGGTTCAAAGTAAATTTGAGCTCATAGAGGCTGAGGTAATATGTGCAGGGCCCAAACACACCTGCACTGATACAGGTCCTAGAGATGAAAAGAAAGTGGATGAGTGCCTCTTCCTAACCCAGACGTTACCTCCAAATGATAAGCACATGCAAATAAGAATTTAGTTTTCCTCCAACAGAGAAACAGACTCCTCCTAAGGGTAGGCATGCCTCTTTGCAGATGGTCAACAGAAAACCAATCAATGGCATTTCTGAAGGTTCCTTGTCTCATAATGTCTGGTCAGGGTCTTTTCTGTTTTTGTTTTTTATTTTTATTTATTCATTTTATTTTCTTCTTTTTTACCTTAAAGGTCCTTTGCAGGTGTGTGTGTGTGTGTGTGTGTGTGTGTGTCTGTCTGTCTGTCTGTCTGTGTGTCTCTGTGTAAACAGCTCCCAGCTTAGTGTTTTATAGGATTCTTGAGTGTGTAAATAGTGGGCCTCTGCATCTCTGTTTCTTGTACTTTTTCTTCAGCCACTTTCCTTCTGATTGTTTGCTTTCTCCTAGTCTGGTGTGTTTGTTTTATCTTATAGTGAATTTTATGATTATGTGTTAGAAGTCAGCTTGCTTTCTAATGAGAGACAGAACGTGGTTGGATCTGAATCAGAGCGGAGGTAGAGGGGAGCTAGAAGAATTAGAGGAGGGAACACCAATCAGAATCGATAGTGAGAAAAAACCTATTTTAAATAACAAGGAAAAAATGCCACAAGGTTATTTGATTTTTCAGATGTTTATCCTGAATGTCATCTGGTATCAGAGATGTGTGTCTGTCACTATTCACTACCAATGAGCTCCTCCTCAAAGCCAAGAGAATGGTGTTCCCTAATGTGAGGACTACTCTTCTAGCACTTGGATGAGCCTCTCTTTTCAGACAAAAATAACTCTATTCCTAACGAGGCCAATAGAGATGATTTTTATGACCATTGGCTATTTAAAAGATCACACATGATGACTATTTACTTACTTCTTTTTTATTTACTTATTTCTATCTCTAGTTATAGGTTGCATGTTGCTTTATATTTTTAAATACCAGGACAAGGTCCTTATTTACAGTGAATAATACTACAAGTTTTCAATACATTCACCTGAATTCAATTGACTGAATTTGAGAAGATCTTCAAAATCAATGAATCTAAATCCTTTGCTGTTTTAAGTTTAAAATAAAATTTAAAAAAAATTCCCCTAAGATGCAAGGAGATTTGCTGACCTGCTGACATCACACAGCTCAGTACTAAACACCAGGGTGACTGTTCATGGCCACAACCATCTTTAGAGACCTTCACCTATGCTCTCTCTCATTAAGTCTTCAAAACTTTATGAGTAAACAGAAAAATAACTTAAAGCTCCATTTTATGAGGAAGGAATGTAAAATGCCAAGAACCAAAAGCAGGCATTAAACTAAAACTTCAGGCCCAAGCAAGCTTTTGCTCCCATGATGCCAAGGGTGAAACCATGCCACTCCTTACATACAAGGCACAGGCCAGGAAAGCCAGAAAGTGTGCAGTCACCAGTGTGCATGTGGGAGGGCACAGAGAAAAGGCAAACACACACGCTGCACAGAGGGGCTCAGACGAAGGGCTGTGCAGGCAGGTGGCTGGATGGGGCGGGAACTTGCAGCTAATGGAAGGCCACTCCATGAAATGAGTCACGGACTCGCTTGAGTTGACGCTCCATTTCTCCACACCATAATTGTCTTTACTATTCCAGTTTGAATTTGTGTGATTTCACCTATGGCTTACTGTCTATCACATCTCCTACACTTGATGCTCACTGGCCCCCGCGCTGTGATAAGTGGATGCTATCTTACCTCTCAGGCTCAACAGGAAATGTCTCCTGACAGGTGAGTACAATGAGGTTTACAAAGGGCAGAAAAAACACCTCCTGGACACTCTCACTCTCACCAAAGTCACTGGAATGAGGAGATCCAAAATGGGCGCATGGATGAAAGGGAGAAAGAAATGATACAAATCCCTTGTCCAGCAGCAAATGCCTGCCAAAACTTGCTTGATATGGTGCACAAATCACAGGCTTTGACTACAGCCCAACCTCTGGCATTTTACCTGAGGCAAAATCTGATTTTTCAAGACAATTCTCATAGTTTTTCTCATGAAAAAGTGACAAAGTAACACTAAGTTGCCTCACGGTTCTGGTGAAGGCCAATTAATGTAACATGGGGGTAAACATTAATAAACCATCAGACATGGTACAGAACTATGAAGACACCAACCAGAAGAATAAAGGAGTCCGAATAGTCTCCATTAATACTCTCCAAACCAAAACCAGTTGTTCAACATATTTACAAGAAAAAAAATCTGTAGTGTACCTGAAAAAAAAAAACAGCATCTGGAAGAAATTACAGTCTAAAATAGGGAAACCAATGCATTACAATGAATCCTAGGCATAAGTCCTAAAACAAAGATTTATGTGGAGCAGTAGATCTGCTAGTATATGCAAGACAGAGTGACTTTCAATAGTCGCAAGGTAAGGGATCAGAAGATTTTTACAGAAAGAAGTCTCGCTTTCTGTAACACCGGTGTTACATTTCAACCTATAAAATAAAGGCCTGCAAGAGCTTGCGACATTACATGAGAAAGGCAGAGGGTGAGATACAAATCAGAGCCTGGACTCACGCTGCACATGGGACATACTGGCTAGGACAGTGAGAGCACCCATGAGCATCTGCACCCCACCCCCAGCCCTCTTCAGCCTGCGTGGTCACCTCTAGAACAGCAACTGGCTTTCCTACCCCCCCCCACCCCAAATCATGGAATTTTCAGCATACCCCAAAACAGAGACAAGAAGCAGGCTTTTCCATGAATCGGGAATGATCTTGACTTCGTTCCCCAAACTCTACATTGCTGTCATCAACCTATAATTTTAAATTCCTGAGACCAAAAGGTAGGCAAAACCTATAACATGGCCAGCTATGGCAGGGCTTATTCTTGTTAACGAGTGGCTCTCAACGGAACTCCACAGAGCAAGAAAGTTAGTATTTGATTTAAACAAATCACATTCTTTGCAGCCTTTCTCAGAAAGAGAGTCTCTGGCTGCCAGCATGCCCCTCCCAGCACTCCTCCCCTGGGCTGCTCCTGACCCACACATCCATAGGGAGGTCATGCCCAGTCCACTTAGGAGTTTTAGACGCAGCAACTTTCTTCTAAGTCAGTCCCTGACTAACGCTGAAAAAGAAATACCGCCTGCATGATTCAGACCAAGGAAAAATATTTCTACCTGGACAAATTTGGCAGGGAGTCTCAAACAATATGGTTAATTTGGGCTCCTTATTTCTGAAGACATAGGCTGCTTTGGTTGGTCTCCCACCAACACACCACCTACCTAAAAGATCATTAAAAAGACTCATTTCCAAAGTTAGGAAATCAGGCTTCAACCCACCATTGTGTGGTTATAAGAATTACACCCAACTACCCATGAGTCACCACTGCCTGGAACCAATCAGTGAATGAATTCGTCATTTTTCCTCTTTGACGGAGGTGACTGGCTATCCACACCGCAGCAAAAGAACTGGCAAAAATGGGCAGCGTCGGGACAGTGAGCCAATGGCCTTCTGAAGGCTCACACCTAATCAACTATTTAATTTTGGGACTGAATGAACAGCCAGTTCAACTGTATCTCCCTACTCTTGGCACACATTACACGATGTCTACCATGCAAAGACCGAGGAGAAAAATTCTCTCCTGGACCTCAGCGTTAGGAAAAGTCAGTTTGCCATTGAAAACCAAGCAGCAGTAATACAAGGTGTGAACGCAAACAAAAGAAATGAAAAAACAGCATGCGCCTGTTCCTTTAAAACAATGAGCATCTTCTAAATGACTGTGGCTAGAACTTTGTGTTGACTGGGAAGAAATCACATCTGTAACTCATGCTTATCAGATATTAAATATCCCTTACCTGGACTTCTGGAGGCTTGAAAAATCTTTTCAATTTAACCTTTGTTGTGCAGATTTTTCTGGATACTACTGGACCATGTTTGCCAACTGACAAGTTCTGGCAGCATATAAATGCCTTGTATTAGGGTCTCAGTTTAACTGACTTACTATTACCACAAATTTAGGATTCAACTCAGTAAGTCCTATTTCTAACTTTCCCCACATTGTCATAATGATGACAAACACTTGTTGAGAATAAACTATCTAATACTTTGTCTCAAAAAGAAGACTCTTGACTTCCAAATTTAAAGGTGTCACCCTGTGAAAGTCTTAAGATTGAACTGATGCCCCCTGAACAAAGGCAAGTGCCATATACTACTGAATCTCACAGTACGCTTCAGACAGCTTCTTGTAAACAGCCTTGATGGGGCTCAGAGCACAGGATGTGGTTGTTAGGAAAGCCTCCCTGCAGGTTGGAGAACATTAGTTACCCCTACTAGAGGACCACGGTGACCACAGGCCTGGGGAAGGGCCAGAAAGGGCGCTGAAGTAAGACTGACAATGTGTTTCCATGCAGTGAAGATGGCTATGTGTCAAGAAAGCAGAAGATAGACAGTTATGAAAAGTTTACTTCTGGCATAACCCAATGACTAGTGCAAGATTGGGGTTTGATGATTCCAAGTCCAAAACCGGCTCCTCTGCCCCTCTCCATCTTGGGCTGGGTCGGTTGTAAGGTGACTGTTTCTCTTTGTTGTATACGGTGGACTGTTCTCACTATGACGGAATGCCTTTAGGGAGGAACAGTAGGCCTCAGGCTCACGGTTTCAGGGCACAGGCCCTGGTTTCTTGGCTCCCTGTGCTTGGGTAGAGAACCATGGCAGTGAGAATGTGGAACCAAAGCGGCTCTTCACCTCATGGTGGACAGCGAGCAAAGAGAGAAAGCAAAACAAGACGGAGGACCAGTTATGAGCTTTAAAGTCACACTTCCAGCCACCTACTTATTCTTTTTAAAAAAGATTTATTTATTATGTATACAGTATTCTGTCTGCACATATGCCTTCACACCAGAAGAGGGCACCAGACCTCATTATAGATGGTTGTGAGCCATCATGCAGTTGCTGGGAATTGAACTCAGGACCTCTGGAAGAGCAGACAGCGCTCTTAAGCACTGAGCCACCTCTCCATCTACTTATTCTAACCAGGCCCCACTGCCCCAAATTCCTATCATCTCCTGAAATAGCATCATCAGCTGGTGACCAAGTGATTAACACCATAGACCTGTTGGAGACATTTCATATTCAAATGGCAGAACAGCTTATTAGAATTTTCCACATAGGTCAGTGACCAAATTATTCTACAACAAGCTACCATTTATCAAACACGTCAGTCAATTTTTATGTGATTTATACAAGAAAATAAACATTTATTCTTCACTCGAAAGTTGTGATTTGCTGAGATGATAGCTCAGTAGAGCAGGAATCCTCAGCATCACAGTTCAAGAAGGGCAGAGCTGCATTCCCAAGTAAGGCAGGCCCTGTGGTCTTAGGGGCAGAAGGGTTGCCAGGTCTGCTGGCTGCCTGCCTAGATCCAGAGTTAGTGGCATGCCCTGTCACAGAGGAGTAAGGCAAGAGGTGATGGGGCAGGACACTTGACATTTCCTTCTGCTCTTCATGCACACATGGTAGCACACCCCCCATATACATGCACACACACCAAAATGTAAATAAAAGTCCATAAATTTAAATATACACATGTATGTAAACACATATATATGCATATATATATACAATTTGGGCTAAGAAATGAATACATAAATTCGCTTTTCTTTTTTGTTTCTACCCAGGATCTGGTTTACTACTCAGCTCCTAAAACAAGGATTACTAATATACTATATTCAAAGGAATTAATGAAATCATTTATTTAAAAATCATTTGGAGAGATAAGGCAAATATGGACTAAACAGGAAGACCGTGCCCTCCGAAAGTCACCATGCTTTGACTCTATTTCTGCCGACATCTTGGAACCTGGGAGATGCAGCTGTGCACTATATAACCTCAGCTGAGCTGGGAACGTGTGGTTTTTAACCTAGCTTAGCAGAGGAATTGAAGGCTGACTAATTCTTAAATTGAAAGAAATGTTGTATAAGATCAGTAATTAGAGACAGAAAAGAACAGTAATTAGAAATTCTAAAACATACTACTAAACACAATATTACTTCCAGGATATCCATTTTTGTCTCATGTAGTTGAATTTCCTATTTTGAGACACAGTTCATGGCATTCCACCTATATTATTAGCTAAACCTAAAAACCAGACCACCAAAACTAGGAAATAGAGACCTTGTTCTTGTGGATAAAAGAAAGAGCGAGGACCAAAGGACTGATCACAGTAGTACACATGAACACCCATAAAGGACACCTTCTCCAATACAACTCAAGACAACTCAACTGTCGACAAACAGGAGACCTCCCCCGTGCCTCTCAGCAAGCACATAACATTTGCCATTTTCTCCATTTCAAACCTCTCGCTTTCTCAATCTCTAAAATGAAAGCAAATATTGCCCATTTGTGTCTTCAAGAGCATATGGAATGAGGGTGGGATTGGGAGGGAGTGAGGGAAGGGGCTACAGCTGGGACACAAAGTGTATAAACTGTGACTAATAAAAAAATATGGAAATTGAGTAGATTTTTAAAAAGAATGATGAATTCTGAGATTTCAAAAGCAATTACTGTTTG
>CM053747.1:16776952-16810596 GCA_028658305.1 Pachyuromys duprasi | reverse complement strand
TTTCAACTTCTGCTTACCTCAGGGTTAGCATTAATAAACTAACTTTCCCATTAAAAAACATGTCTCAATATACATCTCTACCAATTTACCTATTAATACTGCCAACTAGCTCCAAACTCTGATATATTTAACTTACAATTGCACTTTCTGTCCTTTTCATTAAGCCCCAAGTCCTTTCAATTCCTCCTGCAGAGGACCTCCTCAAATCTATTTTTCCCTCTCTACTTCTAAGCAGCATTGTCCTTTGGAGTTCATCATTTTATTACTAAACTGAAAGGGGGAATTACATTGTGTCTAGAGAGAGACATATTTTGTGAAATGCTGTTGACAATTCTTTCTAAGACTGGCTATACATACACAGACATAGCAGTTTACATGAATGTTATCATAGTTTAGATAGCTTTGTAGACTGTCTTGTACAACACTACTTTAAAAGTAATGCCACACATCACAATTTAACTTGTAAAATGTATTGTTTCCTGGCTGGTCTATAGCTACATTCATTTATAGAGAAATATATATATAGAGAGAGAAATTATACATTACTCATTGAACAATGTAAAACAAGCAACCCATTCTGATCTTGTCAGTGTATGTTCTATCTACTATCAGCCTATGCTGTTCTTCCATATCACCTTCTCCATCAAAACCAATATTCTTTGCTCACCATCACCCCAGACAACACAATGACTCCTCCTTCATATATTAATTTTTAAACATATATCCTTCCTTCAAGATTAAATATAAATTCTGCTCCTTCATTCATTTCTCCATTCATTCAACATTTGTTTTCTATGTGTCTACTATGTGTTGGTGGTTTGAGTTGCACAATATATATACTAGTCTTGTCCTAAAGAATTTATCCACTCTTACTGTATACTTATGGTTGGTTCCGAACCAAGGGTAATGGCAATAGCTGGCGCTGTTTGGGAGACCATTGAGACCTCTCTGACCTTCCTCTTCCTAGGAAGATATTCCATCCCTTGCATTGCAATTTTTATTTACCAATCCATGTCTTCTGAATGTATCATTGCCCATCCATGCAGAGTAAGTACATTTGAATTCCTCAGGAAACGGACATCAATCTCAAACTGATTTTGGAATTTCTTCCATGATAGCTAGCTTTTGTAGTTCCTGAAGGCGCTATTCAGGCTGTTAGGAGATGGGAGATGTAATAACAGGCTTACCCAGCACTGGGGATCTTGCATGCTATGATAACCTGCCAGGCAAAACGTGCGAACTGATACAACAGTGGCATAACTGTCAGGGAGAACCTAACTGCTTTCTGAGACCTGCTCCTCAGGAAGGAATTTCAAAGCCTGTAACTCTAATCCTGCTCAAAAACCTATGGCTGGAAAGGACATAGGCCTGTTAAGCTGTCAGAACACCCTCTAAATAGCTATCTTCATAACCACTGACATGTACTGCTCTCCATCTTTGTCTTTATGCATTGGGTAGCAGTCAGTAGAGGGATACATAACTGGTCAAAATACTGAGATTAGGAGATGAGTGTTCAGCCTTAAACTGGAAATCTATATTAACTATGGAAAAGAGGGAAAAAGAATGTGAGAATGAGAGGCTGGGGAATAGGCAGTGAAACACCGTCTTCTAGGCAGGTCATGGCTGCTGTGATCACGACTGCACAGCAGCTGTGGTTATCTGAACAAGACCTGTACAAGATCAACGCGGCAACAATTCTGGCATGCAGAATAGATGATTCAGGCTGCAGCCATTATGAAAGAGATTAACAGTGGGTAGTTTCTGGGAGACGGAATCAGTCTTTGTTGAGGACGTGGCCACTAGCAGGATCCCTATGTTCCAACAGATAACCCCCATGCACATATGAGCAGGAACACATGTGTGCATGCATGTGCACACACACACAGACATGAAGTTAGGGAAGGGGTTGTGAAGAGGGCATATGAGGGGAGCTAGAGGAGAATGGAGACAGATATGATCAGATTTCATGGTATGTACATATGAATTTTTCAAAAATTGTTTAAAAGACTGTACCAACTAATGACAAAAATGTCAGTGAAGCTAGCAATAACACAAAAGCACAATGACCTTCAGGTCAGGACATATGGCACACTCATAGGTGGCACTGGTCAGGAGTGCCTTCTCTTGAAGCTCTGCCACACACACTGGTGCACAAGGTCACTCCAACAGGACTTCTCTGCTAATTACACTTAGCTATTACTTATTCTGTTTTGTTTGTTTAAGACACGGCCTTATCCAGCCCAGGTCGACTTCGAACTTGCTATGTAACTGAGGATGAGCTGAGCTTACCCCACTGTCCCCACCCTCCAGGCTAAGCTTCGCCTTCTTGCCCTGAGATTGGGTATAATTTGCTTTCCTCCCTAATGAAATGGTCAAGTTCCCTACACACAGAGAAGTTTATCCTTCGGTATGGAATCTTGTACAAAATTAGTAGGCTCTTACACGAAGTAACAACTTAGTGTTTCTACTGCTGCTGCTGATAATATTCCAAGTCAGAATCTGTGACAAGTAATACGCATACACCAGGAAGGATTTAGAAGCTAAGGAAATCATTTGTAGTTACTTCCCATCTCTGTGAGTTCCTTCTATTTACCTGGATTCCACTGAGCCTTTCCTCTCTGGTGAGCATTGCTGATAGAAAATGCTCTGAGTCCTCCTGAGGCGTGCAGAGGTGCCAAGCTAGAAGGCAGTGGACACACACTTGATGGTCTGTCTCTCTCAATGAATGACCACCTGCCACATTCCTCAGCTACCTTACTCTAGGATGACTGGTTTGCTTAGTTCATTGACTTCAAGAATATCAGTTATTAGCAAACGGATAGAAAAGCACAATCAACTAAATATAAGCTATATACAAAAACTACAAAAGCATCATATTTAATGAGTTCCAAAATATCAACATAAACTTAACTTTTCTTGGCTATTGGTAACAAATTATAGTGACGGCTGTGAAAACATATCAAAATTCATAAATAAAGATTCATGACCATTTGGCTCTAATGAAACATGCCAAAAATCATACAGAATAAAAAAACAAGATTATCAAATGAAAGGAAAAGTACAAATACATTTTGAACAAATATTTCGATTGTTCTTACTAAGCCAAAGCAAAAGTGAAAAGTGTGTTCTGGACTAAAGGTGTTCCCCTGGACAACTATCCGAAATTCTTGACTTTTTTCCAGTCAGCTTAATGTGGTTGCACCTTGTATCAGCTATTAACAGAGGTGTTCTATAAGAAATGTAAGAATTACTAGGACCATGCCAACCTCACATCACAAAGCTACAGAGCCTCCCAATTGCTTCCCAAGTGAGTAATAAGATTACAAATATTGGTATACTCCTAAAGCCCCTAACTTTTCCTTAAGCTTAAAGCCTTATAACTCTGGCCCCCAAATGGGCCTCCAGGGTTGAGAGCCCTCCTGAAACTGACATTTGGTATGTTTTTACATATTTTCCTAGAGGAAAGACCCCTGAGTTTTCAGAGTCCCTCTGGAGTCTCTGACCTCAAAAAGGGTTCAAAGCTATAACTTTAATATTCCCCTTTCATCACTTCAATCATATTTAATGGCCCACATCCACTATTATTTCACCGGCATGGGATTTCTAGCAGAGTCAAGAAAATCTGCCTTCTGCCTCAAAGCAGGAACCATGATCTCCTTCACTCACAATGCCCCAGCCCTCTACCACATCTCACCAGGTCCCTCTGCCCAAGTATACTGTGGTGCAGCAGGGAGCATCCGTTACTTATCTGCTGCTGTAATAAAATGTCATGACCAAGGCAACTTAGAGAAGAGAGAGTTTATTTGGGCTTAAGGTTCTAGCGTTAGAGTCCGCGATTGTGCTGACAGCGTATAACAGCGGGTGGCAGGCAGCAGAGGCAGGGAGCAGAGAGAAGGAACTGAAAACAGTGTAGCTTTTCACTCTCAAATTCTACCCCCTGGGGCATACGCATACTTCCTCCAGCAAGGCTGCATTGCAGAGACCTCAGGAACAACAGCACTAACTAGGGGCCCTAGGGGGCCGAGTACTCAATTCCTGAGACTCTAAGGGGCACTCTCACTCATGGCATCACACAGAGTTGCCATCCCTCAGCCGACGACGGATGGCACAACTAACTGCCTAGCAGAGGACATCCATCCCACCGACTTGGATATTTTTTTTTGCTAACACGTTTATAGAACAGCAACAAGGACTTTGCTAGATGAGTCTTATAATACAGTACGCACATTTAGTGGTGAAAGTTGTAGCCATGCAGGACAGAAATGATAGATGGCTTTGAGGCAGGTTGTGTTCAAATGTCTCACATCACCCCTTACATCATCCCACATCAAGCGAGCTCCAACTCTTAGGTAATAATCTTTGGCTATAAAAGTGATCCCAATAACAATGTCTCTTTAAAGTTATGCCGCAGCAGTTCATGTCAGCACTCATAAATAAGTACAGCCTTGTGATAGGGTGGAGATTGTTCTCTAACAAAATATCTTAATTTTGATTTAGGTCAATTTATTCAAAGGTTTAACAGGCAACCAAAACCATGTTTTAGGAACTTAGCAGAATACAAATGACAAATAAAACAAAATTCTATATCTCACACCCAATGATTCCATACTTCTGGACTTCTTGTATAAAACAAATAAACAAAACAAAAACAAAAAAAAAGTTAGGACTAGTGAATAAATGTATACATACATACATACATACATACATACATAGGAATCCAATACATGGGAGATGTGAAATTCAAAACACCAAACAGAATACAGTTTGGGTTTTAACTCATTTTCATAATTAATAACTCATGAGGAATACACCCTGGCTGACTTCTACTTTAGGTGTTCCTTGTTTTGTTTTGTTTTTTTTTTTTTTTCCTTTTCATTTCTCCTTAAAGAGTACTCTTCTTCAAAAATGCAATGTCTAACAGCATTCAAGATTTTAAAACTTCCTACACATGCATATATACATACAAGTGCGTGAGTATACATACACACACATCCTCCTCCTCTTTCTTTGCAATTATATTAGAGAGTCAAGAAGGTACTGAATCTAGTAGGGTAGAGGGTAGGGAGCTTCTGACCATCAACCAATGCACAGGACAACCTCACCTCCTAACACCAAGAAATGCTAGACCAAGTTATCATTGGTCTTTACGCAGAAGCGTAGGCATCCACCAATGGAAACTTGCTAGAAATGCAAATTCCCTATTTCTACCTGTGATCTATTGAAACAGAAACTCTAGATATGAGATCTGAGGTTTTCACAAACTCCTGGTCAGCGCTGATTAATGTAGCATTTCAGAGCCTCTGCTACAGGGATAAGAGTTGTCAAAGGATGGCTGTGGCCTGCCTCCTGGCTCTACATTTGTTATTAAAAGAGACACACCTACTCACTAGCTTACTATTTATTGTTGCAACAACAACAAATATGAAACCATGGGACAGACTTTACAGTCTCCAACATTAATTATCCACACCTTTAGGAGAAAGTTGGCCAGTCCTTGGTAAACTGGAATTGGTCATTTTGTTCTTCTTGACACTTATTGGTTTAAGATGGATTTCCTGGGAAGCCAGAGACAACTAGGATCTACAACTAGGATGGTGTGAAGATGGGGTGTTGGAGGAAACACTCTTCTTCTGTAAGGAACACAGGCACAAAAGGACACACACGTTCTCTGTCCAGCTAGTCTATTGGCTCGTGTGATCAGAGAACTGCACTGGAGAAAGCCAAACTAAGAGCAAAAACATTCACAAACATAGGACAAAAGCAAAATGAATCTAATATATACGGTTTGATATTTCTTCACAATGAAACAGTATTACTTCAGTTACAAAGGGGGAAAAAAACTAAAATTAAGGACAAAAAGAAAAAAAAAGCCCAAAATCCAGGGGTTGGGAACCCAAATAGCCACAGAAGTTTTTAATTACATTAAGTTTGTGTTTTGATGTATATATGTTTAGCTTCATAATCTATATAAATTCTAAAGTAAAAAAATTCTGGTTTGAAGCAAATTAAGCTTTTTCTGCAACAACTGTGAAAACTGTTTTGCTTTCCATTGCACCTGGTACAAAACAAACAGCCAGCCAGGCACAGAAACACAAAGCTTGACAGTGGGCATGGACAAAAGCTTGCCACAGTGGCAATCCTTTTCTCTAAGAAACCAGCCAGGACCACAACTTAGATTTCAATCAATTTTAATCTGTGATGGACCCCATCTAAATGAGTAGTTTAACTCTTTGGGATGCAAACAACCTTGTTTCCACAGAGGGACAAATAATCTAGTTAAAATCCAAGTTCTGTAAGGAAAAAAAAATGGGAACTTCAATGTAACGTACAAACAGAAGAGTCTAGTAGCTAAACTTTGAGAAACTAACATCTTTTCCATCAGTCAGGAGACCTGAGATAGGGAGAAGTTTGAGTTTAAGGCCAGACTGGTCTACAGAGCAAGATCCCATCTTATAACATAAACAAACGAACAAGCGAAAAGCATCCGCAGGGAGTAGTTCTTCAAAGTCCACTGCACCTGGAGATTTGTCTTGGATGGAGCCTCAGAACAGCTGCAGAGGGGGGTACTACAATCGCTCAAGACTAACTTTCCAAGGAGAGCACCAGCATTATGAGTGACAAAGTCTTCCAGAACACAAACAGGGATCTCTCCCAGAGCCTGGGTGCTGCACGGTCATGCAGGGTCTACCCGGCCAACTCAGGGCCTAGTGAAGGTGGGTTCTTATGCAGGGAAATAACTGGATGAATAAAGGACCGTGTGCCTGTGACAGACAATTCTGGGACGAATCCTTTCATTACGTGCATGGCCAGGTGGAAAAGTCATTTGCTGTGTGATTGCCGTAACTGCCACCGCCGACGATGTTTATTATGGGGTGAGTTCCACAAACAATAAAGTTTCTATGTCTACTACAGCCGAAAAGTAAGGGCGGCTCACAGGTTGGAGCTATTGCTAAGTGTATGTTAGAAACCAAGAACCACAGGGAAAGGAGATGTCTTTGAGCTAAGACGCTCACACAATTAAATAAACCATTAATACCTCCTTAGTTTGCTCCAACTAAAACCCTTTTATCAATGTTTTGTGCGGCTCTTTGTTAAAGGATCTCTCGGTGGTTAAGCAGCTTGTTAGGGGGAATCTGTTCATGACAACCTCCATGTTGTCTACCATCATGCCCTCATCTGATGAGATGTTAGACGCCGTCCAGCTTCAAGCTTTACTTATTACTCTTGGCCCACATACTAGAATTAGATCCAGAACATTCTCTTTCAGATATTTTCTCAAGTATTGTATAAGAAATCAGTGCTACATTTTTTTTCTGAAAAATGATCCTCCTTATGAATTTTGTCTTGCTATTATCCACTATAATCTCAAAAAATAAATAAAATCCTCTGTGATCGAGGTTTAGGCTTTTGTCCAAGATTCTCATCTGCTCTTCATCTGCTTCTTCACAACTTAATAAACTCACCTGGACAGCTTCAGATGCGCCTTTGCCTCTAAAGGAATAAGATATCATTTCCCTGCATGACTCAGTATTTATCATTGTGTAATCACTCCTAACCCTGTTACCTGCTTCACTAATTCTCAGTTGGAGTCTACATTGAGACAAAATGTATAAATGTTCTTCTAAAAGTTGTTCTATGAATCAAAGGCCCTCAGGCCCTAAAGGGAAAATATTTTTTTTTTGCCCTAGTAAATGACAGGAGAGCAATTTCTAGTGGAGGTGTTAGGTAGCTGTGGTCAGGAGAGGAAGTCCTCAGCCTCGGCCGGCCACCAGTCACTCCACTGGCTGTGCACAACCTTGGTTTCCCATAAAAGCAGCTTCACTGACCTGATGATGGTCTTGAAAATTCCACTTTAGCTGGAAATGTTCTAAAATGGTTCTGTAGTTCTGGTTTGCTGACAACCAACACTAAAAATTTGGCAAGAAACCCCTGGTGCCCAGCTGCCTCCGATTTACTGTCCCTGGGCACAGTCTTCAGCTTGACTGTTGGGCTAGATGCAGCCGGCACTGCCATTGCCTCGGGGCAAGGTGGAAATCCGCATAGGAGAGGAAAGGATGCTGGGTCCAGCCCCACACTGTCATTAAGGAGAATGCCCCTAAGCCTCTTGGACCTCAGCTTCTGTGTCTCTCAGGTTCTCTCTAGCTCTGGTCAGTTATTCCACTGACAGTAAGCAACTATGACAGCACTTCTCAACCTATGGGTCGCGACCCCATGGCATATCAGATATTTACATTACAATCCCTAACAGTAACAAAGTTGCAATTATGAAGGAGCAAGGAAATAATTTCGTGGCTGGGAACCACAACAGCAACGAGGAAGTATATTAAAGGCTTGCAGCACTTTAATATTGTGTAGCAAAGAGCCACTGCGCTATTAGGAGCCACGTGTGTGACATGAGACATAATCCACAAATGCCACGCTCAGGATTTCACAGTATGAATGTTTTCTGGTGCTCTACACAGCCACCCTCTAGGTCAGAAAAAGAATGCTGCTAATAATGCCCCAAAACACTCCACTATCTCATCTTAGCCAACCCTTTTAAAACTTCTCTACCAGCATCTATGTAATGATAAATCGGTAATGAGGCTATTAATTTTAAGTTTCTCTCTTGTCCTACTTTCTTACCAATTCAAAAATTAAGAAAAATTGAATAAAACTGAAGACACAAGAAACATAGGTCAACTGATAACTAGATAATTAACCAGCTGAATAACAAAGTGTTTCCCTGATTACTGAAGAAGAGCAAGCTTTTTAGGAATGCCAGCTAAGAATTATTCCATATGTAAAGATGTCATATTCAAGGCTGCGCAATGGGGATTTCAAGATGACTCAGTGCGTTAGGGAGCTTGTCACCAAGCCTGATGGCCTGAGTTTACATCCTGGAACTGGCATGCTACAAAGACCCTGGCAAACTGACCTACACACACACACACAATAAATGTAAAAAATATATACATTTTAGAAACCTGGTTAATGAATAATATACAAGGTGATGATAACCCATGCTAATATGTGACACGACATCATTCTAGAACTGTCTAAGAATCACCACCTTCTAAATCCAGGAGATGTTTGGTATTTCCTGAAACAATTACTTAAAATTTAACATCCTCTGACCAAAGAACACAAGATGCCGTCTGCATGTTCATTCCGCTAGACCTCCACAGAACACAGATGGTAGAAGGATTCTCGTGCATTCTTCACACATCATTTTGGAGCCTGTGTGCGGCTTCTCTGCTGTATCTGAGTTGGAATCCTTCAGATGGGGGGTTTCAGCAGAGTTTACGATGGGCATGCCTCCCTTGAAGCTACATTCTACATGCTCTGTTTTGCTGAGACAGACATCAGCACCATTTTGCAAGGAATCTACCATGGAGTACCAGCACCACTGTCAGTAAAGGAACAGTGAGAGGACAGGAGTTACAGGTTTGCCTTAAGTTGTTGAGTAAAAGTGAAGTTTATACTATACATTTACATATTAATTGAACACCAATACCTTACAAAGTCTGAAAGTGATTTTTTAAAAAAAAAAAAAACCTAAGTTCTATTTTCCCACAGAACAGGCGAGTTGTGTGAACAGCAACACATCATCTATTTGGGGGGGGGGAGAAAATACTATTGTTTATTGTTTATAAGACATCTAGTAGGCAAAGAAAAATATTTGGGGGAAGTACCCAAGTAGTTCTAATTGCTACAACAGGGCAAGGCAGTGCTATCGGGTTTAGCACAGAACAAGGATTTCCCGAGGATTGGCACTGGCTCCAGGCATTGGACTAGGTCCTCTGTTCCAAAGATGAATAAGACATGGCTTCATCCCTCTTACAGTTTATATCATAGTTCCAAGCTCAACAAAAGCTTTCTCAGAACAAATCCAATCGAACACACCAGTGTCTGCTAGTTATGGTAATTAAAACAAAGAGCCTTTAAGCATACTCGCAAGTGTATCCTCCTGAGAGAAAGATGATATTGTTGTAAGGAGATCAAGACAACACAGCCTGCAGGTTCGAGTTACAAACCTGGGTTACAGGCTTTCGGCAACCGCAAGAGCCTAGCAGCCCTTCTGCTCTTCTCTTTCAGAACAGCTGGGAAAGTTGTGGGGTGAAATGTCTGGTCCAAAACTGTTCCTCTTTTTGGCTTTGCTTAGCCTTGCAAAAAAAAAAAAAGTTTCAAACAGACTTTCACATCTTAACCCTCCAGACATTTTCCCAGTTTGTCAACCATTTGATCCTGCATATTTACTGTCAAAGAAAAGAATCTCCCTTTCCTTATCAGTGTCGCTAGCATTTCCCATTTAGTTGGTAATGCTGTTCTTCTGCCTGGAAATGGAGCTTTGTTGTACAGCACAAGTCAAACAGATGTCGCTAAATAAAAACTGACACTGTCTGGAACAGTAGCTGTGAGGGAGAACCCAAGATGCTGTCTAAAAATATTCAGGGACATCTGTATAGGCTAAAGGGCCTCTCTTCCCAGCAAATGGAGAAGGAAAACTTGCTGAGCACACTTATGGCATCCCAAGTGAGGGTCCCACTGCAGTCTCTACAGATGTGTTCCTTGTTTATTCTACACTGAGGTCATTTTCAAAAGGACATGTTTCCCTATCCCTCTACACTTCCTTGAATTCCATGTCATGCCATAGCACATTTGCCTGGGGTTTGAGCAGTTATCAGGAAAATGATGAAAAAATCCCCTTCAAGGCAATACACAGTTTTCAGCCAATAGCTGGACCAGCTTGGTAAGCATACACCATATCCACTTCAGTCCCACATCTAAGCTAACTTATCTAGTATTTGTCTCCTCTCCGTTAATAAAAAGCCATCACACTTTCTCTCCACAACTCTTTCTGAGCATCTGGAAGGCTGCGAATGTGCGAGAATTTCTGCATACTGAAAGACACACATCATTATCTTTTGGCACAAGAAGTGTCCTTTCATTCACGCCTACTCTGGTTCTGAATTTCATCTCTGTCACCCAACAATGACATAACGTTATGGGTGACATATGCTGCCTTTCTTGTTTGTATGGAGATATAAGAATGCCCCAAAGGAGTTCAAGTTCCTAGAACAAACAGATTAAATTTAGTATGTCCTAAACTTTATCTATTGTTTTAACGGCCCATTTTGGCTACCATTCCAGAAAACACAACAGGTATCTCAGTTGGGCATGTGTTAAGATCTATAAGAGGTGAAGTGGAAAGCCAGCATTTGAGGTTACACATTATGAGTTTAGCCTAAGATGTAATTTTTTATTGTGATTAAAAGATAAAAGGCTCACAACAAAAGGTTAGAATGAAAACACAGCAGAACTGTCACAGAACCCTCACTATCACCCAATACCAACAGGATAAAAACTCAAAATTCTAAGCTTCCACTAAATCCCTGAGTATAATAATGAATAATGTGATGCAAATTAGATGAATAATGTGATACAAGTCAGACGACAAAGGCTGGGAATGGATTACATCACCTCTAATACCTGGAAAAGTCTTTAAAATAAAACAAGGGTCCAATTACATGGGACAGTTATGTTCTGAAGATCTAACATAGAGCTAAATGATGGGAAAGCTGTATTACATATTTGAAATGTGCTTACAAAGCTGATGATAAACGGTCTCACCACATAGGAAAACCGTAACTGAGAGGTGGTGGGTACATTAACTAGCATGACAGGTTAATCATGTCATAGTGTAAATATTCATGCAAAGGTAATGTTGAGGCCTAGAGAGATGGCTCAAAAGGTACTATTCCTGAACAGAACCTGAATTCTGTTCCCAGCACCCGCTGAGTAACTCATAACTCTAGCACCATGGGATTGAACACTTTCTTCCGGCCTCCAAGGCCTCCTCCACCCTCACACACTTGACCTATGTGCACGCACACGCACACACACACAAGTAAATATAAAATCTTTTAAAAATATTGTGAAGAAAACATCCATATCTACAACTTCTTGTCAAATATGTCTCAAAAAAAGCTGCGAAAGACTGTCACTGCCCCTAATTAAGTGGCTTTTCTCATATATATGGATCACTCTATCTATTCTGAAGAAAACAGGTAGAGCCTAGTCAGGGAATAGATAGGAAAGCTAGGAATATGTCCCCAAACTTCTGGTCTCTGCCGTTTGGTCTCTAGTTGACTCCCGTATCTCTGTGAAGCTGCTGCACTTTATTTTGCTATAGTCTTTCTAATAATATCTTTACCTCCAATTAAACAAAGCCAATCTGGATTTCAAGTACCTTAGCCTTTAAGACACATCTACTACCCAAAGGAGGTAGACAAGCTTATGAAGCCTTATATGCACTAAAACTTGAACAAATGAATAAGAATTATGATTTTAAAACATAAGGTATATTAAACAGTGACACATCTGCAATATGTAAGAATATTACACTGAAGATGTATCAACTCCATGGGACAGCAAGCAATAAATAATGTAGAAAAAGCACTTAACTTTTTTTCATATATTAGCTAGAACATAAGTATCAGCTCGCTGAGCTTCTGAGAGAATTGTGTTGTGGATAGTTTAGTTTTTCCACAAAAAGGGATGAGCCCTTGGGCTTCACACATGCTAAGCAAAGGCTTTGACACAAGCTCCTCCTCCATGCTCAGAACTTAACATTTTAAAGTTTAATTGTTCCATAAATTAATTTATCATCTTGACACTGGCATAGAATGTCATGGGTCAACTATAAATCATACTCTTCTGCTTCAGCAAATAGAATAGCTTAAAAGCCTAAAATACTTGAAAAACATGATTTTCACTTTGTTTATATCTGGTTGCAATAGCCCCATTGTACTTGTTGAAGCTTGTTCCAGTGCAGAGGAATTTGATTAATTTTATTTCAAACAAAAATAAAAAAAGCACATCGGGGCTCACGGAGACACTCCGTACGTCCACAGTCTGGAAACGCAGCACTTTCCGAGTTGGAAAGGATCACGGCAACATGGAAAGACGCTGGAACCCATTTCTCACGGCGATCCAAACAACACAAGCGTCTTTGCTTTCACAAGGCTCGCTGCTGAAACTAGATCCGCAGCGCAAGGTACAGGAACGTCCAGGTCCGGAAGTCAACGCGCCCGCTCCCTCCGCTGTTTCCTCACGAATACACGGTGCTACACAACCGGTTGGAGGGGGAAAACTCAAGTACTTGCAGGTCTGCGTTTTCCTCCCTAATGAACTAACTGATTGCTGTTTTTCCTAAACAGCACAGCCTTAACTTCATGGCCAGCAACAATTAAGCGCGGGGGAAATCTGGGCGCGCTGTGTCCTCTGGGCCAACGACCGCTCCGCAGGCCCTCGTGTGGACTCCCGCTCTCTAGCTGTGCCCGTCATCACACACAGCCCACACCCTGGATCACCCTCTCCCGCCTGGCCTATCCCTACACTCTTAAAATGTTTAAATGGCTTTGTAGTTGACCTCCTCCCTCAGCCTTTCTTAAAACATCGCCTATCCAAGAACATTTTTATAAAAAGTAGATGGAACTGTCTCCTGGGCCAAACCCACACACGCGGTGCCATCAAAGAGAAGAGCTGTAGTTAAGACGTGTCCTTTCGGCCCTTGAGTGGTTTTCCAAACATGTGTGACAAAGTTCTCTTCACTTAGGAGCAAGCAGAGCTCCGCCGTTTTGTTGTGGTTGTTGCCGCCGTAAGCCACGTGAGCCACGGTAATATTGGCTCTCACAGTTCTGAACTGAACTACTCCAGTTTCCAGAGTCAGCCGCGGTAACGGCTTTTCCTGTTGGTCCTTGGTGTTGTGGGAGAATGTGCTAGCGCCTAAAAATTGCTGCAACCAGGAGCTAAAATTGCTGTTGCCATCTTCCAGCACCAAGCCCTGCTCTGTGACGTCACTGCCGCCCTGACAGGACATGGCTTACCAAGAGAAAAACTAATTTCCTTCACCAAAGTAATAACTGCAAGGGAGCACTCTTACAGGCCTGTAAAACACAAGAGACACATGATCATGGCAAGAGGGCCTAATCTATTTACTATAATGGAGAAATTTCACAGGAGAGAAAGTTGGATACGTGGCCATTATCCTAATAAACTATTGTATATGTTCTGTTTAAACTCAAAGCTTTCAATATTTAATAATTAACTTATCATACCTACTCCAAGGAAAATGACACAGCTTTACGTTTGAATAGCAAAAAAGATGCCAAATAAAGAAATCAAGTCAATGTCTGTTGCTAGCTGAAGAAGTAACTTCTCCATGTTGGGCCTTACAGGCAATCACTCAGTAAACATTTTGCAGAAGAGACAGCTCCAGGTTCACGGCAGATTCTTGTAAACCAGACAAAATTAGCTTCCGCATCCACAAGGCTTCTGTCTGTTTTGAAATTTTAAACTCTCAACTGAGTTTAACAACCATTTATCAAGTACCTGCGTTGAACCCCCTCCCCGACTTTTTTTTTCCTTGAGGGCAGCAAAAGACTAAACACGGTATCCCAGTCTCCCTTTCTATGTCTTTGGAAATAAAAATGTTATGTAAGTAACATGCTTAGGAAACAGTACCGACTGACTGACAGTTACTAAAACTAAAATTACACGTTTGAACACCATTGTTGACCCTTATAGGCCACAAGCTATGCTGTATAAAGTGAGGAGAGTCTCCTAGACTCCAACCCTCATGCCATACGGCAAAAGAGAAAAAAGGAACATTATTCCATAGGTTCATCTTCATGTGTTTTTGTTTTAATCGTTTTCACGTTAAGAATAAAGTATTTGTCAACTCCTTAATAGTACAGAGGGCTATTGAGCACTCGGTGTAATTTTGCGCTTGTTGTTCTGCCTTGTTTGGTCAAGGCAGATGGAAAGTAGATACGGAGCCTGGACATTTCAATTGGCTTCCTCTAAGCTCAGGGGAGAGCAAGCTAATTGTCTGAGAGCAGAAGACCGAACATAAACTCCTGGAATCTGTTTTCAAGAGTCTTGCCAACTTTTATGAGAGGAACACAGGAATTGGCCAGGGTTTTATTTTTGCTGGGTTTACTTTATTTATTTATTTTTAAGCCGTTTTGGAAAACAGTGGTAGATATGCTAAAGATAATCTATTTTTAATAACGAAATCAAAGCATCCAGGAAAGTATGTCTCCAAATTAAGTATTTTGATTTAGACAACAGACACAAGATAGAAGTAACTTTGGAAAAGCATCCCACCTCTGTGGAAAGCGTGGCGGTTCTTTGAAAGTTGAACAGTGCGGTCCCAAGACCTTACAGTCGCATAGCAAGGTGAGAACTCCAAGTGAGTGCTGAGTTTATGAACATGCACGCACTAGTCACAGGGCCATAGCGTGAAAACAGACCAAATCTCAACACTGGGTAAGTAAATAAGCAAAATACATACAAACAGGTACCAGCCTTAAAAATAAGAAACAATCCATGATACAAAGTAGATGACACTCCCAATACATTACGGTAAATAAAAAAGTTGGACACAAAGATCACATGGAGTGAGCTACTTCTGTAATACATTAAATGGATGAATCCACAAAGATGGAGAACGTGGATAGGTGTTCACATAGGCTCAGGGAAGAGAGGAAATGAGAGAGTATTTATTGAGTAAGTATTTATTGAGAAGAGCTCTGTGGAGGCGGCCGGAGGCTGATCTCACACCATTGTGGAGTACTCAGCGCCTCTGAGTTCCTCACCTCAAAACGGTTAATTTATGATACAGATGCAGGCCTATTCAAATGCAGAGGTGCTGTGGTGGACACCAAGTTACCCTTCAAAATGAGCTCTAGTTGTAGAGAAAGCTGCCCGACAAAGGGGAGAGGCCTGCAGGATCAGGCCTTTAAAGGGCAGAACAATTGGGAGAGCTGGAGCATCGTGCTAGAGACACGATGGAGAGACACGCTGGTGGGTCCTGGAGGGAGAGAGGACTGTGCTTGCTCTCCAGGCCTGCCCCAACCTTCACAGCAGGGGCTGTCAGGGAGGTCTGGTCTGATTCTAGGAAAAAGAGAGAAAGAACCTAAGGGGTTTGTGATTTAGCAATAAGAGTTTCATCTCAATAAATTATTTTTTTTTTAATGTCGTCTAACCAAAACATCAAGGGTAGTGTTTGGGAAAAAACAGACATGGAAAACTCTTAGCTTGAAAGTGTTCTCAAACAGATTCTAATGTAAAAAACAAACAAAAATAAGTTTTTATAATGCCTTGAACAATTCACTTATATTTTGTCTTTACACTTGAGTGTTAAAAGTATATAATTTGTATCTAAATAAATCTCAAAGAACCCAAATATTTAAGATATAAAAAATTAAAAATAAAATTTTAAACCAAAATTATTTTCATTTGTTCCTAAAAATGTTTTTAACCAAAACAATGATGCCACATAATAATGAAAGCCTGACAGGTTACACATATCAATCATGAGCAAAAACAGCGAGACTTAAACAAGTAAGCCAGTTAAAATCAAAGCTAAAAAATCCAGAAATTATGAAGACTTGGAACATTAAGTTTTAGAGGAATTAAAAACATAACTTCCTATAATTGAACTTGGCTTATGAAAAAGTATCTAATAAACTTAACTCAATAAAACTCTTCTAGCAAGGGTCACCACTGCAGATGTTTTACACTGAAGAACAAAGTATCTGTGTGTAGACAGACAGGACTGAGTAGCATGTAGCTCTAAGAGACTGTCATAAAGCCAAGTAAATTGGAGGCTCAGTAACACGGTTGACTTAAAGCAGCAATACTGTCAAACACCGTCAGCACGACAGAAAGGAAGCATATCTCACAAAGTACACTGCCACCAACTTAATTCAGGAAGGCTGTCCTTTTAAAAGTCAATACTATTTGCCCCACATGAGCTCCAACATGGAAAACATATTTTAAAATACACTCATGTTGATGACAAAGACCAAATAATAAAAACAGAGCTCATAAACAAAGTTACTTTAGATTTGGGGGGTTAAAAACCAATGCCCACAACTTAGTTTCTAATGCTGTCCCTTCATGAAGGACCCTGGAGCCTGATGGGGAGCACTGATCCTAAGGACTAAGCAAGCAATGCACAGATGAGCAGGGCGCGCCCTGTAAAGCTCAGAACACTGAAGAGCTTTAGGCCCTTCTGTGGTATACTCTGAGCGTCCACCCGTACTAACCATCAGCTGCAGACAGGCCAGCTCCTCCCAAAGCCTTCGGAGTCCCTCCCTCCCGCAGCTCTCAGCCTCGGCAACCTTGGACACTTGGGGTTCCATGCTCCTTTGTGGTGCACACTGGGGGAGGTTTACAGTGCCCTGGGCCTCTCTCTCCCCAGCTTCCACCCTATTCCCAGGTGAGATCAACAATCTCCCCACACACTGCTGTGTATCCTGGAGAGAGGGTCCTAAATGATCTACTCCTAACAGAAAACGAGATTTTTCAGAGGTACTTCCCAACTCCTAAACTAAATACAATTTGATAGTTGAAACAAACAGAACAAAACTGTGACCTCGTGGCTCACGTGGAGTCTAGAAGGGAAGCGGGGCCTCCAGGGGGAAGACCTGGCTTTGCCTTTTCCCTCACTTCACTTCACTTCCCCACCCCACCCCACCCCATCCCAATCCCACTGCCAGCAATCAACAGTAAGGCGATTTTAACGACTCTTTTAGCATTGTAATCCTGATCCCCAAACTTCATTATTCCCAGTGCTACTAACAAGCTGAGAAACGCGGTGTTTGTCATACTCCACAGAGGCTGGCTCTCAAGGTACCGGGTTGAGAAGCAATTTAATTAGACAGGGTCAGCTGTCTGCCAGATCCCACATAAGGAGGCGGTCACAGTTTATGGAATCCCATCTCTGCCTAGCGCTGGCTTACCCCAGGCTACTAGAACTGCCATAATACATCCGAGGTATGAAACGGCAACATGCTCACCTGTTCCGTGATGACTCTTCCCTTGGGCAGACAACAGAGCCCAGCTCTTCACCCCCTGTGCCAAGTTCCATGCGGGTCATTCAGCTTCTGCCAGCCTTGGATTCCAATCCTGTGTTCTAGACAACGTGCAACCTGCAGCTTCTTGCTCCTTAGTTTAGCCAAAAGCTTGGAAGCATTTTCCACAGGGTAGTGGGCAGAGAATTGCCCATAGAAACTCTCTTCAAGGGGGTCTGTAATCCCACAGATTGTTACACTGAATCAGGACTTCAAATAAAGTCTAATCCGACACACTGACATTATCTCTCAGCATGGTTATGGAAGAATCAACAGCTATAACGACCGTGTTCCAGGGGTCATGCTAGACAACAGCGAAGCCAGGTTCATCATTCACTCTTTTCTCACATTTGGAAAATGACCCTTGCCAGGTGAGGTGTTGCACGCCTATAATTCCTCCAACACTAGGGAAGGCAGGAGCAGATGGACCGCTGTGAATTTGAAGCCAGCCTAGTCTACAAAGTGAGTCCAGGACAGCTAAGGCTACAGAGAAACCCTGTCTCAAAAAAAAAAACCACAAAAAAAACCACACACACACACACACACACACAAAACATCCTTACACGTAGGTTCCATTCAACCCATCCATGACAGGATTTTACATTTCTTTCTTTGTAAATAGCAAGAAATAACACACTTTAGCCGAGTCCAGAGATTCACTAGAACAAGGACTATTGAAAGCAAAAAAGCCAGAATTCTCCAGGGAGAAAACCCTCCCTTTCCCAGGCACACCTGTGGGCACCACTTGACCTGCGTTGCTCTAATCTTGGGATAGAACTAGCTAATTGCCTTAGAGAAAAGACTAGAAATGTAAAGCCTCGAATCCTCTGATTAGGCTACTTGCTCTGTTACTTTGACAAGTCACTTAACCTCTTTGAACTTTTATTGATCCATAAATGGCAACTATTTGGCAGACGGCAGGTTAATTTATGGAATGGCATTTTAAGAGCATTGGCTAAGAGACATTAAATTGCATTTTTAAACTCTAAATAAAGGCGCTGTGGCCTGTAGCACCCTTTCAGGACAACTTCATTAAGTTGCTCACAAATACGGACCTTAGGCTCCCAGACAAATCCATCTGGAGTGTAAACGGTCAGCCAGCTATGGGAAGGGGCAAATGTGATCTCCACAGTCAGGAATGAGTCTGGTGACATTTCTCACCGAATCACTACAGTGGGAGCACTTACGAAAAACATTAACACCAGCTGAAATGCAAGAGCCCTTCTCTTTGGTTCCCAGGAACTTCAAGTCTTGCCCTGGGGCAAGCAGATGAGAGGAGCTGGCATCTGCCCCATCTCGTTTCCCAAAACTAATCAGTTCTAAGAGACAAAAGCCCCTGCACGCAAGCACAGACCAATTCATCTTATCCTGGACAGTGCTCTGGTTCCTTAGCAAATACATGATCTCTTGTCATTCAGGATCCTAAGGCTAATTGCTTCTGTGACTCATTAATCCGTGTCCCAGGCACTTTCCAGAAAGAGGATCCTGTGTGTAAACAGCATCCTAAGAGTGCCCCAGAAGCCAGGGGAGAGGACAAAGGACAAAGCCTAATCTGCCTCTCAAAGATATTAGGCTCTCAAACCATCAAGAGGCCCCATGGCTGCTGTGCACTCACGCTGGCCCACCTGCACCAGGAAGACACGGTCTCAGCCCAGCTCACTGCTCCCATTAGAACTCGGTTCTGAGAGAAGGTACAGTCAGGAAACCTAGCACATAATCACAATCCTAAACCCCAGTCCTTCCCACTAGCACCTTTCTCTGGGATCTACATTAAAACGTGGACTTGCTGGACGGGGCGGCTTGCTCCGGCTTTGGAAGCATAGCTCCAGCTGATGCTTTGGCGTGGTTTAGTAGGATCTGAAATCCCCGCTCCTGTTATGCAAGACATCACTCCTAAACTTCCCAACGTCTCTGGAACAGACATTTATTTACCCATATCCAGGATACAGAAAATAAATACAGGGAGAAAGTATTTTAAAGAGAGAGAGAGACGCTCTTCTTTTATTCAGGTTTTGCTTTTTAAACTCAAAAACCTACAGAGTGTGAAACAGGACAGTCTGGTACTTAGAGTTGCCAGCATCTCCTTGCTCCGCAGGAGTGAGCACAAGCGAGATGAGGAAGGAAGACTACCCCGTGCAGACGCCATCTCATTTAGTCTGTGTCACCCTTGCATTCGTGACCACAGTGACACAGACCCTGGCTTTGCAAACACCAGGCTCAACAAAGCACACATTTCAGTGCCCATTCTTGAATTATAAACCCGAGGGAAACTTAGAGTTACCTAGCAGTTGAAAGAATTTAAAATCAGAGCCTGAGATTTTTGAGACTTCCCATTCCCAAATTTGTTCCAAGAGACTCTGTGTACTGTGACTAAAGGTGTTTGTACGCTCTACGATTAAACAAAAACTATTTACTAAAAGACCCCACTAACACTGCATGAAACATCCATATCTTGGAGGAAGGGGCCCACGAATGAGGCCAGGGGAGGAAGGGGTACCACACTGACCCAGCGCTTCCATCTTGATAGTCAAAGGATAATCTCATTATCCATAAATTCAAAAAAAACTTCCAAAATAGTTATTAAATATAAATAGTGGACATATTGACTTTCTTGCTTAATGGTTAAATAATTTCCTCTTTTTAAAATACTCTAACAAAATATAAGCCACTAAGCAATCAGTTATTAGCAGCTCTTAAAGCGGGACACACAACTGGTAGCTTGTATTGCTCGTACAGTCTTCTGTGGTTCTGAGCTTGGGTGGTTTGACATCCCAGTCCAGGCAGGCTTTAAAAAGAAAAGAAAAAAAGGAAACCCTGGTTCCTGAATTACCACCGTACACGAAGGAGGCTTTCTGGGGCCTCTGACGACATGGTAAGCTGTCAGTTGGTACTGGATGGAACTCTGACAAAATAAGTGACTGTGTCAGACTGCCTTGACATGAAAGTGATATCTGAAGATAGGAAAACAAAGCAAAAGAAAACTCAAGTGGGGGATGAGTCACCCAGCCCCTGTTTTAGGAGATGAACTCCCGAGGCATAAAGAGACCATCTGGCCGAAGGCACATTTTACCTGGAATTTTTTATCTCAAAGTGTGGAGGGAGCCAGGAGCGCAGGAGCTCTTGACACTAAACTGCCAGCCCCACTTCACTGTGTGTTTTCATGTTCTCCCATCGAGTTTGAGGCTGACGTCACCCTGCTTGTTTTATACATGAAGAGATGTTCTCCTGAAGAGGACAAGTAACTGGCTGAGGTCCTCCATGTCAGAGCCAGGAGACAGCTGCTGCTCTATTGGGGTCAACAGAAAGAGCTGACATTTCATGAACACATCATCTCAATCAACCTTCGTAGCCTGGCCAGCTGCGGAGCACTGGCATTAGCTCCCCTTTCTAAAGAGAAATGTATGACAAAACATTTTGGTTCAGTTTGGTGGAAAAGATTATCTGATAAAAAAAACAAACAAACAAAAAACCTAGTTCTTAGTTATGGGGAGGGGTAATTTAGGAGCCTTGGTCCAGGACGTACATCAGTGTGTGGGGAGGAGGAAGGAGGCTGTTGGTGTCTGGGGGAGAGAGGCCTAGGGCACTGTTAACCTTCCCCGGTGTGCACTGTGACCCTCACCACACACAAGCACGGAGCCTCAAGTGTCCAAGGCTGAGCAACGCTGGAGAGAAGGACTACAAAGGCTTTGGGAAAAGCTGGTCCGTCTGCAGTTGACAAAGGTTTGCGCGGTGCATGCTCAGGATATCCCACGCAACTGTCAAATGCTCCCCTTGCAAGTGACATCACGGTGACTCTGCCCTGATGTAAAGGAGGAGCCTCTGCCCTGGGATCTAAACTCATCTCCAAATGGGGAGAGCGGTCCATAACTCCAAGGGGCTGCACCCCCCCACACACTGTGATTCACTTCCCCAGACATGCTTTGACCAGCCAGGTGCTCAGACTGCCTGAGCCACTGCTCTATAACCTCTTGCCCTGAGTCCTTCTTGGATGATTCTGTTGTAATATTTATGCAACATATCAAGGAACCCAGAAAACAGGTGATAATCCTGATAAGAAAGAACAAAACTTCCTGATATCATGACAAATTACAAAGCTATTAATAACCCAGACAGTGCAGTCCTGGCATAAAAACAGACTTACAGAGCAACTGGACAGAATAAAGAGTTCAGGAATATACCCACACAAGTATGTTCAAACAAAATGTTATCAATGAAAACAAAACCATACATGGGGGAAAGGACAGACTCTTCAGATGGAATTAGTAGATGATTACACGCAAATAAAAGAAACTGTACCCTGACCATGATAAACAAGAGCTATCCAAAATGGATTGAATATGGGAACATAAGAGCTGAAACCACAGAACTACTAGAAGAAACTGTAGGAGACTCACCCAGCACATGGACCTCAGCAGGGAATTCTTCTGACACGACACAAAAGGCATAAGCAACAAGAGCCAGAAGTAGGACAAACCGAAAGGTGTCACACAACAGGGGAAACACTAGGGAAAAGGCGACTATCAAAATGGAGGTAATGTTTACAAGGCAGATATGTAATGTTAAGCTAGTAGCCGTGATATGTAAACTTAGTAAACAAACTCATAAACTCAATAATAAAAACATAGCTCACTTTTTTAAAAAATGGACAAAGAACTGAATAGAAATGTCTCCAAATGAGTGTACAGATGGCCAAAAAGCATTTGAAACGCTGCTAGCTATCTTAACTGACAGGGAACGCGTATCGAAGCCATACCACTGAGGATGACCATTAGGACAGACACTATAAAAACAAAACTTAAAAGGATGCCAGGACGCAAGCCGCCAGCAACTCTATGTGCAGTTGACGGGAATGACGGTGCTGCTGTAGCTGAGGCATGATGGGGACGTTCCTCAAGAGCTGAAGCAGACACCATTCTGCCACACAGAGCAGGACTCTGAGGGATGGGGTTAAGGAACCATCAGAATTCAAATCCATGGGATAGCCTGACTCTACAGGCCCTGCTCTAGACCCGGACCCCACCTGCCTTCCTAAGACCAGAGGAGAGACCGGAGCCCCGGAAGGTGGACAATGGTACCAGACTGAGGAGAGTCCGGAGCCCCGGAAGGCAGACGATGGTACCAGACTGAGAAATGTCTCAGTTTACAGATAGCACCACAGACAGTAAGAGATGCCAGCCAGAGCCGGAAAGGGAGGACACACCGGGAGAGAGCCCGATGTGGGGAAACACCTCAAGGCCTGCACAGAGCTGAGATCTGGAGCTCTCCCATCCCCAGCATGCAATGCTGCAGTCAGGAGGAAGAGCTGAGGCTAGAAACCCAGCAGCCAGGATGACAGGGACAGAAGAGCAAAGAGGACTGAGGCCTCCCTCTCAGCTCACTGGCCAGAGCTGCAGTCTGTCCACTCTGAGCAACACCAACCCTACTAGGCGCTAATAAAATTGTGTGTGCCTGCCAGACAGATAAAATGGGAATTCTTGTATTGAGGAAAATAGACATGAGGTGAACACCAGCAGTCTCTGAACGATGCATCCCCATTTGGCTCTGCCTCTAAACGTGTTCTGGTTCTTTAACTTTTACCTGGAAAAATGCCATTAAAAGCCAAAGCTTGAATTGTTAAATATCATCAGAATTCTTAGTAAATACATCTGCCATATCAGCTTTATCCTATCAGCAGCCTCATTATTCCATAGATATCAAATATGTGCTGAATAGCCAAAATGACAAACTTCTATACAGTACCACAAAATATTTTAGGAAAAATAAGAAGATACCTATGTAAACATAGTCAATCTCCTAACGTTCAAATAATATCTAATATTTCTACGTGTAAAATGCCCTGGAGGTCAGGAGGGCACTCTAAACGAGTCCAGGACATGGCACTGCAGAAGCAGCCTGGCTGCCGCGGGATGCCATGTGGTAGGCGCTGTGGCTGCTCTGTGATGGTCTATCCTCCGCACCACAGCTTCTATCCAGCTCACCATCCTGTTCTGGGCCTGTTTCCCTGTGAAGTGTCCACTGCTGTTCCTCCCCTACAACTTCAATCATTAATCTTGGGTCCCTGGCCTGATGCAGTATCAGTCTTTGGCCATTTGGCCTAGAAGTGAGGGGAGAAGGCTGCCGGCCAGGAAGAAAGTGGAATATTCTGGTTTGTCTCTTCTTACACATCTTTAACAATCTTTGTTTTTGTTTCTCCTTCTGTGAAAAAGTGTAAGAAATAGAGTCCTAAAAATATATACATGGTCTTTGGATGGGCACATGGAGAATGTTGGACCTCAACAGTGCAATATGCTTCACTTCTGCCTTATGGATTCATTAGTTTCTTTCTGGCTGAGGATGGCTTCCGGCCTGCCTCTGCTCCCAATCATTAAACCTCCTGGTAGCAGGACTTGCCACACTCAGTCTGTCTGGGGAGGAATGAGCCTAGCAGTCACCTAGGACTGAAGCTGTTCTCCACATGTGCAGGATTTGTCCAGATGCCAGCTGGAAGGCCTCGAAGGGGCTCAAAAGCAGATCCAGGCTCAGGACTGGTGTGCGTCAGCAGAAGGAGCAGAGGGGAGACAACTCGCCCCAAGAGCAGGAGAGGAGGAAGCTGTCCTCACTCACCCCAGCAGCACCAGAGGGAGGGGCCAGTTGCCCTGTAAAGAGGAGCACTGTCTTTTGATAAAGAGGAAGAACACGTGACAATGAAGTGGGGAATGCACGCACTTTCTTATTCAATCCCTTTTGGTCTCCTCTGGCCTAAATAACAAATTTCTGACTTTAACTAAAACCCTTGATGTTTTCTGGAGGCCGTTTGCCAGCTGTGGTAATGACACTGAGCAGGGATGAGCTGATACTTCATGTTAATTTAGTTTTATATCAGCTAAGACGATAGTCATAGCACCTTATACCACAAGGAACTTCAAGCTCTTTCAGAAAAACTGACTTAATATTTAATTAATTACTAAGTGTAAATTTTACATTTACTATCAAGATGTTAACCAAGACAGAAGCACAGACATTCTTGTGTGAACCACGCATTTCCAGGCCTCCTCTCCTTACATGTAAAGTGGCAGACCATGTCTCTATGATACATGTCTCTATGATAATTTTGTTGTTGTTCCTTCTAATTTCCAGCAACCATATTTCAGAAGTTGTGTTTTTATATCAAATAACTTTGTATGTTAAGCTTTCGTTATTTGCTTGAAAGCACAATACTTACTGTACACATCCTCTGCCTTATGACGATATCACTAGCTCTTGGATGCTATGATGTTATCTTACCTGTCAGCTCAACTGGATGGGGAATCAACTAAAAGGAAAGCAGTGGGCACTCCTGAGGGGGGTTTTCTTAAATACCTTGCTGGAAGGGGGCAGCCCATCCTAAATGTGAGTGGCGTCTCCTGGCGGCAATGCAGATAAAGGGAGATGGTAGAAGCGCTGCTTTTGCCTGGTTGCCTGCACTCCTGCAGGCAAGTTCATATGCCCTGCTAGCGCCACCGCTGCATATCCCTTCCCTGCCCGCAGCAGCAGCGTTAGGGAGCTCCAACAGAGACAGAGACCAGCAGCTCTCATGGGTCCTCAGGCCTTCAGCACTAGGTCTGGACTGCTCAGACACGCAGCCAGCTCTGTGGAGCGGGTGATTATCAGGTTCTCAGCCTCTCCTGTGTGAAGGCAGCCACTGTTGGATGACCCGGGCCACAGCGTCTACTACAGTCTAACAGATACCCTTTTACCATGGATTCCACTGGTCAGTTCCTCTAGAGAGCCCTGACTAATACAGATGGAGAATAATGATTTCAACAAAATGATGAGCAGTTTAGCAAGTGGAGGACATTCTAGTTTTACGGGAACACAATAGACTCTTCATGATTCAGTTTCTCGGTCTGGTCTCAGCAATTTAATTTTATATTATCGATGTACACATAATTTACTGAGTAGACACTTAGCATGTTAGAGCAGCGTTTCTGACATAAACACAACACATGTGTTTTTCTCTAAAATGTCACATCCTATAAATCTGCACATGAAAACTAATGGGGTTGGGGTAGACCACTCAAAACAGATGCAGATCCTCAGAGCACTAACTAAAATACTAAGTCTTAACAGGAATGTTAGCACAGGTCAGTCTCCATTGGTATTTGCATGCAGGGGTCAGTCAGTCACTTGAAAACCTGCAAAGGCAGGTGTGGACTTTCTCCTACAAGATGCAGATCCTTGTGTAGATTCCGCTCCATCTGTTCCCCAGACTCACAGTCTACTACACTACTCCTTTCCCCGTCCTCTTTACACTGTCTTCCTAATACACACACATACACACATGTACACATACACTCGGAGAGAGACACATGCACACGCATACACACAAGCACGCATGCACACTGGGGTCAGAGGGGCTCTGTATTGCACTCTCAATACTGTAGGAAATACTGTGGTCCAGAAGCAACAAAACCAACCACTACTTTCCCCAAGTAGAGCCTTCTGTAAGATTTTTTTCAAGCCCTTTACCTCTCCAAGGGCTTCGAGAACTGGCAAGACAGTCCTTAGTTGTTGAGAAGGCTTGTTGCATATTGGAAGTGAACAGGCTATTCGGGGCTTCTACCCTCCAGCAGGGAGTGACAGGCTCCAAGGCATGGCCTAGAGCTCCCGGAACTGAAAGCAGTTAGCTTGACCTCTCAACAGGCAAGATCCCGGGATTTTACTTGAGATCACTGAGCCTCAACCCTGGCATGTATCCAAGCCAGCACTCATTAATACATGTGCTCTTGGAGCCAAGACATCTGTGTGTTGTAATGACATGCAAGTTACAAAGGAGTGTTTATATCTCACTTTAGTGTAGTATGACATTTAACTGTCGCAAATCAGCTTCTATAATGATTAATCCTTACTGAAGGGTTTATTGTATTTCCAGTTAAAGACTTTAGCAGTGTACAAGTTTATATGAATTGATTAAACTATTAATTGCAGCAATTCCAGAAGCTCTCTGAAGACAACAGCTAAATCTATAAAGTGAGGACATGACCGCTCTGTGGTATGGTTGAAGGGAAGGCTTTTATTGTAGACATGAGGGAAAGAGCAGCCAGAGGCATCTGGAAGACTCCAGAGCAGAGAGAAAGTATAGACTGTGTTAGCATTTAGGTGGCCTGCTTCTCAGTTGCCTCGTAACCTACGATGTCATCATGTGTCACCCACCAGGTAAACACACCTGACAGGCACAGTTCAACTGCCCAGGAGCTATTAATGGACCTATGCCTCTTACCTCTCTCTCTTGCTTTTGTGCTCTCTTGCTCTCTTCCACTTTCTCCCCTCCCCTCCCCCTATCATATCTCTCTCCATCTCCATCCAATAAACCTCTTCTATATTATGTGTTGTGCCATCATCATTTCATTGGTGCATGGGCTGGGAATCGAACCCAGGTCTCCCACGTGGCAGGAGAGAATTCTACCACTGAACCACACATGTTCTACCAACTGAGCTAGCCGGGCTATTAAAAATGATGTGTACAACAGATATTATATGAAAGAGGTTTATTGAAAGGAGATGGAGAGAGAGAATATGATAGGGGCAGGGGTGCCCCAATGGAGAAAGGGGAGAGTAGGAGAGAAGAAAAGAGCAAGAGAGCGGAAGAAAGAGAGTCAAGAGAGAATGGTAAGAGGCAGGGGTCCATTTATAGCTCCTGGGCAGCTGAGCCACACCTGCCACATGCGCCTATCTGGCAGGTGACACATGATGACATCATAGATTACTAGACAACTGAGAAGCAGGCTGCCTAAATGCCAACAGACTGAACATGGTTAGCAGACTGGACCAGGCAATGGGGCTCGGGGAGTTGAGAGGGAGAGTTGGTACAGAGAGGCGTGAGAGAGTACTAAGAGAGGAAAGTGAGGTGTAGGAAGGAAGGAGAGAGGCTGAAATAGCATGGCTATGAGAAGAATGAGGAAAGCTGCAGGGGGGGGGGAGCCCATAGCTGGAGAAGTTTAGGGTAAGGTCCGGGTGAGAAGAACCAGGATGTCAGCATGGACTCTGAAGTGTGTAACAGGTACTTGTGATCCTGAAGGAGCCTGAAGGCCAGCAGGAGCTCTGGTACGCTACCAGGTGCCACAGATAGCCATTTGTCCTTTCTGCTAGTGATAAGGAAATGGCTCCTTTGGTAGAAGGGAACTAACTTCACAGGTTATGGAGGAATGCTGGCTTTTATCTAACCAACTGCCAGAATTTGGACCTGACACTAAACATGTTTTTAAAAAAGTAATCTATAACATCTCAAATAATCAGACTATTTACTTCAAGTAACATAACAAGTTATTCTTCTCTAAGACCGACAGTGAGCCAAGCCTTGCAGCAGAAGAGAATGGCCCTCTTGGTTGGTTAGTATTGGGGGGAAGCACAACCCCCTGCACAAACATCAAGACAGGTGGCACCTCTCTCTGGGGGTCCTGGGTAGATAGGGATAGCCAAGGTCACACCCTCACCCAGGACACAGGGCACCATGGGATCCATCTTCAAAAGGAAAATCAGCAATTCTGGTCAGGGCTGCCTTAGAGGGGAAAAGAAGGGAAGGCAGTTATCTTTCAGACCTGAGGAGGTAAAGGCAAAGGTCATCCAAGAGTTCAGAGAGCAGTTGACACAGTCCATCAATTTAGAGACCATGGTAAGCTACTTCACAAAGAGCACACTCCATAACATGTGGACCTCCCTGCTGACTTTCTCAGGCGGTCACCTGACTGTCTTAAACTTGTCTCATGTAAAGTTACTTTTACCAAACCAGACTATGGTCACACGCAGGGGTCTAGGGTCACAGAGGACTAGTCTGGGCTTGTGAAAAGGTCCATGCTTGCTAACAGGCCATTACACCAGCATGTAATGCTTACAAGTCAAGATGGAGAATCAACAAATTATTTTCAAATTTTCATGGAAAGTACATGTTCATGTAGAACATGAACAAGTAACATGTCATGTCTTTTTATAATGATATTGATTATTTCTCACTGGACATAAATTTTTTAAGCATGGTTGCATATTGTATTCATGACAGTATGTAAAAAAAATAGCATTTTTGTCCTTGGTAGATAGATTGTTTTTGAAGCAGGGACTGACAGTGAAGAAATAATGGAGACATTCTCATGGAAGTGAGGACAGAACAGACAGCATCCTCAGAACACAGGGAACCTTGTGACAGCTGCACAAGTCCCTGGACAGGCAGACTGACATTTCACAGATGCATTTGAGAAGCAGCAGATATAGGGCAAGAAAACCCCTTTCCAGGAAATATTTCTCTCAGGATCAAATCAATTGATTCTGATGAACAGGCAGATTGAAGAGTTTACTTATTTCATTTGGCTCAAAACAAGTTCCTCCCTCCCTCCTTTTCTCCCTTCCTCCTTCCCTCTCTTTCTTTCTTACCAAAACAATATTTCATCATTCTTGACAACACTGCCACTTCAACTACAAAGTAGTCATGACTTTTCATAGGAATACGTACAGGATCCACCCATCTCCCCACCCAGAACGTGTGCCAGTACACTAAGGCTGATTCCCTTGCCAGTCATCACAAACCATTCCAGTTGTGAGGCTTGCTTCACAGGAGGGATCTCAAGCCTGGTGTGGTACGCCTCGTGAAAAGTGCAAGATGAGGAAGATCACAGGCTCTAGAGGGACCCTATTGCTGTTGCTATCAAATGGTGCTATAAAAATGTGTGTTTGTAGCCACAGATTTTTGTTGGCCAAAGTTTACTTGGACTAGGGAAGTTTTGTTTTTTGTTTGTTTGTTTGTTTGGTTGGTTGGTTGGTTGGTTGGTTTTGTTTTTGTTTGTTTTGCAGTAGGTAGTAGTTAATGCAACCATGATAGCTCAGCTCAGCTATGGATGACACATCTATATGAACCTCCCACATCCAAGGCTCAGGGAAAATCTCAGAAGAGTGGATGGACACAATGGAAGAACTGACCAACGAGGAAGGGTAATACAGCACCCTTTGGGATATGACATGACTGTGGTACACATCAACTCACATCAGTCAAGACCCTGGTGTCAGTGAGGAAGGAGGATCTATTGGCAGCTGATGGCTGCTGAGGAAAAAGAGTCTCTTTCTTCTGGGGATGTGGGCTGAAGGTACGTAACCACAGTGCAGTGGATGGTCCCACATTCCCACACATTGAACTCACAGGGTGATTAGTAGTCAAAAAGAGATTAGGCTATCGAGTTGTGGGGTTAACAGAGTGAAGGGGTGGCTACAGGAAGCTGGAGAGAGGTGATGATGAATGGATAGTATAAAAATGTGCTATATGAATGTGTGAAATTTTGAAATAAATAAAAGTATTTTAAGGCAAATTTCATTAATTTTTTTATACATGACACAGAAAATATCAAATATGAATGTTTCTAAAAGACTCCCCTAGTTTTCAAAGCTATTTCTTAGCAGTGTTTTCATTTATGTCTGCTGATATCACATACCCCAATAATTGATCAAACCAAAATGGACTCTCTTTTATTTCCATTAATTATGCTCTAGTTTATGAAACTATCACACTACAAATTGGTTTGCCAAACTGTTACACTACAGATCTAACAATATAATAAGTGTTTCCAAAGTACTTCAAATATAGTCACTGGTACTTTCTTGACATTTTTTTAAGTTCATACTTTAAATATGTATTCAACACATTCAACATATAGGTTACAAACCACAAACCACATTGCTCTTTTCACATGATTGCTATTACTGCCTGAGTTATGCAAACTATTGTTATCTTAATCTCTCTCCTGATCTTTGAGAAATTTAATACCATAATTAGCATCAAGGGCTTCCAGACAGAGAATTCACAGATTCAACTGTCAAATTGTCTGAATGCAAAAAATGTCTTGGAAGCATATGCTGCAGATGGCTGGAAACACACCTATGGTTGGTGAGCCTATTAAAGGGATTTCTCTAACACGTCCTTAGATTATCTGGTTCCAACAGAAATAATTCTAACTCCTTACGCTGGTTTCTTAGAAAATAAAGCAGAACTGTATTGAGATAAAAATAAAAGTCATTGATGTACACATTAGTCCAACCAGGTGGGCTAACAGCCACACAGACACGAACTGTACAAGAAAGCATGAGAGGTGAACAAACAAATGTGGATTGTCATAGTTCATACTGTCATAGCCAGCATAGGCAGCTCTTGAGAATATTCTACAGACATATATATATATAATTTACATAGTAATAACTCGAATACAGTTGAATGGCTAATTATCAAGTTTCTAAGAGCTGTTACTACAATTCTTGCTCCAATGCGTAGAGCCACTGAGGAGATGCTTCTCCATCATAAACTTTTGAAACCAGTCCGGCCTCAGCGTGCACCTTCTTCCCATGCACCCTGGTGCATGCGGTTTCCACAGCTCCCACGGTCTTTTCCTTCTTTTTGTCTATTTAAAGTTTATCCTTGTTTCAAAATCCAAGGCTGGGGCTATAGCTTAAATAGAATATTTAGCTAGCATACACAGTGCCCTGGATTACATACATACATATATACATACATACATACATACATACATAAATTCACAAAGAAAGGGAGGGAGGGAAGGAGGGAGAAGGGAAGATTCTGGTTACACATGATAGAGTGTATTCTTGGTAGCTCCACACTGACTATTTTTAATGATCCTTTCACTGTTTTCCAAGATAATTTCTCCTTAGAATATGATCCACGATGCCCATGTAGTTATTCTTACATACCTAGCAATTCTACCATGTACATATTTTTTACACTTTCATTTTTGTTACAGTATGCAGAAAATGCACTTTTAGTGTCTACTCCAATGAGTTTTTGACAATGGCACACACTGATGACAGTGGCACCGGTCAATAGAAGATTCCATCCCCCTTAGATAGCTCTCTCGTTCGTTCTTCTCCTTTTCTAAAGGCAGCTGTTATTCTGACCCTAAATCTGCATAGATCATGTGTGTGTGATAAGTTAGAAATTACACCCCCATCACACTGTATGAACAATATGATGAATGCTGCTAATACTCTATGAATCAATTTCCACCTACTTTTCTGGCTTAAAGATTCTCACCCATTATCATTGGATCTGCTTGCTGATCTAATAATCTCAGATTATTCAAGCAAAATACATACTAACAAAAAAGTTACATTTGTTGATTCTGTAGCACAAATAAATCTAATCTTTGGGGATGAACTGTATGTATAATGTGTTTTTAATTATTAATAATTTAAACTACACAACTCTATGAGATGTTTTATTATCTCACCCATGAGTAGATAAACTACATAAAAATGAAGTCCTGGAAATCTAACTCTATTCCCACAGCAAGTAAAACATATCTTCTCTATCAATCCTGATACCTTTGATGCAAGTGTAGGCAAATGGTATTCTTAATGTACAGTAAAGGGAAAGACTCAGTAGCTGAATGGCTCAAAACCATCATACAAATTGCTGATGTCACAAGCATTGATACTTTGTTTCATTCCACTACAAGAGGCACATGCATTCAAAGCTAGCTTGTGCTCAAGACTCAAGATCCTTGTTTATTCTCTGAAAATCATACACTGCCCACTTTGCCCAGTCTCTGTAGCATGTCACCGCACACTGTTAAAGCCTGGAGTCTTTGTATTCCTTCCCTAGTCCAGCGAGAGGAGGATATCACCTGACAAACCTGGGTATTTTTACTATAGTATTCTCCTTGAACTTTCCTTTGTTATTATGGACTTGAGTTTCGTCTCCCAAAGCTTTATTAATGGATCTTGAATTTTTCTGCATTCAAGAACTTTCTACTCTACGAAAAAGACAAAGTCACCATAAAATGAAAAAAAAAAAACCTTCCTAGGCTTGTAAATAGAAATTATTAATATTGTGAAAATGGCATCCTATCAAAGCTATCAATAGATTCAATGGAATCCCAATGTGCCATTCCTCACATGATTTTTTTAATTCTTAATATTCATATGAAAAAAAAAACAATAACAAAAAAGAAACTGACAGCCAAATCTGTCCTGGGTAGTAAGAACACTGTCAAAATTGCTTCCATACCTGGCACCAAGTATTCTATAGAATCACAATAATAAAAACAGCATGCTTCTGGCAAAAACAGATATGTTAATCAATGGAATGGACTAGACGATGCAATGATAGTCCCAGACAACTACAGCCTCCAGATTTTTGATAAAGGAGCCAAAATGGCACGCTATAGAAAAATAAAATAAAAAAACAACATCTTCAACAAATAGTGCTGAGAAAACTATATATTCACATGCAGAAGAATGAAACTAGATCCTTCTCTCCCATTGTATATAAAACTCAACTCCAGATGAGTTAAGGGACTCAACATAAAACCATATGTTTCTTTCTGCTTTTGGGATACCTCACGTAGGATGATTGTTTCCAGGTCCCACCATTTGCCTGCGAATTTCATGATTTCCTCTTTTTAATTGCTGAGTAGTATTCCATTGAGTAAAAGTACCACAATTTCTGTATCCATTCCTCAACTGAGGGACATCTGGGTTGTTTCCAGGTTCTGGCTATTACAAATAAAGCAGCCACGAACATGGTTGAGCAAATGTCCTTGTTGTGTACTTGAGCATCTTTTCGATATATGCCTAAGAGTGGTATAGCTGGGTCTTGAGGAATCACTATTCCTAATTGTCTAAGAAAGCACCAAATTGATTTCCAGAGTGGTTGTACAAGTTTGCATTCCCACCAGCAATGGAGGAGGGTTCCTCTTTCTCCACAACCTTTCCAGCATGCGTTGTCACTAG
>CM053747.1:16739708-16771026 GCA_028658305.1 Pachyuromys duprasi | reverse complement strand
ACACCCACTTGAAAACAGACAACAGGACAGTAGCCTACCACAGAGGGCCTCTGAAAGGCTCTACCCAACAGGGTATTGAAGGAGATGCTGAGATTCATAGCCAAACATTGGGCAGAGTGCAGAGAATCTTATGAAAGAAGGGGGAGATAGGAAGACCTGGAGGGGACAGGAGCTCCACAAGGAGAGCAACAGAACCAAAAAATCTGAGCACAGGGGTCTTTTCTGAGACTGATATTTGAACCAAGGCCCATGCATGGAGATAACCTAGAACCCCTGCACAGATGTAGCCCATGGCAGCTCAGTCTCTTCTTTCTTGAAATTAACTGAACTCAGGGTTGGGACCTGCATTTTTAAAAATGTTCTTCTAGAGATAAAACCCCAGGAAACACAAGAACCACTAAGCATGCAGTGGGCAGCTCCAGGCAGCATCAAGGCTGGCACCAGAGAAGGCTCCCTGGGAACCTGGTGCTCTCCGGGTCTGGAAGAGCAGAGAACAGGGCTTTCTCTGTTGTTTTGAAATTATAAGCCAAGTAGTTTTTCTATGTTCCTGAATACATCACTTTTTTGTCATTTATTTTTGAGATTATAATTTAGTTTGCTTCTCCCTCCCTTTTCCTCCCTCCAAACCTTCCAAATACCCCCTCCTCACTCTCCTTCAATTTCATGGCCTCTTTTTGCACTAATTGTTATTGCAGACATCATGTGATATATATCATTTTTTTAAGTTATTCTTCAGGCACAGAATTGAAGAGATAAAATTTTCAAAAAGAAAAATATGTGCTTAAACATAACGTGCAGGTACAAAATAGTGTATTGAATGTCTGAGCAAGTCTGTGCTACTGGTGACTGCAGAAAATAAGCAACAGCAGCAGCAGCAACAAATCACCCAACATCTGAAAACAAAACATATAAGAAGTTAATTCTAAGCACAAACTATTGAGACTTTCCTCTCATTGTATCTGTGTTAGCTGAAAGTCTCCTTTTCACTTTCCTACCTGTGGAAGCCTGTTCTACTTAGAATTCAGAACCTTACTTTTTCAAGTGGCTGTTCAGCTTTTATCTGGTCATGTCTGCCCCCTGGTGGCTGATTACCCAAGCTCAATGGTTTAAGGGAAACTAACATAATTCACCCTTGACAAGGAAAAGGGACACTGAGGTTAGCCTCCCAGTGTGGCTGGGATAAGCGGTCTTGCAAATTTGCTGTCTCCAGGCCTTCTAAGTTATTTTTTTAAAGCATATACAAATTTGAAAGTTTATCAACTTGGAAAACAATAAAAGGTGTTTTTAAGCTCTTTTTGGGGCGGGGAGGGGGAAGGCACCTAAATTTGTTATGTCCCTTACTTGCTTCAAACAGTGTGGAGCCCTAAAGCATCACAGGAAAGTAAGCCCAGCCAGGACCCCAACTCTACACCAAGAAGACCCCCACCCCACCCTACCCCTCCCCATCCCTACACACAGTGTTTCAATAGGCCAAGTCCTCCTCCTGCCTGCAAACCAGTGATCTGAGAGGGGAGCGGTACACACATGCTTCTGTCACCAATTCCTCGGTCCAGGCCTGCTAAAGCTTTAGCCTCTAGCCCAGCACTTTATAATCTCTCCAACTGTCTCCAGCTCCCTATCTGCCATACCTCTTGTCTCCAGACCCTCACTGTGGTCACTGTCCTAGCCAGTTAGGAAGTGGCACTCACTTCTGATGGGAAAGTCATTTACTCGGTCACCTTGAGTGAGATCTCAGCAGGGGCATTCCTGTGCCAGCCATATTTCCAGCAGGTATTCTAATACACAAACTGAATAGTATCTACTACTAAGTATCTAACATACTTTTTTATAAAAACTAATACTTTCTCTGATTATCAGTTCTTTTGTCTTTGTTGAAAGCCAAATATAATAATTTGGCTCCTTTCTTTAAAACTGGTTTTTCTTTAGCTATATATACATGTAGAGTCTATCACGTGTTTGTGGATTCCCTGGAGGACAGAAGAGAATGTTAGATCCCTGTGGCTGGAGTCATGGGTAATTAAAAGCTGTCCGACATGGGTGGTGGAAATTGACTTGGGATGTGGTAAAAAGCAGAATGTGCTTGAAAGCATGAAGCCATCTCTACAGGCCTTTACCTGTAGTTTCTGATATAAACGTCTCTTTACCTGTAGTTTCTGATATAAACGTCTCTGTCCATGTCGTGGGAAGTTGTCTTTTAAAACGTCAAGATCTGCCACACTGATTTTTCTATGCAATGTAGCACTGCTAACCACATCCCTTCTTCAAGAAAGGCCTGCGCTGCTTATGACACCAGCAAGGCCTCCTGAAGACAGGCGGCGAGCATCCGGGAGGCGGCAGCAGGTCACGATGCACCCTTCTCCAGGTTTCTGATGTTTCCACTGTTTTTCTTAAATGTGAAACTCCGTGTGTTCCTGCACCTCAGCCTAAGGAAAGACATGAGTTTGCTTTGCAACCCTAGCTTTTGCTGCACTCTACTGGAACATTCCCTGATGTTCTCCATAAAATGATCACTAAGTACGCCTGCTACCTCTGAGCAAAATGGTCTCATAGAGTTTACATATTTCCAGGGTCTGTTTTACCCAATAAATGAGTTTGAGTTTACAAACACACATCAAACATTTGTTCACATGCTAAAAAATGGTTGTATACATTCATTGATTATGATGAGCTAGAAAAAGCATGTTTAAATGTTATCAGTTCCTCCTTTGTATAATGCACTTTGAGCTAGATTTTTTTTCTCTCTCTCAGCATTTCTAAACAAGCAGTAAGAGCTATCTTCAGTTACCATAACAGCACAGTAAATCCCTGGACATACCTAACCTGACTCCTCAGAGGCAACATGGTTACCTGCTTATTGTTGCATTTTAATCTTAACTGCATTAAAACAGATTGGTTGTTTTGTAGTTGACTAGGAAGTGGCCAAGCGACTTCTACCTGCTCAACCCAATGACCAGCACTCAGATCTCAAATGTTTCCATGCCACCCCCAAATACCTGCAGCCGATACTCTGCCCAATGCTCTCTGGGTGAAAAGTAAGTTAATTTCCATTGGTCCCATCCCACAAACAGTGTCTGGGAAAGCCTCAGCACTATGGTGCAATGGAGCAGCTCGACCTGTCTCCCTTCAGAGCCCTCTGTACAGAGAGCAATGCTTTACTTCCACCGTCTTAGCCTTTGCCAACACAGATATTGGCAAAAATCCCAGCAGAGAAAATACTTCTCAATTTTTACTAATACCTGCTAAAATTATGTTTTGGCCTCGTTGCCTGGAAAGAAAAGTCTGGAATGACCCCTTCTTTTGACTTTATGATCTGCACAAATCTCTCAAAGAGGCTTCACGAGGGAACTTTCCATGGAAAGAGAAAGAGAGAGAGAAGGGGAGCGAGCTTCTGAGAGAGGCCCCATCCCCCTATGGACGTCAGAGCACAGTGAGGAGAACGCTAGGCCTTACAACAAAAGGACGAAGTGCTCAGGAGCTTCTGCACAGACGCCTACCCAGACCTCAGCCAAGCAGGCATGTGACAGCTGCACACTAGCACCCCCAAATGTCTTGTGTGACCAGCAGAAGAGCCAAACCCAGGACCAAATGAGGATGACTTCCATAAAGCAACTGTGTGTCTTAGGGAAGTCACTGTCCTGCCAAGGAGAAGAGTCCTACCTGCTTAAGCAAGTGCTCACAGATGGGTTCCTGAGCGGGAAAGGCCCCTCAGCGCACAGCGGAGGAGAGGGCCTCAAAGCTGCTACCACCTGTCCACAGCCACAAACATGGGCAGCGGCAGCGGGAAGGTCAGACAAGCCCAGACAAGCCCAGAGCCACGTGACCTCACATCGTGTCAAACCCACTAAGCTGGATCATGACCCTGGTTCTTGTCCCAACCAAGCTATGAGCAGCTGAAGACCATGGCCAGGTCATTATATACTCGAGGGTTCTCTCTATTCCTCCTTTAAATGAATTAACTAATTTCCAAGACCTCTTCATACTCAAAATATCCATTATTTTTATCATCTGCTTGTGTCTTCCATCTGTCCTTAGTTTTTTTTTCCTTTAGGGTGATATTGGGAAATAAATTAACCAGGCTACACTAGCCCAGGGTAATCAGAGAGGTTGTATGTGTCCGATACTCTGGTACTGAGAATCAAATCTATAAGTATCAGTAATATTCTTGCTGAACTTGACTGTTAGTGGATTAGAGGAGCTATGGAAAAAAGGCAGGCTACAGAGAACACCCTTCAAAGGCCCATAACCTAGTTTGTGAGCCTCTACTTCCTGACACTGTTTATTATTTACTTGCCACAATTTTGCAAAAACAAACCTTTCAAAAAGTCAACATGCTGGTAATTAAATAAAAAGAGGCATTTATGTCGTACCATCGCCACTAAAACCTGGTTTCACGACGGTCTCTTTACCCTTTATCATAAACGCTAAGCATATTTACATAATAAGGTGAAGTGACTTTAACTTTTACTGCACTTGTAAAGAAACGATTTGATGCTCTTACACAAACTTTCACTTCTGTCCACTTACTTATTAGTGACTTCAAAGGAAAAAAAGAGACATTTCTAAAGTCTATTTTTCTTTTAAAAAGTATATTTTATCTCCCTGTTGATGTATAATTTAATTAAAGCTCCAAGCCCACATTTTTCTTTTTAAGTGGCAGATATTTTCATTAACTGGCACATAGTTAACCCATTGTCACAATCCCCTAAAATAGCCGCGTGGTGGAGAATAATTAAGGTAGCAAAGGCAAAAGGTCACTTGCAACTGCACTGGGGTGTGAGCTCAAATTATAGGTTTAAACAAGATGGAAGGACCAATGCACAGAGAAAAATGTGCAATCTTAGTGGAATGCAGAACAAATTAACTTTTTAACATGTAATGCTACTCAATTGCATAATGGGATTTTTCAGAGTGCTACAGGGGGCAGAAAATAAAAGTGGCTCTGCAAGGTATGCCTGTTAACTGCTTCAAGCTAAGAGTATTATTGTCCCTCTAAATGGGCACATAATAACTTGAAAGAGTGTGGTTCTGCCCTCTGATTGGCCTTTTTTTTTTTTTTTGGTTGCTCTTTTTTAAAAGACTAGGAAAGATCAAACCCTTTTTGGACTTTTGTAGCATGCTCTCCAAATTTCTTCTCTAGCCGGAGGAATAGCTCTACGCCATCACTATCACCGCTTTTGCCTTCCACCCTAATCTATTATTAAGTCAACCAGAAAGGTGGCTACAAGATGCTTCAAGCTCTGCGCTCTCCATGTGGACCACCACCCTGTGTCCCTGCTGACCCAGGAGCCTGAAATTCAATCCATGCCTCCTGCTGGTAAAGCAATAACCACGGGGCATAGAACCAGCCTTTGTTTTCATCCAATTAATTGAGTGAAAATGGTTTCCACTGTGAAAAGACCCTTCTTGACCCAGCTCTAAAACCTGGCAGAAAGAGAGAGAGAAAGAAAGGAAAGAAGAAAGGAAGAAGGGAAGGAAGAAAGGAAGGAAAGAGAAAGAAAGAGAGAGAAGAGGAAAGGAAGAAAACGGACCAGCAGCTCAAGCTTCAGAATTGTGCTACAAAAAGTCAGCATGCTAGACACTGGCCACACATTCAGTTTCCCAAGAGAACGTGCTCTTTAGCAGTCACTGCTTGTTCTCATGTTCACAGTCTTTCCACAGAAAATACAGGCAATGTCCTGATGACACTCATGGCTAGACAGGCCCCTTAATGAAGATCATAATTTCAGACCTACTGAAACATCCAAAGGAATCCATATCTTGCTGCTCTCCAGACCAGCAAATTTCAGAGGCCATATTCATTCATAATATTTTGTAAGAACTCTAAAGAAACTTCTGTGTGCTAGGCACCGCGCTGGGTCCTCACAAAACTTAGGACCTAGCAATGAATGTACAGTGCCTCATGCTGTCCCATCACACTGCTTAACCCTTACTAAAGGAAGTACCCACGCCGACAGAGTGAACACAGATCAGTCAACGTCATCATCCAGCTCTCTCATCCTATGTTCAAGTCCACGAAAAGAGTGCCTGAAGCAAAGATGGGGCATGGAGGAAGGAAGGAAAAGAGGGAGGGAAGAAGGGAGGAAGGAAGGAATAAAGGAAAGAAGGATTTCTGGTAACTTTCCAGAAGTCAAAAGAACTCACTTTGCTTAGCAAAGACGCCTGAGGAGGTGCTTCCTTCCAGACAGGCATGTACTGACATTCTGAATACCCATGTCTCTGGCAGGTTCTACTAAGCACTCCTGACTTCTGCCTCAGAGGCTGGATGGAACCTGGGAAATGTTTCTCAACCCAGATCGTGTGGGCAGTCAGAAAGAGAGTAGGGGATAGAAACTACCTGCTAATAGCCCTTGAACTGAAGTAAAAGCATATCTATGTGTAGCAGAAGACTGGATGCCACCAATCTAGAAATAGGAGATGCCGAGAAAAGGAAGCCCCCGACCTGAACTACCACACTCTCAAAGTGTTTATCAGGAAGGCACTGATACCAGAGAAGAAATTTCTTCCAGGGACACAGTGCTATAAATGTTATTTCTTTCACAGAGCAGTCCTCAAAAGATTTCTTTAGCCCATCATGTGTCAAAATAGAACTGAACTAGTATATATGTGAAATGAGAAATGTAAGCGGCTTCGTATATTATTCATCCTAAAGTAGCTTTGTGGATTAGACCACAAATCTAAGATAACAGTGGTGACATGCTGTGGAGTGGCCATCTCACCTCCCTGACTAGACTCGAAACTACCTGAGAAGAACAACCACTTCAAAGATTCTTATCCCCCTTCCTGACACACCAGCCCCATGTCCTAATGAATATCTGTTATACTAATAGAGAGAGATGAAAGGTTTTCCTGGAAGAGCCAGAGAAGCCAACACTCCTACTCCCTATTCAACAAAGGAAAATGGACAATGGGACTGCAGTGTCAATAAAAAAAAAAAAAAACAACCAACTAGCTGCTTCTCCCTCTCTCCCCTGCTGTCCCACATGTGTGCTGGTAATACAGCTTTCAACAGTTAAAATGGCTGTAAATCACAGACGTGTAATAGCTTGAACAATCTCCCTAGCTGTCATGGTGATGAGGACCATGCCTGCCTCGGGTACTGCTGAGGCCTCAGTGACCTGGTATGGATGGCCAGCACAGGTCAGCAGCCTGACATAGGGCACGCATTCAAATAACATTTTTTTTAGCCAAGCATGAGGGTGACCACCCACAATCCCAACATCAGATAGGCTGAGGACAGGATGAGATCAAGGCACATATGTACATAACAGGACATATCAAGGTACTGTTTCAGAAAATAACAAATGAGAAAGAAACACAAATGTGTGTTAAAGGAACAAGTAACTGCAATCCCCAGATAATCACAGTCCCTACCCCACCCTCCCCAGGGTCTATACTAGTTAGAGCAGGTTCTGAAGCCTGAAGTCTACAGTTAGTTTCAAACTGATATAAATGTAAATAAACAAATATTTGCACAATATATCAGAAAAGGCCAGTGCAAGTGTGATGACAGATGTCACTGCTCCTCAAAATCAGGACATGCTCGGAGGAAGTGAGAACCACACAGGGACGGGAACCCCCAAGTCCAACCCGATCACACTGAAAAAAGCAGACATGAGGGTTGCCAGGATCTCCAAATTTTCTAATGCTTCATCAAGAAGACAGGCCCAACTTCTTATGCTGTTCTTTTTTTTTAAGACATATTTATCATGTATACAGTGTTCTAGCTGCATGTACACCTGCAAGCCAGAAGAGGCACCAGATCTCACTGTAGATTGGTTGTGAGCCACCATGTGGTTGCTGGGAATTGAACTCAGGACCTTGGGAAGAGCAGGGGGTGCTCTTAGCCTCTAAGCCACCTCTCCAGTCTCTCTTATGCTCATCTGAAAAGCAAGGTTGCCCTCCTGCTGCTTTGGAAGTACTACGGCAGGGCTCCAAAGGCTGTCAACCAGAACAAGATATGACACACAAGAGTGAACCTGAGAGCCGCAGGGGCACCTTCAAACCTTCAAAATTTTAGCTAGAGCAGTGGTTTCAGACCTTCTCAAGATAACCAAAATCATAAATGGTGCCTAATATCTACAGTTAAAAACAAAATCCCTGAAATACTCAGTGGAAGGCTAGCCTTCCCATCCTTGTATAGATGGTGTAAGAGGCTCCACAGAGTCCCTGGATGCCAGGGGAGCCCATTTTAGAAAACTGGTAGTTTTAGTGGAAGGCATCCAGGGGCAAGAGAAAATTCTAGGTAGTATCTAATTAGCTTGTGCATTCAAAGCCAGTACAGAGTCAAGTATGTTTTGCGAAACATTCCACTATAAAGTGCTACGATTATGATCAAAAGAAAAGACAAAATCTCCTGATATATGCTGACTATAGTTTTCCTATTGCTGAGTTCCCGCAAGCATGTATATAAAAAAAAAACTATAACATTATAAGGCCCTAAGATAAGCACTGAAAATTGGACTAAGAATTTCAAAGCTATAACCTCCAGTTCAATATTGGCACAATTATTACAGTAAAGGACCAAAGGCACACTAGAAGAAGGCTCTTAAGCACTGGAAATTTGACTGAGAGCTTCAAAGACATATCCTCTGGTGTGCAAGTAGTAAAACAGATTCAGGAGAAGGAAACCACTTTCCCATGGGATTTGAGGCCCACTCTACAGCAGGGCATTCACGTCTGCATCTGTAAATCTGGCCAAAGTGTCTTCTAAGTCTCACACTGTGTTTTTCTGTTAATTGTTATTTTAATATATATTCATTGTTACTTCCTGTATATTAATGCTTGCAGACATGTATGTATGAGCACCATGTGCATACAGTGCCCACAGAGGCCAGGAGAAGGCATCAGACCTCCCAGAACTGAATTTCAGGAATGGTTGTGAGCCACCACGGGAGTGCTGAGACCCAAACCTGGATCCTTCACAAGGGTAGTAAGTGCTCTTAACAGCTGGGCCAGCACCCCAGCCCCTATTGGTTTGGTTTCGTTTTGAGGTAGGATCACACTATGTACTTGAGTGGTCTACAACCCATCATGTAGGCCAAGCTGGCCTCAAATTCCAGAGATCTACCTTCCTCTGCCTCCTATGTGTGAAATTAAAGTTGCACGTTCAGACACTCACATTTATACCCACAGATCAGTGCTGTGTTGATCCTTCAGAGAAGCTTTCTATCGCAGTGGGTGACAGTGAATGTATGAAACTTACAACTGACCAGACTTCAGAGAAGAACGATGGCCAAGTTCTCTTCCTCAACACACACAGCTATAGCACCCCTCAAAGGATTAGGGATCACAGTGGAGGAGGGGGCGGATGACTCTGAAAGTCAAAGATGGGCATATGTGCAACAAGATATCTTTTGGACATGGCATAGCTATTGTACTCAAATTCACGTCATCCATTGTTATGAGACTAAACCTCTCAATGTTTCATCATGGATAACGGAGAGTCCTATGAGGCCCTTCCCCCACCCCAAAGGGACTATGGCAGTTAAATCTCACTGTGAGATCTCTCTCTCTCTCTCTCTCTCTCTCTCTGTGTGTGTGTGTGTGTGTGTGTGTGTGTGTGTATGTGTGTGTGTGGCCAAAGATAAGTTGCCCTTATCCACTCCCAGGGAAGTAATTAAACTCAGTGAACACACACACAAAAATGAGGGCATAGAGTGGGAGAATGGCTCACTGAAAAGGGTCCTAGTGGAAGGGAACAGATATAAAAATGACAACAATTTATAATAAAAATGCATGAAACTTACAAACAATAACAAAATTGAGGCTTCTGAAAAGTGTTTTAATGTTCCCTTAAGTATGTCTATGGAGTCTCAATACTATCTACTAGAAAAACATTAACAGAACGTGTCTTTAGGGGCCAAATATAAAGCTCGGTGTTTGAGCTCTTGCCAAGCATGTGAAGGGTTGTGGGTGGGATCCCCAGCGTGGGTGAGATGCATGCTTCCTCTAACTGGACGTGGTTTGTCCCTTGCTGTCTTTTTAATCTTTATTTCTGGCTCGGTTGTTTCTTCTCCATCTTGTCACATTACACCTATGACTGATGGCTGTCATCCCCAAACCTTGTTCAGTTCTCATTTAAAAGTTCTCAAATACAAAGACACCTTAATACTTAGTTGTCTTGATTGTCCCTGGATTTAAGAGCAATATCACCAACCAGAAAGCCTCATATTGCTGCAATGATGGTGCACACAGGAGCACCATCGATTTTCATTCTCTGAAAAATTGAAATATAAAGGCGTCTGCATCAAAAGATTGCAAATCTATTTCATTTACTAAACCCCCTAAGTTATTCAATTTGAAGAAACTAAATGTATTTATACGGTTAAGAAGTCCACTAAAATCAGACTGGGTCACAAAGTAGTATTTATTCCAGATATTTGTTAGCTCACTGAACCAAAAGAAGGAGAGGGCACCGAGGAGTTGTTAGAAAGAATTCCTCAAATCCTGATCCTTTCTAGTCTCTGAAAACACTAGAGCTGTGTCTTCCTTGCTTCTTGGCCAGTACATAGTTTACAGTTTTCATGTGTGCTTATAGAATACTACCTAGAACATGATTACCTAACAATAAAATCTCCTCATTTTTCTTAAGGCCAAGTAAACGAATTATTGAGTGGAAAATTCAGCTTAAATCAACTTATTATTCCTGTACAAAATATAATCATTAACTTTACTGTTTATGTCTCTGCTTTCCTATGTTATTATTATACCCAATCTTTTAAGATAACATTTTTAAGTAAATAAATAATTTCAAAATGTTTTAATGGGAGAAAAACTGGGAATTAGGCCAATGGACTAAGAGCCTTAAACACAATCCCTACATCTAATATGGAGTCTAAAAGAAAAAATACCACTCATTTCAGTATCAACCAAGACCAGGACACAGGTGAACCACAAAGCCATGCCACAGTGACAGGAGGAGACACCATTTTCAACTTTAAATTGGCGAAGAGATTCCTACTGTCGCTTGTGTTTAAAAACAATACCCAAATCAGGCATGGTGGCTCACAACTGCAATCGCACCACAGGATGGAGGAAAGATCAGGCACCCAGGGTCATCTCCAACATTAAAGCCAGAAGAGGCCAGAGGGGGTTACAAGACACCCCCTCACAATGCTGGCAGAAAGTAGCTGAGCTCAACTGTTGCTGAACAGAAGGAATGGGATATAGCCTTCCTGGAAAGAAACATACATCAGAAGCCTTTGCAAATACACATTTACCTTGGACCAGCTGATCCACAATAGAAACTTATCCCAAGAAAATAGTCAATAATGAGCCAAGTTTTAACTTCAAAGAAATTCACTGAGCAATATTTATAGTAGTAAAGTTGTCAATGGAAATGAATTATCCAATACTAAAAAATTGAACATATTAATTTTGGCATAAATAACCACACTATATAACATTAAGAAAGATGTTCTAATGGTATCTAAGATAACATGAAATATTCCTGAGATCCAGTAAGAGAGTCCAGGTCCCACGTCCAGTGCCCCAACCTCAACTGGCCACTCCACCTGTACCACAACCAAGTTCTAGACTTCCACCAGGACCTGTGATACCTAACCCCCAACTAAGAAATCCCTCCCGTGCCACATATGACCTCTCCACCCAGCTAGATCTACCCCATACTCCAAGTCTCTCCCAGTGTCTGGCATCTACCTGACTTCATTCAGCCTAAGCCTTTTCCAAAACCTAGCCCTAACCTGCTTATACAGCTCTTTTCTGCCTCAATCTGCTCTTTCCATATCAGACATGGAGCTACCAAGTCTGCACGCCCAGGGCTCCTCGCAAAAATACAAATAATATCCAGTATCTCTTCTCTAAATAAGAAACTTCATCAAAGACTTAGAAGCAGTGAGTGGTAGACGCCTTTGATCCCAGCACTCAGGACTGAAGAGGCAGGTGGATCTCTGTGAGCTGGAGGCCATCCTGGTCTACAAAGCGAGTCCAGGACAGCCAGAGCTACACAGAGAATCCCTGTCTCTCAGGGAATTCAAGAACTTTAAAGACACAAAGAAATGTCCCAATAAAATTAGCTCTAAAGGATTTAAGGGGTGTGGTAATTTGAATAAAAATAGCCCCTTGTAGGCTCATATATTTGAATGCTTAGTCACTAGGGAATGGAACTGTTTGAAAAGGATTAGGAGGTGTGGCCTTGCTGTACGAAGTGTATCACCGAGGGTGGGCTTGGAGATTTCAAAAGGCCATGGCAGACCCAGTGTCTCTCTCTGTGGCTGCTGCCTGAGGATCAGGATGTGAAGTTCTCAGTTACTTCTCCAGCACCACCACACCTCCCTGCCTGCCTGCACCATGCCCCCGCCGTGATAGCGGACCAACTCCATAAAGCTGTGTGCAAGCCCAGGTTAATGTTTCCTCTATAATAATGAAATAGTTAAATTATTATGTTTCCTGATCATGGATTCTCTACCTAGCCGGGTGGTGGGGCAGGGGGTGGTGAGAGAAGGAATGTTAAAAGGGCTGAGAACAGAGTATCTGGAGGCATCAAGAGCGTTAAATATGTTGGGCTTTCCATATCTTAACTATGGAAACTGTATTTTAGCTAGACTAGTAGGTGACTACAGACTACAGACACTGTTAATTAATCTGTCGCCTAGTGTTGAGAATGAAGTTGCCAAAAATATTAATTCATTTTTAAAAATTACTTTTTTCCCTAGGTACTTGGTATACATTGCCTATTAAATAATATCAACTGCTAGTCAACAGCTTTTAAACAAATTTTATTTTAGAATATTCTATAACACTGTCTCTGTGGACATTCCCACAGGCTCATGGGGAAAATGTGCTTAGGAAAATTAATGTAAACCTATGTAGCAAATAATTTATCTTAAATGATACAAGTGTAAAGTTTTCAAATGTCTGTAACTTAACATGGGGAAGATGATGGAACCTATTCTTGTTCCAAGATAATTACTTTGTAAGCACAAAAGGATCATAAAAATTCCACAGTGACAAAACAGAGTGCTGAAATCACTCGACAGTTAAAATACAGTCTCAGTAATGGAAGACTGCCCACGGTACCTACAGTGACTGCTCAGTTCCAGGAGTGGGAACAATAAACAGAGGTATGCAGCTTGTAAAGAAAAGTGCATGTCTCATTAGCAAAATAATTTCCTTGCCCTAGAGGAAATGATTGGCAGAAACAGAAGGCGAACCTCCAGAAACTCCCAGACCGAAAGAAAAAAAACCAACTTCTCCTGGAGGAACCAGAGACTCCCGTCACATGGGGATCACCGCTCCAGGCTCTGTGCTGGGTACCAAGACACAGCAGCCAACACATTAGGGCTGGCACGTAACCTTAGCCAGAGATGGCCTAGAAACAGACTGGGAAGGAATCTGTCAAGTGAAATGTGCAGTGCCTACTTGCTCAAGAGTTTAAAACCCTGCAAGAAACATGACCCGGAAGCAAGGCTATGAACTTTTCTAACAAAACAGATCCCAGGGAGTTGTGGGGAGCCAACACCGGAATAACCCTTATTCATTTACAGAGCTTCTCATAGTCCCTGAATTGGTTACTTCCCTGTCGCTGTGATAAAACGCCATGAGCAAGGTTGCTTACAGAAGAAAGCTTATTGAGGCTTATAGTTCCAGAGGGCTAAGAGTCCAGCAAGGCAGAGCCCAGGCAGAGCAGCGAACAACACACAGGGCAGCAGGAACAGGAAGCTGGGAGCACACATCTTGGACTGGGAGTACAAAGGAGAGAACAAACTAGAAGTAGGGTAATGCTTTAAGCTCTCAAAGCCTGTTCTCGATGACAAATTTACTTCCTTCAGCAAGGCCATGCCTCCTAAACTTCCCCCAAACAGCACTACCAACTGGAGACAAATTGTTCAAATATCAGAGCCTATAAGGGCCATTTCATATTCAAACCGCCACAGTCAGTATTGATACCAGTCAAGATAACTGAAACACGTTTTAATTTAACAATCACATATGGTGCAATTGCTCATATTTCACTTGACATGTACCATATTATCTTTTGAATTCTTAAGTAATTATATTCAATGGCAAAAAATTAGGCTACAAAAACAGACAAGGTTGTCTTCCCAATTATTATCTACATTAAAAAAGCCATGTTCCTTGAGGCTAAAACCATCTTAACAAATAGCTCTATAAACCTTTCCAATTGCAAAGAAATCTACATATACTAACTCCCCAATGAATACTTATTACCACAATCACTTAAAATGGCCACTGAATTAGTTGCCTTTCAATGATCAAATGCTCTATTCTTATGAGGCTTTTTGCTTATTAACCCCAAACACCTACCGCCCAAACATCTGGAGACTGTCAAGACTTAAAACCTACTAAAAAACCACCACAAAGTGCACTTCCTAATATGCATATACGAAGAAGTTAAGTGCACGTAAATAAGATTATATGAAAAGTATACAGAACTCATTAGAACTCACATATCATTTTGTATTGTTTCCTGGAAAAAGGTCAGCGGCTCAGTTTGGACATAAGCGTGTAGAAGAAGGGAGTGTGTAGCTTATCTCAAGATGGGTTTACCCACTAACCCTGGAGTGTGCCTGACCATGAGGCTGGGACAGGCAACCGTGCTTAAGTCTTGTCAAGAAATCCTTTAAACAATAAAAAACTATGTCACCCCTTGTTCTGCTTATGCGTACACTTGATACAATCAAGAAAAATTGGTTTCGGATGTGAAATACTGTGGGGATTTAGAGTAGTTTGCTAAATAGGAAGCTAAATCCAATTACTTTCCTAAAGATTTGGCATCTTTAACTGAAAACCAATATTCCAATTAACATTAAACAAATATCCAAGCTTATCCACATATTCCAGGCATCCTTTCTGGCTAACAACCCACTGCATCTCTGTATTTAATTATTACCATACGCATATATAGGGTCTGCTTTATACTCAAAGTATATAAGGCAAGAAAAAAGGAATATTTATAATCTTTTCTGCAGGCTACACTACCTGTGCACAACCCAAATTCGACTTCTCTAGAATCCCATCTTCCTTCCTGACCAAGTGCATGCCAACATGGCTCTCCTTAACACAATGCTTCCAACTGCATAAATGATGTGAACGTCAAAGTCGCTCTTAAAATCACTTCATTCAGCTCCCAAATGACAACAAATTCATAAACAACATTAAAACCTGCTCTTAGCTCAGTGAAGGCTTAAAACAATTGAGATGTCTTGAGTAAGATGACTACATGGCTCCCTTTAACTTCAAAGGATGTTGTAGGGGAGGGTCAGTCAGTAGAAACCCTTCTCTAAAGGAATAATGGGGAGTGGAGTGTATCTGGACAGCTTAGAGGCCCATGCCTGAGGCTGCTTCACAACCCCTTGATTATATGTCATCTAAGTCAGTGCTGGCCTTCCCCTACTCCCCACTATTAGGAAAGCATATAACATTTCTGATCAGTGGGAGAGATATTTATTTAAAAGAAGAAACACTGTTGTTAAAACTGTTGTTTAACTCCGGTAGCAGTTCATAAGTCAGATTGCACAGTCAAGAAGATATCCGTGACGCAGAGCTTGATTCATAGGTGATGTTACCCATATAAAACAATCCTTACACATTACGGGATTGGGGTAAGGGAGAGAATAAGAAAGAAGATTGCCAGACCTGGCAAGAGCAATTCACAAACAGAAGTGGTGCCCTAAAGCCAAGTCCCACGAAGCATTAGTGACAACTTCTGGTGCTTGCTCAGACCCACTCCTTATGACCTAGGTATGGGCATGACCCACTAAACATGATTGTCACTAGTGAAACCTACTCAGGTTGCTTTAGGAAATTGGCAAGGCTAACGAACATCTGGTGAGAAGCTAGGATGTTACTCCAACAACCAGCAACTCAATAACAAAAGTAACACAACCTAGCTAAAAATGGAGAAAGGACCATATCTATGTGAGAAATTGTTCAATCTCACTAATTGTTCAGGATACAAAAGTGAAACCACAATAAACCACCTAACATCTGTGAGAACTCAGCCCTCATCTGATTACATTATCCCCCAACACCCAAACTCGATAGACTATTATAGAGATGAAATGGACACATCAGAATCCTTTCACATGGCTGGTAAATATAAAATGCATACTCACTATGGGAAATAGTTTGCAGATCCCACCACAAAAAGGTTTTCCAAGGCCAGGAATGATGAACATATGCGAAAGTGATGAATAAATGAAGCTAAATAAAATATTCATCACCTCAATTCTTCGACACTTGTGCAATCAGAATATTCAAAAATTACTTTTAGAGAACTCTCAGACATGCAGCACTCAGTTCCACCCCTATAACACAAGCAGGACAGCACACTTGTGACCCAGCCCTTCAGAGACAGAGAGAGGTTCATCTCGGGAGCTTGTGGGCCCCCAGCCTAGCCACCCTGGCAAGTTCTGGGATAGTGAGAGAGCCTGTGCTCTGACAATGGAAATGAAAACAAGAGACAGACATTGTATTTTGGTCTCTCGTTCCTTGAAGGATGTTATCTTGGTCTCTTAAGAGGATAGGCTATCTTGATCAGCATAGCTTCTAGAGATATAGGAGCTGAGATGTGAAAGATCAGAGTCCTACCCTTCAGAAATCTTTGAATGTCATAATGAGAAGTCTTGAGCTAATGTGACGGACAATAGGTTCCCAAAAAAGTCTTGGACTAGAAGGCAAAAACAAATTACAACTACAGAGAAGAACTGTGATCAATCTTATCTAATGGATTAAATAGGTACATGACATGCTGGACCATAAAGAACAAGACCTGTGGGACTTTTGAAACCAAGGTTTCCACCTACCAAGGGCAGATCCTTGTATAAACCTTTATAATAAGTTACAGAGGTGGGAGCCGAGGCTGTAGCTCAGTGAGCGAGTGCCTACCTAGCTCACAGGCACAAGGTCAGACAAAAGATGAAGGAAGATGGTCCATAAGTATCCATTACTTCCACAGAGCATGGCTCAGCAGCTGAGAAATTACCCAAACAAGAATTTTAGGTGGCATCCAGACAATGTTATACTTTGGGGAGCTAATATTTAGGTTTGGATGGAAGGTAGGACTTCCCTGAAATCTAGTATCCTAATATAGAAACCTAGACTAATTTAAAAGGAAACTTTAAAACAAAAATACAGGTGATCCAGTAGGGAGCCAGGGAAGTCAGATCCTGAATGGCTGCTGATAATGAATAACACACAATGGTTTTCAGAAAGAGTGAAAAGGCTTTTAAATTAATGCCTGTTAAATATTCAAATGCCATTTCTTTTATTTATATTAAGCCACTTTTACCTACTTGCTCCTATGTATATATGAAAACTAACAAGAACATTTTTGATGAAGACTCCTCCCTGGGCCCTTGGTTACACTGATATTTAAAGTAGTTCACTAAGTCATAAGATTCCCGACACAGAAAGACACGACTAGACTGAGGGAAAGTGAAGCTGTGCACAGATGTTCTTTTAAAGAGGGTACAGCTATCTGTTGTGAAAGATCACAAAATTATGTCTCTTGGAAGCAGGCTCTGTGTTCCTTTATTTAAAGAGGAACCAAAAAAATGTGGGAAAGGGATGGAAGGAGGGAGGGCTGAGAGGCTTTGTAAGGGTTATAACACTCATTAGCCAGCATGTCAAACTATTCAGAACTCCATTTAGAGAAGACAGATCCAAAGGGGATAACTGTGCTAGATGTGGTTAAATAGGAAAATGGATAAAGTTCATGAAAGGAAACCCCATACAATTACAGAAAATTAGAGGTCACTTCTATATTTTTCTCTCATCATTGACACAAAAGGTAAGATTTTCATTTTCTTATAATGGATCCATTAATACTTTTATTGTAATATTAGAAACATCTTATTTCTGAGTATATCTCAAAGACGCCAACTTAAAAAAAAAAAAAGATCAAACAAGAAGCAGAACAAAACTTCAGCAGCAGATGTGCCCTGCTCACTCCTGCCTTTGAGTGCTTTATTTCAGACTGTGGATCACATTTCTGAATCTGATAAACTTACCAAGATAAAATCCTAATGTTAAATTTATGATCTAGGCTAGCGTTAGCTAGCAGAAACTCAAATACTGATTGAAGAGCATGCAGAGAAAGAGATATGCATTCAATTTATAAGAAATGCATACGCCCATGGGAAGTAAAGCATCCCAGACGGTTATTACAAGGAGAATGCTAATAGGTCTGCTCTCCCCTTTACAGAGGGTCTACTGCCACTAATGTCCATCAGCTTTACATGGCCACACCCAGAGGAGCAAGCCTCAGCACTACAGCAACGCCTTGCGCAGCACATCTTGGCTGAAACGAACTCAACCTCACAAAGCCCTGTAACTTGAAACACTATCCTTGCGGTCCAGCCATCAACTGCCGACCAATCACACTCCAAGGATGCCACAAAACGACCCCAAAGGCAACAATGGTTTCTGATGTCCTGAGCTGATGAAAATGTAAGATTCTGAGTGCCTTTATATAATCATGCTGCAGAGAAAATAAATATTTGTGGAGAGTATAATAAGATGATAAGGAGCAGGCTGATGCCATTCGTGCTGATTCTAAGAACTCTAAAGAGGAAAGTGAAAAGAAGATGCCAAGATGAAGTTGCATAAAGTCAAGGGGACCAGGACCCGAGTCTGATCAACTTTGATGACTTCACAGAGAGCTACCTAACTGCAGGGTTTACAAGATGGTTCCCTAACCACCTAAGAAAGCCACCCAACTGTCTGATATTGACACTAATTGAGGAAAAAAAATCACATGCAAGTGACAGTCAGCTTGTGAATGAGAACTTAAAGGATTACAGGCAGGAAAATGATCAAGGAGAGACACTAAGGCCTTCCAGACAGTTCACAGATTGCTGCCAATTCCAAAGATCTGAGTTCAAATCCAGAACTCACATGATAGAAGGTGCGAGCTAACTTACACAAGCTGTCCTCTGGTGTCCACCCTGTTGCCATGGAGTCTACATACCAATGAAATAAGCATGCATACATACATATTCAACATAGTAAAAATACATCATAAGAAATGATATCAAATTCTCCCTATGCAGAATTGTGCTGTCCAGAAAGCAGGCGCTAGCCATGCTCAACAGGTAAAATGTGAACGTCTGAAATACACCAGGTTTGTGAAAGCTCACAGTAAGGGGTAAAACATTTCAGTATTATCTCATCAGATGTTTAAATGGCATTTTAACAAATCCAGCTATATCAAATTCCTAAATTTACTTCACTTGTTTCATTTTACTTTTAATATGGCATCTAGAAAATTAAGTATTACATAAAAGACTCATTAAGTGTTATATAAAATGAGGCTCGGAAGCATTTCTGTTGGACAGCACTGGCCTAGACACTGTAGCCACGTGGATATTAGCTACAACCACACACTTTAAAAAAACGCACTTTGTAACTGTATTCCGGGCTGTACTCTAAAATGAAGTGAACTTTACGTGATTGTGCAAGGGTTTTGTATATTTCTCAGGTCTGCATGAGGACTACCGAGGGTCAGGCAGGGAAAGAGAACACCACTTCAATCCATACATTCATCTCAGCACAGCATTTGACCCTAATCACTTCCTTTCGAGTAAGAAGGCATGAGCCAGTTGCACATGGAATAGCAGTCAAAAGCATTCTGAGGCCTAGAAATTAGTTTAAAACTAGACCCAGGAAAGAAAAAGAATCCTTTCCCCAGAAAATATTAATGAAGACCACGACTTTGTGGCCATACTCCTTTCTCAAGAATACATACCATAAAATTTACCCTGGCAACTATTTTAAGTGCAGAGGAGTATAAAGCATATCCACATTGTTGTAGAAAGCTATTTTAATGCTCATCAAATTATTATCTAAAATAAAACTGATTAATAATTTGGGTCAGTGGCTAAGAGCACTTACTGCTCCTCCAAAGAACCCGAGTTGCGTTCCCAGCACCCGTGTCAGGCGGTTCACAACCACCCATAACTTCAGCTCCAGAGTCCAACTCCCGCATCTGCACTCCTTGGATACCTGCACACGTGTGTACATATACCATATACCACGCACGCACACACACACACACACTTACAAACTAATAATTTTAAAAATAAATCTTTTAAAAATAATTTTAAGTACTCTAAAAATATAATCTATCTTCAATATTCACTTATTCTAAATCTGTACAAATATATATATTACAGATATGTCTGTGTCATTATTTGTAACTTACTATATATTAGTTTATAATTTGCTTTCTTTATTTCATAAAGTTATATGTATGTACGTACATGTGTGCCTATGTACGTATGTGTATATGTATGTGTGCATGTGTATGTACCTGTGAACACCTATGTGTATATGTATTTATGTGTATATGTATATGTGTATATGTATATGCGTATTTGTATATGTATTTGCATGTGTGTGCCTGTGTGTGTGTGCAAGCACATATGCAGGAATTGATGTGTGTGAATCCTGGGAAACACACATATGCCATGGAAGAGGTCAGAGGACAACGTTGGGGTCAGGCTGAATTCCGCCCTCACCTTGAGATGGAGCCTCTTTGCTGCTCTCCACTATGTATACCAGGCTTGTTGTCTCATGAGTGTGTAAGGATTCTCCCATCTCTGCCTCCCGTCTTACAGCAGGAACTTGACTCTCCATCTGTCTGACTTTAGGTGAGTTCGGGGGATTAAACTTAGGCGCGCAGGCTTCTGCAGCAAGAGACTCACCCTTAACGCCAGCTCTCTAGCCTTGATTTCTTCAATTATACGAAGTAGTTTGTACCAGTTTAGTTTTTAATATTATAAACTAATTGTCTTAAGTATTGTATACTAGAACAACCATAGGCATTTTCTAACTGGAGAAGTTGGCAATTATGACTAAAACAACTGGCGAGTGTGTTTCCCATGGTGAACTTTTTAGCTAAGTTTCAAGAGGAGAATTCCATTGTGAAAACACAGTTCACATTTTCTTTTTATTGTTATTTTTTAAGCCTCATTCATGCCTAAATAACTGAGCATAAATTCCCATGCCCCGTTTTCTCGTTTACCTATTGTCCTGCCTTTGGAAGGAGAGCTTCCCAGAGCTTCTGACAGTGACACGGAAAACTGGGCCAGCCACAACCTCACACCCCCAGCTGCACCTTTCCCAGCTTCTACACCTTGTTTCTGTCCCAGAGGCAGTGCATGAAGCGCCTGTGTGTGTGTGTGGGGGGGGGGGGTTCTCGCTCATTCATTTGTGTTGGCACCAACCCTACAGTCACTTAGAAGCCACGCACCAACAAGCTCTTAGATTTCCACATGACTTAGGATGATTTTTTATGTCGGTGCCATACAAATAAACAGAGTGGAAGGAAGTTTTAAGTGCAGGAAAAAGTAACAAACAGCAAACTCCAAACCAAAATTATGCCTAATAGAGCCGCTGTTTGGCAAAAGAGAAAAACTAGGCAACTCCCTTTCTGAAGCACTAATGATTATCAGCCATTTCATCACACACGTCACCTGACACACTCAGATCAGGAAACATTTCCTTCTGAGCAACAGAGGCTTAGTGTTCAAACGCAGAAAAAAATCCCAGCACACATAAAGAACACCCAAAAGCAAGCCAAACCAGAGGCCAAGGCTAATCACGCCTATTTTAATTTACCCTCCCAGTCAGTATTGCTTTGACCAGCAAATGTATGTGAGACTCTTATAATTTGAAAGACAGCTGATTTCCCAAAGCTTTCCTGGTGAATGTGATGCGTATGGGCATTCCATGATGGCACAAAAACCAAATTTCAACAGACATTGACAAGTTCGCCAAAGCCTTCTTCCTCTACTACGCAAGTTTTAGCACAGTACCAGGCACTGGGGGACTGTCTAAGAGATCCTGGCACCGAAAGCTGAATGCACAGTGAACCTGAGACGATTATAAACATATTCATGTATACATGTATATAGATGAATATCTCACATGCACATCCTTTTCCACAAGCCCAACCATGCTAAGGAAAATCTGGGTATCTAATTCCCACCTTGCGATGATTAAAAAAAAAATCATGATGTTGGAACATGTTTGATATCTGGGCGACACCAACAATTTTTCAGAGTCTCAGGTTCTTCACTCAGACTAATGCCACATGCTCCAGATGATGGTCATCCCGGAAGGAAGCCCTGCAGCCACCCAGAAGAGCAGTCAGTGATGAGCACTGCGATCCGCCCCGCCCCCCTAGGCTTTGGTAACAAGCAGGCGATACATACTGCTCTGTACCTCTACCCTGGATTCCAGGCTGGATTCCAGTCATCTTGCTCTACACAACAAGATTAGGAAGCAGGCCAGGACCAGCCACATTAATTGAATACCTAATGAAAATGAAAATGGAGGGCCCTTGGTTCAACAAACACTAAGAATTCAGATAGCTACTGAGGTGCATTGAGCCAATGACTACACAGCCACACGGAGCCACCCTGAACCAGTGTAAGAGGCAAACTTACATACGGGTGGGTAATAAATGCCACTTCTGAAACAAGCATGTGGCGAGTATGCAGCAAGTATTACCATCCGGAGACACCAGACACTAGTCACTTTAAACAAGTCCTGACCAAACTCACTAGAGAAATTCTCTTCACACCACATTTGCAGATGAATGAGATTTTAGTGACAATAAAAATACAGATTGTGGATAGAATTCAGTGGTAAAATGCTTGCACAGCACACGGCCTTAGGTTCAACACCCCACTCAAAGCATTTGGCATGTAATACAATGTAATATTTAATATGTTGTGGTATTAGTAATGCTAACAGACAGAGAATAGACCCGGAATTCTTCACTTCTCCAAATAAACAGATACCATGCATTTCTCCTCTTCTGTGATCTGCACAGACCAACATCCATGGGCCACGGGAAACCTAACACTGGTAGATGCTTGAAGAGTGTTTGAAAGCTGGGCACGGCAGCACATGCCTTCAATGCCAGCACTCACGATGTAGAGGCAGGCGGATCACTGTGAATTTGAGGCCAGCCTGGTCTACAGAGTGAGCTTAAGGACACTGTCTCGAAAGGGAGAGAGAGAGCAAGAGAGAGATTGAGAGAGCTAGAGGGAGAGCAAGAGAGTGAGACAGTGAGAGAGAGAGTGAAAGAGTGAGAGTGAGAGAGAGTGAGAGAGCAAGAGAGCAAGGGCAAGAGAGAGACAGAGAGAGAGAAAGAAGAGAAAAGCGTTTGAACACTGGGCCTATAGTCACCAGATATATTAGCCACGCCAGCCCACTAGGCCCTGAGGGAAAAATGGGCCAGTGATCCCAACTGTCTACAAGCCAACTGCCAAGGGTGTAAGTAAACACATCCTAGGTCATTCTGTGTCCAGATGAGCCAACAGACACCTGAGTGAGTCTAACCAACATCAGGTAAGGACGGCCCCAGTCTAATGGGCCAGCTGATCCTCAGAGTCAGAGACAATCAGTGGTGAGCAGCTACTGCTGCATGCACTAAGGGCTGGGATGCTCTGCTGTATAGCAAAGCTGCCAAATGCTATAGGTAGCATTTTAGCTCAGTAGGAAAGAGAACATGTTATGCAATAAGCTGGAGCTGAGCAACTTAGCTCACCATTTTTGGCAGGAAGATTAGATTCTCACTAAATTGAATAATAGAGTCCAGATGGGCTGAAGAGCATATAAAGAATGAGGGAGTGCAAATGAAAAATAAGTTCTAAGTTGATACCTCTGCACTCCTGACATTTGGAAGGCTGTCCTAAGCAGAGGAACTTAAAGAAAAAAAAAGATTTTACTGTTAAAATATTTTAAGATTTTTACATGTTAAAAGACATTAAAATAAAGTAAAAAGCAAATGAAATTTTTGTCAAACTTTTAAGCATATGATTACATGAAAGAATAACTTTTTATACAGACTGTAAGAAGATTAATATACAGAGTATTTTATGCATGATAAGACCATCATAAAAACTACTGTTAATGTGTTCTACAGAAGGAAAACATGAACAGCTTGATAGAATAATGAACAAAAGGTATGTGTGATGTAAATCACACACAGAATACAAATGACCAAGTAAAACCAGAAAAATGCTGAGCTACAATGGTAAGCAAGGGAAGATAGCATATCAGTTAAAAATTACAGAGATCCAAACAAGTGGGAAGACCTTTAACACAGGCATTTGAGGCTGGGAATATGACTTTGTGGTAGAGTACTTAGCTACCACACACAAGGGCCTAGGTTCTATTCCCAGCACCGTATCAAGAAAAAGGAGAAAGGTAGAGAAAGGAGTCAGGAGAGAGAAAAGGAAGGGGTAGGTAGTAAGAAAAGTTTCTATTTGATGGTAGAACCACCATTTAATGTATTTCTGCAAATGAGTGAATGCATATGTGAGTGTGTGTATGTGAGCATATGTGTGTTGGTGTGTGTGGTGTGTGTGTGTGTAATGTTTTGGAGCTAATTTTTTGGAAATGAAACACTCAGAAGCCACCTGGGGTTACAATCCCCACACCCCTTCTTTTCTGTACCTTTTCTGCAACCAAACAAATTCTGGGGGCAGGCTGGCTTAAAGGACTTTGGGAGATAACCCTAAGTACACAGGGTTTTCATCATTCTTAGTTAAGCTCTCAATTTGTAAGGATGACAGATAGCAAAGTTTCAATGAGATGAAATATTACTATAATTTCCTTTGACTGATTAATTAGTAGCATCATATTTGAGATGGTATAATGTATTAGTCACATGACCAACAAGAGCATTCACACGCTGTTAACATGTGTTGAGCACTACTCAAAGCGATTTATGTGCATATACATTTACATACACACAACTTCATAGTGGATATGCTATGTATACCATTATTCTATAAATGAAGAAACTGAGTCTTAGAGAAGTAAGTTTCATCTTCTTTTTGATTGTTTCAAGTAATTTGCCAGAGATCACGCAGTTAGCAAGAAGCAAATGAATGGCTTAGCTCATTGGCAGGATGACTGGGCAGAGTTCTTGGTTCACATATTCTAATAAATCAGAGATCCACTCCCATGCCCTGTGATGGTTAAAGCTCAGTGCCAGCTTGGCTGGATTTAGAATCACTCAGGAGACACATCTAGGTGTGTCCAGAAGGTCTCCCTCTCTCTCACACACACACAGGAGACAAGACGCACTCTCAGTGTAAACAGATCGTTTCATGTGCTGAAGTTCTAGACTGAATAAAAGCGGAAAGCAAGAACTCGAGTTGAACACCCGCCTTCATCTCCCTCAGCTTCCTGAATGCTGTGCTCACTGGGCCTCGCACTTGGTTTCCATAGCTTCCAAGTAGGCAGGTCAGGAGACGACTTTCTGGGTTCTCTCTTTTCACTATGGATTCTGGGGATCAAACTCAAGCCATGAGGATCAGTGGCAAGCATTTTTACCAAACGGGCCAACTTAGGATCTCTGAGGGATATGTGTTTTAAGAGGAAAAAAAAAATACCTTCTATTTAAAAGAAAAAGTACTCAATAATGCTGAAAACAGGAAATGAAAAAAATCAAAAATCATCATGCCTCTGACCTGTCTATACAGAGACTTTTCAGTGGAAGACTGGTTCACAGTTAAGTACAGCACATCCAGCCTCACCGAATTAGAAGCAGAAAAAAATTTCTCTGCCAAGAACTTATAGCTGTACAACCTTCCTGGCTATTCAGTTTGCCTGAGTCTTCCAATTATGCCATTTAGAAAGGAAAAGGTTCCCATTTCTCAACACCTTTTGAACATGCTAGAATGACATTTGTATAAAAGAGCTTTCTGTTCTTTTCTTCTTTGTAATGATGCCTTCATCAAAAAAATAGTTTCAGGAAATTTGTCTTCATAAGTGACAAGAGAACATTCATTCATAAAACAAATATTAACTCAGTGTGTGGAGATACAAATTCCACTCTGAACACAATGGCAGAAAAACACTTATTTTTTAAAAATGCTTATTTTTGCTTCTATATTCATAAAAGAAGATCATCACTGTGTCCTTAATCAGTGACAGCTGAGCATCACCCAGACACGCGGTATCAAGGGAGAGAGTGCACATTTCACCGGACAGCTCAGGGTTCTTAGCTGGCTGCTGCTGAGACCATCAAAATGGCAGTAGGGTCAACAAAACTGAAAGCAGCCTACATGAGAAAGAAAGGACTCCACACACATAGCAGAGCTCACCTCAAACTGACACAACAGGAAAACACTTGAAAGATCCAGTAACACACCATGCATGTTGGTGCAAACCTATAATCCAAGCACTTGGGAGAAACGTTAAGTTTGGAGATCTGTCTAAGTGTGGCGCAGATGAGATGACTAAACATAGGCAAATGACACTGGAGTATGTAATATGCCTGCTTGATCCAAGTAGGTTTATCCAAGAGGGGTTTTCCTCAGGGTTAAACTCAACCCTAAAAGCAGTAAGATTTTTCGGTGCTAGGCATGAGATACCTCCCTCTGAGCTATTGGTCAGGAAGATCCCAGTGGTCTCCAAAACAACACAAGCTATTGGCATCACCTGTGGTTACCCATATCACTAGACAGTAAGACCCTATTGCTGAAAACACCACATTTTGGCTGTAGGACGCAAACTGATCAGGAAACTTTCTCGCTGCTAGTTAGCTTTCATGGTGCCAGAGAGTGCCATGGAAGGATGCTGTGGGAAAGGCCTTTCCTAGTTCTGAACCCTGCATGGTACAATATCAACCTAGTAGGCAAGAGGTGCCCCTGGTACAACAGTGGCATGCATGTTACGGGGTAATCAACCCCTTTCTGATTAGACTCTGTGTTCCACAGAAAGAAGTTCATGCCTGGTACTATAAACCTGGTCAAAAGTCCATCGAGAAGGAGTTCATAGGTACCAGAGTAGAACATACTATTGTTATTTTCACAAACTGTCATGTTGTCAAATTATACTTGAAACATTTATGTTTATACCCATAGATCTGGGATGTACTAAACCTTGGTCAGAGAGGCTTCTCTTTGCAGTAGGCAGCAGCCAACAAAGATGCTCATAGCTGGCCAAAAGGCTGTGAGTTGTCAGCTCCGAATGGGACGTCCTTATTAACCCACCACTCTCCCCTGCTCAACAAGGCTCAGGGTGTTTCTCTGAATAGAGAGGGGAAATAATGTATGAAATGCCGTATTCTGGACTTTCTATGGCTCTTGCACTCGTGAACTCACAGCAATTGTGGTTTCCTACACAAGTCCCGAGCAAGAGCAAACCAGCCAGAACTCCAGCATGAGTGGGGGAGGGGCTCTCAAGGCCCCCATTCCTAACTGAGGAGCTGCAGTTAACAGCGGCTGGGGAAAGGAGGGCCATCCCTCTCCGGGCATGGGGCTATGATTAAGCTACCCACGGGCAGCATACAGCGCCAAAGCCATGTACATATGAGCAGCACTAAGTACGCTTAATGGGCTATTCAGGAAAAAAAGAAGGAAGGTGTGACGTTAAGAGGAAGCTGATGGGGCTGGAGGGGAGGGGAGCCGGAGGGAGAGACAGAAGGCGGATTTGACCATACTTCATCATATCCTGTGTAAATGTATCAAAGACTAATTCGAAAACAGTGAGATTTTTCCTTTCATCACTGTGGCTCGTCTGTGCTGCAGAACCCCCTGTGACCACTGCAAAGGAGCCGCCTTCTGCACCCGAGCCGGGGTGTCTCCAGCACAGACAGTCAGGGAGAAGATCCGTGTAGTCGAATGTTCCTCACGGGTTCTTCTAGCCTCATAAATCATCTCATTACATGTGCATTCTCTAAGAAAGTCTCTGGGAAAGGCCGAGCAGGTAAGAGCGGTCCCACAGAGAACAACATGGGAGATTTTGTGTTAGGAGTGGCTGTAAGTTTCTTTAGAAACATCTATTCGTGTTAATAATAATCATTAAAAATCAAGTTAGCGAAATTAGACTTTTATGCCCAAGAAATTAAATTTACAATCAGCACCTCAGAGTAATTTAGCATGAACACATATAATAAATCTGAATGGCAAAGAACATAAAAATTGAGGCAAATTCCAGACAGCATTTTTTCCTTCAAAAACTGTTCATTTTTAACCTTTAAACAATGAAAGTTTAATATACACATCTAAAAAAAAATCATCTAATACCTATTATTTTAAATGTAAATATCCCAACTTTGAAGCTAGGCAGAGAAAGAATTAAGAACCCAGCACTCAAACGCTCAAGATGTAAGTCCAACCACAAAATGACACTGAGGAACTATCAAATGAAGCCCCCCCCCCCAGCCACCATGCGCTCCTGTGTGAAGCATATTCTCAGCTCAAAGCATTACTGTAAATATGGCAACATGCTCAAAGAGAAACAGACAGGTGGTCAAAGGCTGTGAGAACAGAGGAGGAGGGAGAGAGACAGGAAATTAACAACAACAAAACCTAAACAAGAGCAGGGCGGCCATCAAAGCCCATATCCTGCTGGTAACGCTCACCACAGTTTTCCACTAGGGCAGTGACACATGGATATGTCATATTACATGTCATAAGTGCACAGGAATATGCAGTTATTAGAGCTTTCTAAAACCTCCATTTTAAAATTCAGAATGTAAATACCGCCAATGCTACTTTTTAAACAAAGTAGTGAGATCATGCAGAAACTCGAGTACTGAATGTGGCCACAGTCTTTATTACACACATACAAATACTGTGAGTACATGGTGGTTTCCTGGAAAAAAGAGAACAAAGGGATGATTGTGGGCTACCCCCAAAACATACAACAACCCTAACCTTGCTACAACGCATATCTTAGCATGCTGGTGCCCGGCTCTAGGGTGGGGAAGAAACATATCTAATAACAGATAATTGCACTGACATGACACCGACCTGCTTGTACGTCCCATCCAGCAGAGTGTCCAGGTGTTGGAGTGGGGCAGGTGTCTTGTCTCTGAATCTTGTTAGAAGCCGACGCTGGATGGCCCGAAACTGGACAGCTCTTTCAGATAAAAGTTCTTCTAATTTCTCCCCATTTGTCCGCAGCTATAAGGGATAATTTCTTACATTGGGGTTAAGTAGCTATGAGAAAGTATGTTTAACTTAAAAACACAAGCAATGCGTTAAAAGTTTGTGAACGAGTTGGACAGATTTACAGGGTATTAGGAAATAGGACCACATGGCATTTGCTACATGATTACATAGACAACAGGAAAATATGTAAGTGAAAACTGAGGGAATGTGCTACAATGTCATGAGGGGAAAACCTGTTATCTTTAACATGTTTCATGAAAACTGTCTATGTGGAAAAATTTTAATTTCTTTTGCTCATTACAATTAACCAAATAGCAAAGAGAACAAAGGTTTAGACACAGAAGCACTAGAACTGAATTCGTATTTGTCATCTCAGCTTCTTTTGTTTGAAATAAATGCCACAGACACATATCACGAACATATACAAACACACGCAAGAGCAAACAGATAAACTACTAATAAAAAGAGGCAAATGTGGGGCTGGTGAGAAGTCTGGGCAGGCAAAGCACTTATTTCATGAGCACAGGACCAGAATTTGAGTCCTCGGAACCCTGTAAAAAGCAGGCCAATGCGGTAGCATCCAGTAACCTCAGCCCAGGGACAGACTCGGGCATCCCTGGGGCCCGCTGGCTATCCAGAAAAGTGAGAATTAGTGAGCTGTGAGATCAGTGAAAGACTGTGCCTTATCAAATAAAGTGGAGACAATCAAGGAAGATGGCAAATAGCACTTTTGTCTTCTAGCACACTAGCACACCCACATACGCACACCCTGTGTTTATGGCTCCTCGGTTGCTCTGATAGAACACTACGACCAAGGCAACTTATAAAAGAAACTGATTAACGGAACTCCAGAGTCCATGACAAGGGAGTGAAGGCAAGGCAGCTGAGAGCTCACACCTCACACACACCACAGCGCAAACAGGAGACGAGAGTGCAGCGGGGATGGCCAGCGGTTTCTGAAACGTCAACACAGCCGCCACACACCTCCAACAAGGCCACACATCCTAATCCTCTCCAAACGGGGGTGGGGGGGGTGTGTGGGGACTTAGGAGCCTGTGAGAGCCATTCTCATTCAAACTTAGTATACAAACACGAATGTACATTACAGAAACACACACATAGAAAATTAATTCTACATGATTAAACGCTGTAAGCAAAGTGATAGGACAAATGGCAAGTTGCATAATGTGACAGTAATATCTATAGCCATGACAAAAATTACGCCACAGTGTCTAGACAGCATCTACAAGCCAATGTAAAAAGGCCAACAGAAATCAGTAAGAACAGAACAGAAATCTGTAAGAAAAAAGACAAAAGTGGAAAATTTTAGCCAAAAAGTTAATGACAATTTTATTTATTTATTTTGTGCAAAAGAACTTCATCATGTGGCCCCCCAAAAAAGACCTGAAATTCAAGATGCTTGTGCCTAAGCCTCCGTGTACCTAAATTATAAGCGTAAATATACCACAAAGTCCTGCCCACTTACACAGCATAGCTCTTAAACAACAGCCTTTGATCTAACAATCTCACTGTTAAGAATTTATCCAAGAGATAATGCTTACAAAATATTATATAAATGTAAGGATATTCATAACAATATTATATTGCTATTATGCTAGATATTAACAATCAAATGCCCATCAAAAAGAAATTTGATTAAATACAGAGGATTACTGTGCAAGATATGTGTTGATATTCAGTATTCTCTAGTGCTATATTAAATTAAAAAATCAAAGCCACAAAATAGACTGTTACCACATGATGCTGTCCACATGTGTTTCTAAGTAAAGCTGAGTATTAGCAAGGTTCTACAACTTTATTTCTAGAAAGATCCCTAACAACAATGGTAGCCCCTAAAGAGTGAACTGGCAGGCGAAGAGATGAGAATCAGTACCCTGTTTCCTAACAGTGAGATATAATATCAACAACAACAACAAAAAATCCAGTCAACGTCTCTTAAGGAAAAATACCTTTCATTATCAAAAATTAAGCAGCAGGACTAAAAAATTACAGTGTCAGTAGACATGCCAACATAGAAAAGAAAAAATAATGCCATGCAGCCCCACCAACTGACAACTAATGTCTGCCAAGAGTTAGTCTCTCTAAGCTATGAGCCCCCTAATTTGTTACCTGATACAACTGGTCAGCACGGAAACCACACATACACAAACAACAAAAGCAGACTCAGCAGTTTACATATGTGTGTGATATATACATATACATGTGTGCGTATATATACATATATGTATCAATAATAACCAAAGAAAATGAATCTATCACTTTGAGAGTAGGGGGACGTGGGAGAAATTGGAGTAAAGGGACATGAAAGGGGCTTGAGGGTAGAGAGAAAGATGGAAATAATATAATTAAGCATTTGACTTGAAATATATTTAACCATTGCCAGGATGGGG
>CM053747.1:16727549-16739608 GCA_028658305.1 Pachyuromys duprasi | reverse complement strand
GGAACAGCCACAGGAACCATGCTACTATTTACAGGGGGGAAAAGCTATAGTATACGGAGCTCCATAAATCAATATATGTATATAGGTTTAACAGTTCTTTCTGATCTAGGCTGCTGCTACTCCTACCAAGAGCTAAAAACCACCAAGAAGAACCCCAGTACCATACACAAGACAGCTGAGGCTGTCGAAGAGATTCTCAAAACATGCAGCCTATTGTTGCTGCCCTTGGTTGCCCACCAGAGGGGGAAGTTAAGTCCCTACTGCTGAAGGCATTATTCACTTCTGAAACAGGTCCCAGAAACCCCTGACCCAGAAGTGGAAGCCTTCTCCCCAAGAACTAGCCTTCATGGTAACAGAAAGCACCCTACAGGCTTCCAAAGGAGGGAGGCAACCAACAGCCCTAACTATGAACTACGCTGACAACCATCATGACATGATAACCCAAAGAGTGCAGTAGTCGCATATGTACCCTGGTGGTAACCAAAGGCTCTCTAACTGAACTTAAGATCAATTTGACAAGCAGACATTGTCTGGTACTGGAAACCTAGCTGACTACTCAGTGCTGCTGTAGTCTGGTTACTGGAGGAGAACCTACATCCATTGATTTACTAAAACAACACAATCTCTAACAACAATCTATTAACGTTCTCCTTATACCCACAGATAAGGTTTCCCTTCTGAGGGAAATTTCTCTTTACAACAGAAGGGTCCTCCTTGCTTAGCTTCTTTAGGTGTACAGATTTTAGTATGATTATCCTATATTATCTGTCTAATATCCACGTATAATTGAGTATACACTATGCGTGTCTTTCTGCTTCCCACCATTTGCCTGCAAATTTCATTATTTCCTTGCTTTTAATTGCTGAGTAGTATTCCATTGTGTAAATGTACCACAATTTCTGTATTCATTCCTCAAACAGGATAGACCTCAGAAGATGGAGAAAACAGGGAACAGGGCAAGAGCCTACCACAGCAGGCCTCTGAAAGATCTGCCCAGCAGGGTATTAAAGCAGGTGCTGAGACTCATAGCCAAACTTTGGGCAGAGTGCAGGGAATCTCATAAAAGAAGGGGGAGATAGTAAGGCCTGGAGGGGACAGGAGCTCCACAAGGAGAGCAACAAAACTAAAAATCTGGGCCCAGGGATCTTTTCTGAGACTGCGACTCCAACCAAGGATCATTCATGGAGATAACCTAGATAACCTAGAACCCCTGCTCAAATGTAGCCCATGGCAACACAGTGTCCAAGTGGGTTTCCCTAGTAAGGGGAACAGGGACTGTTTCTGACATGAACTCAGTGGCTGGCTCTTTGATCACCTCCCCCTGAGGAGCGGTGGGGAAGCCTTACCAGCCCACAGAGAACAATGCAGCCAGTCATGAGGAGACCTGATGGGCTAGAGTGAATGGAAGGGAGGAGGACCTCCCTATCAGTGGACTGCGGGAGGAGCATGGGAGGAGATGAAGGAGAGAGGTTGGGGTTGGGAGGGGCTTACGGAGGGGGCCACAGCTGGGATACAAAGTGAATAAATTATAATAAATTAAAAAATTAAAGGGGAAAAAAGAAAAAAATTGTAAGAGCCAGAAGATCAGGAAGGTTGCTATAAGCTTGTGTCTCCTAGTAGTAACAGATGCTACATCCAAAAAGTCTCGCCAACATAGACTACCCAAACATGAGCTGAACAAGGACACCACTGGACATGCCAAAGTGATTGAGGAAACATCCACAGAGGCCTCAACCCTACACCAAGAACTACACGCAACCGAGGAAAGCTGCGAACAGGAGAGATGCTCTTCTCTAGGGAAAAGCACACCAACTGGTTGTCCAGTGCCAGTCAAACATGAAAACATAAATGCAAGTAACATCATATGGACTCAACAAGTTTTACTTAGGGATGCATCTGTATATACATACATTTATATGCCCATAACAACAAGAGTTATTTTTTAAAAGCGGCAGTCATTTGAAGGAGAGTGGAGAAGGGCACATGGGAGACTTGAAGGAGTAAAGAAGAAGAAATGTAATCAAATTATAATCTTGAAAATAAAAAAATTAAACAAATATATGGGCAGCATAAAAAGTAACAAAATAAATTTTGATAACTAAGTTTTTTAAATGAATAAAAGGTGCTGGAAATGTAGCTCAACTGTACTTCCCCAGTGTGCCGGAAGCCCAGGTTTCAACCTCGAGTGCTATGTACACAGACAGTGCTCAGCCTGAATCCCAGCACTCTGAAGGCAGGGGCATCACAAGTTCTAAATCATACGTATTCTCAGGTACCAGGGCTCTGTAGGCATCCTGAGACACTGAGACCCTGTCCTAAGAACAATGACAGGCCACTTATAACTCACCTACCTGTAGTCTGCTTCCACAATAGTCCCTGAGTCTATGAACACGGGGTGCTGAAAAGACTTCCTTCATATGCAGGTATCAACTGGGCTGACACTTCAATGTGTAGAGGAAACCAGAGATTAAGGTGTTTTTCAATATCCGGTTTTCATAGTTTAGGGACTTATGGGCTGGCAAGATGACTCTGGGTAAAAGTGTTTATTGAACAAGCCTGACAACCTGACCTCACAGCCCACAGGGAGGAAGTCAACCAACTCCTGAAAGGCTGCCTCTGACCCCCGCATGCAGGTGTCCACACTTCTCCTTGCACAGTGAACACACCAATAATAATAACAATAATAAAAGAATTGCAACTTTTTTTATTTATCAATCATGAGGCCAAAACCCAAGAATTTCAATGAATAAAACAGACAGAAATGTCTTCCTTGCTTACACTAAGGAACATAGACTCTAAAAAGCTATCTTGATTAGAAGTTTAAGAAACTATTCATGGCTAAAAACAGACAGTGGCAAGAGGGGGCAAAGGAAGAAAAATCATTTCTCCTGTGTGTATAACAAATCAAAGTGTCTAAACTCCCTCCCCCAAAGGAAAGAGCCTGGTGTGGAAAAACTGGGGAGTCCCTATCCAAGAGATCAGGAGAGAGAAGCGTATGGCAAACCTATTAACCAACAGAATACAGTAATCTCTGTTTTAAATATTAGGAACGTGTAGTTAGTATTGTCTCTCTGTGGACTCTGTTTCATAAGCCACTAGCCTTCTTGGACCAGTACAGCCAAGCAAAGATTTCTTGAGGTATATCCTAAAAGAAGAAAAATTAGCTCAGTTCTTTAGCCTACCGCTTCTGGAAACCTATTCTAGAAACAGTACTTGCTAAAAACAATGGAAGGAGCCTGGGCTGTAGCTCAGTGGCAAACACTGGCTTACTGTGTACAAGGCCTGTCTGTGGTTCCACTTCCCAACACTCCAGAGGAAAGAAAATTACACATGCGTGTATATCCATAATTATTGTACTGAAACACTAAAATTCAAAATGTCAATATACGCTCCCAAACTGTTACTTTTGGTACCACAACTGAGTCAAACACATATTAACCCAGAAAAGAACGATCAGCTGGGCTGGGGGGACACAGATGTGTAAAGTGCTTGCTGTGTGGGACTGAACACCTTAGTTCAGCTCTCCGTATAAAAAGTCAAGAACTCTGCAGTGAGGGGTGGGGCTGGGGTGGACAGCCATAAGCTGAGGCCTAGATCACCGACCAGTCTAGCTGAAAGGGTGAGAGACTCTAAAAGAAAAAGTAGAGAAGACACCTGACGTGAGCCTCAGATGTGGCTGAAAAACTACTCACTTCTTAAAGAGCAATCACTTTAGGAGCATGAAAAATGGCTCAAGGCTAAAAGTCCTTCCTGCTCTTCAGAGGACCCAGGTTGGGTTCCAGGAACCAAGGGTCACAACTGCCTGTAACCCCAGTTCCAGGAAACCCTGTACCAGCTTCTGCCTCTAACAGTACCTTCACGCATGTAATGGGCATACATACACTAAGGACCACATGTGTACACATAAAATAAAATAAATAATAAATCCTTTTAAAAACTAAGCAGTCACTCTAGTAACCAATGCTAGATACTCAAAATTATTTTAAAATCACTATTAAATTCTGTTTACAGATTCTATTCAGTAAGTGACTTTAAATACATACAATGTTTAGAATAATGAGAGTCAGAAAACACGAATCTTTCCAAATACCAAATTAATTTTCAAAGGAAGCAGAAATGACACTACTGAGACACTCAAGAGAACCCAACGTAAACTCTTACAGAATTTCCAAGGAAGTGAAAGAACGTTCAGAACAACAAAGTCACTGTGGGATCTCATTGCTTTGTACATTTTTACACTTTTCTCTTTATTATTATTATTTATTAAAATTTACTCACTTTGTATCCCAGCTGTAGCCCCCTCCCTAATCTCCTCCTGGTCCTACCTTCCTTCCCTCTTCCCTCCCATGCCCCTCCCCTAGTCCACTGACAGGGGAAGTCCTCCTCCCCTACTATCTGACACTTTCCTATCAGGTCTCATTAGGACTATCTGGATCCTCTTTCTCTGTGGCCCACTTAGGCCACCTCGCCAGAGAAAGATAATCAAAGGGCTGACCACTTTGAGTCCATGTCAGAGACAGCCCCTGCTCCCCTTACTATGGAACTCACATGGAGACTGAGCTGACCATGAGCTACATCTGAGCAGGGCATCTAGGCCCTCTCCATGCATGGTCCTTGGTTGATTCATCAGTCTCTGCAGGATTCCCTGAGCCCAGTTTTTTTGGTTCTGTTAGCCTCCATCTGAAGCTCCTCTCCCCTCCAGGTCTTTCTATCTCCCCCTTCTTCCATAAGATTCCCTGCCTCTGAAAGATTATAGCCATTAAAGTTATCGAAGGAGATGGTGAGACTCATAGCCAAACTTTGGGCAGAGTGCGTGAAATCTTATGCTTTGTACTTTTAATGATGTAGCCTTTATTAAATGCCCATTATGCCAGGTACAAAAGAGCATTTTATGTGGTTAGCCCTCATTCCAATGCAGGCAGTCCTCATTCCTCTGCTGTGCTTGTTACAGATGATAAGAAGAAAAAAAGAGAAAAAATCACCTTATAGTCACATCTCATTTATGTCCTGATTGGTTTATCCAAATGGCTGATGATAAGCTTGAACAGTTTTAACCCTGGGTTATTGAGGTCAAGGGTTAAGTCTACATGTGGGAGAATCCAATCAGCACTGTTGAAAGGCCAGACCACAAGCTTAGCTTCAGTCCGCCACCTGTAAATGTCTGCAGCTGATCAGTAACTGGGCAAAGCCCACCATCTGCATATGAACAGCAGCCCAGCAGCCACAACTGACCAGCATGTGCCTAGAACTGCCAATTCCATAGCATCTCTTGCTATTTGACTCCACTGTAAAGTGATTATTTGATTTAATATCATACCTCAAAATGATGATCAATCAACTCAAAGTATTCTTGAAGGGGCATGCATCCAGAAAATGAACATGCAAAATCTTTGATTCCTTGTTTTTCAAAATATTCCTGAAGGCGGAGGATGAGTTCATTTGTTATGAGCCAAAGATCTTCAAATTGTTCGCTCTGAATGCGGTATCGTTCTAAGAAAGAAAGACAATGAAGGGAAAGTACTCATTAACACATGATTACCGACTGAAACTGGATAAGCCATCCAGCAATATTGCCATGAACGTTAACTGAAAAATAAAGACATCTTTTTGGTAATGTAGATATGATATGGCTTCCTAAAACACATGTCTGCTACTTTGTTGCTGCTTTCTGCATCAACTATTTAACAATTTCAGATGTCCTTCCAGGAGAGATGGCCAGAGACTGGCTGAGCACACGCTTCCTTATCACGTGCTTAATAGTAAGTAGAATTAAGCAACCCAACTGTGGTCCAGCTCTCCACTTGAACAATAGACAGCCATTGAAAAAGTACAGTGTGGTAATGCTAGTCTACTTCTGAAAACTGGGGTGAGGTAAAGTGTATTCTACACAAACCACTAGAGTCAAAATCAAAGTTCTTTCTTTCTAATAGTTTCTCAATTTAAAAGGAGGTTTATGCTTGATGCTTCCTTAAATTGAAAAGAAAATCATGTTTTCCTTTATTCTCTGAAACGTAAGCACCAAAAGTTCCCATATGTTCTCTGGTGATGACACTGTGATGATGAGGCCAACAATGACGGTGGTGATGATGGGAACAGTAGCGATGACATCACTAAGGTCGATGCAGAAGGACAGCAGCTATGTGCCGAGCACTGGGGTTGTACCAGTTTCTTATTATGAAAAGGAAAACAAAGCACACAGAATGCCAGCGACTCAACCAAGGACCAGGAAATACATTAAATGCCACAGTGAGAATTCATACCACATACATTGTTCTTTACCTATTTTAATTTTCTTATTCTTCAGGGTGAAGCTTGATCTTATCTACCCCATAATAAGCCTTGTTTTTTCTACCCCGAACAGAAGGCCAGCACACACCAGGCTCTGTCACAACCATGCTGTCAGTTAAACTTCAACTGTCTCACAGGGTAAAAATGCTATCCACATTTTAACAAAAAATAAACCCAATCTCAGAAGAGCTTAAATAATTACCAAGGTTATCCAGCCAGTTATGTATGAAGAAGAGAGTGAAATTCTAATTACTAACACACAAAAAAACTAACCAATGATATTAACTCTATGACAACGTTACATCTATATAAATGTACACAGGCTCAATGTGTCTACTGTTCACCATGCATCTAACCACAGAGCTTTAACCTCCAAGATGATTACATAAGCTCCCTTGAAAAATCTCAGAAATTACAAATTCTACTTGATTCACCATTAACTATTTATACTATATACAATATTATAAGGAAAGAAATATTACAAGCATTGGCAAGATAAGGATTATTTTAGCCTTTCTGTTCACAATATGTATAGACTGGGGTAAAATCACACACACACACACACACACACACACACACACACACATGTGAAGCGTTTCTTATGATTTTCCATAGTACCCTGGAAAAGACTTTAAGTATTCTACATGACCACACTTGGTTTTAAGACTTAGTTTTATTAGCAAACTCAGAAAGATAGACTCTTTCAATCCCCCTGGCCATCTTCTTTTTCTGCTATATATGTGTGTTCCTTTCCTCTTGTTGAGATGCAATATAATGACAAAAAGAAAGTTAGGCAGGAAAGGCTTGTTCTATCTTACAGTGTCAGATGGGATAGAGTCCTTCAATAGTGGAGAATGTATGGCATGGCTGCAGACACTGGAGGAAGCTGGTGATCACATTTTTATCCACACAAGGAGGGAGGGAGGGAAGGAGGGAGAGAGAAAGAGAGAATAAGCAGGAAGTGGGGCAAGGCTCTAAACCCTCAAAGCCTATCCACAGTGATGCACTTCCTCCAGTGATGCTTCACCTCCTAAAAGGTCCCTAATCTCCCATGACAGCAACACCAACCGTGGGTCAAGTATGAACAAACAAAGGCACCTCTGGGGCCATCTCATATTTAAACCACCACAGTAGGAGTGAATAATACTGTGTATGCCTGCCACCCTCCACACCCAATGGCTGGTCTACTCTACTGTGATCAGAGTTCGCAGCTGCCACAGGTTAGTGTGGACACCACGCCCAGTAGCTTTAAGGATAACTCGTCTTCAGGCAGCATGGCCACCCTGCCAATGCCTCCTGCAGCTTCTCCAATGCAGGTTTCTCACATCTTGGCTTCCTCAGCAAGGCTAGCCAATGATGTCTCTAGCTCCCACCTCACCGCTTTTGCACCTCAAATAAAAGTAGTCATTGTCCCTCAACTGCATCAACTCCTGGATTTGTGCATCTACGCTGTCAAGAGCCCAGAACGTTCTTCTCTATGGTCATAAGAAGGTCATTAGGGAAGACCTTCCATTCAAGGTGAAAGAGGTTGAACCAGATCCTTCATCACTGCCAGCTTCTGTGACTTGTGCCCTAATGTGCTCATTTCCTTTCATGTGTATGTATCTCTTCATTAAATGTATGAAGTATACTTGGCAGGCTGGAGATGTAGGTCGATTGGTAAGGGCTTGCCACGCATACACAAGGCCACGAGTTCAATCCCCAGAATTGTATAAAACAGAAGTGGTAGCTCACACTGTAACTGTAAAAGATGACGTAGGAGCGATGAAATGGTTCAGAGAGTGGAACCCTTGCACACAGGCATGACGATCTAAGTTTGGTTCCTAGATGCCACAAGACAGTCACAGAGAACCAACCCCCAACAGGCACTCTCTAATCTTAACATGTCAGCAAGCACATGTATGTGCATGCATACATAACACAAAGGAACAGACAAATTAATTAACTAATGATAAAGTAATATGAACGACCTGCGGCCAGTTTTTTAAATGGACAAATCAGATTAACGAAACCCTCTTTATAAAGTGAAGTAACACAAGACCATCTTTAATTGACAGTCTCAGGAAGTTTCAAGTGAACAATAGCAGCAATGGTGAAAGTAGTATTAAAAGTTGAAGTTTACCCAGCACCTACAGTGCTAGGAGGAAGTTAATGCTACAGTGTACTAGGAAGTTAATACAGCTCTTTAAGGAACTATTTCATGTGATTCATGTATTACCTCACTATTTTATTGCCATCTTATAGGTTTAAATTTTTATTATCATTTTATAGATGATTAATAATTATCAATAGTCATTCAAATAATAAGCTAGAGGTAAAATCTAACTACTTTTCTGAATCTGAAGTGCACATTCCTAAGCACTGGGTACAGAAGTCTTGGTCCTGAGGTGGAGGGAATGGCTTCCGAGCAGAACAAGCCAGCCGTGGGCCAGATGAGAGGAGGTGCAGAAGAGTACCCCTGGATGGCAGCAGCACTAAACCAGGGTCCAACCATTCACAGGGAAGTTTCTTCCTGAGGCTCAAACCCAAGGCCTCATGCACACATCAGAAAGTACCCTATCACAAACTCACATCTCCATTTATCTGTTTACGTTTTATTATTTTTGAGCTGGAGTCATACTCCTAGCTGACCTAGAGCAAACACTGTAGCCCAAGGTAGCCCTAACCTACTGATCCTCTTGCCTCAGCCTCCCAAGAACCTGGGATGAGTGGTCTGAGCCACTAAGGCCAAGCTCGTACACAGAGATCCGCAAGGCTTGGTAAAAAGTTTCAGTGTTAAGCTGCACATAGCAGTGAATGCTCTGAGCACAGCACTCAGAGAGCTGAGCCAGGACAGCCAAAGCTAGCCTGGCCTATGTAGTTCCAGATAAGCTTAGGTTACACAAGAAGACCCTATCTCAAACCAAAACATGACATTTGGACAATATAAATGCAGAGGGGTTTAAGATGACGGGTGGTGGGATCATTGTGTCTTTCCCTCTGCATGCTTTATTACAAAAGCTTCCCAGAAGAAAATGAATTAGAAAGAAGCAAGGAGGAACTTACAGTTAAGACATTATAGCCAGGTGAGAGACAGCTGTGCTGTATGGAGCAGTTACTGTGCCATGATAAAGAAGGCCCTACGTTCTCAGGCCTTATAATCTGAACTAGTGCAAAAGCCATCACCCCTGCAATTAAATAACTGATACAGTCTTCAGATTCTCCATGCACACGGAGGGGAAGACAGTACAGTTCACAAGGTCCTTATAGGAGATGGATGCGCGGCCAGACTTACACAGACACAATTCATCTTTAGGCTGCTAAATGTGCAAAGATGCCACTGTCCAGAGAAAATGAAAAGCCCAAATGTAAGTAAAATCCCATGTGCCTGATAGGTACTCCATTGTAATTGTCACCAAACAACAGAGATATAAAAGCAAAACACTTAAACACGTTTTATATGCAACTTTATGGTTATTTCTTAGTGTCATTTTTTCCCGATATATGTATCAGCATACACATAAGCAGAAAGAACAAAACTTCCTGCAACAAAAATACAGAACTGGGATGTAGAAAGATAAATGATATTCTTAAATTGCCTTTTTTTTCAAATTAGCAAAAGTCAACAAAAGAAAATATGAGTCAAGGACCTACAATGCACAGATTTAGCTAATAAACATTTCTTTGGTGTTCATACTCCAAGTGTGTAATGTTTCACACAAAGACTTTCCACATATTTTTTATAGTAAAGAGAAATGCAGCTTTCTGTTTATAAGCTAGGATAAAAGAGCTAGTTTTTAAAATGTGCTCTCAAAATACTAATAATCAAAAGAGTTGCCAAAGTGGACATTCGATTTGTTTATCGCCTTTCTTTTGCATCCTGTAACAGCACTCAGTGGAAATGGCCACTTCAGCTTCCAAATAAAATAAATGTGGACAATCAGACCCCAGCAGACTGCCACTGCACTCTCCCAAACAGTGGAGAAAATGGTGTATTTAATTAAGCAGACCACAGAATACCACACCAGACCCTACCCATGCCAGATCATCTGAATTTCATCAATACAAATACAGTTTACATTAAATTACAAGCAATGCATGCATATAATTATATAATTTGGAAAACTCTTAAGAATAAAGCAGATGAATACTCTTAAAATTGGAAAAATGATATAAACAATTTCAGTATATGTAAGTTTAAAATTGTAAATACATAACTTTTTCAATATTTATAGAAACTATGAAGGTACATCTTTATCTACTTTTCAAAATGCTTTTGAAAGCAAGATTTGCATTATAAACAAATTGTCCCCATAGTTGAAGAAGCTGCTAAATATTAACTGATGAATCACTACCCCCACACCACTCACTGGGTATAAAATAGACATCAGATGAATTCAGCTCGGATCATTATAATCATTAATTGCTCCTAAACTGTTTGGCCTCGCTAAAGGACTGTCACAGAACCCCTACTGTATGAAGGTGCAGGCACTCAGGAAAATTCACTATGTCTAAAACCCTTACACATCTGCCAACATTTGAAGGTATCTCTCCTACTTCCTACATTGACCTTTACCTAGTCCTCCTGCTTATTCCTCAAGATCTTTACAACATCTCCAATAGACCCTATCTCTTTTGTCAGCATATCAACATTTGATTACTAATTCTCCTCAGCCATCTGTCTCTGCTTTTGTAATCCATGTGTTCTGCTGGGATGTACTGGCCTTATATCTAACCAGTGACTGACATCAAAGGCCTACTCTGCCAAGATGGATTGAAGCAAGACTTGCATGCCCCTTGCTTCAACATACTTAATTAGCAAGTTTAAAGATCACATGTGCTTTCTTCTGCAAAGTGAATAAAGAAAAGGCACCTTCAAGCTCGACTCACCTTTGCATGCATGTCTATGATTCTTCTACCATGCCCAAAAGCATGCTAATTAAAGTGGGAAAGTGTAGGACTTCCCAACTTAATTTTATTCCATTTGTTCTCCCTTGGGGCATTTTCTTGATTAATGATTGATGTGGGAGGGCCTGGCCCATGACAGACAGTGCCATCCCTGGGAAGCTGGTCCTGAGTATATAATAAATCAAACTGATCAAGCCATCAGGAAAAAGTTAGCAGAAGCACTCTTCTGTGGCCTCTGTTTCAATTCTGGCCTTCAGGATCCTGTCTTGAATTCCTGCCCTACAGTCCTCAGAGATGGAGTATGACCTGAGAGCTATAAACCGCTTCCTCCCTAAAGTACACTCCTACAATGTCAACAAAACAGGTTGCCATCCTAGGTGCACGGCTCTTGTCTGTCACACCTAGCCTGCATCACTTGCACCCTTGGCAAGCTCTTGGTGTGAACGGTGCCCTAAGATGCACATCTCAGCAGCAGTAACAGCGCAATTCTACTTACGAGAAGTTCTGGAGGCCAGGAGAGTCACTCGAGCTCCTCCTAGGAGGCGAAAACCTACTACGTTCGCCTGATCTTCGTCTGACTGGTTGGCAAAGTCTGCAGAGAAAGGAGGAAATAATCATCTGCGCAATCACAAAATAAACACTAATGTTTAAAGTAGAAAGCTTACTTAGGTAAGTTTTGCATTATTAATATCTAAATTGCACATATGAACCATATTGGCTGATCTGCACAGCATCTTCCAATTGCTCAAATGTCTGCCCCACAAGAATACTATGGAATGATTTCATTATCCTTTTTTTTTCCCTGTAGTTGAGTCCAGGTGTGAGGCTGAACATGCACAGGATAAACCTAGGGGAAAGCAGCACTGCAGAAAGCAAATAAAGGT
>CM053747.1:16682601-16727049 GCA_028658305.1 Pachyuromys duprasi | reverse complement strand
ACCTGAAAGATAGGAGTAAAAATACAGACATCGGTATCTTAGTGAAGTACTGACAGAAACAGAAAGCTCAAAATATCTACTCTACTTGGTGGGTTCACACACTAATTTCTTCGTTTCTCTGTAGCGGAGTCAGTGGGCACTTACAAACAGTAAAAACAGAACCAGTCAGAATGTGGCTACATGACCCAAGCCAGAGCCTTGAAATTAGAAATATATTTCGTCAAGATGACTGAGTTGTGTGGCTTAATCCCCACTGAATATGGAAGTGCTTTTCTGTCCCCTTCCCTGCTAGGACAGTAAGAGAGCATCAGGAATGCTGAGCCTACTGATAGAGGAGGTAACTGAATGCCTTTTCAGATGATGTGAGCATGCCTGTCATTCTCCTCAACATAACCTATTACCCTTCAATTCTTACCTAGTTTGTATTTTGTTCATAACCAACAGATGTGAAATTTACTTCTGGAATCCTAGATGCAAATTATAACTGGTATTTCTTCAGAAAGGTCCCTGGGTATCACTTCCTGACATTCTGTGAGGATTTTAGGAGCATATGTATTTGTACTTAATAATGTGAAATGTTTTGAGTCAAAGTATTATGGTAACACGATCTAAGATACTGTCCAAGCCAAAGCTATCAATTCCACAACACACATAAAAAATTACAAAGCACTCCTTTGCTAACTTTAAGGCAGTTTCTACACATTATGTATACCCCCAGATTATTAAAATGGAGCCATATATAGGTTTCTATTATAATAAATAAGTTAAAACCCTGGCTAACGGATGCAGAGTGGAAAGGACAAAACCTGCTTCTGTCACTTAAACTTTAAATGAATAATACAACAAAAGTGCTTCAGCTTCAGACTGCTCCATACACCAAGGAAACAACCTTATCCACGCTTTCAACTAAATTCTAAGTTAACTGTTTAACCAAACACATGTAACCTTCGCTCAAGAGAAACAAAAGAGAAATTGAAATAAAGACTTTTCCAGTGTTGCTCTTGGAATAGTTCTGAACCTGCTGAAAAGCGTGATTGGCCCCAATTCTTTGCACCATTGGTGCTTATCTAAGCTGTCAACTACATTCTAAGTTAACTTTTCAGACAAACTTTCTTCAAAAACTGCATCCTGGCCTCTACACATTTGTACCAGGCACCTGGACTCATGGTTTAAAAATTAGGAATGATCAACAGCACTGACTTTGTGTTAGACTAAAGAAACTAGTGAGTGTGCAAGGTTTCAGGAACAGAAACAGGCGGAAGAGACGGCTCAGGGGATGAGAGCGTTGGCTGCTTCCTCCAGGAGGACTTGGGCTCAGGTCCCGGCAGCCACACTGCGGTTCACAAGTCTCACTCCAGCCCCGGGGAGTCTGGTACCTTCTTCTCGTCTCCTCGGGCACTGCATACATGTGGTGCCCGGACACACATTCATGCACAACACTCAATGTGCATAAAACAAAAAAACAAAACAACAACAACAATTTTTTTAAAGAAAAAAAAATGAAAACAGACTGTCAACACTAACTGGCTCGAGAGGGAAAATACATTAAGTAGAAGTCGCACGTCACTGAGGGCAGTGACAGTGTGACACGCCAGGGCAATGTCTACAGGAGCTAAGGTTTGTAAAGGTCTCCAGAACTTCTGTTTTACTGTGGGAGCTATAAGCCCATTCCATAGGACATTTGGAAAAGAATTTTGAGAAATTGTGACACTGTTATTTAAGATCTTGATTATAGCTATTTTTGGTGGACATACATATGTGCAGGCAAAACATGCATAGCATAAAATAAAAGTTTTTAAGTAAAGAATTACATGTATTAATGGACTTTCCAAGCTTTGTGTGATAGCACACACTGTAATCCAAGCTTTGGGGGTTTAGACGTAGAAGGATAAGAAGTTCAAGGTCATCCTTAGTTAAAAAGCAACTTTGAGACCAGCCTGGGCTACATGAAACCATACTTCAACGAAAAAGAAGAAGAAAGAAAAATTAAAATAAAGACTCTTTCAGTGTTGTTCTTGGAACCATTTTGAATCTGGTTTTTAAAAGCCTAATCGGTCCTGACTCTTTGTACCATCAGTGACACTTCCTCTACGCTGTTGGCAAAAACTGTATCGCTGCCCAATTCAACTCCGGAACTTAAGCTGAGAGAAAAGAAATGGTCATCATTCATTTGATTCAGTATCAGTCTAGTCATTCCTCAGTCTGACTTTGCTGTATAGCATTTTTAATTTTTAAGCAAATATAATCACCTCTCTTTCAGATGCTTCCCTTCCATAACCCACCAGAGGAAATGGAGAGTAGCAACTACCGCAATGCAATTAATCATAAAATCATTTATCAATCAGAGAGAAAATTTACATTAAAACCACTCCTGAATGAGCAATTCTTCCAATACGAGAATTCTAATTACACCTGGCACACACACATGAGCCCAGGATCACTTTCAAACAGGAAGCTAAAAAGTGCTTAAGAAAAAAAAGAGCAGCGTGTGTGTGTGTGTGTGTGTGTGTGTGTGTGTGTGTGTGTGTGTGTGTACATACATATATCAGAAGATGGAAAGATGCCCCATGCTGGTGCATGATAGGATTAACATAGTGAAACCAGGTTCCCTTAAGCTTAACCACGTAAGTAAGTATATGGTAGTTTATAATCTTTAAATTTAAATTGTACCAGCTACATACACTGTTGAGAATTAGAATTTAAATAGTATTAGTTTTTTTGCTAACTAAATTTTAATTTATCAAGTAAGTTTCATATTGTTAATATATCTACTATATTATTAATTAAGGCATTTCTCACATGAACATGTTTACCTTCAGGTCTCATGATATCACAAGGTATGTGACTGAAGCTGTTTGCATCATCATCAAGACTCTACTAGTATGCCAGTTACAGAGGTGCATGCCTTTAATTCCTGCACTCAGGAGGCAGAAGCAGGCAAAGCTCTGTGAGTTTGAAGCTAGCCTGATCTACATAGTGAGTTCCAGAACAGCCTGGCCTGCATAGTAAGTTCCAGGACAGACAGGGCTATCTAGAGAGACCTTGTCTCAAAAAAGAAAAAAAAAATAGTATTGAGCAAACAATACCATTTTAACAGTGGTTTAGATATATCTATTTAATTATTACTAGCTGATGGGTATTATTATCTAAAACTTTTCTTAATAAGTATCTTTAATAAAGACAATCTGCTGTGTTAAATCTATATATCTAAGGGGAAAAGTAAATTAAGAGATACTTAAATGTCTATTGTGTACCCTGATACCGTGCAATTCAAAGGTGAGTCATGTATTTCTACCCTTAAAAAGCTCACACCTATTGGGAAGTATAGGAAACAAACTAAAACTGAGCACAGCCAGGAAAAATGACTAACGAGCCTGACTCAGGCAAGTTCATCTTGGCCAGACCAGTCTTCCAGAAATTCTGAACAAGGCAAGAGACAGTCCTCAGTAGCACACACAGAACTCTCATCAGACACAAGGGCCAGCCTATTTGAGCATGCAGAATAATACTTAAAATGAACTGGCATGTTCCTTTTTTTGTTCTTTATTCTTTAATTGGGATAAAATAATATAATACTGAACATGAACTAATGACTTTCAGCGAAAATTTGCCAATGACAATTTTGATATTTCTCAAAAAAAAAAAAAGGCATTGTGGGGCTGGAGAGATGGTGTATCACTGAAGAGCACAAACTGTTCTTCCCAAGGACTCCAGTGAAGCTCCCAATGCCAGGCAGTACACACCTAACTCCAGCTGCAGGGGATGCAAGCCCTCGTCAGAACTCGGGGGAACCTGCGCTCACCCACCAACCTCGCACACACACACACACACACACACACACACACATAATTAAAAATCATTTTTAAAGTCATTATCACTTCAATTGTAATGATAACATTCTAGAAACAGGCACAGTGCCCTTCACAGTAAGACTAAGACATCGCACTAGCCTAAAGAAGTCTGTTAGGATTTAAGCTTTTGTAAATTCATTCATGTGGCAACGCCCACTGAGTTTAAATAAATTTTAGCCGAGAAATTCGTTTTCCTCTTTATCTTTTAACTTACCATCAGGATTCCGATCTATCCATTAGAAGCAATGCAAAGAGGAGGGAAAAGAAAGAACGTAAACTGATTATCTCTGGCAAAGCTACAACACGAGTTTGATACACATCTGTTTAAAACATAATTTAAGCCTTCAAGAACACCACACTTTCCTGTGAGAAAACAAAAGCCTATTTGAAGAGTGAACCCTAAGTAAATGAAATTCAATAATGTATTTATTTGTGCCTCTGTTCTCCAAAGTCTAGGAGGATATGACTCCAGTGTAAATGTGGTTTTAATAATTCAGCATACAATTGACATAAAAAACATTAAGTGATAATGCTGAGTGAAAATGTAAAAGCATAATATTAATATTTCCAGTTACTCTGCCTTAAGATAACTGTAGTGGATACCACTCTGGAATAATGCTCATTTGGGTTTTGAGGCTTGTCTTTTGTTCTTATTTTACACAGTTTTATGTTAACTTATAACTAATTTAAAACCAATAATTTATGATTTACCAATAATTTATGATTTACCAATAATTTATGATATTTTAAGATTTTATACTTGAGAAAGTAAATGTGACTATAATGGTAAAATGCAACATTATAAGCCACAGGGCCACTAGCTCATTTCACAATATTAGAATGCGTTTTAAACCGTCTATCTACAGGTGCTAGCCATTCTTTTTTTAAATTTACATTTCAACCAGCATCACTACTTGTCCTTGAATGTTAATGAAGGAATTGTGTAAATTAAGACATCAGCCATCTCTATAACCCACTCTGTAACACTATACCTGATTACTCAGATGTAAAGTTACTAATGATGAAGGATCTAGTCAGCAGCCAAACAGTTCTCACTTCTGTGTCTCAGAACTCAAAATAAAAATAACATTCAAAACCTCAACAGACTTTTCAGAAATAATCAAAAAGTCTATCATTTTCAGCCTTTTATCATGTTTTTACTTTTCATGAAATCAAATCTGTATTGACATAAAAGTGATTATACAGCCTCAAATTTTGAAAATTTGGGAAACAGATAAAGTGATCATTTCTGGGTACAATAAAATATTGAGATGATTTAAATCGGAGTAATTCACAAAGCAGATAAAACTAGATTTTTAAGATAGATACATATCTAAGTTACAAACTTTTATAAGAGGATCAATAACTGCCCATGCATAAACAAGAAGAGTCCCCAAAGAAAAAGATACCATGATGCGGTGCCAAGTCAGTTAAGCTTCAAAACACGAAGACTTTGGTTACTGATTTTTTTTTAACTATACAACTTTTTAACTGGAAAAATAAGCCTTAAGAGAAAACTGTCCAGAAATGTTTTCAAAATATAAATATGAAATTGCTGCAATATCCGATTACCAGCTCTGCTAGATTGAAACACGTTTGAAAGTATTACCCACTAATTTTTGTTTACTAAAAACCAACGGACGTCAAGCTATTACTATGAAATAATTACTACCCAGGAAAGGAAAAGACTATCATACCAAAATCAACCAAGTTCAAATTTATAACAAGCTAATCCCTCTCAGACCAGAGACAACCTAACACTGCCTGTTAAGTACAACCTCGTGATATCTAATATCTTGTATACTAATTTAAAAGCTTAAAATCTAAAAAAAAAAAATTGACTGGAACTCCAGATGGAAACATAACAGATCTATTCTTAAGTACTCTAACATGGAAGGTAAGGAGTTTCAGTTAGTAGTTTGAAAACTATCTAAAATTGAATAGTAGTTTAATGTTATAGTAACCTATGTTTTCCTCACTAATTCAGACCAGGTTTTTTGGTTTAAGTAAATGAAATCTGATCTAGAGAACATTTTTCTAGTGCTAATAAAACACATCATCTTTGCTGTTAAGTGAAAGGAGAGGACTGTACCCACAGAAATCAGATGAACACAGTTGCTATTAACACGGCACACGAAGTAATTGAAACAGTAATTACCAGCAGAACAGAACACTTCTGAAGTTGTGCGCTTTCCTGACTTAAACGCATAGTCATTTAGCTCACTCAGCAATAATTTAAATTTGTTTTAGAAAGTTGCGAATCACTGAGTTTTACCTGTTGGTCTGGAATACGAGACAACAGCATTTCCTTCTAATTCGGATGGTGTATAACTTCTCTTCAGGTAAACAGCAAATGTTACTATGCTGGTCATATCTGGTACTGTAGGAATACAAAAGTTCTGCGTAAGTTACACGATGGGGCAACTATTCACAATAACCAAGCTCTGCACAGCATTAACTGGGTGTCGGTATTTCAATGAGCACTTGAAACAGCCACTCTCAACACCCTCAAGAAAATGCTGAAGGTAGGTACCCTTATCTTCTCCATTTTTTAACTATGAGACCAGAAGAGAGAGGTGAAGACCAAGGCCACATCACTGCTGTGAGCCAGGAGCTCCACAGAGTGCCTACGACTCCTCCACCCTGCATCTCTTCACCCTGGTCAACTGGCAAAGAAAGGGAAGGAGATCACAAAGCGGCCAGAAAGCCTGGCGCAAGTCGTGCTCCACAGTGGCTGGAGCGAAGTCTGAAGGGGTCGGACGGAGATGACATGTTAGCAACTTTAGAGCTCACTCTGCCATCCTCGGCTGCTGTATGGCCTGCCAGCCTCTGTTACAGAGCCTCCAGAGCTTAACTAGGACAAAAAGTCTTCAGAATACTTCAGAACGATAAGAGGGACAGGAAGGCTCAGCAGCTAAAGGCACTTGCTGCCAAACCCAAAACTGGAGTGGTGGAAGAAAAGAGCTCACGCTTACAAGCCATCCAAACCATGGTAAGTACATATACACATGTATACTCATGGGCACACACAAACACAAAATACATGTTAAAAATTAAAATAATTATGTGTAAAAAAAACTTTAAAATAATATTTTAAAAACTTGTAAAATATAAATTGAAAATATCATTTAAAAAGGAAAAAAAAAAGCTAGGCAAGGTGGCACACTCCTTCTCCTTGAATCCCAGCATTCTAAGAGTTCAAGGCCAACCTGATCTACATAGTAAGTTCTAGAACAGCCAGGGCTATGCAGAGAGACCCTGTCTCAAAACAAAAAACAAGGAAGAAAGAAAGAAAAGAAAATTTAAGTTAAGTACAAGATCATTTTAAGTGGACTAATGGCAACTAATGGATGTAAAAGGTTCAAATGGGATTCTATACCAAGAACCCTTGATAATTACCATTTTATGTTATGTTTACTATTTTATATATTGCTATATATTCTATGTATAGTTTTACTCTCTATTTAAATTTTCAAAACAATCCTGTCATATAGATGTTATTATCATCTGTTTACTAGTTGAAATAACAGACTCTAAGTAGTTACTAAAATAGTTCACCCAAATAATGTATCAAGTAATATAGAAGTTAGAATTGAAATCTGAGCTAAATCCTAAATTCTATCTTCAAATGTTACTGACTCACTACAGAGGTCGGTAGGAAAACCATTAGAGTAAGACTTCCAGTGCTACAAACGTAGCTCAGCTGATAGAGTTTTTACCGAGTACGCATGAAACTTCAACCTACAACAATACACACACACACACACACACAAAGGAAAGCCTTCCACATTTTAGTATTTGAATACAATAGTAGATATATGTAGTTAAAGAATGCACTCAGAAATTCATAATCTAAAAATTATTCATCAGCTATGCACACTTGATACATCAGTGAATCATGCCATCACTGGTTTCCTGGGAAGATCTCAATGCTGCTATTTAGAAAAAAAAAAAAAAAGTACAGCCAAGGAATAACTGTTTAAAATCCTCACAGCACAGTCAGCATCAGGACAGACCAGACAAAAAGCTTACCTGCAAAGTCAAAGGCAAACTGGTCACATGTCGACGCTAATGGTGGCTGCACATAGACTGACAGTTTGACTTTTTGCAACACCACTCGGTTCTGCAGGGTAATCTGAGGACACACAAATTTGTAATCACATAAAACTTGATTTTGTCCAAATTAACAAACTACTACAGCCCACTAAAAGCATCTACAAGTGAACTAGGAACCTGGTGAGACACGAGTGGTTATTCTACAACAGAGAGCTCACAGCAGAACATGCATACTATCTAAAGGGTAGAAATAAGCCAAATTTTCATCTTGATGCACAACCAAAGCGTGGTCTACACCACAAAATAATATTCAGTGGAAAGAATGAAGCTGACATGTAAACTATAAAAAACATTATGCCAGGTTAAAAAAAAAAAACTAATCACAAAGAATCACATAGAGCATAATTGTATTTGCATAAAATGTATAGACCTCCTCCCCTGCAAGGCCCAGGAACCGCCTCAGAAGAGGGAGCAGAAACACTTTCAGCGCCAGAGCTGGGAGGGGCTGGGCAGGACTGCTGTGCCCATGAGCTCACAGCAGGTACGGTGACCTGCACTAGACCTCACTAAGATCAAGCCAGTCAGCACTCCAACATGGAGGGGAAGGGGCTCACAGGCTTCAGCCCTGGCTGAAGAGAAACTGACAGCTGGTGACCTCTGAGGCAGGAAGAGACAGTTTCCCTCAGGGATGTAGGGTGACCGTGCCGCACTGGATGGCCCCATTTCCAGGAGTATATGGGCAGCACAAACTGAACTCAGTGACTTATAGAAAACACAGACAGCAGAAGTTGTGGGTAAGCATCTCAGGGGGGACACAGGGGGAAGACGAGGTGAATGTGATCAACTAAACTGTATGAAATCCTCCACAAAGCAATAAAACAGTATAATAAAAACATGAGAGATGCCCCATCTCCAACCACTTTCCCCCAAAACCCTTATTTAAATATTCAGTAAAATAAATAGAACAGGCACCTCTACAAAAATTATATAAATTAACACTTGCTTCAAAATAAAAGAGATGAAGAGGGACAATTAATGGCTATTGTCACTTCTTTTAAGGGGAACAAAAGGTTCTAAAATTAAATGAGGGTATAGCTGTCCAAATCTGCAAAGGCGCTAGAGATCACTGTGAGCTGTGTAATTACATAAAGTGACAGCTTAGAGTATCAGAGAGAGAAAGCAGCTGTCCTCATCTGTACTGAAAAACTGCACAATGGCAGAAATGCGTTTGTTCTTTCCTTACACATACTTGCATGATTGTGGGTTATTTATCTTATCTAGCATCAGCACACTTACAACGAGCAATTACTCTATGATTTCCTCACTTTCAGGGATTTACAACACTCTAGGTCATATCAAAGAACTGCCTTCTCTTCTGTGGCTAATCAAAAAATGCTATGACGTAACCAGTTCTAGACGGTATCAAAGAATACGGGCGTTAACTACTACACTCCTGGGGGATTAAAATTCCAAACTGCTCATCTCACTTGGTGATGCTAAGAAATGCTACCCCTGTAAGAACCAAAAGCTAAGATCTGCAGGATAATAGTTTGCCCGAAAGATAGTGTGGGTGTGGACGGGAGGCCAGGAGGCCTCACCGTCTCCTGAGGAGGAGTGTGGGGAACATCAGACCCAGCATGTGCACCAGGGTGCAGTTCCACACGTGTCAGAGAGGGCATCAAATAATGAACACTGCCTTGCACAGCACATCTTCTCTCTGTGGTTTTGATTTCCTAAAGGTTTCAGCCTCTTGGAATTGTCTGTGTTAGATGTCATCATCTAACTATCAACAGACAGCGAATCACCAGTCTAAGTAGGGTCACTCAGAATGTCCGAAGGCATATTCTAGTGCTAAGACTCTTAAACCTCCTCAGGGGACCCTTGAATACAACCTGGAATCAGCAGCTGGTGGAAAACAATTCTTCCACGTGCTTCCTTAGCAGTTCAGTGTGGTTACAAGATTCATTACATGAGGTAGACACATAGCATTATTAACTGACATAATGAAATTATGTCTTTATCATGAAGAAACATAGTTTTGAGCTATCTCTTAAGTAAAAGGCATGCATTACCTGTCCCTCAATTATACAAATATGTTAATATAAAATATACAGAAGTGTATAACTGACATACAAACACTAGATACATAAAACTTAAGTCAGTAAATGTCATGTATTTAATTGATGTATTCTAAAAAACCTAAAAATAATGCAAACAAAAATGTTTTTGATATACAAAGAGAAAATTATAACACACAGCAAATAAGCAAACAATATATCGTTGGAGTTTTACTGCGAAAACCCTGTAATGTACAAGGAACCTGGTAAAGCAAAAACAAAACTTCCTTGGTGACGTCTGGCCATTTGGTCAAAATCCTGAAGGCAATTGTGGCAAGAAAAAGCTGTGTAAATGATACACATAAGCTTCTTTCAGACAGCTAGCTGGACCACTAAGTTAACAGACACAATTAGGTATTCTTCTTTTAACAATAACATAATGTTGCCTGCACACATGTAATTAAATACAATAGCCATAGTGGCTTTCTATACTCATAAAGCACGATTCTGAGTGATTTGTGTGTCTTATCTCATCTTCACAATCATCCTGCAAGACAGAAAACTGCAGCTTGGAGGTCTGAGTGGTTCTTCCACTGATTAAAAGTGTAACTGAATTGCTGTCTGCCAAAAGCCAGCAACAGTATTTCAATAACAAATAACTTTATAAATGAAAGGGTTCCCCTTTTTACACTTCAGAACTGAAGTGCAAAGGAAGCAGACAATGCGCCCAGCTCCACTCAGGCAGCGGGCACTACAGAGCTGGAAACTGCCTCAGAAGCATCTTGTAAGCATGAGAAGGAAAACTCCCCGGAGTAATAACAAACTGTGCGGAAAGAAGCAGACATCCTGACTTCGCTGGCATAATGGTGGCCGCTTAGACGGCAATCACACAAACTCACATTGTTACAAGAAGGGTGTGCCTCTGGCTTAGATGAACAAACATGATAGCTCCCACATCAGATTTACTGAATCCAACAATGGTCTAGGCACTTTCAAAGCACAAATCAAAGAGATACGACAAAAATAACTACAGTAACAAAGAATAGTTGTTTTTGAGCCAAAAAGTGAATTAAAGACTTGGCTAAATCATAAACCTCATATTTTAAAAGGAAAATAATTGTAGAATATTAGGGAGAAAATATAAAATGTTAATACAAGAATTTTCCATGCCATTTTCTGATTCAAGGAATAAAATATAATCCTTTGGAAATATAATACCAAATGTTTACCCTAGGTATATAAATACGACTGCCAGGCCAGGTATGAACAAGCACTCTGCCTGTTGCCTGGAACACATGGTCACGCATCATGCACACATACTCAAGGTAGCCACATCTTCATTCATTTGGAACGGATGGAAAACTTTTCTCAATTAACTGGATTTATTATGATGGAAACTTTCATGGGTATATATCTTGGCTGCTGCTGTTATAAAAGGCCATAAGGAGAGATTTACTGCAGAAATTTGTATAGAGACTGTCAGACAGGATCAGAAAATCAGCAGGTCTGCTGTGTAAGTCCAGCCCATGCCATGCGGCTGGGCACGTCATGGCCTCTACCTTCTACTTTTCTCATGGCAACAATGAATTGTGACTGAGACATTGTGAATTGTGACCGAGGCATGGTCAGTGTTGCTAAAGGAGAAGAGTTTCTCAGAAGTTGTGTCTTCACACTAAGGTGACTGATAGAAATGAAAGCCTAGGAAACGTGTGGGAGGGAAAGGGAGGTTCACTAATAGCAACACCTCCTGTTTGGGGGGCGGGGGGGAGGATGGAGACATATGCATTGTTATCTGATTCAGGCACAAGACTTCTCTTTACACTATCCAGTGAGACCGTTGACTATTCCATGATTGTGCCTGAACGATACCATTACACAGATCTGAAACGACCTCCCTGCACAAAAGTATAGGTCATTCCCACACCTTTTGCAGTTGCTTTTTTTTTTCTTAAGTGTTTGATTTCTTGCCACTAATGCCTTTCCAGAAGAGCCTGTGACTGGGGAGGGGATAGGGAGGCTGGAGAAAGACCACCCTTGTTTCCAATGGCAAAAATCCAACAAAATTAGCTTAGAAAACTGTGAAAAGTTTGGGCTCCCTTCAGCTTCAAGCAAAGATCCCCACACTTGGGCCACCCGCTGGGCCAGTGTAAGCGAACACAATTGGTAAAGCCTAGGACTTTGTCAAGTTTCTCCAAGGACAGCAGCCTATAATCTGAGCAAATAGAAGGTCTGTCCAAGTTTTGACTAAGCAAATCGCCAAGATCCACAACCTCTCCTAGCTTCTAAGTCTGGACAGTGATAAATATTTTCAGCTTAATAATGCGCTGACTGATCACCACACTTTAAGTGCCTTAAGAACATTCCACAGTTGAGTTCTAGCTCTGAAATTCTACAGTGACGGTATTGAAACTCCTAAGGAAAACTACATCATTCCTGTTCTATTTTTCCAAGACTATCAATTTGTCATTACTCTGTTTTATAGCTTATTCATATCATATTTTCTCGCCATAAATGCATCCACTTAAAGTCAAGTGTTTGGGAATTCTTTTAAAGACAATCATAAGCATAATAAAAGAATGCTTCTCTTAATATACATGCATTTCTCCAATAGCCCCTCTCAACCCATACATAACGCTACAATTGACTGATCTGTTACTGGATGGTAATAATACAATTTCTTTAAAAGACTGAAAAGTCTCAACTTTATTTCTAGAGAAAGGAGCTTAGATCAATCTACGGTCTTAAACAAGGAATAAGAAAGCCTAACACCTTTTTGTGTATATATCATTGTTTCCATAAATTCAATTTAATTTTTTTCTATTTGTGAAAGTAACTACGAAGACTGAAGAAAGCCTACAGATTTTAAGGACTTATTTTACATGTCAATGAACTGACAGAAGAGCAGCAGTGACAGGAGTAATGAAATATGCAATGCTGTCTGCACACAAGAGTGGAAAGCTGGTACCTTACCTTCACTGTGATGGACGGAACAGAGTCAGTACCAACTTCAACATTAGTGGCTTGCTGCAAACAGGAAGTTGAGAAGAGAAAGCCTGATCACTGATTTCAGTATTATCGGAAGTACATGAATATATTTGGTTCAACAGACATTTCAGCACCATCACACAGAGAACTAACCGAAAGTGTCCATCACTCTAATGACAAACTAAGAGACCTTAGGACATTTTGGAAATATTTATGTGGAAAATCATGAACAGTATTCAAAACCTAAGGCTCAAAAGGCAAAAAAAAAAAAAAAAGGTTAGCAAACCAAGTTTACTTGAATGTAGGAAGTATTAATGTTATTGAATAGTTCTTTATTATTGTATGAATGAACCTCTCCTTGTAATACCCATAGAAACATGGCATACCATTATATGAAAAACATGTTTTATTTGGGCTAACATTTACTAATGGTCTACTGAGTGACCTGGCCCCTGGACACTAACATGGAGGTGCGCTTTTCTCTGCTGCAGCTCACAAATGAGATCACAGGTACTTTCTCAGCATCAGCTTGTTTGCCTGGTCCTACCACTTAAAGAACTAATAGCACAGTAGAGCAAGGCAAATATTTCTTCATAATGCTGTACAATGTGAGAAAAAAGTACTCTAGAATAAAAGAAGACCAAGATGGATTATATTTTCCAACAACAAGCATGTGGACTTCTGTGGAACAACTGAGGTTATAATACAGTACACAGTGAGTAAATCAAATCCATTGTATATTTTCTTTGGATTTTATGTAAAGAAATACTATCTGCTTGTAAATAGATCATTAGGATGCCATGGGTATCAACAGGATTAAGAGCTGAGAAGTTCATTTTCACTTTTAGCTCCATAGAAGTCACATTTGAACCTTGATAAAGTTGTTCCATGAGGAAGTTGAGATAGGGATATTTGTCTCTGCTAAAAAAGAACCCATTCTGATACAAAATCCAGTTCTGTCTCAGAGATTTGTACTCTCATAATAATGATTCAATATTAATCCAAGTTTCTGCTCTAACACTATAGCCACAGATCTTGAAGGAAACATCTCCTGTTTCCCTTTAAGCCATGTCTAAACCCCTAGACATTTCAAGGATAGGAATATTTGAGGAACATAAAATTACAGCTAGAGAAATGACTGTAAAAAGACATCATGTCTTTACAGCCACATAAACTATCAGGCTAAGGCTTTCCAGTGGGTAAGTATGGTAGTCAAAAGAAAATTCTTAAGGAAAAAAATACAATAAGACATGGAAAAATGAAGCAAGAAATACAGTTTGACAGGGAAAATAAAACAGGAAAGAGACACCAATGAAGAAGAAATGGCACTTAAAGTTACCAATCAGGGAATTCCCATTACAATAGAATACACTATATAAGGCCTTGTTCTACAAAGACCAAAATGGAATAGACATAATTCCTCATTACAAATATCCTATGTTTTTCAGATCCTAGAAACAATTATATAAGTCACCCAACAGAGGGAAAAGGAGTCATTTCCACAGGGGGACAAATGTGTGAACATTTGTGAGCTAAATTCTCCTCACACTACACCCTTCAGGTAGGGTGAAAATGGTGCCTGCTAAAGAGCAAATGGTTCTTACTCTGCTGTGGGAGTGAGCTGAGCCAATGTTGCTTTCATGTATGTTCCTGCCTCTTTTAACCACACCTAATGTACTATACCATAGCAACATTAGCATGACTTTTTACCATAATTTGAGTTGGCTGCTTATACCAAAGTTAATCTTTGAAGGCTCTGACAACCACTTGCTATATTATGCTATGATACTTAAATAGCAAACACATTTCCAAGGCAAAATTACATGATGATATCAATGCTAAATGCAGAAAATGTTCAAGTTCAGTCACGGAAGTGATCGAGTTTTGACAGAGATACATATAAACTTAATGAACTCCATACAAACCTCAAGCAATGAGACATGAGTACATACAAAATAGGATTCTGAGGAAGAGTAAACAAGATTAGGGAGTGAAATCACCGAAAATCACCCCCTTTCAGCGTCCTTTTTCTCCATTTTAATCAGTCCCAGAGCCAGCAGGCATTGGGCACCCAATATACGACAAGTCCTAAGGATACGTCAGGGAGCGAGGTGAGCAATAAGAGGACATGGTGGGACTGATGTTGGGAAAAGCAAATGTAAGTGATGATGATGACAATGGTAATAACTCAACAAAGCAGACTCCAGCAGAAGGAAAAGCAACTACCTCTGGTATAGGCTCCTCTTGCCCTCATTATTACTGTACCATATGAAAGACTACAAATCATCGGATGCTGAGAGGGGCCACTCAAAAGCATTACCTCATTGAACCTGCTTTTTTTTTTCCAGAGTTATTTATTTTTATTTTATGTGTATGGGTCATTTGCCTGTTTGTAGATACTGTTTGTGGGCCTAGGGCCCACAGAGGCAAAAAGAGGGCATAGATCCCCTGGAAGTGGTCTTAGAGATAGTTATGAGCCACTGTTTGGGTGATAAGACCCAAATTTGGGTCTTCTGAAAAAAAGCAGCCAGTGTTCCTAACCACTGAGCCACCTCTCTGGCCTCATCTTGTTAACTTTGTAAGAGATGAACAGGAAACGTGGTTGGTACTGTGGCTGAGAAATTTTAAGAACCTCTCTGCCCCACCCTCCAAATTCTCACTCCTTTTGTAAACAAATTCTGCCAAGATGCCCCTTTCTAGCACTAAGGAAGCAGAGATATTTTTGTCTAGATCAGTGGTTCCCAACCTGTGGGTTTCAAGTCCTTTGGGGTTAAAAGGACCCTTCCACAGGGGTCACATATCAGATATCCTCTGCATATCAGATATTTACATTATGATTCATAACAAGAGCAAAGTTTTAGTTATGAAGTAGCAATGAAAATAATTTTATGGTTGGGGTCACCACAACATGAGGAACTGTAATGAAGAGTCACAGCATCAGGAAGATTTAGAGCCACTGCTTAGAAAGTAACAAAATTAGGGCCGCAGAGCTGGCTCAGCAGTTAAAGAGCATGGGCCACTCTTCCGGAGGACCTGGGTTCAACTCCCAGCACCCACATGGCAGCTCACAACTCTCTGTAGCTCCTGTTCCTGGGGATCTGACACCCTCAGACAAACATACATGCAGGCAAACCCCATTGTACATAAAAAATAAAAATAAAGAAATCACAGAAAGTAACAAAATCTGAAATGTGTTATCATCCCAAAAGTTCCTACCAACAAGCCTAGAATGTAAATCAATGTGATCACAATTCAAAACACATAAATATACCCACAGACACAGAATCAAGGTTAGAAGACACTAAAGCAGAAACTTTCAAGTCATCTTCTCTTTCCGTCACGGGCCAAACACCTGTAATTAAAAATACATATCTAATCATTAAGGAAAATGTGCTATCTACAGTTTACATATATATCAAAATACGAACTGTAAACACAAGTTGAAAATACAATGAATTATTAATAATAATATTATTAATAATTATTATTATTATTAAGAGTTTTATGCTAATTCTGTCCTCAATAACTCCTTGAACAAAAATTGTCTCCCTCCATTACTACCTAACTGCTGAGACAGTGAGCACCAACACTGGCAACTGTAGACTTTTTCCTCTTAGTGAAAACCTGGAATGGTACAACCTGTTGAAAGGTAAGTTGGCTGTGACTATCATCACACAAAATGTAGAGATCTTCTGACTTAACAATTCTACACCCAAGAACTTACGAACAGCAATGCCCAAGAAGGGGCTCCATTATTAGTAACTGATGAAAAATGAAAGAACATAAATATCTACATATCTTCAGAAGAAGATTAAATAAAATATGAAATATCCACATTGCTCAATGGTTCAAAGCAGTAAGAATTTCAGAAATCCATGTACATTGACATGAAAGGACTCAGATATGCCTCTTAATATTTTAAATAGCAAGATGTAGTACAACGTAACATGAACATATCTGTGTAAAACATGTACATAAGACTGAGTATTTCTGAGAAATACTCAAAACTCAATAAGGTTTGTAGTCAAAGACCAGAATCTAGAGTCAAAGAAATTCACTTTCTGCATTTATCATCTTAGTACTGTATGAACTATTTTACCACATACATATACCATATACACATGCATATACAAATACTACATATAAATACATACATCACATACACTTACATATACCAAATACACATGCATATAGCACATATATAGCACATATATATACATATACTGCATGCACATACACATACTAAAAGTACATACATATACCACAAATGCATATACATACCACAGACACATACATACATATGCCATATATATATATAACATAGATGCATACATATACCACAAGTGTATATATATTTATAGATGTATCTGTGATTATACATACATACATACATACATACCACATACACATACATATGGTTTAGCTAGGGTTTGACTGTGTCCCCTAAAGTCTGTATTTTGAAGCTTGGTGTCAGGTTCCATAGAGCTAAGGAGAGATGGGTTCATTTAAAGGTGAGACCTAACGGGAGTGAATCACTGAGGGTGCCGTCCTCGGAAGAAACTGATGTAGCATTTCCACTCCCTGTCAGTTCTCACAGAGGGTTGTTTGGAAAACAGGACAAGCCTGGCCCCTTCCTTCTGTGTCTCTGCCTTAATAATGCACATTTTCCCCTCACACATACTCCTGCCTCTACAGCGCCAATTTCTATAAAGCACTGCTAGACACAAACCAGCCTTGGATTCACGTCTTAAATTGTTTTACAAATTCTAAATAAATAAGACTTTCCTTCACAAATACTCAACGTCAAGTCTTTTGTCATAACGGAAAGTAGACTAAAAAATGCACACTGTTTCCATAATCTAAAATGCCTATGTTACATAAAGAAATGTCACAAAAAGCAAGTTATTCTAAATAAAATATAAGTTATATTTAAACATGTGAATAAAATATGTAGGTGTTTATGTATATTCACACATATATTTGCTTAAGTAACATATTTTAAGTAATAAATATATGTGCACACAAGTACATTCACATCAGATAATTGATTGTCTAGCCAACATTCACTCTTCTCTCATGTCTCTTTGTAGCTAAGCCTATTTTTGTTGAACTATTCAACTTTATCCCAGAAAATGGTTCTTCTCCTGGCTCCAGGGTCAAATTTAACCATGGAGGTCCACTGACTGCTGTTTCAGGCATGAGCGCAGCTCTTAATTACATGACCAACAGAGAGGCAAGAAGGTTGGGGCCGGTCAGTGGAGGCATATGCTCTCCTGAAAGCCATTTCTCCCTAAAAGGGAGATCAAGAAGAACAACCTTCGTGTCTGGAAATCCGACCCACCCACAATGCCTGGAACATCTACCGCTACCCAGATCCCTTAAAGAAAAGGTCCACACATGATGAGCATGGATCACTGAAGACTCAAAGGCACATGGATAAAACCACTGACTCAGGGGCTCACAGCAGAAGGACTGTCCTAAGCCCCCACAAGCCAGTCCCATCACTACAAAAAAAAAAAAAACCTGGACAGGAAATTCTAAACCTACTAAGAATAAAAAAGGCTCTTCGCTGGCAACCTGATAATCATCCTTTGCTTCTTCGCTAAGCCTACTTCGCCCGGAAAAACAGCCATCAGTAAACCCCCACTAGACTTCCTGGCCTCCTCTGCACACGAGAAGGGCCGCCGAGATGAAAGCCGGAGCTGCTCAGGGTGTGGCTTCCAGGAAAGCTCCTTAGGGGCTGACTCAGCTGCAGATGTGGAGCACAAGTTCCAGGAGCATTCCTGAATCAAGACATGATGCTGGAATAGAAGGATCAGATCCCTGAAGACTGCGACTGTGGATCCAACCCTGAACTGCCTACCACTTGGCTTCTTTTACAAGTGGAACAAACAGACCTCTTCACTCTGTTTAAGCTGCTATAGTCTGGCACTCTATTACATGTGCCCACACACAGCTGGAATGAACAAACCAAGTTCAGCTGTTCCCAACCCTTGGAGATAGCATAAGGTAAGCTAGCCCACACGCACTTCAAGCAGAATACAGACATATTTATCTTTCCCATGTCTGTCTTCACTCTCTACTTGGCTGAAAACACACTGTACCTCTCTTAAATACCACATAAAGAGCTTCATGAACACATGAAGGGAAGATGAAGAGTATGACCAAGTACTTAAGTCATATGGAAATGCAGTCTCTTGAAAGTTCCCACTGAAAAATATTGCTGACTACCCCTAACAAAAATACTTGGCAGGATTCATACCAGCACTCTGAGTTTGAAAACCTTCACCAAATACTCAGAAATTGCTGCAACGTGTTCTTTGAAAAGGTTTTTTAAAGCTTTAAGCATGGAGCATAGCTCTCAAAGAAAAGCGAACTTTTCTTGAAGCTCAAAGATGACTCCTTCAAACTCCTTGAGCTCAGGGAGTTGTGCACAAGAGGAGGTAGAAAGATAGTGAAAGCCAGAGAAGATGGAAGATAACAGAAAAATAGTGTCTTTCACACACAACATGACCGGCACACATATGCGTTCGCAGAGAATGTGGCAGCGTGCACAGTGTCCTCACAAGCCCAAGCCAGCTGGAGTCCCAGCACTGAGGAGAAAATAGGCACAGCTCCCAACCCTAAGCGAGAAGCTATCTTCAATGGACAACCATCTGCAAAGGAAACATTTTCCCCGAGGGAGTCTCATAGGTATATAAAACAGCCCTAAGGGCAGGCCCAAGGCCCCGCTGTAGATAGGCAGTACAAAATGAACTCAATGGTATTTTTGTAGAATTTTTTTGTCTTGTATGGCTTTGTTTTAGCATCCTTTATCTTTTGCTTGTATATTATGGTTTCCTAGTTTGTGTTCTTATGTGATTTGTTTCTGTGTGTGTCTGTGTGGTTCTTGTGCTTTTTCTTTGTTTTTTGTTTTTGTTTTTCATATGTTTTGTTTGGTTTTTGTATTTACTTGTTTGTTTTTTAAGAGAGAGAGAAGGAAAGCATGGCGTTGGATGGATGGGGACGTGGGGAGGATCTGGGAAACGAGGGAGTAGAAACTGTGATCAAAATGTATTATGTGACGCAGATGCTGAGACTTATAACCAAACCTTGGGCAGAGTACAGGGAATCATATGAAAGAAGGAGGAGTTAGTATGACCTGGAGAGGACAGGAACTCCACAAGGACCAAATATATCTGGACACAGGGGTCTTTTCTGAGACTGATTCTCCAACCAAAGACCATGGCATGGATATAATCTAAAACCTCTGCTCAGACATAGCCCATGGCAGCTCAGCATCCAAGTGGGTTTCCGTAGTAAGGGGAACAGGGACTGTCTCTGACATAAACTCAGGAGCTGGCTCTTTGACACCCCCCCCAAGGGAGGAGCAGCCTTGTCAGGCCACAGAGGAGGACAATGTAGCCAGTCCTGGTGAGACCTGAAAAGCTAGGGTCAGATGGAAGGGGAGGAGGACCTCACTATCAGTGGACTTAGAGAGGGGCAGGGAGGAGATGAGGGAAGGAGGGTGGATTGGGAGGGAATGAGAGAGAGGGCTATAGCTGGGATACAAAGTAAATAACCTGTAATTAATATAAAAAATAAAAATTAGTTAAAAAATGTATTGTGTGAAAAAATATTTTCAAAACAAAAGCCACTATTCTAATGTATCACTAAGATGAATAACAAAGTCATAAGTCAGAATTCTGACTTTTCATAATCTATAGTGAAAAATGTCATTTCCTTTAATTAAAAATATTTAGGTGACTAGGAATATGAAAGTTTCATAAAGGAACAGAATACTAAATATTCTTTATATCTAAAAATAAATTAGAGTAAAATCATCTATTCCTTAAAAGTTTCTTTGTTTCTTTTTCTGGAGTGAAACCAAAACATCAGTACTCTAAAAGTACAGAGAAGTTCAAACATTAACCAAACTTGGAGATTATGTAAATAATCAACTTTCACTGTCTGTGGGTCTGTCTCTAGCATAAGTAATATAATCTAGAGTAACCTAGAGAAAAATAAAAGGGCATCATGGCAGAGGGTAGGTAGCTCCAGAGAGGCAGTAAAGAAGGGTACAGATGGTATCAAGGGGAAGTGAGAGTCATGATTAAACCAGGACGTCAGAAAGGTGAGCAACCAGAGGGCAAGTGAAACATAATACTAAGGATGTCTGAAAAAGCTATTGTTTTATATTTGCTGGAAAATAAATATATAATAAATGTATGTACAGATGTATATATAGTTTGACTTATACAGACTGTGTTGATGTTGGCACCAAGAGTCACAGGCTAAATGACAGACATACCAAGGGGAGCTCGAGAGACTCAAGTGGAAAAAAACTGGGTTGCTTCCCGGAATTTGAAAGTAAGACACTATTTTTGAAGACACCACACACTTCAGACAAAAGACCTGGAAGAACAGAGCTGGAACTGAGCTAGAGGCCTCCTCCCTGAGGACGGGCTCTTGTATCTTAAGGTGCTTTGCACATTGCCAAAGGAACTTTGCATCAGTAGTCTTACCCAGCTTTGCAGCTTACAAACCACGGCAGTGACCAGCACAGCAAGATGTCCCCAAGGGTGCAAGAAAAGCACTTATAGCCAAGACCCAAATAACAGGACTTAAGGTCTGCTCAATAGGAGGCAAATTGGGCCCGGTGGTGTAAACCAAGGCAACCACGCACAGCTGCTGAGATCCTGGAACCTAAGGGGGAGCCTGCTGCTGCTGCCTTGCTCAGCTAACGTCACTTCTGACTGCATCCAAAACTTTATCCCTACATCCACAAGTACACACAACCTTTCACTCATCAAAGGAGACCATCGCAGAAATCCACAACCGAAAAATTATAAAGATCAACTACTGTGCGGAGCCGAATCCCAACTGCTATATCTACAACACAACCCCTAACCCTGAGGCTTGGAGAACACACGGAGGAAAAGCTTTCAGCTGTAAGGACCAGAGGGCCAGGGTGTCACAGGGAAGCTGCAGCCATGAAATTGCAGCAACATGGTTGCCTGAACAAGGCTACACAATGGCACCACCAGGCAGCACGCCAGCATGGGTGGGAAACTCTCACAAGGCCTACCCTTACATAAAGAGCTCAGTCAAGCAACGGCTACTGAGAGAGAATCAGCCTTTTCCAGGGACAAGCAATACTAAGTGGACTTAGCAGGTTGTATTTCTGCGTGTTTGTATTAATAATAATTAAAGGAAAAGCGGTCACGGATCTGAGGAGTGGGAGAACATGGGAGTAGCTGGAGGGGGAAAATGCAGGGGGAAACTAACACAGCATTCATGTATGAAATCCTCAAAATATTAAAATAAATTTTAAAATAAATATTAAAATAATTTTGAGCAATTTACATAATTTATGTTAATTAAACTACCAGTAGCCTTTGCCTGTGGAAGGGCAAAAATTGCAAGACAAAAACCTCAGTGTAAAACCCACATTATTTAATAAGCTTGAGAAACTTTATGTTTCATATATATAAAACATTCCCCCAATTTATAACCTAAAATGACAAAGACTATAATGCCATTCATCCTCCAAAACCTGGTATCAAAGTAGAAAACTTAAATCTGCATCTGCAGCCTGATGCATCTGGTCTGCACCGCCTTCCATCTGAGGACGGGTGCTGACAACAGGCTTTACAGATCTCTGTCGTGTGAAGCCGAAGCCTAACATCTTTGCTTTTAATATTCCTATTTTAATATATCATCTCAATTCCTTCAAACCAGAGAAATAAAATTCTGGTAATATAGATCAAAAACACATAAACCTAGAGAGGCAAACGGACCAGGATTAAGATTGGCTCTGTTATTTTGGTTGGCTTTTGATGCTCTGTTTCTTTTATTATTCCTACTTGTTTTAACATTTCTTTTATGTGAAAATGGTCCATATTTTTTCTCATTAAGAAAATACTTTTACCTGACCCTGAAAAGGGAACTTAAAGTAATGATTTTCACATGTCCAACATGAGCTGTAGGGTTGGTGTTTTGTTTCTCCTTTTAATTTACAATAAAATTACACCCTTGTGAGTCCCAACATAGAATAACATTGAGTTAACGCAAAACTCGGGAACTGAAAGCATCACCAGTGTCTGGGTCATTAGAAATCAGAGTGTTGCAGGCCACACTCCATTTGGATGGCTAATTAAGTCCAAGCAGAAATTATATCATCTAAGCTGCAATTTACTACATTTTTCATAACAAAGTGGCAATTCATGTACCACTTGGATTTCTTTTCAAAGAAGCAAGTGAAACCAAGTATATTGTAAGTTAATAATTGGCCTCTGTACCCTTTAGCATTCTCCTCCCAGCCTGAAACCACTAAGAAATGGGCCTGCTTTGCTGTGAGGGCAAAGTACTTACAAAGTCTAGCTAGAGCTGTCCCTGGAACACATTAACCAAAATAGTATCTTCAATAAGACCAGTTTTCAGCTGCCACCCATACAAAGCTAATACAAGGACCTCGCATGCTAAAGAGAATGCTTTCTTCAAAATCTTCCAACTAAGACCAGGAATGAATTAACTAATATTTACAAAACATCCATTTACAACCTAAGTTAAGTTCTATAATGAACATTGAAATTATACAATAACTAGTGCAGATGGGCTACCTTGTGCTTTCACATCTTTGATGATTTTCTGAAGTTCTTTCAGTTCTACATCAAGGTCATCATAGTTGAGCTCTCGTGATTCAACTTTTGGAGCTTGGAACAGAGAAGGGTCTGTCCCCAGGTAGGAGCATTGCAGGTGACCATCGTCACTGAGAGTTACTATCACTCCCTTTAAGTCACTGTAAGATGCAAGAGAATACGAGATGTGGTGAAATTTTCAGTTTTGACAAATGCCATTTTTACTCAATTCAGCTTACCATACCATGAAAAAACAAGCATATAAATAGGCTTATTTCAAAGACTCAATTATAACGCTTCAAACATCAGGCATATTTATAGATTACAACACGGTACTACAGATGTATTACAGGAGGGAAATAAACATTAAACTATATTACACTGGCCGCCACTGGAATTTAATTACATAGCAAACTCTACTCTCAAACACTGATCTTAATCTGCAGAGCAAGTGCCACTTGCTGATGTCCTACGCAGCATGTGACTTCCACTTGCAAGAACGGTGCCAGAGATGAGACTGGACTTGTCTCTGGAGATAAAAAATGAGGCACGACCCCAACGCCTGGACACCCGTGGAGTAACCTCAGGGCTGGAACAAAAGTTACAGCAAAGATGTCTGAAAACGGCTAAGAAGTCCTGAAGATAGACATGCTCTCTCCTCTTTTCTTCCCTCCTCCCTCTCTGGATTCTTGGGACTAAATCTTTCCACATGTGACCCTCAAGGCTTCTTAGCACACTCCTACCCAAGAAGCTCTCTAATGCTCTTTTCCCCTCTCCCCATTCCTAGACAGAAAAGGCCACTGTCCTGTGCACTAGCTCTTTCTCCATCACTATAGTGATTCACATATTTTTTTTCCTTGCTGTCTGTTACAGTTTGAATGAATCCCCCAAACGTGGGACCTTAGAGAAGTCATCAGGACAGGAGTGCTTCACCCTCGCAGACTAATCAAGACTGATTATGAGAAAAGAAGCTTCTGCTTCAATCTCCTTTCTTCCCTCCCACCCTCCCTCCCGTATTTTCTCCCCACACCCTGAATCATCATCCTGAAACAGATGCTGAAGCACAAAGCTATAGACCCTCAGTCTTGGACGCCTGAGCCCTCACAAGCGTAAGTTAAATAATGTTCCTTTCTTTCTGAACCACTCAGTCCAGGGAATTCTGTCAGAGCAGCACAAGAGATAAGGACACGGTTTATACTTCTGTTAGGCTCCATTGGATCTGCTTCTCTCTAGAACTTACCTATAATATACACATTATGGCTGGTTTTAATATGCAACTTTTAGAAATTAAAGCAGCTGAAATAAATACTGTATTTTCTTGTTCCTTGGTATTCATAGAAGACAATCAACATTGTTCTAAATAACTTGGTTTAATACATGAGTTCTTTCAGTTTTTGTTTATTTTCTACAGTGGCCTTTGATCCAACAACAATATTTTGTATTTCTGTTGCTTTTGTTTTAAATGTACATACACGTATATGCTGTGTGGGGGGCACGTTTCCCTGATATCCTCGACCATCTTCTTCCTGAGTCCTCTCCTATGAGCCCCCACTTGACACCCTATATGTTTTTAACTCTCGTTTTCATGTCATATCTACATATCTGATTTTATGTGTCTGTATATACAATCTAGAAATGAGAAAACATACTTCTGTCTTTTTAGTGTGGAAATCTTACTGTACTGAAATGTATATATCATTTTATTTAATACGGTTTCTCTTTCTCTTGAATCAGTTTTCCTGCAAGTGATATGACTGCATTCTTCCAGGCTAGAAAGAGTTGTATTTTACACGTGTACCGTGTATCCTGTATTTTCCTTTACATTCCTCTGTGGTTGAACACTTATGTTGGTTCCATAGCATAGCTGTCGTAAACAGTGCTTCGATACACACTGCTGCCAAGTGTCTCTGTGCCGTATTGACTTGGAATCCTTTAAATAAGTGCCACAAGTCATATGGTAAGCTATCTTTTGTTTGCTGGGAAGCCTCTATGCTAAGACCATAGTAGTAGACTAGTTTGCCTCCCTACCAGCAGCACACAGGACTCCTTGTATACACTCGCGCCAGCATCTGTTATTGCTTCCTTAGCTGCTAGCATTCTGACTAGGGCAAAATGGAATTTCATTTGTGTGACAGCTGGTTAAGTTAAAATGGTTACTGAACATTTGTATTTCATCTTTTGAGAACCATCTGCTCATTGGATTACCCTCTTTGCTGACATGATTATTCGCTTTCTTTTTGTTTAGTTTAAGTTCTTCGTATAGTTTAGACATGTACCTTCCATCAGACATGCAGCTAGTAAGGATTTTCCCCCATCATGTAAGTTATTGCTTCATTCAAGTATGTTCTTTGGCATACAAAAACTGTTTTAATTTCTAAGACCCCACTTGTCAACTGCTGGCCTTACTCCTGGCTGCCTGGAGTCCTATCAAGAAACACCTTGCCTATTCCTCTATCTTGAAGTGTTTTTCCTATTTTTATGTCCAGTAGTTTGAGTTTCTGGTCTTCCATCAATCCTTGGTCCATCAGGAGTTGAGCTTTACACAGTGTGAGAAATAGGGATCTGTTTTCATTCTACACATGAATATCCAATTTTCACAGTAAAATGTCTAAAGGGGCACTCTTTTCTCCAATGCCTATTTTTAGCATCTCTGTCAAAATTTAAGTGGCATAGCTTGTGGGTTTATATCAGGATCTCTATTCTATTCTGTTGATATACATGTCTGGTTTTTTTTTTGCTACAACCAAATTATTATTATTATTATTATTATTATTATTACTGCATAAGTGTTTTGCCTGCATGTACATCCATGCACCATCTGCATGTACGTCCGTGCACCAACTGCATGACCTTGAAGACCAGAAGAGCGAGCTGACTGCCCTGGAACTGAAGTTACATGGTTTTGAGCCACATGTGGGTGCTGGAAACCAAACCAGGTCTTCTGGAAAAACAACCAGTGCTCTTATTCACTGAGCCATCTCTCCAGTTCACCGTGCTGTTTTTGGCATTATTTTGTTATTTGGCATTCTTTGCCACTCCTTTTTTTCTTTAGAATCACATACATGAGTTCTATATTTGCATCATTCCTTTCCCTCCATCTCCCAATGCAACTCTTCCCAAGACCCCCCCAAATTCCTCTAAAATTCATGACCTCTTCAATTTTTATTGTTATAATACAGACAACCTATCTCACACACACACAAATGCACACACAATACCCTATTGAGTCTTTTCAGTGTTACTCATCTGCACATGTGTTTAGGACAGACCTTCTAGGGTTGGAGAGCTTATCAGAGAGCTTGTCCCTTTAAAAGACTGATTCTCCCTCTCTCCACAATGTTAGTTCCCAGGAGCTCTACATAGATGGTGTGGCCTTGCGGCACTTCCTCCATCCACACTGTGTATCAACTGGTACTGCCATCATACAGGTCTTGTTTAGGCGCCTGTGTTCTGCAATTTCATGAGTACAACTTCCGGGTTATATCTATAAGGCACCATCTAGCAGCAAGCATCCTGGCCCTCTGGCTCCTACAGTATTTCTGTATCCTGTGCCACAATTATCCCTGAGCCTCAGATGCATGGGCTGCATTGTAAAGGTATCCATGGGTTATCCCTCTTCTTAATTAATAGCTGTTAGAGAGAGCTATTAATCAAAGGGGAAAGAGAAAGAGAGCTCTAAATTCAAGAATAACTTTAAAGCTCCCAAACTCTATATCGTTGCCAACAGTCATATTGTTAACATAAAAGCTAAACTCAATTGAGAGTAAATTATAGCACTGCTCAGTCTTTCCTATACAGCGAGCCCCCAGCAACCACTTCACTACCTACTATAAATGCAAAATTCCAACTGGATGTGAGGGTACACACCTATAATTCCAGCAATCAGAAAATTGAGACAAGGGAATTTTTAGTTCCATATAACCTGGCCACATAGTAATGCTGTCTCAAAAAGGCAAAATAGCAAATACAGCCTACCGCATTCTCATAGATGCTGAACCTTCTCTGGGGCCCAGGCGCAGTGAGAGCCAAGACCTGTGACATGCTTCCTAAAAGCAAAAGCGACACGGCTGTTACTGGACAGCAGAGCTAAGTGAGAGTAAGAGCATGGGAGTTCTGACTGCTGCTAGAGAGCTGGGTCGACCTGGAGAGGTCCTTCCGAAGTGCCCCTCTTTACAACCAGAAGATGAGAAATGATAATTCTCAAGAACCAACTGCAGGAGTAGGTTTTGCTCATTTACCTCACAAAATGAAGCGCCTATGGGGTTGTGTCTTTCATTGCAGGGAACTGAAGCCACCTAGTGGTTGACAAAATCCTAATTTACAGTCTCAAAATAACCTATTTCCAGGGGGAAAATTTATTCTTCTCCAAACTCTGTTTTCCTTTACTCCCAGCCCTTTAAGGTCTAGGAATCTAAGTCCTCAAAAAATTCTGATGTTGAAAGGCCTGTCTTCTGCTGGCTTATTAAGACAAGGCAGAAAACATTCTACTCTGAATTCAAACAGATATTCCCAGCTCACTCGTAACTTCCCAGAAGCCTATAGCAGAAGAGCTGGCATGACCCTGTATAAGCCTTCCTCCTTATTCAAACATATTACTTGAAATTAGCTGAATATTTCTACCACCTTCCAATACTGACAATTAAATATGTTCTGAAATTCAGCAAACTTCAAAGAATATGTTCATTTACAAAAAAAAAAAAAAAAACCAATTTGCTCCATTGTTTAGATGGCAAGCAATTGCCAATTTAGATGTAAAAGAATTATTTAGAAAAGTACTGACTTTCTGAGTTGGATAATGAGGGATATGTGTATTTCTTCAGCTTCTCAAAATCCATTCTTTACCTGTGGCTGGTGCCCAAACAGAAGAGAAAAGAGCTAGGTCTTGTTTCACAGAAATACCTAACCTCAATAGCAACAGGATATCTTGATACTTAAAGAAAGTCCAGTGATTGTTTGAGTGATTTACCTTTAATTTAATTATATCAAAAACACTAGATACAATTTAGATCAAATAAGCAACATTTAAGCTGTAAATAAATTCATATATCATTTTTTATTTTAAAAGATGCTAATACAAACTTTAAAACTCTAGTGTACATTAATAGACTTTCTGTATAAAGCACCTATGATAGGCAAAGACTTTGATCCAGACCTACAGAACTACTAAATTAGTAATACAGTCATTTAGCATTTTATACAATGAAAAATATTAAATATGTATTTATATTGGCACATATAGTTTTAAACATTATTTCCAATAAACTATAAAGAAAAATATCAAAAATGTGTTTTTTAATATTTCTACTTAATGGGTATTTTGTATAAGAATATGGTCCACACAGGTCATAAGGACTGGACCTCTGGTAGCATTTCATGCTGAAGGGGGCCAAAAGTTAAACGTAACACTGTATTTCCAATTACTTCCAACTTAATAGTAGAGTTAGCAGTGGTAGAATTATTTGCTGATGCAAATCAGCTAACCCAAGATACTTTAGTGGACTTTATGAAATGTCAAGGTCAGAGATGCTATATCCCCAGAATATATAATTACTCTGCCCCTTTAGCCACAGAACATGAGACTAAACAAGAAGTGAGCTTGGGAATCTGAAAATAAGCCCATCATTGCACAGATAGTCCCTGCCTCCACAGCATGTGAAAGTCAAACTCCAGATGGGTTGTTACACATTAAAACTTTAAAATATGAAACTATAAAAATATTTATCTCCCTTTGAGATGGGAAGAACATTTGCTGGGAGAAAACAGTAGACTAGAAATCAAAAAATCTCTAGATGAAGTCACATAAAAATTTACAATTGTTACATGCTTAACAGCCAGGTATTGTGGGGCATGTTTGTAATACCATAGCCAATGCTCTAGATGCTAGGCTGCTGTGAGTATGTAGCAGCCAAATCTGTCCAGACAGGAAGAGCAAGACCAACCAAGCTAGATAATGAGAGCAAGCCACAAAAATAAACAAACAAACAAACAAACAGACACACACACACACACCAGAGAGTCAAACTTGGAAAACAGGGGCAGCCACCCAAAACTCCTAATTATTAGGATGAGACATATGTTGTGTAATAATTCAGTTCTTTTTGAACTATTAAAACAATTTCATGTGTTGAACGTAACATATAAAAAGAACTCCTACCAAACAGTTAAGATTATGGCCCAAGAGGAAATAGTTAAAGGGCACGAATAGACCTAAAAGTGAGGGCGGAAGCTGGCTCAGCGGGGGGGAAAAGCACTCGCTGAGCATGCCTGACCTCTCTGTCCCAGCCCTGGAAACAAGATAACAGTCGACTGTAATACTGTGATCTGTAATCCCATGGAGACAGGAGGAGGCAGCTACAGGACTGGGAGAGCTCACCAGGCCAGGGAAGCTGCAGCAGAGCACCCAGCAAGGCCGGGGAAACAATAGAGACCCACTTCAGCAAGATGAAAAGAGAGAGGGAAGGCTCCCGAAAGCTGTCCTCAGAGCTCCAAGCAAATGCCACTGCATGTATGCAAGTGTGTACGCGGGGGCGCGCGCGCACGCACACACACACACACACAGGGTAAATAATGATGCAGAGATTAAGTAAATGGGACAAATTCAAAAATCAAACAAAATGTGTACTTTGGATTGTTCTCTGAATTGGGTCACCTCTGCACACTTCGATCTCCTCTCAGGGTCACTGCCATTTTGTGAAGGTGGCGACCCCACCACGCTGGAATTCTCTGCAGAATAAACACTCTTTGCTTTTATATACAAAAAAGAAAAAATAAGATGTGATTCTTGCCCCCCCCTCAAAAACTGGCCCAAGTAGAAGGGAAACTATGTCTTTATTTTAAATGGCAACTGTGGCCCCCTCTGGCAGATACTATGGCTCAGTAGACAGTCGATCCTGTGACCTTGTGTGAAAAAGATGAACAAGGCTTCACAGAACAAACAGCACAAAAGACAGACCCTGAATTACAAACAGATTGTCTTTACAAGCAGATTCTTAGTGAGCAATAAGACAAAGAGAGAATCTGCCTCCCATCTCCCTCCCCCCCCAAAAGGATATATTGTACAGGAAGAATAACATCAAATGTTCACCTCTGACATAAACACACATACAAATATACACAAATACTTGCACACACGCATGCACCCATATACACATGAATATGTTCACACACACCAAAAAAAAAAAAAATCAACAGAAAGAACTAAAGTCATCCTTCCCCTAAAAAGCAGCAGAAAACATAATTTCTAGTTCATATAACTCACAGGAGGACTCACATAAAATAAAACAAACAAAAAGAAAGAGAAAAATTAAAGCAGAAGACATACAAGTGCCAACAAGTGCTCAAAACACAACAAAGAAATTCAAAGAACGTGAGTCAGCAAGCCAACATGTCACCCTACAAGCTTGTGACTTCTCAATAATGGAAACCAAGCACCAAGACAATGGGAGTGACTAGGACATACTTTAAAAGAATCAATGACCAGAGAGAAGACCCCATGAGCGGATGAGCAAAGCAAGAAAATCAGTGCAAGACACAGAGATGAAAATCACCAAAGTGGGCAAAATGGTCATTAACGTGAATGAGAAATTGAAAATATGGACAAAATTTTCAAAAAGAAATTTACCATGCTGAAAAGGAATCAAACAAATTATAAAAATAAAAGAATTAATCAATCAAATAAACAACAGAAAGCATGATCTTCAAAAGACCAAGCTGAAGGATAGATTTCAGAGAGAGAACAAAACTAAAATTATATGATTTAACAATCTCGACCAAGACAGTCAACACCACCAAGATTCTTTACTCAAGAGACCAAATATAAGAATCGGGGGTGAGGGCAGTGTTAAGTCTGAAGGCATAGAAAATGTGTTTAATAAAATTAAAGCAAAAAAAAAAGTAACAAACTTAAATCGATATCAAAACACAAAAGGTATTGAGAGTCCCAAACAGCCATGATCGAGAGACTAATCTGTTTACAATTACAAGCAAAGAAACAATACCAAGACTTTAAGGAAAATAAACACCAGTTCATATATAAAGACGGAAACAACAAAATTAACTCAGATCTCCAATCAGTACTCTAAAATCCAGGGAAGAGGATGATTTATTTCAGCTGCTGCAAGTTAGTAACCGTGAATCATCAGCAAAGCCATTCATTAAAGCTGGGGGGGGGGGGGGGAATATCCTCCATCACCTTGGACACAAACTAACTCCAAATGGATCAAAACCTAAGTGTGAAGTTGACAGGGTCCTACAGCACACAAGTGTAGGGAAGGACTTTGTGAGTCTGATTGCATTTGCCTAAAACTTGACAAGTGGAACTTCATGAAACTTGAAGCCGTCTGCACAGCGAAAGAAGCCAGTAATTGAATAAAGAAGCCCACAGAATGGGTGAAAATCTTTGTCAGCTACACATCCGATAGAGGATTAACATCCAGAATACATAAAGAACTCAAAAAAAATTCAAAAATGGGCCTGGGACCTTAACATTGAGTTCTCAAAAAAAAAAAGAAAAAAAAATAGAATTGGCTATAAATAATCTCAAAAAGCGTTCATCATCCCTAGCAATTAGGGAAATACAAATCAAAACAACTTCTGAGATTTCATCTTACCCCCAGTCAAAATGGCAAAAACCAACAAAACAACCCTATAAGAAATGCTGGAGAGTGTGGAAAATTTAACACTCGGAGCGGGAGGGATCTAATGTCTGGATGCTGGAGCGGAGTGTCCCTGGACCTGGGCATTCGGAAAGGGCAGGGGCTTCAAAGTTCATGACTCCTGGACCCAGGCGATGGCCATGGGAACCTGGATCCAACCATCCCTAACTCCCCAGATGTCCCCCCCAGTCTGGGAAGCACCAAAGTCGGTGTTATGGATCTAGCCGTCTGTTTACTCACAGGTTTCACAGTCTCTGATCTTCTTACCCTTTGAGAGAGTACACACTGGGCGCTGCCATCTTGGAAACCTCCCCTCCGCCTCCCCCACCCCACCCCCGCCCTCTGGCCTTAAGCTTTGTTTTGATACCTGTCACAAGGAAACCTTTTTCCAAAATTGTAGTGCTGAAATATGTCAAAAGCAGACTGCTCGGCATCCCACTCTAGAAGTCTGAACCAACAGCAGCTAACAGAGTTGTGTTGAACCAGATGTCATTCTCGCCTCGGGTGGATCATTCCTCTACAAGCTGCAACATTTGTAGGGACCCCACAGGCAACAAATGCTATCAAGGTTGTGGGAAAACATGAACCTTGACTTATTCCTAGGGAGAGTATAAACTGGTAGAGCCACTTATAAAAGCAGTCTGGAGATCTCTCACACACTAAAAGTAGAACTATTTTATGATCCAGATAGACCATTCCTGGGCTTCTAGCCAAAGAGCTCTATGTCCTACCACAGAGATGCTTGAGTGACTGTGCTTATTGGTATACTAACAATACTGTTTTTGTATGTTTGTTTATGGGGTATTGGGCATTGGTGTGCTATGATACACATGTGGAGGTCAGGGGACAGCTTTTCAGAGTGAGTTCTCTCCTTCACATAGACTCTGGGGATTGAACAAGGAAAATCAGGCCCACAAAGACAAGTGCTTTATCACTGAGCCATCTTGTTCATACCTGCTTCTTTCTAACAAACTCACTGCTTTATGAAAACAAGTCTGTCATTAAAAAGAAAAACCACTGGCACAATTTCTTTAAAGTATGTGCCAAGGAGTTACTTTTTCAGTTTTTTAAAAACAATTATGCTCTGTTGACCCTTTTCTGTACAACCACTTTATATTACTATAGTCTGGTGCACACGGCTCACACTGAATACAAAAGTGTTGTGCCAGGAGGAAGCAAATCTAGAATCTAAATTTCCTACAGTGTTTTTCCTCACTATTCCAGGCTGACTTCCAAAGAACGAAAATTTTTAATGATTTTTAAGGTGCAATTTGAGGCTTGGTAAATGACACTCAGCTATTATTGTTACCACCATTACTCTTAATAATCAAGAATGTAGGTTATTTAAGGGACGGATGTGGTAATTAGAATGCCCAGGAAATGTTCAAGCAAAATGGAGGAACCAAGGCCAGCTTCCAAAGACATCACAGTAGCACAAACTCTACAAAAATAAGTAGAGTTAAAAAAAATTGCACAAATTACAGACTTATAAATGGAACTGAACAAAATTCCTTTGTAGTAAGGACATTTCTTTACATTAGGACTCAAGACAAACCTGTTCTTTCATTAGACTTACTAGTCTACATAAGGCTATTAAATCAGACAAATTTATATTTGCAGACTAAACAAGAAATTGCTAACTAGAAAAAATGATATAACTCTTAAAAGTAGCTATTTTGTGTTTTGGACATAAAATTTATTTAGAAGGGCTTTACTCACTGTAACTTCATTCACTATTGTAAAAATCAATTAGTATCTCCTACATTCTAGAATCTAAAGGTACACAAGCTATTCAGTGCAATCTCATCAAAGAATTGAAAGTGTAGTGGGTGGTACAGACATGTTGTCAAGGGAGACTATGGAAACACAAGAGAAGAACATCAGAATCCAACAGCGAGGGAGAAAACCCATCCTATAGGAGGTGACACAGGGGACAAGGGAGGGAGGGAATGTGGCACCACAACAGAGCTCTCCGTGATCACACACACCACAGTGTGGCATAGTCCTTTTACTAAGAGCCAGAACTAGTCCCTCAATGAATATCTACTGAGTACCAAAGATGTGGCAGGCACAGTTCTAGAGTAGGAAGATCAGTGAAGAAAAGACACAAGTTCTGGCTTCCTGGGGCTCAGACTCTAAGGAAGGCAGGAAAGCAATAAACAAAAGAAATACACATGTCGTGCACTCAACAGTGACAGATGCTATGGAGAAAAATTATGCAGGTAAATAATGAGCCAAACTGGGTCAAATGTGAAGCAGGTGCTATGATCTTAGCACAGAGGCTAAGACAGACAGGTCTGAAGTTCCTACCTGATTTTCATAGACTTTGTATCAAAAAATAATGAATAAAGCTGTCAAATGGGACACAAGAGAACAGATGTGCCGTTTCCAGGAGTCGGGCTGAGAGCTACTGCAGGGGCAGGGACACGGGCACTGCTCTCGGCTGAACACGCCTTTCTCTCCAGTGGGACGAAAAGGAAAACCGGCCAGTGAGTTTAAAGCACTCAGAGGAAAGGTGTACGAGGACTTTGAATGTCTGGCAAGTACTGTAGACTGTGTCTCACAATGGGAAGGTCACTGGAAGGCCTGAGTGGAGAGGAACCATGTATTGCTCATTCTCCATCACACCTGAAACGATACTGTTCTCCTGCTCCTCACTTCTCCAGGAAGCACTCACTGTGCAGCTACATAATATTATATTCCAAATAGTATTTTTTAAAGTATCACTATGACAGGTGTGGTGGGATGTACTTATAATGTTAGTGCTGAGGAAGCCAAGGCAGGAGGTTGAGTTTGAGGCCATCCCCGGCTGTATAACAACTGGGTCAGCAGGGGCAATAAAAAGCAAGATCCTGTTTCAAAAGCAATAGCAATAAAATTTAAGTTTCTTTTTTTAAACGCCATATTAAACTGCAGTGTTAGAAAAGTCATCTCCAGCAACAAAGGGATAAAAGGACTATTTTGTTCTGGTATGGCCCTTATTTTGTTTTTTAAACAATCTCACAAGCAGCCCAGGCTAGCTCAAACTCAAGATTTGTCCTGCCTCAGCTTCCATAGTGCTTGGACTATGTGCAGTCTATTTGGCTCCACAGCTAAGAGCACATCCTGCTCTTGTTGAGGACCAAGTTCAGTTCCAAGTACTCATGCCCAGTAGCTAACAACCACCTGAAACTCCAGGTTAGGGGGATCCAAGGCCCCTGGCCTCCATGGGCACCTGCGGTCACATGCACACACACACACCCAAATGCATAATTACAAAAATAAAATATATCTTTACAAAACACCATATGTGAAGTAATGTAATTACTGAACAAAGTGAAACAACACTTAAAAGGCTCATAATTGAATTGAAGGGTTGGAGAAGGTTTCCTGAGGATCTGGAAATCAAATAAGAGTAAATGAGATGGACAAAAGAAAAGCACTTTAGTCAGAGAGGCATCAGGAAGGAAGTCTGTGTGAACACAAATGTCACCGTAAATGTGATAATGTTGAGACACTGGCAAGAGACTTCTTTTTGCATGAGACTTAATTCAATAAAATGCAAATGTCTATGAACTACATTATTCTTTTTTCAAAATTAAAGCATTTTTAATATACCACATGGGAAAATTCAGAGCTTACACTATTTTTATATTCTATTGAATAAAAGAGTATCAGTAGAAAAAAATGGTCACTATTTTTAAGCCACCAAAACGTTAATACATAGACATTTTTAGGGGAAAAAAATCAGAACAGCTTTCAAACAGTACCAAAGTGAGGTGAACATCAGTGATAGATAAAAGCATAGGGCTAGACTTGCCAGATCTTGTGTGCTAGAAGCACAGTAACACAATTAGGTAACTGTTCACAAATGCAGTCCTCTTTAAAAATGCACATCTGGTCATATCATTCCTTGATATGGGAGCCTGCAATGATTTCCATTTTACAAATCAAAGTCCTTTGAACAAAAGAGTATCTGCTGCGTGCTGACCTTGCCAGTCTCCACCAGCCGCCCCCTACACCAACCACCCACCTCCACAGCCTCCCCCACAGCTCTGTGGAATGCCCACACCTGCTTCTGTGGAATGGTCACTCTCTATGTCCCTTTTGTATCTGGTGTGTTCCTTCTCTCTCCTCTTCAAAGGGATCATCCCATAGTTCAAGTTAACTCCTCCAATACATTTCAAATCACATGTTTGCCTAATCTCATATTCTAGATTTGGGCCCCTGTCCCATGTTCCCAAAGCACCTAGTACTGTTCTTTCATGGTATTTTTACTGTTGAGAACAGTTGTGCAGTTTTGTGCAAATCTCAGTCTCCTGCCATATAGGTTCCATTAGTTCAGTGACCATAACTGTTTTGGCATGAATATATATACCCAGAGTCTAGCAGGGTACCTAATGTAGAGGCAACTAAAAAAGAACTTGCTAAGTTAACTGATTGGAGGCAAATTAGTCCTTGTTATCAAGGTCTCCCATGTACTACCAGCATGTTTAACAGCCTGCCTGGCCTCCACCCACCAGATGCCAAGAACAGCATACCCCCTGTAGTCATGGCAACCAAGAACTTTCTTCAAACTCCAGGCAATGTCCCTCAGATACTGGGGCAAAATCATTCTAATTTGAGAAACACAGACCTAGCTAGCACAACAGTACAACATAGCTTTACAAGACAGTCCCCACCAATGCCTGTTGCTGGGGAAGGTTGTTAGCACAGCCACCTTTGCCTCTCAGTCACATAAGTAAGGGGGAAAAATGTCATCATCCTACCTATGGCCATCCGGATGCGTCTTACACAAAATGAGCAAGCTGTTTTGAATATAATGGCCAAAGTTTTACTTCTAATATAGCAGTAACTATCAGCATTAACTAGTAACATAACTTCCAATGTATGTGGATTTAAAAGAAGAAAACCAGAAACCTAACTCACAATCCTGATAGGAATGTGGAGAGCAGTTTATTACTGTGTCCAGTCAGCAGAAAAGGAATAGTAGGTTCACCACCAGGATCTGGAACCTCCTCAACCATGGTTCCTGGCCATATTTGCAGTTTCAGGCAAATGTATCATCCTGTGGAGCAGGAAGTGGGCCTTAAATCCAATCAGAGAGCAGCTGATTACCCCATAACATATGCGACACTGTTGTACCAATGAGGGTGTGTTGCCATGTTGGTCATTGTTAGTGCACAGGGCTCACAGCTGGGAAGCCAACATGGCACTTTCCACTACTGCGAAAGCTGGTCAGCAGGACGGAGGCTTCTTCGTCACTACCTGCTTGATTTCTCCATATCCTGTGACCAAAGCATGTGATATTTTCAGCAATAGGGTCTTATCATTAACTTCCTGTATACAACCAAGGACAGTGGCAAAAGCCCACATTGTTTTGAGGTCTCTGCAATGCTACTGACCAACATGAAAGGAGTTATACTATACCTGGAACTGGGATTTTTATTTGGCAACCTATGGCATCTAGAAGCCTTGTCTCCTCTGTAGGATAACTTCAGTTAGATAGATGATAGGTAGGTAGATAGATAGATAGATAGATACATACATACATACATACATACATACATACATACATACATACATACATAAATACACATACACACATACATACATACATACACACACATACACAGATGATAAATGTTAATTTATGAAGTTTGGGTAATAATGGATTTCCATATCGCTTTTTAAAATATCATTAGTGTTTATTTCTTACCCACCACTCCTCTGCCCTCATCAGGAAGTTTCTTTGTGCAGTGGAGAGCAGTTAATGCAGAAACTCACAATGGTCAAAGTGCAAAGAATAAGTGTCTGTGGAGTGCTCAGCCAGAAAAAAGATCTCTCTCTCTCTCTCTCTCTCTCTCTCTCTCTCTCTCTCTCTCTCTCTCTCTCCTTCCCTCCCTCCTTTTCTCTCTCTTGGTTCAAAGAATAGGGAGTGAAAAGATTTTTAAAATCTAGAGATGAGAAAGACCAGAGCGGGAGCAGGAATACTACTCCCACAGACTCACACTAGCTGTGGTTGCCTGAACTAGATCAAGCCAGCCAACATTTCAGCGTGTGCACAGAGGCCTCTGGACAGTTGCTAGGCTTCTGGGCGGGGAGTATGGGTTTACTTTAGAAGTATAACCCTGGCAGGTTGATCACACTCCAGGGGATGGCCCCACATCGATGGGCAACAAAACCAGACCTGGTGAGCTGGACAGAAAGCAAGGAGTGGGTAGAAAGATAAAGAATAGATCCAGGAGGAGTTTAAAGGATAGAGAGATGGGTAAATACAATCAAAGTATATTGCATTAAATTCTCACAGATTAATGAAATATTATATTTTTTAAAGCTCTAAGCCAGCCATGGTTTTGCACATCTTTAATCCCAGCACTTAGGAGGCATAGGCAGGCAGATCTCTGTGAGTTTGAGGCCAGCCTGTTCTATAGAGTGAGTTCCAAAACAGCTAGAGCTACATAGTGAGACCCTGTCTCAAGAAAACAAAACAAACAAAAAAGTCATGGGCTCTAGTATTAGCAAAACCAGTGAATTGACAGTGGAAAGAAGGAAGACAAAACATAGAGCGAGTAATAGCACATAACTATCAGTGGAATCTGGAAAAAGAATGACATGAAGAAGTCAAAGAAGATTTAGCCTGAGAATGCTGAGTTTGAAGCCGTCCGTGGGCACAAGGTAGGAGGAAAGTTGGTTTGCACAGTGTGAGTGAGGAGGTGATGCCCACCAGACGTGTGGGCACAACCTTTGCAGACAGACTGTCAGGACGTGCTCTGTTTCGTTGGTTCTAATGCCTCTGGGCTTCCCTTCTCCACATCCATGGCTATCTTTTCTAGCTCCTAACACTTGTCTACACCTCTCTTCCTACTCTCCACTGATTTTGAGACTCCAATGCTATATCAGACCTTCCCACCTCTCTGCTGAGGACGCTCAGCTTAACCTCTCATTATAACCGTGAACACATGGGGACAGATTACTTCCACATATTTCCACTCAAGGTTTATTAATTTAGAAGTCTTTCTAGCTCAAAACATGCCTCTGAACACGTCTGCTGCCCTTTATCCATCTCAGTTACCTGAAAACAAAACCTTTCTCCCTGTTCCTATATTCTAAGTTCTTCCAATGTCACGATAATTAGACCATCATCAACACTCCAATCACCGAAGTTATTTCTCCATTTCAATCCTCTGCATTAAAAGTCAGTGTCTTCCTTTGTTTCCTGTCGCTGTGATAAAATGCCATCATTAAAAGTAACTTGGGGAGGAAAGGGTTAGGGTTTATTCGGTTTACAAGTCACAGTCCATCTTAGAAGGAAGCCAAGGCGGGAACCTGAAGGCAGGAACTGAAGCAGAGACCGAGGAGAAATGTTGCTTGCTTGGCTTGCTCCTCCTTGGTTTTCTCAGTTTGCTTCCCAGAACCACCTTCCCAGGAATGTCATGGCCCACAGTGGAGGAGGACCTCCCACATCAATCATTAATCAAAAGAATCTCACAAACTCTTGCCTATATGGCACTCTGATGGAGACATTTTCTCAGCTGAGGGTCCATCTTCCCAGATGATCCTACCCTATGTCAAATTGAAAAAAAAAAAATCTAACCAGGACAAACACTATCTCACTGAGTTTCCTCACTTGCTGTCTGAGTTTCCTCATTTGCAAAATGATGCACCTAAGTCAATGAAATAATGTGCCTTTTAGCAGCTAGAATAATCTAGCTCAAAAATGTTGATTTTAAGCTAACTTGGGTTAGTAGTTCTCAATCCTAGCAATGTATTAGGGTATGAGAGAATCACCTATAAAACACAAAGCTAGTGTTCTTGCAGCCCTGCTATCCACAACATTTAAAGACCCTGGCACTCCAGTGTCTCTGAAATCGCTGCTACTGAGAACCAGGGTTAAGACCAGTGGCTGTCAAGCTTCCTGATTCCAGGAGCCTTTAATACAGTTCCTCATGTTGTGGTGATGCCCAAACATAAATTTATTTTTATTACTACTTCATAACTGTTATTTTCCAATTGTTATGAGTTGTAATGTAAATGTCTGTGTTTTCTAATAGTCTTAGGCAACCCCTATGAAAAGGTCATTCTTTTCTATAGCTCTATACTCATAAAATGCCAAATATCAAATTTTATGATAAATTTTAGCAGTAATAATTCTTTTTTCAATATAAGTCTTTTATTGTTCCCCAAGACACCCCAAATCATACTTGTAATTCAGGATCTTGTTTCTGGAACAGGGACTTATCCATCCCTGCTGCCCTGTTCCCTTTTCAGACACATAGATACCACCCAAAAGCCGATATCCTTGTTTTTAACTGGTATGGCTTGCTGAATGAGAGCCACTGAATCTGAAACAAGTTCAGTATATCTCCTTCAAGGATTAATTCATCCTTCTGAGCTTGAGAGACAGAACAAGCAACACCTATCCTCATCAGAAGCCTGCAGATGAATTTTTCACCCAAGAAATTTCGGATTTCAACTAAAGACCCATTCTCCTGGATAATGATGTTGATGGGAAATGAGCATACACAGACCTCATCTTGTAGCGGAAGCCTAGTATAACACCCTTGATCATGTTCTGACCATGACTACAGATGGTTCTGATAGTGGCTAGTTCCTTTCTGTTACCCTACCATTTGTTAACCCAAAGCCCCTTCTATTTCTTCCCAAGAAGACTCAGCTCTGCACTGATATGACTGAAGCCCCTTCACTGAGTTCCCCTGGGGCCCTTCACAATGACTGTGTGCCCCTTCAGAGTGATGCCAACATTTTCTGGGATGACGACCATCTGACTGCTGAGGATGGTCTTCATTCTTGCAGTAGATGGTACAAAGAGAGAGCAATAATAATTCTTGAATACAATCCAGCTGAAATAGTTTTTAAAACCCACTGGTGTTTACCCTTGATCTACTGCCTGAGAGCTTAGGATAATCAATAAACAAATAAACAAACAAACCTTCAAATTTGCTTTCCATTTAGACAACAAGCTAATTCTTTAATTCTAGTCAATTGACTCTCAGAAGAGTAGAGAAGGCTGTGATAAGCTACCTCTTCAATACTGAGTCCTCACTAAGTTCCTTCCAAAGTTTTGGGAGGACACTGCTGTACTTCTAACTACTGGGATCTCTTAGAGAAATATAGTCACCTAGGTCCTGAGAACACAACCCAATCCCTTAGCTACATATCTCTCACCAGGCAGAAATGACATGTATGCACCTGTCCATCTTCAATCCTTCCTGCTCATACAGACACTGTCAAGGTCACAGGTCACTTGTTTCGCCTGGCTTTTGACTTGTCACTCATTAAATAAGGTCATGTTATAGACCTGATAACGATATCTTGCAATTGGTTTGTTTTAGAACCTGAATTTTTGAGATTATAAAATAAAAATTTCACAACAAGCTCAGACAAATTGAAGGAATGAACAGTTCAATTGTCATACAAGCCTATCTTTATTTACTAGGTTTCTATGAAATTTACTTATTTATATTCACACTCAGCAATAAATAAATCATGCAAATGCATTGGAGTATAACCCAAGTTGGTAACATTTTTGTTATAGTATACTCTCAACATCTATCTGTCTTTAAAGCTGAGAAATTTCTGTAAAGCAAATAGTTGCTAAAGCAAAGATTTACTAAGGAGGATAATTTTTACAGCATGTTTGACTACTAAGAGGAATTATTTTAAATTCTACTTGATTTATGACAAGCCATGCATATAAAAACACATATAGCCTCCATGTACAAGGAATGAAAATGACTTTCTTTATGGTTGCTAATTATATCTTCTCTTATTTTCACAACTATTACTATAGGTTGTAAGTACCCTTTTAGTTTAAAAGACTTCAAAACACCACTTCTTATCCAATTAAGATACACTATAAGAAGAATAAAAATCTTAATTTTGTTACTACATGCACACAGCAAATATATCCTACAAGTTGAGAGCTGAAGTCACACTAACAGAGATCACTGGTAACTATCATTAATCATACTGCTTTCAGTTCTTTTTCAGTTATGAAGTCTAGAAGAGGATCCCACACCTCCACAGCTTTTAGACTCCTCAGACTTTATTCCTACAAATTTCATTTCATTCAATAAATTGCTTATAAAATTTGCTATCTCAGTTGCCTGCCAAAGCATCTTATTGTATACTTTTTCTGTGATACATCATGCTAGAGTCATATGAAGATAGAATTTGAGGGGATTTTTCAATGCTTAAAATATGAAACAAATTACTCTGGTATCTAAAACAGTCTGACTTTGAAAGCAACTCCCACGCACATATGGGAATCCTTTGCAAAGCTATCTCTTATCGGACTCTAGGTAATAACAGAGGCACACATTTATTTTTGTATGTCTACTCTTACAAAACAAAATTTTTACAACATAACCTCCCCCAAAATGAAAATACTTCAAATGCTTTCTACCCTGAAATATCAACCTAATAACTCAAATATCTGGCTGACAGGATTCAAGACACAAACCTTTTCAGATTAGAATCAAAAGAAAAGCAGCTCTTCATTTTTACTCTAGGTAATTCAATGACTGTATGAAGATTTCAGGGTTAATAAAATAAAATGAATTTAGTGTGTGGAATGAAAAATACTTCAGTAGAATAATGGCCTTAATTACAAATTCATTAAATAAAATAACTTGCCTTTTTTTAATCACAGTCTTCTACCATTTTCAAAATTACTCACTTTAAATAATGCTTCAAAATTGGTTTGCTTTTCATGAAAAAACACTCGTCAACTAGGCAGGGTTACACATTTATAATGTCAGCACTCAGGGGCTGACGCAGGAGGAGATAAGAGGCTGGGCATCCTGAGTGAAACGCTACTTATTAGTTAGTTTTCTACAGCCGTGATAAAGCAATGTGACTAAGTCAATGCACAGTTTATTTGAGCTCATGGTTCATGAGTAATAAAAGTTCATCAAGGCAAGGATGGCAAAGCACAGCAGTGAGCAGCAGGGACAGGAAGCTAGAGCTCACATCTTCACATTGAAACATGTAGCAGAGACCAGGCAAAACTATAAATACTCAGAGGTTGTCCCCAGTGACATACTTCCTCTAACAAGGCAACACCTCCTAACCCTCTTCTAAACACTTCCACCTACTGGGGACCAAGTATTCAAATATCTGTCAAACACCCAGTCTCCAAAACATAACAGAGAAGGAGTCCGGGATGGTAAGGGGGTGTGTTAAATGCATTATTAATCATGAAACGACAAAGAAAAAAGAAGATGCTAGAAAGTCTATATTATATTTCATGAAACTATAATAGGCAATAAGTTCTTTTCATAATGCTGAGGATGAAAAAGGGCAGTCCCAAATAATTTTTTTTAAAAAAAAGGAAAATTTTGTATATTTTCCTTGGCCATTCTGGTTGGCTTCATAATTACTATTATCCTGTTAAGAACCCATGCTTGCCTGGCATGGTAGCACTGGAGAGGATGAGTCAGGAGAGCAGGCATGAACCAAGGTCAGTTGGGCTACACATGGAGGCCTGGTAATTTTAAGTCAGTGTTAATAAGGAATATGTAAAACTACCCAAAAGAGGAACCAGGGAGCATAGAGATGGCTCAGCTAATGAAGGCTTCCTTGAAAACTTCATAAACAGAGTTCTATCCCCAGAACCCATGGTAGAAAGTGAGAACCAACTCCCAAAAGTGTCCTCTGACTTCTATACACACGCTGTGCTCTGTGTGTGTGTGTGCATGCCAAACATGCACATACATACACACACACATATACACAAACATGTTTAATTTAAAGAGTAACCATATGTTGTTTAAACAATAATTTAATGGCCCAGTATTTATACTCTGTTTTTTTTAAAGATTTATTTATTAATTATTTATACAGCATTCTGGCCACATGTTTGCCTCCACACCAGAAGAAGGCACCAAATCTCATAGGTAACCATCTGTGAGCTACCATGTAGTTGCTGGGAATTGAACTCAGGACCTTTGGAAGAACAGCCAGTGCTCTTAACCTCTGAGCCATCTCTCCAACCCTTATTCTCTGTTTATAAAGGACTTCAGAAAGTATCAAGCTGAGAATAAACATATAATTCTAATATAAATGCTGAAAATCTAAGTTTAAAAAAATTAAGAGTAAGGCAAGATGGATCGCATATAAGGGTACTTGTGCCAAACCTGATAACCAAGTTAAATCCCCAGAACCTATATAATATAGTAAAAGAATCATCTTCAGTGCATGCGCATGCATGTGTACACACACT
>CM053747.1:16659089-16682101 GCA_028658305.1 Pachyuromys duprasi | reverse complement strand
TTCGGCAGAGGGCTGGGAATAATAATGAAAACAGGGGAAGTTAGTAAGACTTGGGGAGAACAAGAGCTCCACAAAGACCAAATTGAGCAGGGCACAGGGGTCTTATACGAGACAGTTTCTCCAACCAAGGACCATTATGGATATGGCCTAGAACCCCCGCTCAGATGTGGCCCATGGTAGCTCGGTGTCCAACTGAAGACCCTAGTAAGGGGAACAGGGACTGTTTCTGTCATGAACTCGATGGCTGGCTCTTTGACCCTCTCCCATACACGCCAGGGAGTAACAGCCTGGCTAGATCCCAGGGGAGGACATTACACCCAGCCCTGAGGAGACAAGATGAACTGGGGTAGGATGGAAGGGGAGGAGGTCCTCCCCCGTTGGTGGACTTGGAGGGGGCGGGGAAGAGATGAGGGAGGGATGGGGAGAGTGGGAGGGAAGAAGGGAGGGGGCTATGCCTGGGATAGCAAAGTACCTATCCTGTGATTAATATAAAAATAAATAAATTACATTAAAAAAACAGCGAATTTATCAATTGTATATACAGAAACCAGATAACCAGCAGATTTTTTTTGAAGTGCTAAAAGACTATGACTACTGAAATGGGATTTTATACCCAGCACAAGTATCCTTTCAAAGTAGGCATAAAATAAACAAATCCTCTAAAAGAAAAGCTGAGAGCTATACTTAGGAGTTAAAAAAAAAAAATAAGGCTAGAGCAACTTAAAACACAGCTCAAAAGAAAAAAATAACAAAAAGGATAAGGATATAAGCTCATTTATAAAACTTCTGGCTAGCATGTATGAAGTCCTGGGTTGGGGGATAGGAGATGCTTAAAGATTTAGGAAGGAAGAGAGGTGATAAGAATGGTAAAGTGTGGACATAACTAAGTATTATTAAATATTAATAATGTATCACTGTTTTGTAAATCACTATTAAATCTATCATAATGGAATTGTATTAGTAATGTTGTGTGTGTATATATATATGTGTGTGTATGTGTGTATATATATGCATATATACATATATGTGTATGTGTATATATATGTATATATATATGTATATATGTGGATGGGAAAAAGATAAGTGTGTCCAGAGTTAATCTGTCCAAACTCCTAAGTTAACTCTGGCAACTATAAGGAAAGAATATTATCTATCTTCTCTTTACCATAATTAGGAAAAGAAGCAGACATTTTAGGAAAAAGAGACATTGTTGATACTGAGAAACTGTTTTCTCAGTAATGCATCTATTAACTGGATATGTTCTGCTTTCCTTGCAAATCTTCTACCTGTTTCCAATTAAATCTGGGCGAGAAGAAACTGACCACTGTATCCAAGGATCCCCCTTCCTCTGGCTTCCAGTTGAATTTGGCCAACATAAGGGCTGGCAAAAGACTGGACAGAGGAAGGAACACAGGTTCCAGGTATTCACTTCACCAACTCCCTCCCTATTATCACCAAAGTTGATAAATAACCCAGCCTAGGACAAGAGCTCCTGCCAGGCAGGCCTCTGCTGCAGATGCAGCTACTCTGTTAGGATCAAATAATAAATCTTCTCTTGGTCTTTCATGTGCGGAAATAATGAGATTCACTGTGTCAGCATCAAGATGCATCTCCTTCTCTTGTTAGCTTCTTATACTTGTAACACTACAGTCTCAGTTACCCTGTTCCAATGTGCCATCTTCTTTCTACCATGACAATTTATAACATAAAAAGTAATAAAAATAGAATAGAGATGTTAAAGTCAGGAATAACAAGACTGACTTAAAAAGCTTGCTACCATATCTCAGACTTTCTTATATCACCTATAAAAAAAAAATTAGTAACAATGCCTACTTCGAAATGTACCATTTAGTATGAATTGTATTTAATGTACATATATTTCATTGTCATAAAGTTATAGACATTTGTGGGGTAGTGTTGTTTTGTTTTTGTTTTGTTGTTTTTTTTTTTACTTATACATTCAGTGTATAGTAAGAACCAGGTAACTACCATATCCATTACCTCAATCTAGGAATAACAGCCTACTAGCTGTTCTGGTGCATGGATTTAACTGGGGTCAACCATAGTCCTCCTACTTTGCTATACAGAATATTTGCAGTTGTTCCTCCTAACCATGGTGTTATTTGATACAATAAGCTCAGGTTAGCAACTCACACAAAGCAAAGGTTAAATAAATAAATTATCATGATTATTGATTATTCCTATTTACTTCAAAGGTATAATACAAAATTAGCCACCTAACTATTGTCAATATATTTAAAGATTTTTACTTTGCTTGCTAGATAACAGATCAAATTTCATACCAGAAAGCTACGCCAATGGCAAAATGTGCCTTTTACAAAACTATACTTTGCCTGCCACTAGATTAAAATATAAGTAGTGTACATAAATTTTCTAAGTAAACAGATATTACAGGATTTAGAAGAGAACATTCACGGAATAAGTGGTTCTGCTCCAATTCAACATTATTGGGGGGAAGAATAAAAACACAGTGGCACAAATTGGGGTAACTCTTACTTCAGCTGGCTACAGGCTGGAGTAAATTCTAACTGGGTCAAGTCAAAGCAAATCACTTGAATACATCATATACAATCGCCCTAGGCCCCACCACACTGCAAAAGGATGTATCAGAGAGAAATCAAACATATATTTCTGACCAGTAATACTGAAAATTAAGGGCAGCAATTTAAAAACTTAAACCAAGAACAGATGAAAGACAAACCATCAAAATACAGTATCCATCCTTCTGTGTTAACACTCTGACTGACAGTCCGGGCATGTGTGCCCCTGGGAGTTAAATGGCCAAATACAGCCAGCAAGGGAAGAGGTGGTGTGTGACAGCGAGACCTATTTGCATGTCCTTCAGAGACAACTGAGGCTGCCGTCTGCAGGATCTCAATACTGAAAACACATCTGGCAGCACCAGACATATGACTATCTTCCAAATCTCCTGCAAGTGAATGATACTATCAACAACAATGAAAGACTAGTGACTGCTAGGAAAATCTTTGTTTCCCAAGACAGCTGTGTACTGACTCCCAAGGGTAGAGGGAGAAATACTTAAGTTGTTCCCCTGTACAGCAAGGTAAGTGGTTCCAGTCCATCCCAGCCTTTGTGTGGACTACAGTTTAAGTCCTTGATCAAAGAAGCCTCAGTTAGCTATCTTCCTGATTCTGGTCCCTTTAAGAATCACAATCTCCATCTCAGCAAATGAAGGGAGCCATTACAGAACCCTGCACACATGGGCACCAACTGATGTCTTGAAGTGACCTGTTACAACATTTTTATGAGGAAACACTTGAGTCTTTGTCTAGCTTTCAGACTTGGACCCAATCTTCTAAATAAGAAGAGGCATCCAGAAACAACTGCCATTCTGTTAAGTGATTTAATTCATCACTATAGTTCTAAGCTCTTGAAGGAAAATAATCACCAAGAGCAAGCCAATTGGCATATGTAGCAAACAATAGCCACAACAGCCATGGGTAGTGCTAGGTGCCTGGCACTCTCCTAAGGATTTATGTGAACTCAAATTCCCTTATGAGGGAGATGCTGGCAGTAGATGCATTTTATACAAAGAAGGGACTCAGGTTCAGAGAGTTAGCACTCCACACGAGGACTCATAAGTGATGAGCTGGTGAGCCTCTGGCTGACAGTCCTCTGCACTGAGCACTATGATAACCCCACACTAAGAATGATTGGTTTTAAGTATTCCTGAATTGGAATATTACTGAACTGAGGTAACTCTCCTCTCCTTCACCTCTTCCACTTATTGTCAAGTCAATAATTCAATCTACATTTACCAACTAAAGACAGAAAACCTAGAGCTGGGCTTGGTGGCTCAAGCCTTTAATTTCAGCACTCATGGGAAGCAGAGGCAGAAGATGGATCTCTGTGAGTTCAAGGCCAGCGTCGTCTACAAAGCAAGTCCAATACAGCCAGCACTACACAGGGAAACTCAGTCTCTAAAAACAAAACAAACAAACAAAAAAAATCAAAAGAAAACATAGCATATCTCTCCTGAAAAAAAAAAAAGAAGGCTCAAGCTAAATTTATACCTAGTGAAACTTCAAATGCTTCACTATGGTAAAATCCTAAAGAACTGGTAAAATGTATTTGATAACTATTCATGAGGGACATAATCTTCTCCAAGATGTTTTCAATGAGATGATCATATTCCTCACTAATGGAGTCAATTATGTCCTATAGAAAAGCATCCTTTCATGATTCCTTTTTCATGGAAGGAATGGTTTTTCATGATTTCTTTTCATGAAAAGAAAAGAAAAGGAAGAAAGAACGAAAGAAGGAAGGAAGGGAAAAGAGAAACAAGGTCTATGTAGCCCTGGCTGGCTGTGAGCTTTCTGTACAGCTGAAGATGAGCCTGAACTCCTGGTCCTCCCCAATGCAAGGATTACAAAGTGTGTACCATGCCTGGTTTGTGCCATGCTGGGAATACAGCCTCAGACATGCCACCAGACAAATACATTGCCAACTAAGTTATATTTTAGCCTCAGCCCTAATGGCTCTTAAATATTATCTTGCAAGCCGGATTCTGAATTATTACCAAACATTACTTTTGTTTTTGCCTATTTCTAAACAGAATATAAATCAGTTAACTCCCAGAAGCCACTATATTGGTTCTACGCAGTAACATATATTTTAGTGCTTACTCTGCAAACAGTGAGAAGTGCGTGCCTACACATGGCTTCACCTCTTCCTGCCTTACTTCTGGTCCTTCTTTTACTTGCAGATTGCCAGCTCTGCTGCTGGAACCATCCTACTGTAATTGTCAAACTGCATCCACTGTTGCAGAGTGAACATGCCCTAGGCCGAGACACCCCCTGCTGAACCATCGAGACTTCCCGTTACACAGAGATTTATTTTGTTCCCCATAGCACATCTCTTCCAGTATGTCCTGTGGCACAACTGTATGTCTTCAGAAAGGTGATGCTCACTGAAAAGATTTTTCTTTCTCAAATAAAGCTGCTGTCCCCCAAGCAAGGGAAGGGTGTTCCTGACGTGAGCATGTTCCTTGGGTACCCACTGCACCCGGCAATAATTCCCAACAGCACATCGTACAGCCATAAGGTTCTCATTTCTGTGTGTGCTTTTTCTCTGGCTTGTTTTCCAGGGCTCACATCCCAGAAAAGCAGAGTGTTCCCCTCTCTTGTCAACAATCACTCCTGGAAAGGCCTCCTCTCTATCAGAGACAGAACTGTATTTCCATTAAAATTTTCTATTTCACTCTGCAGTTCTTGAAAATAACGAGGCCCAGAAAGACAAAAACTTTCCTTTGAAGAGTAAATGTCACTGGCTCTCAATCTTTCCTTTCTTCTGTTGTTTGTAACAGAAGTCCCAAGCCCTGAGAGTCAAGATACACTACTGAATGCTATTTGGTTTCCTATCCTAAACAAACCACCATTGAAGGTGCCAAATTCATTCTGAACAAAGCTGCTTCAGGGCACCTGCAGGGGCTACAGGCCTTTCATCTTCACATACCAAGAGTGTTTATTCACTTCTGTTGGAAAGAGACGCAGGCCTGGGATGTCAGAGGTTAGTCAGTGAAGGAGGAAAATGGGAAGAATCTCTCAAGATAACAGAGGAAAGTACTGACCCATGAGACTGTTTTCCCCGGCAAGTTCCCAGAACTGCCAACTTGGGGTCACAGGTCCAATTTCACTAAATACTCTTTTTGCTCTCTCAACTTCCCAGCACGCCAATGAAGCAACTTCGCAAATTTCCAAATTACAAATCAAACATGAGAGCATGAAAAATAACAGATTCTGTGAATACAGTTGTTTTAAACTAGATTAGGTCTCCAAATACAAATGTAATCTGTTCACAAAGTACCTCTGAATGATCTGACCCGCACAACAAGGAACATTAAATTCTCTTAAGAACTACGGCTACCAAGAGTCAGTGATGAGTAAAAATATTAATTCCTCTTTTTAAATGTCAACACAGGGTCTTACTTTGAGTCCAACTGGGTGGGACTCAAATAGCAGGTGTGTTTGAAAACTGTGATCCCCCTGCCTCAGCCTTGCGAGCACCTGGCTCCGGTTATATTTTTTTGGACATTTCTCACAAATACAAAGTGAACACTTCAGTGCAGCAACTGAATCACACCCCGGGGCTTGCCAAGAACAGCTTCTCCCTTTAGCTGCCTACAGCACCGAGGCTCTACAGTCCAATAGCTTTTGACAGAATTATCCAAAATTAAAATTGAAAGATAATTATATCTAATATAAACGGAAACAATGTTTTCCCATAAATTAAATAAAACAGATTTCTTAGCATACGTATTTTCCCATAAGTATACAAATATATACTTTTGATCGCATTCACCGCCTTCTTTGTCCTTACATGTTCCCAGTTTAAGGCCTGTTGACTAATTAGCCATTTAGCTACATGGCCTACATAGTCTCTGGGTGTCCATTTCAACACTGTTTCCCAGAATTTTCTTCTTCTTTCCAACTTAGAATTAAATACAATAAGTTACATATAAATAACATAAAAGAATATAAGGTCAGGAAAGGCAGAAATTATCTATTATGCTTAAAAACTTTATTCTGTTTTATTTTTGCTCTGTTTGTTTTTGAAGCAGTGGCTCATTATGTAGGCCAATCCGATTTAAGCTTGCTATCTTCCTGTTCTAGTTCCTGCCTGGGATTATGAGCCTGCACCATCCCAGCAGGCAAGGTCAATTTTACCCTAAACATCTTGGGCCATTAATCTCTCTTTAATATTACAAATAGATAAAACCAAATTCCTCTGAACTTGTGCCTCTTTGAATCTGATTTTAGATCTAACATCCTTTAAGACTGTCTGCCCTAATGGTACTAACTAAAATGTAAAAGATCACACTGGTCTCGCTGTAGGTGAACAAATCATTACTTCCAAGTAGAACAAGTCTTATTTAGGAACACAAGATATTTGAAAACAGCATTCAACAAAATAAGGAAGAGAAGAGAACCAGGAAGAGAACCATTTGCAACCAAGGACAAAACAGCATGGCAAAGCCTGGGCTGGCAATTGCCAGCTCATACAGGTGAACACGAAAAGCAGCTATTCAGATTTAGAAAATCAAATTCAGCTTCATGAATGCAAATTCATTTTGTTTATCATGCTTGGACTTTTTATTATGCCAGCATGGTTGTGAGTACATTAAAGCATCTAAATGTGATTTATTCAGTAAGAACTTAACTCTAAGGTACCACATTAGAGAGAGCCGCCTACAGCATTGGTATCCGGCAGCCAAGAACCCAGTGAAGATGCTGACTGCTAACAATGACCGCCTGCCATCAACAGCAGCCTGCAATCGAGTCTTCTTCCCTCCCCTTTTCCTTTCCCAGGCCACCACGAAGGCCAAAAATATACACATATTCACAGATGAGTAGATAGGGGATAACAGAGGACAGATGGACAGACAGAAGTTTGTGTGTAGGGCTGAGGGCAGTGAGGGAATTTTCTGTGGCTAATAAAAGTGAACATTCTATCTGAAAGTCTAAAATAGATGAAGCCTTACTGAAACTAATTGGTCAGACGAAAGTCAAACATCCTAATGCAGCACAGAATAAATTGCTTATTTGTAGTTGCTTCTTTAAGTATCCATTAAACTAACGCTTACAGTACAGTGTTTCTCTACTATCAAGTCATGGCTTCTAGGCCACTCTCAAAGGCAGAGAAGGTATCCCAGACATCCTCACATTTAGGCAACATACCTGTGCTATGAAATGAAGGAATATAAAATGAATGAATATAAAAATGAGAAATGAAGGAATATACCTCTATGGGGGCTGAAGAGATGGCTCAGCTATAAAGAGCATTGGCTTCTCTTCCAGAGGACCTGGGTTCAATTCCCAGCACCCACATGGCAGCTCACAACTGTCTGTAACTCTAGTTCTGGGGGGATCTGACACACTCACAGAGACATACATGCAGGCAAAACATCAATGTACATAAAATAAAACTTTAATTTAAAAGAAATACCTCTAACGGTGAGTGGAGCTATATAAGTAGTCCAGGTCAGATCTCCTTAGAGGGGGAAAAACAACTAAGAAGCAGAGCTTGATTTGAAAAATGGGTATATAAGGAACAGAAAATAAAGGAGAGCAATTATTCATTAATGGCATTGGAAATGAAAGTATATGGAGCTGAAGAGGCGCTCCAAAGAGCCCTGGGCTCACATGTTTGGAGTCTGGGGCTCAGTTCCTGGCGGTGCATAAAAGTCTTAGGAACCTCTGCAGCCCAGCTGTCCATAGAATAGGGCTTAGCCATTGACTAAATGAAACAGTATTATTCAAACAAATGGGGAAATGTGAAAGTAACATCTTACACCTATTTTCATCTATCCTAAAAGATATGTAGTGTTCGTATAACTTTTCAATAATCACACTTTTATCCCCAGGTGAAACTGCAACGCCAACAAACAACATTTCAATGGAAACAATGGAAATGTTCCTTATAAAGCTTGAGGTTGTTAAGTGAATAGGTAAATATCTGTACAAATACTGCTCTCTGTTGGTTTATGCCCTCTTTTATCAAAAGTAAAGCTCCTGCCTCGGCAGGGAAAATGGCTCAAGGGGGTACACTTGTCTCCAAGCCTGAAGATGTGAGTTTAACAACCAGGACTTACATGGTAGGAGAGAACCAACTCCTGCCAACTGCCCTTTTACCTGAGCACACTATTGTATCATTAAACTCTGAAGTTTTCCCTGAACACATCAGGCGTAGTCTGTAACCATGGCATCAGCTTTTTGTTATCACTCTGTTTTTCCCTTTCTGATAACTACATGTTTCAAGCAGCCAGATTCTCTATGCACATAAGCTTGATAAAAACATAAAATATGTTTACATAAAATATAAGGACTCCCCCCCCCACCAATTGGCAAAGAGACACCTTGGTGGTGGCGGTATTCTTATATCAGTCAGGCGCAGAGTGGATGGCAGTCCTTCGTTCATCCTAGCTTGATGGCCAAAGCTGTTTTATGCCTAGGACACATAAAAAGTACAGGAGGAAAACACAGAGACCTGCATTCCACCATGCCCATGGTGTGGGCATGGAAAGATGCACACAGACCCGTCCCTACCCTACAGCGGGGGTGAGAACATAGACACAGAGAGCCCCAGCTAATACCATACAGCGCAGCATAGGAGAAGACAGAGCCCTGCAGACTGAAATAGCACCCACATGCCCACCCTCCTGTGCACTGCACAGGAGGGCCATACTCACCCGGCTTACAAGGGTCCACCAGCCATGTGGCCAGCCTGGAGCGGGGGCCACCACAACGCGCAAGTTTGTGGTGGACAGATAGAAAAGAAAGAGAAACGGAGAGCTGGAGCCCTGTGAAGACAGATGGAACTGGAGACTCGAGGGTGGAGAGAGGTCGCCTGTTGTGAGGGGCCAGCCTCACCGCCTGAGGCCATGGAGAAGTCCCAGCCCGAGATGCTGCTGAGGGCCATGTCTAGGCCCATGGGTACACAGCTATAGGGGTCAGTGTTGCCGCCTGTGGCTCATATTACCACTAGAGAACATGGGGACATCCCTAGTCCGGGCAGCCGCTGGGGACCATGTGAATGTCAAGGGGACTGTGAGGAACTGGCCCCACCCCTCACTGGCTTTGGCACTCTGGAGAGCTGACCCCCACATCTGACCAGCAGAAGCACTCAGTGATGAGCCCTATTCCTCACAGCACAGTGGAGCTGGCCCTGGTGGCAGGGGTGTGGGTGAGCCCCCTTGCCACTCCTCTGCCATGAGGAGGCCTGGTGGGGAGGCCCTCTTTCCCCTCACCCCTAGCCACTTGAGGCAGCCAGAGAGCTGGCCCTGGGGTCATGAGAGCTTGGGGGAGCTGGTGCTAGCATATAGGCAGCCCCACGAGTCTGCCTCTAGGTTGCTTGGTGACCTCTGGCGTCATCACCTGCCACCAGGGGCCCAGGATAAAACACCCTTCAGGGCCCTCTTAACCTCTCTCTTACTCCCCCCTTACTTCCCTCTTCTCTCTTGCTGTCTCTCTGTCTCTCTGCCCTCATGGCTTACTTGGGCCCTAATATCCCTCCCCTCCCCTCCCCTTCATGTTGTGCGGCAGCTTATCTTTATATATTATAACAGCTGGCCCCAGCACTCATCTGCTGTGAGAAGACGTGGGCGATGGCCTCCCCTGCATCTCCCTGCTCATGTCAGGAGATCTGGCCCCATGGGCATGAGAACAGGAGAGCGAGCCCTGCCTCATCAATGGCTGCAGCACTTGGGAGAGCTGGCCCTGCCCCTCTCCTGGGCAACACTGTGGAGCTGGCCCTGGTGGGAAAGGCACAGGTGAGCCGGCCCCAAGGGTGTGAGAGCAGGGGAGCTTACCCTGTCTCCTGCTCATGGTGGCAACAGGTGGCCTGACCTGAGCAGCGCTGTAGAGCTCGCTGTGGTGGTTCAGATAAGGAGTGCCGGCCAGCTGACCAGCTCAGCTACCAGGATGGCCCAGGTCCAGGGCTCTGAGTTGGCCCACCCCAAAATCTATGTCATCTGCAAACAGTTGGGACACATGCAAGGGCCTGCTGATCCAAAGCTGCAGGATCTCCATGACACAGGGCAACAAGAGGATAACTGGGAGGAGGTCTGGTGAGGACCCAACACTGATGGGGTCACAGAAGCCAGAGATCTCAAACCAGATCAATGACTCATTGAATGAACATTTGCAAGTGACGATGCGTGGGCAGAGAGATATACTGTGGGACACACTGTGACGTACTACAGCTTCCAAGATGAAATGTTTTCTATGCTGTGTTTGTGTGTGTGTGTGTGTGTGAGAGAGAGAGAGAGAGAGAGAGAGAGAGAGAGAGAGAGAGAGAGAGAGTATTTTTTATTTTTGAGAGAGAGGCAGCAACGGCAAAGAGTAGATAAGGGGATGAGGAGATGAGTGTTACTGGGGTGTGTGATGTGAAACTCACAAAAATATCAATAAAATGTTCTTTAAAAAGATAAAAATATGGGAATAAGAAACAACTTACTATAGTTGAGGGAGTTAAGCAAATCTTGTTAAAATGGTATGAAACAGATCTGACATAAATATTTTGAACACATTACTCCTGACATAAAATCAATGCTAATAAAATGTAGTTCTCTGAAACTGAAGACAGCACCTAAAGCAACAATACACGCATGTTCACTACCATAGCAAACAGTAATTGTGCACCTAAGAAATTCAGACAATAGTTGTGGCCGTTATTAAATATTGAGGGTATATTCTCTATGCCATCTTCATCAATGGCTAAAAGAATAAAATGACAGTAAAATGTTTCACCTAAAACACAAATGAATGTCCCACAAATAAATCCATCATCCCCAGTAAAAACATAGCTTCACTAACACCACATTAAATTCCTATGAAATTGAGGACCACAATTTTAACCCAGGGCTACACAACTGCTTTCTAGTCCAAAAATATTTAAAGAATCAATGTAATGCTCTTTGAATTTTCCAAGGACAAAATGTCCAGGATCTGAAACTTAGCGTGTCTTTGACCTGAATACTGAGCCTTGTTTACAGACCACACCTCCACTAGTTTATCTGCTCATCCAACCTATACCATCAGAAGAAACTCCCGGTCTACTAGCCAACTGCCTAGAAGCCTGAGTGAAACAGTAGATCTCCCACAAAGACTCAAACCTAGAGTGGCCCTAAAGCCTAATACCACAGGACTCCTTCAGCCACGGGAAGTACCTATATTAGGGCTGGGGATATGAGTATGTGGTAGAGCATTTGCCTCACATTTGCAAGGTCTTGGGGTCAATCCCCAGGATCCCTAAATAAGATAAATGCCAGCTTTATGATGTGTGCTTCTGCACCTGAGTTTCAACAAAACTCAACACAATGCATTAATTCATTTTAATAACGCAGGGGGGCCAGACAGACGGTTTAAGGGGTGAGAACACATGCCATGAAAGCCTAAAACCCTGAGTTCAATCCTGTCAACCCGTAAAAACAGCCAGATCTGATGGTACACATCTGTAATCTCAGCATTCCTACAGTAAAAACAGGAGAGGGGGGCAGGAGCTTCAGCCGCAAACTTCCTGGGCAAGGTACCCTGGGGCAGGGCAGGGGCAAGAGAGACTCTGCCTCTACAGGGCAAACACCAAAACCGGCTCTCTGAATACAGTCCCCTGATCACATACATGCTATGGCATGCACATAGCCACATGTAGACACACAGACACACACACAAATAATTTTTAAAAGATAAATTGAGACTTTTTTAATAAAACCAGATTTCATAAATTTCAATACGATATAATCTTGAAAATGAGTATGAATTTTTATGAAATAGTTACAAAGTAGGAGGAAGAGAATTAGCTGAAGAAAATAATGGATAATAGTTTCCCTAATAGGAACATACAACAATTGTTTGATCGTTCCAAAATTTATTAGCACATAAAGTAACCTGGACAAAATCATTATGAGTCTAACAAAATTAACTAACCGTTATTTTAAAAGATCAACTTTGAAGACACTAATTAAAAAACAGAGTTTTAAAAGATTTTAAACTGATTGATGCAAAATTACTTTGTTTGTTAAAAGGAAGGAATTTACTATCAAAATGCTCTGCTGCTAGAGGTGCGGCACAGCTCGGCAGTGTAGTATTTGCCTGACACTACAAGGCTCTGTGGTGAGCAGTCACCACAGCCACACGAATGACACACACATACAGAAATCTATGCCAGAAAGCACAAACTTGACTTTACAGAAGCAAAAAATCAATAAAATTTATAAGGTCTGCCACTAGGTAGGTACAAGTGAATAAGTATCTTGTAATGATTCACATGACACTATTTTATGCCATATTCTTAATGCAAAGATGGTATAGGTACTGAACAAAGGTTGTCACAGACAGCTAATACCTTCCTCGTTGAAGTAGTTCTCGGGCCAGTCAGATGGCTTGCTGGGTAAATGGATTTGCTGCCGGCTAGAGTTTAAGCCTGAGGATCAACATGGTGAAGGAGAGAACTGATTCCCACAAGTTGTCCTCTGACTTCCACAGACGTACCATGTACCTCCACAGATGCACATACCCAAACATGCTCTCACTCTCCAAATAAATAAATGGATGTGACAGAGGAAAGCTTGAGCAGAAAATAACAGCATACATTTCTACTGCTGGCAAAGATCTAATAACCTGTTTTTAAGTGAAAGAAGTACGGAGTCTAACTGGCTCACCTATGACTGCTCCCTTTACCTTCATGTCTGACTGGATCACTTATGACCACACCCTTTACTTGTAAAGCAATTCACATAAGAAAAGTAATTCATTTCAATGGCGCATGAGTCACTGAGCCAGGAGAAATCTGGTCTAATATGCACCCATTCTGGGCATTACTTCCACCATAGACAATGCCACACGTGAGCCCAAAAGCATGACATTATTTTTAAAGCCTCACAGGGGACTGTAGCTTTGATTGGTGTAATTTCATTCCCATAAAACTGTGTAAAAAGTTCTAAATTTTGCCTTTTTTACGTGGTGCTAGATACATTTGTGTTCGCGGTAGTGTAGTGATGTCATTTATGCTAAAGAACAACAGATGGCTTGGAGAGAAGAACAAAGCCTTTCCTCCCATCTGGAAGCCGGCAAGTCTGACAAGGCCAGATGACTTAACTCCACTCCTCCATTATCCTCAGAGCCATTATCTTTTAATTTCTCATACGTGTCTGCCCTTTAAGCATCCTGGGTATTGTTTTTATAGGAATGCTATTGCTAACTCACATACAAGCCCCATTGTATATTCACACACTACGGAAATGAGTTGTTTGTAACCATCTTGCAATCCTTCCTTTGTTTCAAAAGGTTCTGTGACCACCTCTGACTACCTGTTTAGCCAGCCTTGTAATCATGTCCTTGTTTCAGGAGGGACTAACTTGTTATGCTTATGTTCTGTTCCTGTAACCCTGCCTATTTTGCCCACCAAATCCCCCATTTGGAAACTCCCTACCCCTGAGCTATAAAATCCTTTTCTCCCTCACATCCAATGCTGACTTCTCAAGTCCTGCCTTTGGGGGAGGCAGCCCATGTACAGGAATAAAATTTGCTTTAATTAATGTCTAGCTTACAAAATTTGGCGGCAATGACTCAGGCCAGTGGTCTTTCTCTTCCCATCTTTGGGATTAACAGTCATCCATTCCTATCACATAAAACAAGTCAAAATGACTCGTAGGCATTTATGCAGCATACAGCATATGTTTGTTTTTCTTACAAACTATTCAGTATGATATGCAAATGTCAAAGGAGCATACTAAATGGTTGGGGATTATGTCACCAACAAAATTATAAGTGCAAAAGAAATGTGCAGAAGGAAACCACGGTAAAGAGTTATTCTAAGATTTAAGTTAAAAGAAATTAGAAAATCCAGAGAAGAAATGGGAAAACACCCTGGTCAACAATGCTACAGCGGTGGAAGCTAAGAACAAAAACATAAATGCCAAAAGTGAAAGCGTCTATTTTGGACAGAGCTTCAAAGAAAACCCTCAACTTCTAGAAACTGTTTTCATGTAAAGGAGTGGGCTGCCTGTAAAGCATTGTCCTATGGCTGCAGGCCACAGCCTAGAGAGGTTCTCATCACATCCAATGTCCCTTCAAAGGCTTCCACATCCAGGGATAATTGAAATGGCGAAAGAGTGATGTTACCACTATAAGATGGTCTTTATATGCCTGTAGAATAAAGCACATGTATTCACACACATACACACACACACACACACACACAAGCATTAAACTAGAACAACTAAGTACCCCCATAAATTAGTCAGGGTGCAAAAAGGAAGCGCATGTTTAGAATTAGAGTATAATGAACAAGGTAGAGCCAGAGTTGCCAAGTAGGTGGGAGGGGAGGAAATAAAGTGCGTTGGTTTCTGAACGAAATGCTGTTATTAAAGATAATTGCACCTACTTGATCTGAATCCAGTGTTTCTTATTCACTGAAAAAGATATATTAAAGGAGCAGTGAATTCCTCTACAAATAAACACATTCATCCAAGAAAATTTCTAACAAATAGGTTCAACCCTAAAAGTAATAAAGAGCAGAAGTTATTTCAATGCTTATAATTTCAACACTAACTGCCTTTGATATTCTAAAATTATAACTACATCATCTCTTCCCCTTTTCTCTTCCTCCTTTCAACCCCTCTCAGGCATTCTGTTTGTTCTTTAACTGTTCTCCACACTGATTTCTATTGTGGCTGCACTAGTTTGCAGGTCCACCACCAGTCCATCTAGCATTTGTTGTCTGTGGTTCTGTCAATCTTCGTTTTACTGACCAGGATAAGATGAAATCTCAAAGTTGTTTTCATTTGCATTTCCCTGATTGCCAGAACAATGAACTTTTTTTCAGACGTTTCTTGGCCACATTTATTTCTTCCTTTGAGAACTCTCTGTTCAGATCCCAAGCCTGTTTTTTAAATGGATCATTTATTTTTTTTTTTGACTCTTCGTTTTCTGAGTTCTTTATATATTCTGGGTATTGATCCTCTGTTGGAAGTATACCAAGCAAAGATTGTCTCCCATTCTGTGGGCTTCTTCTTTACTCAACTGATTGTTTCGTTAGCTGTTCTGGAGCTTTCTAGTTTTGTGAGATCTCGTTTATTGGTCTCAATTCCTGGACAAATGGAGGTCCTATTCAGAAAGTCCTTTATCGTAGAGGGTAGTACCTATGTTTTCTTCTAGCAGTTTCAATGTTTTGAGTTTCATATTTAGGTCTTTGATTCATTTGGAGTTAGTTTTTGTATAAGATAATAGATACAGGTCTAATTTCATTCCTTGACATGTGTGATAAAGTTTATTGAAGCAGAGACAAGATAAAGTATATAAATGTAGGTTTATTGGTAGCAGATCTTGACCACCATGCAGGAGAGAGAGAAGAAAGCGAGGTGTGTTAGCAATGAGACACCTCCAAGGTCAGCTCCAGGGTCTTGGGGACAACAGGACATGTCATCACCAACCACCAAGATGCAACACATCTATGTGTCCTCTCCCTGCACGCGTGCTTCATCACCTTATAAAAGGACCCGCTCCCTCCCCCTCTCTCTTTCCTGCCACCCCTCATCCAGAGACAGTGTCTGTGTCCCCTCCCTTAATAAACCTCCCACGTGAGACCTGCTGCACAGTGTGACTTTAGGGATTCCGCAGCCTAAATCACAACAAGGGGAACCAAAGTGTCTGGATTATATAGTGAAGACAGAGGGGAGGCTCCTACCCCTGGGCTGGAAAGTTCAGATTGGGTATGGCAGCCATGCCTTGTAACAGGTTGGGATTGAGGGACGGTGGGAGAACCTGAAGGTCAGGTCCGCTTTGGTTGAAAAGGCACCTCAGCTGCTTGTCCCAGCTCTGCAGCCCAGCACCGTGGACATCCAGTTTTCCCAGTGCCATTTATTAAAGATGCTTGCTTTTCCTCAGTGTCTTTTTTGGCATCTTTTTCAAATACTAAGTAGCTGAAGTTGTAAGCACTCATGTTTGGGTCTTGGATTCTGTTCCATTTGTCTACATGTCTGTTTTTAATGCCAGTATTGTAACTTCTTAGCATAAGCATGTTATGCTAAGTTTCTATAAATTACTTTTCAAATTCTAATAAAGTTACAACGAAATTTTGATAATGGAATGCAGAAAAAGATGTTTCAATATGGCATTGGGAAGAGAGAAAAGGATCCACAAGAGGCCTGAAGTGTGACTGAGGTTTAATTAGAAGGCTGAGGATTTGAATCTTAAGCAGTCCCTCCCAAGGCCTGCCTTGCCCACCACTGACTCATCACTGCCCGGCTTCCTTCTCATGCTATAAGGCTGCCTGGTTAGGACTGTATGAAAACTTTCTGGAGACACAGTCCTCTCTGGACTTCTTCTCCCAGCAGGAGATTCCTGGGAAAATTCCCATATCTGTACATGGACCCTTGTATGGACATTCTGGTAGTCAGATCAAGAGGTAAAAATGTCTCTTTAGAATATTTTCAGTTCCCATTTCCTCCTGGACTATTACAATTCCTCACACTGTTTTAAAACCCCAGTCTTGGGAGGAAATATGTCTGAAACAAGTATAATGAACAAAATGTTAGGAAAGGCCAAGGTTAGAGTGTGGTTGGTGCTAGACAGTCATGCACACTTTGGATAGTTAGGAAATTGTCTTAAAGTCAAGGTTCACTAAAGGATTGCCCCTCTAGCTACTCGATCCTAAAACTAACTATAATTACTTAAAACAGACCCTATGGGCCTTGAGAGAACTCTCACCTCTGTAAAAGGTTTCATTATGTAAGTACACCTCTAGCAAAGGAGCCTGAACATTTTTGAGATGCTATGGCATGACCCACAAAGCAAGCAGAACGAATGACCTAAGAGCCTCTTAAGCTGCTTCAGTTGGGCCAAAAGAATTTATTGCCGGTAACTTCCTAATATCTGTGACTCATTGCCCCACCACTAACATGATATCAAATCAGACCCACCGGCATGAATCATTTCCTGGTGTGATGGATTGAATAAAATGACCCCAATAAGTTCATAGAGTTTAGTGCCTGGACCCTGGTTGGTGGGTCTGTGAGGAAAGGATTAGGAGGTGTGGCCTTGTTGGAAGGAAGTGTGTCACTGGGACAGACTTTGACATTTCAAAAACCATGCCATTCCCAGTTAGCTCGCGATCGCACCCAAACCTGTGGATCAAGTGCAAACTCTCCACCACTGCCCCCGGCACCAGCCCACGTACCTGCTGCCACCTTCCCTTGCCATGATGGTCATGGACCCTGACCCTCTGACACTGTAATCCCCTAATAAATGCTTCCTCTGGTAAGCTGCCTTATAAGAGGTCACACTGTCTTATTACAGCAACAGAGAAGTAATAGGGATACCTGCATCATAGACTCAGAGAACACGGTACAGATGGAGCGGGGAACTGTCAGAGCTGAAATAACGAAGTTCTGGGTACAGCGGCGCTTGCTGCGATCCCAGAATGTCTGAGGCTGACACAGGAGAACATTCAGTTTAAGGCCAGCCTGTGCTTCATCACAAGACCCTGCCTCACACCAACACGACCCAGTTGCCCATGCTAGCCACTCCCAGAACAGCTAGAAGCCAAGCAGTTATGAAAACTACAATAAAATTCTTTCAAGCATAAGCTGGTCTTATCCTTTAGAGGTAGGTATGCATTATTTTTAATTCTCCAACTGCACAATTAGAATTTATGTACAAATTATGAAAATACTAGCGGTGCTACTTGCATTTTGTTATTTATAATTGTAATCTTTAAAAAGCTTTGAGAAATAGAGCCTTCCCTCGGAAGTACAGGTACCTGCATCATAATGTGACTATAATCATAACAGTGTATACTATATGAAATTTACATTTTAATCATGATCATTTCAGTTATTAATGAAATTGATTTGTAGGTTGCATGTGGACCAAAAACTATAAACTAGCACTGTGAATCTATTGAGAAGTTCTCTAGATACTTCCCAGGGAAAGGTAACTTTAGAAAGTCTTGTACATGGTGTAAACTGCCCATTTCATCTAAATACTATCAATACCCTCTTCCCATCAACTTCCTATGTTCAGAATACACACATGAGTTGCAATAACTTTTTTAGTAATTATATTGGCTCCTAGCCTGGTGTATAGCTCAGAGGCAGAGCAACTGCTTAACACATACATGGCTCTAAGTTTAATACCATGAAAAGAAAAGACCTAAATGAAAAGAAAATTACATTTTCCTCCCTCTCTGTCTCTCTCTATCTCTGTCTCTGTCTCTCTCTCTGTCCTGGAGAGCAAAGGTGACCACCACGGTAGCTCCATCTTTGTGCAGCAAGCTGTCATTGGTGGGAAAACCAGCTCCTGGACAAATACATGGACTGCCGTAAGAATTACTCTCCGGGAATAGAAACAGCTGGCACTGCCCTGCCCCCTAGATGGTTTTCTAGTTCTAAATTTGACGCAAAATGTCTGATTGGTTGAACTTTAAAAAAAAAAAATCTGGAGAACACTGCAAAAGCTAATTTCATTACTCTTTGGATATTCAAAAAAGTATGATGGTTGTTAAATGCATAACAATTAGAAATAAACGATGGTTCTTTCTTCCAAAATACAAGCAAACAGCTTTTTTAAAGATTTGATAATATTTATTTGAAAGTGTGAACACCAGAAGAGCTCTAAACTTGGCTGACAATATTCTAATTTTAAAAGGTAGCATTCTTTTGACATGCGCTCAGTGAACACGGCTCTTCCGTGAACATGGATGCAGCAAACTATGAAAGATTCAATGATGTTTCAAGTTTCAGAATGTAGGTAGCACCCATATCAACCTAGTTTAATATCAGAGGTAAATAAATATATCCCATGAGCCTGGTGTGGTGGCCCATGTCTTTAATCTCAGTCCTCAGGAGGCAAAGGCATGTGGACGTCAAGAAAGTGCGTTGATCTGCAGATGATAATAAAAATGCCCCCTGTGGCTGGAGGGATGGGTAAACTCCGTGCAAGACCAGAGCTGGAGTCCCTGAAGTCTGGCTGCTCGCAACCCTCTCCCCACTGCAGGGGGATGTGGCTCTTTCAAAAAGCAGATTCGAGGATGAGGCTGGGGACATGGCTCAGCAGTTGAGAGCACTGGCTTCTCATCAGAGGACCCGGGTCTGTGAGCCACATAGTGTCTCATAACTGTCTGTAACGCCATCTCCCCGGGGGTCCGACACTCTTTTCTAGACTCCCTGGGTACCATACAGACCCGTGATGAAGACAAACATGTAGGCAAAACACGCATACACATAAAATAATTCTAAAACTTTAGTTTGGGATATGCATGTTACAGAGTACTCGTCCATGTGACCACGAGGGCCCCTCATTGGTTCCAACAGTAAACACCCAGCTCTTCATCCCGGGAAGAGCTCATCCTGAGCAGACAGGACAGCTGTCGCTGAAAACATCCACTATACATATTCTACTAAGGAGAACGGGAAGGCGCAGAGGCTCCGCAGAGGCCTCACAGAAGGTGTTTCTAGGCTCCGCTGAGCTCCTCAGTCCTGAAGCATGAGCTGAGCTGCTCAAGAACCGCTCAGGACTTTAACTGTTATGCGAACAACGCTGGCAAATCACGTCATGGGTTTAAGATTGATGTCAGTTTTATTTTTCTTTCATTGTAAGTGCAAAGTTTTCCTATGCTCTAAGCTGTTTAAACACACAAACCTCAGAAGCTCTGTGTCACATGCCATGAGCAAGCCTGAAGCAAGTTCCAAATTGCACACTCTCCCAGCCACTGGAAGGCATCCGTTTTCACTTTGAAGAAAATCTACCAGGAAGAGTGTCCCCCCTCTTCAACAGTATTCACCTGTAATTCTAAAGGGGTAACTTCTTAGAAGCATTACGTGAAAATAATTAAGGTGTTAATTAAGGAATTTTATTATGTACTTTTCCAAAAAAATATTTCTACTCCTAACAGCCACACTAGAATATCACTTGTAATTCTTTAGTGAAACCATAAAATTTCTACAGAATTCCTTGACTAAGATATTTAATAAGTGCCAGGTGCAGTGGCTGAGGCAAAGCACTGTGAGTTCAAAGCCAGCCAGGGCGATAAATGAGACTGAAGAAAACTTTTCTCTGAAGAGTTAGGTTGAACTACTTACTGCAAACAGCCGACTCTGACTGCCACAGGGACGTGGGGGAGCTGTGTGGCCCACTTCAGTGTCACATCCTGGTAAATGTGCAGCATGTGATTGTGGTTCCCAATCAAGGTATTTATCGAACCTTCAGAAACTGTAGGTTAGAGATTCGGAAAGAAGACAGTAAGAAAAAGACCATTCAAAACGGTACACGGTGGTCTCATGGAGACTCATCTCACGCCGATAGCACTATCTTGATTTTTAACACGTCAAGATTTCAGGCGATAAGATATTAGCTTTCAGCTTCAAGAAACCAAGAGCAAAAACAAGGAAACAAATTATTTTATAGACAACAAGTATAAATATCAGCCCAGGTGTGTGCATTTCATCTAGAAGGTGTGAATTTTATTAACATATCGCACATCTAAACTAATGATCAACTGGCAGTCACTGTAAGTCATCCTCTTGGACATCACTGTTCTTACAAAAGAGTGACACTCTCATGGAAGCATTCTTGGACAGTCACACTGTGGAAAGCACTAACGAGCTGGAAGCCAGTCTACAAGTGATCTTACACAAAGCCAAATGGCTGGCACAGCCACATGTGCTAACTTATATCAAATGTCTGCCCAGACCGTGCAAGTTAAAGGGCCCATTAAACGTTCAGTAAAAAGCTGCTTTCCTAGATGTTTGAAGCATGTGTGCGTGCGTGCGTGCGTGCGTGCGTGTGTGCGTGCGTGCGTGTGTGAGTTTTGAGACTCAGAGGATGACAGAGACTCTGCACGCACCTGAGCAGTATGGGAGAAAGCAACTGGGGTTGCAGTCGAGCTTCTTCATGAATCGAATCTGTCCATTGTCCTTCAGGCAAAAAAAGTTCCTCTCACCGAGGACAAAAACAGACGACGCCGACTGGTTGAAAGGAACGATACAGATATCAAGGGCTTGCTCGCCAATATTCAGGGTCCAATCCACCTGAAAAGCAAAGCCCAACAGTGAGGCAGCTGCTGAAACAGGTCGTGTCTGTCACTTTCATATCGCCATGAGTGAAGAAACTAGCTTCACTTCTCGTGCCCTGGTGTTGTTCTACAGCTACCTTGCTTGCCATAGGTGTAGTTGTATTTTGTAGGTTTTATCCTATTACTTGCCGAGACACTGGCTATTCAGTGAATCCTAAGCACTCATCACGAAAATTTATCTGCAGTGCTCTGAAAACCTTTGGGAATAGAGGAATACGGTCAGAGGGGCTGATACGCAGTAACGCACACAGAAGTCTGGACGGATTGTGAGTGTTCCCCGTAGAGAAATGACAGTGGCTATGGCTCAGCAGTTGAGCGCACACGCTCTGGCAGAGGACCAGAGTCAGGTTCCCAGTACCCACATGGTGACTCACAAACATCTAATTCTAGATCCAGGAAATCTGATGGTCTCTTCAGACCTCCACAGGCACGGGTACATATTGTGGTGCACAAGTGCATATTCAGACAAAACACCGATGCATATGAAATAAAAATCACAAATATTTTTAAATGACAAATGTTGAAGATAAATTGGTTAGACTCGATTTAAACACTAAACAATGCATACATAAGTCAAAACATCACCTGGCCCTCTGTATACATGTTCAATGTTCATATATCAGTTTAAAAATTGCCTTGGTAAACATAAATCAACAAATCGAAATCAATAAAGCACATAGTTCCTGTTGTTATAAACTCAGGGTTTTGAAACACAGACGACTGTAAGAGGCATCTAATCACAGTCAGTCCTCCACGGAGCGCCAGCAAGTGATCGTAGGAGTGTGGACAAACTGACTCCTCTGGACTAAGAACTACCCAAAGAGGAGCCCAGGCCCATGCTGACTGCTCAATAGCCAGCAGATGCTCCTGAAAATGGTGAAAGGACAGACGTAAAGCACACGTGCAGAAAGTGTTTACAATTCACCAAGATTTAATAATGTATGTATATGGATTTAAGTAAAGATGACCTCACCAAAAAAAAAACAAAAACAAAAAACTGCACCAAGAAGAAATGAGTGGACTGAGTTAACCCCTAATAAACAAAGAATAGTGATATGCAGAAAGGAAGGACTCCCAAGCATGGTGGGACATGTTTCTAATTCCAGCATCGGAAAGACTAAGGGTTAAGGGCAGGTGCTGTGTGGCTGGGAGAGAAAATTCACCAGACCCCACCAGCTCTACTACTGATCTGCCGGCCAAGAAATGTTCACCATGGCAACTGTGGCATGACATTGCGGGGTTAACAAACCACCTCTGGCTGTATTTAGGGATTGTTCCTCAGGAGGGAACTCATGGCTCTTCAATAAACTAAACCAAGAGCTGGGGACATCATGGGCCCTACAGGAAAAACTTCTACTGTTGCTTTCTGAAATGGACATGGAGTCAAACTACCTTCCTAATAG
>CM053747.1:16648271-16658589 GCA_028658305.1 Pachyuromys duprasi | reverse complement strand
AGAGAAAACAAAAGACACATGATCAGGAGGGCAGAAACACCAAAACCCTTAGCCCCAACAATTCTCTCACAAAAGTTAAACAGGGAACTGGCAAGATGGTTCAGTAAAGCACTTCCTGGCAAGCCTGATACCCTGATTGAATCTCCAGGTCCCACATGTTGGAAAGAATGAACCAGATCCTACAAGTTGTCTTCTGGCCTACACATACACACACACACCATAGCACACACGTGCACACAACACCTACACAATAAAAAATTAATTAATTAATCTTAAAAAACATAACAGGTCACACAGATAAAATACATACATACATACATACATACATACATACACACATAATGTAAGAAAGCAAGCCAAATTGGAGGCTGGGACAGAAGGACTACAGCTTCACCAAGCCTTGAGCTAGAGAGCCAGATCCTGTCTCAAAGGGAAGAAAGAAAGGAAAGAAAGAAAGAAAGAAAGAAAGAAAGAAAGAAAGAAAGAAAGAAAGAAAGAAAGAAAGAAAGAAAGAAAGGAAGGAAGGAAGGAAGGAAGGAAAGAAGGAAGGAAGGAAGCAAGCAAGCAAGCACACTCAATTCTAAATTAAAGTCTCTTGCAGATGATATTTACAGTGATGAGCTCTGTGTCTTACTCCCGAGTGTAGGGACAGGGGTAGGCACATGTACATGCATTAATAACAAGCTAGCCAGAGGATTCTACACACACTGAAGCCTGAGGCCAAAGCCCATAAATGCACCTATCTGAATATAATTAACTTTAACTTTAAAGTAGTTAACTAGCAGTATCAAAATGAAGGTGAATTATGTCTTAAAAGCCCATTCTATTAGCCAATTACATTCTATTAACTGACTATAGATCGACTTAATGAAGCCTCAAGAAAAGGAACCTGGAGTTTTTCATGCGTTTCCACTTCCTAAATTTCCCTGGTGACTATCATTTAATTCAATCTATTAAACTTGAAAGCGTGCGTACATATATCACAGAACTTAATGCTTTAAACCGCCCCATTATCTTGTGCATTTTTACCATTATAAATGAACCTCATAATGGATAAAGTGTGGGGTTTTTTTTAACCTAAATGGAAATGAGTTAAATAGATCAGTATGTTGGAGGACTATCAGCGTTGAAATGAGACTTCTGTGACATTAAACTCACATGTTAAGGAAATTCACCTGTTGCCTCCTCATAGGATCACTCCAATCAAACTCTCACACACGCATGCATGCATGCACGAATGCATACATGCATGTATATGCTCACACACGTGCACCTGCCTAAGAGTAAGCAATTGCACATTCAGATCTGTGCATTGTGCCCCTTGAGTAGCCTACTTGGCAGGAGGTGAGTCACAGAACACGGTGAAAAGCAGATCCGCACAGTACCACCTACGTTTTGGCAGTCCTGAGTAAACTACACAGACAGTTTCTCAGACGAAATGTATTTATTTCCAGGGGCAACACCACAGTTCATTTCCTCTGGCAAGAGTCAAAGGAGCCACAGGAAGACTGCGGCGGGATGACCTGCCACTTCCAGCAGCTCTGCTTAGTCACAAGCATTTGCCTGTTTTTAGCATGGACGACTGTTCAACAGAAGTCTGCCGCTTCCGAAGGGGAAATGCCTGAGGGACTCAACACACAGCACTGAAATGAACACACAATCTCCTTGGCCACCACCCTTGAGATTTTTATTCTTCTCCCCACCTTGGGAAGCATCGTGCAGGCAAAAAACAACACCAGAATGATATAATGTGTCAAGTTTTAAATGTTGCCATCACAAAAACAGTCATGACGGGGTTGCAGAGTCAGCTCTGCAGGGAAGAACAAACTCAGGTTGGTGCCGGGCTCCATCTCCCGTAGCCCACAACCACGTAACTCCAGTTCCAGGGCACCTCCTCTGGCCTCGACGGCACCTTCACACATGTGATACACATAAATCCACAGAGGCACATACATGCACACAAATAAACAAGAAATATTTTTTAAATAATACATTAAAGAGCTAAAGATATATGAGACCAACCCTATTTCTGCTCCCAGATCAAATTTCTAATTCTTTTCTGATTCTCTCTACCAACAATAATTTTATGGATATTTCCCTGACAGAACAGAAAAAAAATTTTTTCTCTCAAACATAACTCAGGAAGATCTATAAGAATGTCTAGCAAAAGTACACACTGTGTTCAGAGGGTCACTTCACACCTTATCGACAATGATCTGCTCCTTTGTAAAAATCATTAGCACTCAATGCAATAATTTCATCTGCTCCCAGATAATTTACAAATGTCATGTGTATCTGTTGTTATTATAAAATCATTTCACACATGCAACTTTATGCGTGGCTTTTTTCACTCATTCTCTCTGTCCATTGTTGCTGATGATGACTTTTGTTGTTTGTTTTTTGAAACAAGTTCTCACTATGTAGATGAGGCTGGCCTCAAACCCACAGATATCCACCTGCCTCTACTTCTTGAGTGACATGGACCACCACAGTCAGCCATTCAATTCTCATTGTATCAGGAGCAGTGGTATTCACATTGAGCATCTCTGCTGGCAGTGAGTTGAAATTCATTTAATCTTTATAACAAATTGGTCAACACTAGCATTTCTGTCTCCTAAGGATGCTGACCATCAGGCAGTGGAAAAGAGCAAACTCAGAATTCCAGCCAAGAGCTGCCTCCTCCGGACTTCGTGGAATCAGTGCCCTACACGGCTTTCCGAATACTTTCCGTACATCAGTGACCTGCTCTAAATCATACCAATTAAATTTTACCAGTAACCTCTTCATTTGTAATATTCAAGGTCTTCCAGGAAGATAATTAATGAGCAGCAAACAGTCACAATAATGATAATTCCAAAGGTAACATGCAGACTCACTTGTAACTTTCCACTTGTCTGCAGGAGGAGACGGTAATGAAGGAATCCGTACGGGGACTGTAAGCCAGAGGGCCAGGCAGAAGGGAACCGGGGAGAAACCTCCCAAAAGCATAGCTCTCCTGCTCAAACACCATCAGCATGCCATCCATGGACTGGATACAGATTAAATCTCGACCTAAAGAAGAATTAGAAGAAATTAGACACCTTAGTTTTTATAAATTTAATGGTTAACAATCACTATCCTGCTCAAATGTATCACACTTAACTTTTACCCTACAAGGCAACCTCAAGGCAGTTTCAATGTTAGATCACAAGCCAGTGAAGATATCAGGTTATGAATATCAATACATATACACAGCTGGGTGCAATGGTATACACCTGTGATTCCAGCACTCAGGGAGGCCGAGGCAAGCAGATCTCTGTGAGTTCGAGACCAGCCTGGTCTACAAAGTAAGTCTAGAACAACCAAGGAAACACAGAGAAACCCTGTCTCAAAAAAAAAAAAAATACATATGCACATGTTCCAATTCTTACATCCATAACTAATGTTTATACTTCCGTTGTATATTCAAATCATATTCATTAGGTGCATACTTTTAACATTTCTTTTTATACATTAAATGCCCAAATCTCCAATTTTAAAATAATTTCTAAGAACAGTCATGATTCCAAGATACTGGTTTTCCCAAATTCTGGCATATAGCAAAGCAGTTCTCCAGGGAGCACTCCTCATTGTCAAATCACTATCTTACACTTTCATGTGGCTTAGACATCAAACATAGAACATGGAGGAGGGGCTAGGACACTGGCTCTGATGATGACCTTTTTAAAAATGCCAAAAACATAAGGAACAAAATAAAATAAACAAACAGATGGACAAGAGGCAGTGTCAAACTAAAAAGCTCTTACCAGCAAAAGAAATCTAAAGTAGGAAGGTGCCACAGAGGTTGAGGAAAGGCATCTGCAAACCATGAACGACCTAAGGGCTTAATCTCCAAACCACATAAGGAGCATATGACTCAATAATAAAAATTAAAGTTTTTGGTTTTTTTTTTTAAGTCAAAGTTCTTTTCCTCAGGGCAGATACAAATGGCTAACACGCATATGAAAAGATGTATCCTAGCCATCAGGAAATGCAACTCAAAACATCACCCACACGTGTCTGGGGGGAAAGAAGCAAGATGGATAACCTAAAGACGCCATGCTAAAGCCATCACAGAGGACAAAACATGATCTCATGTCTGTGTTAAATTTTACAAGTCAAATTCATAGAACCAGACATGAAGCAGTCACCAGGAGTGAGGGACGGGGCAGAAACAAGGAGAGATTAGCCAGCAGGAAAAACTTGCAGTGGTAAACTGGTAAGTTCTAGGGACCCAATGTACGACAGCAAAGAGACTGAAGAGTAAATGGCCATGCCTTATGTATGTGAATCTGTTGAGAATCAATGTTATGTGTTCTCACCTCCCCCCCAAAAAACACTGACACAAGAAAGGGTTATTGGGGGTGATACATTAATTAGCTTATTGTAATTATTTCACAGTCTATACACATACGTATATTTGATAAGTATATAAAACATTACCCTGTGTGCCCTGAATACACAACGTTTTGTTTGTCACTTACACCTCAGTGACACTGTAAAAAGAGTCCCAAAGTAAGAAATAAGATGTCAAAGATCCTAACGAGTATAGCACGAACAAACCACACAATGAATTCCACAACGTCATTCTGAGGGTTTTTACTGGCTGCGGAGCCAGCTCAGGAGGCAAAGGAGCACCGCTGACGGAAGTGAAGACAGCACCAGCAGTGAACGAGTGGCGTCTACGGCACTAACGAAGAGCAAGACACCACGAACCACGGAGGACACACAAAAGCCAGGCACGCTGGTCAAACCTGCAGTCTCATGGCCTAGGCAGCTGAAGCAGAAGGACTGCCACATGTTCATGGCCAGCCTCGTCTATACGGTGAGTCTAGGTCAGATCTGAGACCCACTTAAAAAATAATAATAATAAAATAAAAGTATTGATAGATGTCAGTCGCAGGTGCCACAGTAGAGAGAGAAGCTCATCGAGATGCAAAGTCTTCATTTCCCAAAAGAGTAGAGGGGTTCAGCCTGTTCATGAAAGACTGACACCAGCTAGCTCACTCCAGTTCTTTTATTCAAACATTATATATGGTTGATTGGAGCTGGAAAAGGTTCAAACTACCAAAGCTGTCTTGCTCTTGCTGTCCGCAAGCATTATGTTGTCATGCAGGCAATTTAACTGCCCTGTCCAAGGGGGCCTTTAGCGTCCTGACAAGGTCTTTGGTTACCATCTGCACCCTGCCACCAGGCGCTCTCTATATAACCTACCTGCGAGCCAGCCATTTTCTCTTCCTCTCTTCCCCCTCTCTCTCTCCTCCTCTCTCTGCCTGGCTCCCTGTCTGTCCTTCTGATTCTCTGTCTGTCTCCCTCCCCACCCTCTATTCTCTCTCTTCTAAGCTCTCTCACTGCCTCTCTCTCGACTTTCCCGTAGTAAACTTCCATGTACCACAACCTGTTGCACAGTGTGTAATTCATATCATAACATTTGGTGCCATGATGGGCAGGCAATTCCATGGTTTCCAATCTGGAATCCCATTCTCTTGCCTGCCTACAAATGCATAATCCTCCGCCACTGTGCTCTCTGCTGCTCACAGTCTCTGGATGGTATTGCTCACTGGGATCACTCAATGCTGCCTGCTAGGTAAGCAACCACTCACCTCATGCTGCTCAGCCTTGGGCCCCTGCAACACACCCCCGCACCCTCCCACAGCACGCACCCTCCTGCAGATGGTTTTTAAATCGTGCTGAGCCATACAGTCATGCCACTCACGATTTTGAACCACCACTGCCACGTGCCCCGTGGTCACCGGTCAGGCCAGGACCAGTACTCGGCCAGCATGAGCCAGCATGAGACCCCGGATCATGCAGCACCGCCCCGGCTGTGCACAACACAGGATGGGGCATCCATGTTGACTTGAGGGGATAGAATGGCTTCACTGCCATTTTCACCAAGGGCAATCAAGGGCAGTCACATGATTGGCAGCCGTCTTAGTTATAAAAAAGCATGGTTCTCAGCTGCCGGCTGCTTTCACCACCTCGCTTCTGGCCCACTGTTTTCGGAGCTGCAAAACTGCAGTCTCTTGCAGGCCCTGAAAGGCCACTGCCCCCTTCCCACCTCTGCTGTAGAGCTGCCTATTTGCCTCCATCCTTTCCCACAGATGAGATTCCCTCTGCTAGAACATGGCCTTACTGCTGCTAAAGCCCTGGTACCAGGCGCCGAGTTTCTCAGGCTTAGCCACAGTAAGGTCTTGAGCTGATGTGCTAGTTAATTGACAAATAGCTAATGGCATGGTCCATGCTCAGTCCCACCTGAGTCTTGGGGACACTCATGACCACAGCCTGCTGGAACATTTCATTTCCCTTTCTCATTCCCAAGGATGGCTCTTTCATGTTCTCTCCCTTTGACAAACCTCCAGCCTCTACACCCAAAATCCCACCGAACGACCTTTATTATTCAGTAACACTAAGAGTGATCACTGAAAAGTGATTTCCCTATTTCTCTTTTTTCAGAGTCCTGTCTGTTTCTCTCTGCCCACTCTCCCACTTAGTGAATAGCCCCTACCCCCACTCCCACAGCTGGCCTGCAGGACCCCAAGCACACGTTTTCTCAGCCTGACCTCATTCAAAGACAAACTTCATCTTACCACATCTCCAAGTTCTTACAGAGAACTGATCCCCAGGTATCTAAACCCTGCTCTGCCCTCCCAAAACAAAATCTCTCATCTCTAAAACCCAACTCTCCTCTTCTAAAATTGTACTTTCCAACTAAAATAAAGAAAATCCTCTCTGATTTCTTTTTCAGCTCTCAAGGGGGAAAAAAAAAAAAAACCTTAAGAGTTTAAACTGTAAACTCATATATAAGGAGTGATAATGTCCTTATTGGGTACGATGTTTAAAATCTAAGTTCAACCTCTGTCTTGGGAGGCTTCAGATGCCTTCTCAGGCCTCTTGATATGCAGGGGACCAGGCCTTAAGCCTCACTCATAGAGCTGTTACTGTCAGGTCCAGACACAGTCTACTTTGTTACCAGACTCAAAAGGCAGGTCTCAGATGTAACCTTTTACCATTCCTTTAGCTAAAGGACAGTTACTGCCCCCACTTGTGTCCCATGATAAATAACTGGATATAAGGCCTAAGAATACAAAAGTTTAAGTTAAGGTGATTTAAGGTATCCTAAATAGATTTTTTTTAAAGCTTCATATGTCTTCCTGTTGCTATGCTACTGTTGTATTAACTGTCCAGAGCTTTGACGTTTATCACTAGAGCTCTGATTTATTAATCTAGCTCTGGTAAAAAAATAAAAATAAAAATAAAAAAAGTCCTCTATATGATGCACTATCATGGTTCCAAGCTCAAGATTTTAAATTTCCTTTGGTTTGTCTTTTAAGTATAGACTTAAAAGTTGTTTCTCACTGTGCTAAACATATATACATCCACTCTTCTGGATAGAGGGAAGAAGCACCTCTTTCATGGTGAGTTATACTAAAAATCAAGCTCAAGTGCACTTCTGCCCCTTCTACTTCACAGAAGGCTTCTGCCTTCCTAGAGCTCACCTTAAAGAGTGTTTAGGTTGTTAACACAAAGATGAATGCTCACCTTAAAGAGTGTTTAGGTTAACACAAAGATGAATGCTCTACTGCCTTTCCTACAGTGTGCGTTTCACTGCAGAACAATGGTGATACTAACATGTTTAAAGTGTATCTTCTTTGTAAACGCAAAAAGGATTCTTACAAGCTACAGAAAATCCACCTGAATCCACTTCTCAGGTCAAATGGAATCCAGACAAGTACTGCCAATCAACAACCTAAGTTTCCCACCTACTGCCGACCTCAGTGGGTGGGATTCCTACCCCATCTTCCCTGGTTTTGGAACTCCCCTTTTCTGGCTACCTGATTGCTACTTTCTTTTTTGTTTGCTTTGTTTTGTTTTACTTTTTATCAAATTTTTTATATTAATTACAGTTTATTCACTTTGTGACCCAGCTGTAATCCCCTCCCTCATTTCCTCTCAATATTACCCTCCTTCTCTCATCTCCTCCCATGCCCCTCTCCAAATCCACTGATAGGAGAGGTCCCCCTTCCCTTCCATGTGACCCTAGCTTATCAGGTCTTATCAAAACTGGCTGCATTGTCCTCCTCTGTAGACTGGCAAGGCTGCTCCCCCATGGGGGGAGGGCGGGGGTCAAAGAGCCACTGAGTTCATGTCAGAGACAATCCCTGATCCCCTTACTAGGGTACCCACTTGGATACTGAGCTGCCATGGGCTACATCTGAGTAGGGGTTCTAGGTTATATCCATGAATAGTCCTTGGTTGGAGTATCAGTCTCAGAAAAGGCCCAGATATTTTGGTTCTGTTGCTCTCCTTGTGGAGCTCCTGTCCTCTCCTGGTCTTACTATCCCCCCTTCTTTCCTAATATTCCCTACACTCTGCCCAAAGTTTGGTTATGAGCCTCAGTATCTGCTTTGATACACTGCTGGGTAGAGTGCTTTAAAGGCCATCTGTGGTAGGCTCCTGATCTGTTCCCTGTTTTCTCCTGCTTCCAATGTCCATCCTGATTGCCTTTCTGAGTGAGGATTGATCATCTTACCCAAGGTCCTCCTTCTAGCTCAGCTTCTTAAGGTGTACAGATTTTAGTATGTTTATCCTATATGTCTAGTATCCACTTATAAGTGAATATAAACCATGTGTGTCTTTCTGTTTCTAGGATACCTCCTTCAGAATGATCTTTTCTAGTTCCTACTATTTGCCTGCAAATTTCATGATTTCCTTGTTTTTAATTGCTGAGTAGTATTCCATCATGTAAATATACCACAATTTCTGTATCCATTCTCCATTGAGGGACATCTGGGTTGTTTCCAGGTTCTGGCTATTACAAATAGAGCTGGTATGAACATGGTTGAGCAAATCACTGTCATCAGAACAAAACAACAGCCTACAGACTTGGAAAGGATCTTCACCAACCCTATATCTGACAGAGGGCTGATATCCAGAATATATAAAGAACTAAAGAAGTTAAAAAAGCAACAAATCAAGTATCCAATTAAAAAATGGGTACGGGGCTAAACAGAGAATTCTCTCTAGAGGAATATAGAATGGCAGAAAAACACTTAAAGAGATGCTCAACATCCTTAGCCATCAGGGAGATGCAATCAAAATGACCCTGAGATTTCACCTTACACCCATCAGAATGGTTAAGATCAAAAACTCAAGTGATAACACATGCTGGAGAGGATGTGGAGAAAGGGGAACCCTCCTCCATTGCTGGTGGAGATGCAAACTTGTCCAACCACTTTGGAAATCAATCTGGTGCTTTCTCAGACAATTAGGAATGTGATTCCTCAGGATCCAGCTATACCACTCCTAGGCATATATCCAAAGTATGATTGCTCTTCATGCATACCTCAACGGCTTCCCTTCTGGTTAGTGTAAACGCTTCCTGCCATTCTCAACAACCTACATCCAAACCCTTCATCTAGGACCTTCTCTCCTTTGGGTGAGATTTTTTTCTCTACCAGCATGGTTTCATCTCCTGCTGAAAATCCCAGTACTAGGTAAACCATGTTTGTACCTGGCAATTTTGCACTAGGTTTCTGGCCAAAGCTGAAGAGCTGTTGCAACAGATTGTATACCAATCTACTCAAGTCAAACCTTGCCCTTGGGATGCCTTGGACAGGTCACTGACTTCTACTTCCCCAGTGGGAATAGTCCATTTGCCTGTCCATCCAGGTTCCCCTCTGAGATGCCTTCTGGAGAATTTCAGATCCCTATGCCTAGCACTGGCTTTAAGGGCTTCCAAGTTTACATGCCCCTGCAGCCAAACTTAGCCTCAATTTCCTTTAGATGACAGATCCAAAATGGAACCTTCTTCAATTACTGCCAGTGATGAGGTAAATGAAGGTTCCCTGTGCTCGAGCTCTCTCTCTTCTTTGCTCCAAACCTTCCCTCTCTGCTCGCTCTCCCAAAAGTTTCAAATGTACACCTAAAAGGAATTTTCTCCATAAACCTACTTAACTTTGTCTTCTACTCATATAATTATATTCCAGTATCCTGTCAGGTCCAGATGTTTCCTACATCCAAGTCAGCTCAAAAGCAGATGCCCACAGGGGCTCCAGTCTAACCTCCCAGACTGTGTCAAGCTGGACCTCGCTTCCCCTCCAGACACAGATGTTCTCACAGGTCCTGCACAGCAAGTACAACAGCCTGTTCTTCCCGGACTTGGCCAACGTCTCAGGCTTTTGGCTCCCCTATTACCGCCCCAGTGTCAGCAGGAAGTAGCCAAGGGTGATTGATTTCTTCACTCCTTATCCATTTATTAGCAACAAAAGGCTGGAACAGTGTGCTTCAGACCCCAGAC
>CM053747.1:16599403-16648171 GCA_028658305.1 Pachyuromys duprasi | reverse complement strand
GCATGAGAAGAAGTCCAACACCCTCATTCCCACCTCATCACCCCTTCCTAGTTCCTCATTGTTTAATTAAACAAAAAGGGAGCAATGGTATGTTGTCATGCAGGCGATTGAACTAGCCTGCCCTCAGGGGCCCTTAGGGTCCTCACCAATGGCTTATGTCGTCACGTGCACCAGATGCTCAGTATATAACCCACCTGCCAGCCCGCCATCTCTTTCTTCCTCTCTTCTCTCCTCTTCTCTCCCTGCCACTCCCTCTGTCTGTCCCTCTGACTGTCTGTCTCCCTCCCCTCTCTGTGTTCTTTCTCTTCTAAGCTCTTCCACTGTCTCTGTCTGACTTTTCCCATAATAAACTTCCATGTACCACAACCTGTGTAATTTATACCATAAAAGTGAGAGGTGACAACTTGCACAAACCTCAATACTTTTTGAGCATGGCTAGACATAATCAAAAATAAGAAGCCCAGGTTTGCCCGGAGTGTCTTAGGAGCAAGGCCTGTGAAGCTGCAAGTTCTCACACAGCACCAAGTACAGATTCTCCAGAGAAACAACATTTCTTCAAGGTTCAAATGGTCTCAAAACAATTTCTCAGCCTCTAGAGAATAATTCAAACATAGCAAAGACCTTGTTGAAACATTTCATTTAAAGCCAGACACAAAGGCTTTACTACTTTGTACAATTAAGTACAAAAGATAATTTTCAAAAAAGGAAACTCTTAGCTCAGGATAAGGGCAATTCAGCTTATTTCAACAAGAAATTCCACATAATAAATTTGGAGCTACCACATGAATTTCATATAATTTGTTGTAGCCTCGCTCTTGTGGTAGCATGCTAAGTGCTCCCTCTCTAGCTATTCATTCATTTGCATGCCAATCATGGATTATCATCAGATGCGCAGCTATCCTAAGGAAAACATACTTACAGTCCTCTCTTAAAGACAGCACATAACTGATGTCAGATGACTTTACTGGGAGATGGTGCTGAAACATTTGTGATGACAGGGTGCAGGGGGCGCAACTTTAAACACTGCAGATCAGCCCATTGCAACTTTGGTCTACAGGTATGATGCTAACATCTTAGAAGCAACACCCTAGCACACTAAGATAAGGAAATAGGACTTGAAGAAAACCTGAACCGTGGAGAGAGTCAGCACCTTTGGCTGCTGGGAACACAGCATAAAGGTCTCACTCATTTCCTGAATCTCCAGGAGCAGAAGATAAAATACTTAAACCGGTACATCCAAGACAGCGCCCCCTGGAGACACAGAATCTAGGTTTGGGTCCAACCCCACCAATTACTACTTCACCCAGTCTTCCTTAGCACCAACTATAACAACTAATTATGCGAGAAACTAGGCGCAGCAATGGGAACTCCGCCCCTCCTTGTCCATGGTTATAGCTGCTTGAAGTCACATAAGGTGTGTCTAAAGCTTCACAGCTTGTAATGTCCTGCACACCTCATGACGATGCCTGCATCTCCACGTTTCCTTATGGGAGCTGCTCCCCCTTGCACTTTTCTTGTCTGGCCTAGTGGAACCCTTTCTCTTTCTTTTAACGTTTTGAGGGAATGACCTCACTCTGAATTTTAAAATAGTTCCTGGCTTATGTAAACTACTTAGCAATGCCCATCACAGTTCAGGGACAGGTACACTTTACAGCAGAGGGGTAAAACCCACATCCCTCAAATGAGCGGGAAGTAAGGAGAGGTGAAATGATCAAATCGGAGGCCACTTTGTTTCTTGAAGGGCAAAGTTCAGCTAGAAGACACTATCTGAAGTCTCATCTAGAGCTAGGCCTCTGAATTCTGCAGGCAAGAAACCCCCATGAGTCATGGGAGCATATGAAGTTGACTCAGAATCAAATCATGTCTTCCCATAAGTCTCTCTTTTCCTTCAATCATCCTTTGTCAACGATCTCTCAGAAGCCCATCTGTACTTTCATCTTAAACAAGTTATCTATTAAAATAATCTTTTTTTGTGTGTCTCTCATTAACCCTAAACTCAAGAACAGAAACCCTATTATTCATCTGTGTAAGGTATAAAATGCCTGGCATGGAGGAGACACAGTAAGAAATGTCTTTTGAGGGGGAGTAAACTAAGCAAAATAATTTATTCATCTGTACTTCGGATCAGCTGCAATTTCCCTCTACATATCTCATACAGCTCATCTGAAGTATGTAAAAAATGCTTTAGTTATTACAATCTTGGCTACTAATATTTAGAAAAATGTAGAGATTAACCCAAAACATAACTCAAAATAAATAAATAGATCTTTCAAATCACTGCTTTGGAAACCTTTTGAGAACACATACCAGCAGCTATGTTTACGAATAATGAGAACAGAAAGTATGGTCCATAAAAGCTCTAAGAGTGTTCTCGATCTGATAGAGCAGAACCAACAGAAAGTAACAAGACTCCAGGACAATTTTAATGATGTAGTGACCGACCATGCTGAAGAGCCCTGGCCACATGTTTAGCATTAGATTTAAAGCTTGCTTATAAGACTTGGAATAATATTAGCAGAATAATAACAATATTAGATAATACTGTCATTTATTACATAGCTACTAAAATTCCAACCTTGTGCTTAAGAATTAACCATCATGTTAGGTGTAATTGTCAACAACTCTAAAAATTAGGCACTGCTCTCACTTTATACATCAAAATACTAAAACTCACAGAGCTTAATTAATTCACTTAACGTCAAAGAATTAGAAAGTGACAGAAATAGTACTCAAGTTGGGATCCATCTCTTTCTACTGAGCTACAATGACTCCTGTGGAAGAAAGATTTATATCCACTTATCAACATGCAAAGTATACATGATGTGGAATGAATTGAACACCACAGAAAATCAGAGAGAGCATCGTTAGAGTGAACTCCCTGAGAAAGGCTCCGTGATGAGGGTGGGATGTGTCACCTCTTGAAAGGATGAGCAGAAACTGCAGTCGAGGTAAAAGGAGAGGCCATGTCTGGGAGAGAGAACGACTACCTCAGAGGAAGATGCAGTGTGGGACACCTAATACACGGCACAGTGGGTCAAGATTCAACCAAGACAGCACAAGCAAAGACACAGGCTGAAATGCCTGGTTTAATGAAGTTCCTCAAATTATACCTGTAACTTTTAACTAGAAATTATCAAGAAAGTTGAAGGTTTCATTATAACTTAGACAATTATCCCATTAATTTCAAACAAAAGAGAGCAATATATAATTTAGATATTTATAAGATCCGAGAAGGGTTGAGCAAGGGTCTACCACGTCAGTTTAAAAGGATTTTCAAATCAAACCTTTTTTTCAATTTTTACAAGCAAAGGAATAATTGTGCCTCCAGGGAAGAAGAGGAAACTAGAATGTTCCACTGTGGAGGCACATGAAATGAATACTGATTAAACAGTGCATCTCATTCCCTAATGTTAAAACACACAAAGTGCTAGCACGATACAGAAAATAGTAACCGGTTACATGTTGAGCTGACCACTAGATTAATGGTTTAATAAAGCAGAGTCTGTGCACTCAAATGGTGTGTAGGAGTGTGCGTGTATGGCCATTCCCAGAAATCCTTTCTACCATGCATGGCCCCGAGATTCTTCCATCACTCACTACTATGGCAACAAGGACCCTAAAGAAGGCACTCCTGGATGCCATTTTCCCCATCTCTGCACTGCCCTCTCTCTCCCTGTGGAGTCCACACAGCACAGTAGGTGAGTGGCCTTCGTGAAAGACGACCGCCATTACTCAGCATGCTCTGTGCTCTCTACATCTCTCTCTGCTCATAATTCTTTTGCTCACTAAGTGAAAATACAAGTGAAGAAACACAAACGTGACCTGTAGCCAAGCATATATTGCTGTACTGCATGCAACTGTCAAAAAAACTTGGTCTTCCTCCAAGTCGAAAAAACACATGAAAAACAGCTGTACAGGTAGTCAGAAAGGCAGATGGGATGCATCAGGAGATTGATACACACGGACAAAAGGATCCAGAAGTCTGAGGCACTTCCGCTCTTTTTACATGGGGGTGGGGGGGAGGTTGTGTCATTGTTACAAATAATATGAAATACTAACTCATTCATCTTTAAGGAAGCCCAAGTCAAAAATGATGGAATGTGTCTGCTGTGAGCAAGGACATAAGAGTTCAGAGTAGGATTCCAAAGCACACTGCTTCAAAACAGCCAGTACACGGATTTCAAATGGGCTCCGGGTTATAGATTTGCCACCAAATATCCTTTTATGACTTTCACTCCTATTATTGTCCCAATAAAACCTCCACCATCTCTCAGAGATGAGCACAACCCCTGGGCTTTTCTGAACTGCCAACAATTGGTCGGAGACGAGAACTAAGCTTGACCATTACTCTTACTGTGTTGGTCGGAATGACAGGGGCCTCCTCAGGCTCCTATGTTTGAACACTCAATCCCCAGCTGGTAGAACTATTTGAGAAGGATTAGGAAGTGTGGCCTTGTAGGGGGTGGGTTTTGAGGTTTTGAAATACTCTGGCCATTTTGAGAGTCTCTCTCTCTCTCCCCCCCCCACACCCCCTGCTTGTGGATCGAGATGTCAGGTCTCAGCTGTTCCTATCATCACATCTTTGCGCCACCATCTTCGATTTCAACCCTCTGCAACAAGTAAGCACCAAATTAACACTTTCTTTTGTAAGTTGCCTTGGTCGTGGCACATACAGCCATAAAAGAGTTCCTAAGACACTAGTCTTTTACTTTTTTGTTTGAACATTCTAAAAGAGATTCCATGTTTAAAACCTTAGTTACAAATAAATAAATAAATTTTCAAACTCTAAGCAAAAAGAAGAATAAAAAAATAGAAAACGTGTTTAATTTAATAGCTAATATTTTTAATTAAGTATCAGAGAAACTAACACTAACACAGGTTCTCAATGACTATTAAAGTGTTGCCTCAAAATACCTTTGTCAGACTAATCTCAAATATAAAAAAAAAAAATCACTGGATCTGCATACCAACTCTTCCTATGAACTTGTGTTTCAACATTTTGATGTCTCTCATCTTAATAGCTTCAAAAGACCATTGCTTTGCTTCACCGAGTTATTTAACATAATATTTCCCCTTAATTTAAACAAAATAGTATATGATTTAAACAGCATAGGCATCCATTAAGTTATCAGTCCATGTAAGGAATCATTAAGAATCCAGTGTTGCTCTCTCTGCTCTGTCTTCTTGCTCTCTCTGCTTTCGGTTCTCTACCCTGCAACCATCTCTGTCTCTCTGCCCTCAAGGCTCACTCAGGCCCTAACTCTCTTCTGCTTCCCTTCCCCTGAATAAACTCTTTCATATAAGAAAAAAAAAAAAAACAGTTCAGTGTTAGGCTTGAAAAGAGGGCCTACATGCTCTATCATCGCTTGAATCTACAAAATAACAAACTCGTTTCCTCAGGTGCAATGAGCATGGATGTTTTAATAACATTCTCCATTAGCAAATGCCACAACCATTCATTGTCTAAATGGTATATACTAGGAGAAATATAGTTCAGCTTATATGAAGCCTAATTAAATACTGCAACAAGGACATGGTAAACTAATTTAGAAGGCTGGGGGAGCATGGTTAGTCTGCAGGAGACAGGAAAATCTTCGGAACAAAGATCACACTTGCTTCTTGCAAGTTGAGTTTGCCGAGCAATCAGAGAAGTCAAAGCAGATGGAATAACATGTTCAAAGCCATGGATTGTGAAAGAGAGGTGTCTGAGGGCATCGGAAGGGAAAGGGTGGATGGTGAAAGACACTGATGGTGAAGGAGGCATGTTCATTACAACTAAGGCGAAAGCGATATCTCGCCAGGCAGCTGCACCCACACGTGCACCCTGAGTGTGCTACCGGTCTCCTCGTAGCAGCATGCCGTAGACATTATATGATGCTGCCAGGGGGATTAAACGTAATCAAATTCATGCCACCTGATAAACATCCAATAATCAGTGGTCACTATTACTACACCAACTCCATCCCTCACAGATCAAACTGTGTGAAAAAAATTAATCTGAGAAGAAATTTTTCCTTTGGGGAAAATACTACAGGAAAAAAAAAAACACGTAAACACACACACACTCATGCTCATACACACGCATACACATATACATACTCACAATTATACACACACACATTGCCAAAGCAAAGGGTTCTTATTTCTTTTTAAGATCTTAACTAAGGTAAAATCTCCCAGAATTTGGGTCTCTGTGGACCACTGACTGTTCAACATGATTTTCTGCCTAAGTTAGGTTTACTTTCCCCCAAAACAGCAATTTCCCTACACTGATAACGAACGATGTCACTTAAAAAGTATTCTGTAGGGGCTGGAGAGATGGCTCAGTGGGTAACAGTGCTTGCTGAGCAACCGTGAGGACCAGAGCATGGATTCCAACACCCAGGTAAGAAGCAGGGCACGCAGCACACACCCGTAACCCCAGCTCTGGAGGAGGGGCCAGAGACAGAAAGATCTCCAGGACTGGCAGGCTTCCAGCATAAAAGAACAACTGCTGAGGGCCAGGTTCAGGGAGAGACCCTGCCTCAAAGGAAAAGGTGGGGAGAGACAGAAAGAGACATCTGATGTTCTCTTCTGGCTCCATGTGCATATCCGGGTGCATTTACTCATGTAAGCACATGCGCACGCGTGCGCGCACACACACACAAATAAATAAGTAAATAATCCAAAACCCCATCTGGGAATGGAGAATGAGCTGTTTCTGACTGCAACTTCACTACCCAAATATACACACATCTATGTTCTTATTTGCTATGTTCTCGTTTACATTCATTCTCTCTCTCTCTCTCTCTCTCTCTCTCTCTCTCTCTCTCTCTCTCTCTCTCTCTCTCTCTCTCACACACACACACACACACACACACACACACACACACACACCCTCAACCATCCTAAATAATATATGAGACAAGCTAGATGGCATCACACAAAAGAAGCCAGGCACTCGACATTCCTGTCTTCCTCTTCATCTGAAAGACAAATTCTTAGAGATGGCGTGGAACACTGCAGCATGTGTTCAGTTAAGAAAACAACAACAACTAGTTCCAAAGTCAGATAAAGCGCTCAAGATAATAGTCGGAGAACAGTATTAAAACACACAAAACTGTTTAAGTTTTTATTTTGTGAACCTATTCTTCACACACAATATTAGTCCCCATAAAAGGTTAAATCTAAAAGCAAATGTTTGCTTTTTATATATTGCTAGCTCTCTCTTGATCTTAAAACCCATTAGCAGATCAAAAGGAATAAGAAAAGGTCATAGTTTAAGCTCACTGTGTTCTCACTATGATGGATTGATTAAAGTGGGGGGGCTAGAGTTCGGAAATGCTGAGCTGAGGTTCAACTTGATACACAGAGCAATTAAGATGTTCTATCACGGATACAGGTCTCACGGACAGATGTGCCGCAACAGTCACCGCGTGGCGGAGCAGCTACTGTAGAGGCAGTGCCCTGCCAGCCCCAGGAGGAAGAGCAGGGTTCAAGAGCTTCTCAGGGTGTCAGTGAACAGCAAGGCAGCCATGATGGCTGATGGCGGCTCGTCACAGTCGGAGGAAAACCCCTTAAGGACGGGCACTGAAGTTTATTGACTAAGCTAGGAACAAAGGAAAAACTGGTTTTAAATCCTATTCAGGCCTAGGTGACAACTCTTCACAAACCTCATAGGACTCCGGGAAATCAAAACATGGGGCGAGGGCGCCCTCTGCTGTCCAGCAAAGAATCAAGCGTCAGGCAACAATTGATTTGTGGTGTTAGGGTTTGGCTTTTTTGAGATAGTCTCACTATGTAGCTTCAGACCTCTACCCACTATGCGAGCCAGAAATTTACTTCTTAAAAATGTTCCACACCTATTTCCATCTTTCCTGGGATCTTACTCTTCTCTATCAAAGGCTCCCTTCATTTGATGCCTTAAAGCAGTGAAATAGGAGCTGTGGTGATCAATTAGTATGTGAGATGCTTGCACAAGGGCCTGAGTTAAGTCCCCTGAACCCATACATAATGTGCTTGGCATGGAAGTGTGTGCTTGTAACCCCAGTGCTGGGTAGCAGGCACAGGGATTCCTGAGGCTCACTGGGCAGCCAGCCTCACCTACTTGGAGATTCCAGACCAGTGAAAGATGGGGGGAATAAAAAAGTAGACAGTAGCTGAGAAGTGATAACCAAGGTTGCCCTCTGGGCTCCACAGGCACACACACCCCTATGCATATGAGCTCGCGCTCTCTCTCTCTCTCTCTCTCTCTCTCTCTCTCTCTCACACACACACACACACACACACACACACACACTAGAAGGCTGTTGTATCACAGATGAATACACAACTAAGTAAGACCTCTTACATATTTCAAATGAATCTTTCTAAATCAGCTTTCCACTGTCTGGGTTTTGTTCTGTGCTCCCGGGTTATCTGAGAGGCATCATACAAAGAGGAAAGTAAATAGAGAAAGCACGAGTGAAGCGGATTTGAGGAGAACAGGGACAGCAGTCTACAACGGCCTCCTCTCACACAAGTCTGAGTGCTGGAATCAGACTAAAGACTTAACCGTAACAGCCACCTTTGGAGCGCTGGCCTACTTGTCTCGGCACACCTCACCAGGGCGACTCTTCTGTAAGGGAGGAAGGTCAAGGTGCTCGTGTAAAAAGAACTGAGGCGTGGGGAAGCCCTGCGGTCTGCTGAGGGACACAAGCAGCGAGGCGATGGGACCACAGCTCGCAGCTGTCTCTGCTCTGCACACTGTTTCACAGCTGTATGGATCCACACAGTAGGCGCCTCATGAGATCTCTCTGACTCCAGATTTCCCGCATCCTACCATCGCGTCATATAACATCAGATTTAAGTATAAAATATTAAGGATTTTATTTGATGGATAAAGCTTGATATGGTTGCTCATAAACAATGAAACTAAATTATAAAACAAGCAAAGAAAAAAAACCAAGTTAATACCTACTCTCTGTGTTGAATAAAATATTTGTTAAAAGCAGAAGTTTAAAGTATATCAATACACTGCCAAAAGACAAAGGAAATAAAATTCAGAAGCCAAAAACCTAAGTGAAAGTGGAACACACAAGGTACACAGAGCCCTTAGGACATTTTCCTAAGCCAGATAATCTAACCATAAGCTTTAGTTTTCATGGTCTCAAATGACATACAGAAAAGGAGAGAATAATGAGGAACCACCCAATATTGACCACAACAAGCCCTTACAATGTCTCTAACCCCACCATTCCCTGGTAAAAAACTAAGACCACAAAGAACTTGACCCCTAATAAAAACAGAATTCAGAAATAGCATTACCTCAACCAAAGGGAAAGAAAATAAAGTGCACATATCAAAACTTGGAACCAGATGAAGGGGGAAAAGAATCTCTCCTAAGAATTCATAAAATTCATGCTGATCTTAATGTGAGTTTGCAAGCTAAACCATTCTATCAGATAGCCAAAAAAAACCCAGATCTGTGAACTTAGAATAAAACGGCCCTAGGTTAGAAATATGACCAAGCACATGACAAAAGAAAGCTAAAATCTTTAAAGGAACACAGCAATCATTCAAACAGATAAAGTTCTGAAAAGTGGCCTCATGGTCAAAATCACAATACACAAGCACCTGAAAGAAATATGAGGAAGAGACAGCAACTTACAACAGAATTAGAATCACAAAGACTTCACATACTGAAAATGACAGAATATAAAAATCTGACATTTCCTAAGCTTAAGGAAATTGAGGCAAGCATTAAAATTATGGTCAAGGGCGAACTGAGCATACCCAGAAGTGCACGTAGCCGCTACTGAAACCTCCCAAACACGTGATGAACAGCCTTCAGCAAAGCAACTCCAAACATGTCCGCCATGTTTCCCTCTTAAAGGATGAGTTTAACCTGGGCTGAAGATCATAACCTCTGATGGGGCATGCTCGGGAGCACGCCCCACACTGAAGCACTCCTATGACCATGAATAAGCCCCCAAATAAAACCTCAGAACTTCCTTCGCTCAGAAGCGCTGCTTCCAAAGTAAACCCCATGTTCTCCTCTCCTACTGGCTCTTTAGAACAACTATACAAATGTATGGTGTGTGACTACACATATGTTTGGATAAGTAACAGTCCCTTATCAATGATTAAGCAGATTTTAGCAGAACTTAGGAAAACAAATGTTGGAGTAGAATTAACCAAGTTAGCACATGCCCAGAGCAGTGGTAGAGGGCTAGCCAGGCAAAGTGACACGTGTGTGTGGTCACTCAGGAGGAGAAAAGATAACCAGCAGTTCAAGGTTAGCCTGGGCCACAGAAAGAAACACTGTGTCAAACAGAATGTCATTCTAAATGTCAGTGATGCAGAAAAAAGGAAATTAAATATGAATAAATTATGCAAATTAATCTCAGTAATAGAAAAGCGCAGTGAAATTAAAACTCAAGACACAGCAAAATGCCCTCCTATGCACACAGCTGTGCCCAGATAGAATAACTGGCTTACGGTTCAAAGACAGAAGGCACCATTTTGCATTCAATTCTCAGAACCTCAAACAAATAAAAGACAGTAAGTGAATATGAAAAGGACAAATAATGGCTGACCATTATCTAGAATTATTGGACATCATAACCTTAAAATCCATTTTTAAGTTCAAGTTAGACAAGCAGAAATAAATCTTCTCTTACATACCCCATAAGAAACTACAGAATACCAAACACGTACACAGAATCTCGTGACAGAACATAGAAAAGGCAGACAGATCATCTAAATAGGAAAACAGCTCATCTGAAAACTTGCTTCTGTCAATGAATTGAAAAGTAACAGTCAACATAGCCCTGCATGCCCAGCCTTCCACAGGAATGGACATACACACACATGCACATGGACACACACACTCCCTAAGACACAAGAGAAAAATAAACATTTAATCTTTAAAAAAAAAAAAAGATTCCTTTCACAATAGCTACCAAAGAACCAGGTTCGTAAGCCAGGGCCTGCACTGTCCACAACCACAACCCAGGGCTTCTCACAGACTAGGCGAGCACTCTCCAACCCAACACCAATCACAAACCACAGATTCACTTCCTCAGGAGAGCCAAATTAATCAATAAGCCCCTTGGATATATCTTTAGTATCATTACTTCTTTAAATGATAATTGTAATTTTGTACCTACTGGCTTTAGAATTGGTGTTTTTAGCTCTCTCCTCAAACTAAAGGAACCCATATGTCTCTATTTTTTTATCACTCTCATAGTCAGTCTCTGACAAATAAATGGCAGAAAAGGAGAAAGGAGGACAAAATGGAGATAGCTAGTTTATTTACACACACACAAAGCAGAGTGTGTTGTTTTTTATTCTCCCATATATTACATCCCGACTACAGTTTCTCCTCCCAGTTGCTTACCTACCTCCCACACTCTTCCCAATCCTCTCTTCCTCTACTTCCCCTCAGAAAAAAAGCCGACTTCCCAGGGCCATCAACCAAGCATGGCAAATCAAATTGCAATAAGATAGGCACATCCCTTCATATTAAGGCTGAAAATATAATCCAATGGGAAGACAAGGGCCCAAACAGTCTTTGAGTTCTTTGTATGTTCTAGGGTCGATACCCTCTGTCAGACATATCCAGTAGACAGGTCACCTATTTGGTATCAGAAGCTCTTTAGTTTCATGAGGTCCTGTTTTCACTGGTTGGTCTCAATTCCTGTGTTATCAGGGGCCTGTTCAGGAAAAACTTCCTTGTGCCAATTAATTCAAGTGTATTCCCTGTTTTCTCCTCTATCAGATCCAGTATTTCAGGCATTATATTGAGGTCCTTGATCCATTTGGAATTGAGTTTTGTGCATACAGTTTTCCAGTTTGACCAGAAGCTTTTGTTGAGGATACTATCAGTTCTCTAGTGTGCACTTTTGGCCTCTGTCGAAAAGAAGGAAGGAAGAAAGGAAGGAAGGAAAGAAAGGAAAGGAGAGGAAGGCCCAGGTAGATAGAGGAGAATGGCCTTATTGTTGGTCCTCAACTCTATTCCATTCATCAATGAGTTTGTTTTTATGCTTTTATTACTATAGCTTTGTAGTATAACTTAAAATCTAAGATTGTGATACCTCTAGCAGTTTTTGGAGGTTTGGTTTTGTTTTTCTGTGGTTGGTTGGTTAATTTGGTTTGCGGGGGTGGGTTTGGGGTGTTTTTTGTTTTATTGTTTTGTTTTGTTTCGCTTTAGGATTGTTTTGGCCATCCTGGGTTTTTGTATTTTCATATTAAATTTAATGTTTTTTAATGTTTTTCTGTGAAGAACTGCATTGTAGTTTTATGGAAATTGCATTGAATTTGTAGATTACTTTAGACAGGATGGCCATTTTCACAACATTATTCCTGCCAATCCATGAGCAAGGGTGCTATGTCCATCTTCTGGCATCTTCTTTAATTTCTTTTTTCAGAGTCTTAGTTTTTTTCTCTGTACAAGTCTTTCACTTCCTTGGTTAGATGTATTCCAAGATATTTTAATGTTTTGAGTCTACTATGGATGGTGTTGCTTCCCTGATTTCTTTGTCACTATTTGCCATCTGTATATAGGAAGGCTACTGATGTTGTGCATTAACTTAGTATCCTACTACTTTGCTGACGAGCTACCGGCAACTGGTAGATGCTGGGAAAAGGTCAGTTTCCTTCAAGAATGCAGCCTCTGAGCAGCTACCCATGCTCCTCATAGAAGGTTCTATACCCATGCACACACTGGCAGCACTAAGTGGACTCAGGTGATTAAAGAAAAATCAATTTGGGAGGAAATGGTAGTGGAGGGGACAGAGGAGAAATTGGTGAGGAAGTGGAGTGGGCATGTATGCATGTATGAAATTCTCAACAACAACAAAAATCTATACAAGTAAAAAGATTTTACTAAAAGATATAAAATATTAAATAGTAAGGTATATTTTTGTTTCCATGTGGAAAAAGTAAGAATCAAAATTCTCATTCACTAAAACAATGTGTCATTTTAAAACAATGTGAAACATGGTTATAATTTTAAATATATAGAACTTAATTTGGTATTTTTTTTATTTTTTTAAGAAAGGAAAGAATTCATTGAGTTTTCAGGATATTTAATATTTTGAAAATTATAAGTTTTACAAACATATCAAATCTAAAATAATGGCTCTTTGATCACCTCCCCCTAAGTGGGAAGCAGCTTTACTTGGCCACAGGGGAAGACAATGCAGCCAGTCCTGATGAGACCTGATAGGCTAGGGTCAGATGGAGGGGGAGGAGGACCTCCCTTATGAGTGGACCAGGAGATGGGCAGGGAGGAGAAAAGGGAGGGAAGGCAGGATTGGGAGGGGACAAGGGAGGTGGCTACAGCTGAGATACAGTGTTTAAAAAGAAAGAAACAGTTTACTAGTTCTTTGAAATTTTCATATGATTAGATTATATTAACCTGTCTCCCCCGACTCTTCCCAGATCCACTTATCCTTCTTTCTCTACCCTACCCTTCCAACTCTACATCCCTTTTTTCCCCATCAAGACTAACTTGTGCTGCCTGAATATTCTTGGATGTGTAGCCTTCCTGGAGCATGGTCAACTTACAAAGAAAAACACACTCTTAGAGAAAACTGACTCTCCCCCTTTCAGAGGCTAACAGCTGCTAATAATGATTCCCCCAGGCTAGGCATGGAGCTCAGTGGCCACCTCATTCCCATGCAGGCACCTGGTCTAGCCCTGTGTTTGCATCGCTCTGTTGCATGCTGTCATGAGTGCTGTAAGTTCCTATGTGTAGCTACACTGTTTCCCTGGAGTTGTTCACCACCTCTGCCTCCTATGTTCTTTGTGATCCTACTTCTATGATCATCCTTGATCCTTGGAAGAAGGGATGTGGTCCCCATGTCCCGTTTAGGGCCCAGCACTCTACAGACTCTTATTCTCTGGACCTTAGCCATTGGGGCCTCTGTGTTAGCTATTTACTGGATGCAAACTGAAGCTCCTTTAATAAAGGCAAAGTGATGACGTAATCTCTTCATATAATGATGTCATCAAGAGTCAGTTTTACAACATGTCCGTTTACTGCTATAGTAGTAGGTTCTCCATTATGACTTTTTGTGATGGTTTGAACGAGAATGACCCCAAAAGATCATATAATTGGAATATTTGGTCCCCAGTTGGTGGAACAGTTTGGGGAGGACTAGGAGGCGTGGCCTGATTGGAGAGGGGGTATCGTAATAATGAGCTTTGAAGTTTCAAACACCCATGCCTTTCCCAGTTAGCATTCTCGCTGCCTCCTGCTGGTGGAGCAGGTGTGAGCTCTCAGCTACTGCTCCAGCACCATGCCTGCCTGCTGGCTGCCATGCTCCCTCCATGATGGCCATCAACTCGCCCCTGAAACTGCGAGCCCCGATAAGCTCTTTCTTCTATAAGCTGCCTTGGTCACTGATCACAGCAATAGAAAATAAACCAGGACACATAGTAGCTGCAATACCAGCAGTCAGGAAGCTGATGCAGGAGGCTGCCACAAGTGTGAAGACAGCTTGGGCTACATGGTGAGACACTAGCTCAGAAAACCTAAAGAAAACTAGAAAAGTATTAAAGATATTAATCTAAGACTGAATAAATTATGATATTTATACATAGCATCCTATGTAGTCAAATGATGTATACAGTTTAAGGGTATACTGACAAAGTAAATATTACTTCTGCACAAAAACCACAGCTAATGATGTGTTGATATCTCAAAATTGCTACAAGAACAGATTTTAGCTGGGCATGGTATCCTATGTAAAACTAAATTATATTCGCCAGTTTCAATTCTGCCTCCATTTGCCAACCTAGGCCTAATCCGGAAGCTTCAAGCCTTTGCACAATCTATCCTAGACCTAGAATGTTTTTAGCCTCTGAGACTCACTGCTGAATAAGCTCACCCTTTCTAGTTCTGGCTCAAATTCCTCTCCTAGCCGACTTATTCAATCTGGCTTTTCTCTGAGCCTCTGAATATCTCTGCTTGTCCTCAAACTAACTCCAACCTTTTCTAATCTTTTCTAATCCTCTGGCTCCTTCTCATTCTCTGGTTCATACTGCCTGTGTCTAGCTTGTTCTCTCATTCAACCTCTCTCTGTAAAATTCTCCCAATAAAACCACCTCCTCTCTCTCATTCTCTGTGCTGCTCCCTAAGTAGCTTCCGTTTCCTCCCTGTTCTCATGAGAGTTGGGCATAGCCTATCCTGTAAAATCTTTCTCTGGTTCATCACTGTTTCTGCCACTCAATTAAACATCACTTTCAAACATGGGTGCTTCTTTCTACAAACTAGCATTACCTTCATTGTTTGGGATTAAAGGCATGTACCATCATGCCTGGACCTACGCTTTTCCATACCTGAAATCTGTTCTATACCAGGCTGGCATTTGACTCAAACCTGCTTGCCTCTGTCTCCTGGATTAAAGGTGTGTTTGTATTCCAGCCAGATCACACAGACCTAGAAGGTCTTTAGATGTGATCTCTTGCCAGAGCAGCCATGTTCTAAATTAAAATCACTCTACAATCACCACCTGTCATCCTAGTTCTTAGCAATCTAAGTAGGAAACTCACAAGTTTGAAGCTACACAGAATGAGAGCCTATCTCAAAGTAAACTAGTAATGAACAAGTAAATAACATTGTGCATGCAATAAAGAAAACATTTTTAAAGACAAGGTAGATTTACATTTAATACATGGACTGACAATCATAATATATTTTAATATTAAAATCCAGTAACGGACATGGTAGATCATTTGTTTTAAAAATCATATATTTGGAGAAATGAGCATACAAAATTCTGAATTAAAAATCACAATTATTCATAAAATTTAAACGTCCACTGTTACTACTACTTTTTATTCACTCAACTGTATTTGAGAAATTTTGAAACAACACATGGTACAAAAAAAGTTCACAAAGCAGTTTCATTATACGGAGGGTGCAATACATCTACAGTTCATGAAAAAATAAGCCAGTTCCTAGTCAAAGCTTAAAAAGATCATTTACATAATTTTATATCTATCTGAATGTGTGGTGGTGTGCACTTGGAGTAAATAGCCAAACATTTCAGGGAAAAGTCACAGGTGCAACTGGCCCGGGTGTCTGCCCTCCTTTCCCTCCACTTGCTGTTGTGGGCACACACACAACCTGGCACTTTCTATACCGTGAGGGGTTAGTGGGGACTAAGCAGTCAAGGAAGAGGTTGGAGAGAAAGAGGTAACATTCCCACACACAGCTGGACTGTAAGGAGAGATAACACCCCACCTTGTAGCTGGGGTACCCTCACTCACTCTGCTACTGTCCAGCCCAGGGATCATCAGGGCCAAGGACATGAGGTAATGGGAGACAGGAAGAGGGAAGCCTCCAGGAGCCCTACAAAAGGACCCAGAGTGGTCCACCGGCTCTGGGGAGCCCACACTGTCCTGAAAGCTTTCCCTGAGTCTTCACGTCTTCATGCTCAAAAGCATCACCTTTGAAAAGGATCTAGGCTCAAGGCTCTCAGCACAGTAGCTCAGGAAGTCTGTACTTTAAACAGTTCCCTTTTTACTATATGAATGTTCATAATAATTTTATCTGGAGTAGCCTAAAATGTAAACTGCCCAAAAATGCCCATCCACAGTAAAATGAATGAAAATATTGTGATATATTCATGTCATAGAATTCTATATGGCAAATGGAACAAAAAAAATGTATAATTACATAAAGCAACATGTAAAAATAATTTTAAAATGCTGAGTGCAGTAAGTCAGACATCTAATAACCTACGCTATGTATTGCATTACCTAAAGGGCAAGTAAACCCAATTTACAAATGGTTACAAATGAGAGGTGGATCTTGACAAGGGTTCTAGTAGCGGGGGTGGATCAGGAGCACATGAGTGTTCAATCAGTAAGGATTCAAGTAGAACACATTAAGATTATTTACTGAGAGAAAACTGGATCATCAATGTAATTAAAGCAATGATAGAATTTTGCAATCTTTTATAAATATTTACATTAATCTTTCTATGGGACTGATGCTATTTGGATACTATCAGGAACTGTGTTAGACAGCTCATCTTTGGGACCAACATAAGTTGCCTAATTACTCCCACGTGTACGTTTTGAACCTGTAACATCAAGCTGTTCCTCCTCCCTGGCTTTATGAGAGCACTACGTTAACCATAAAGAAGAACTAAGCATGTGGAAATACTCCAAAACCCTGAGACACCAGTACAGAGGGTCTCCCTTGCTGACCCGGCTTGTAAACAATGTGTGTGTTTCCTCTTGGGGTTGTGGATGGCACCTGCTTAAGTCAGCTCTTCTACCTATCTGTACACATGAGAGCTGACTAATTATGCTTAGGAGACAATCCTCAAACTAGTCCCATTGGGCTTTGGTGGGGGTTTTGGCTTTAAAAATGTTAACAGAGGCAATCTTCAAATTTCTAGATACGGTTTTAGAATGCAAGAATTATTTTTTTCTTTTTAACTCTTTTAAAATTTTTATTACAATTTATGCACTATGTATCCCAGCTGTAGTCCCCTCTCTCATCCCCTCCAATCCCGCCCTCCCTCCCTCCTTCTTCTCCTCCCATGCCCCTTCTTGAGACAGAGTTTCTCTGTGTGTAGCTCTGCTTGTTCTGGAACTCACTCTGCAGACCAGGCTGGCCTTGAACTCACAGAGATCCCCCTGCCTTTGCCTCCGGAGTGAGTGCCAGGATTAAAGGCATGTGCCGCCACCACTTGGAAAAAATTGTATTACTATCCAGAACAAAAACATAACAGGATGCCAGCATGACAGCTCAGCAGGTGAAGGTGTTTGCCACACATGCTGGCAATTCCCAAAAACCACTAAAGGTGAAGGAGAACCAAGCCCACAGAGACAGCCTCTGGCTTCCACACGTGTGCGTAGCACACATGCCACACACATGCATCATGCAAGTACTCACATACAATAAGAAGCCCTAAATTATTATTATTAAACAAAAACACAGAAGCCATCCAGTGCAGCCTCAGACACATAGGCTGTCGTTTTTTAAAAATGGCTTTCTTAGCCTTTAGAAATTGAAATTTCAAAGTTAACAGACTTTATTAAGACTTGAACCCAAGAAAAAGATATAGTACTTTGAGCTGCCTTGTTTCAAGCCTGCTTAAAGCAAATGCTCACATAATCCAAGATGTTGTAGCTGCCCGTTATCAGCTTCACCACTGGGAATGCCGTTACACACCGCTGTTCCCTTCAAAGGAAATGACGAGAGGCCGTGGGTGCCACTTACGCGGTCTACTGCCCGCTTGGCATTGCTGTACGGTCCCCAGAACCACTAGAAATAAAGGTGATCAGTCTAAAAGGACATAAACGGATGCATGGAACATACCTCATGAAAAGTCCTCAGCCTTTGAGAAACGCTATTTAAAACAGTTTTTTATTATTTTTTGAGATTATAATATAGTGACATGTCTCCCTTCCGTTTCTTCCTCCGAAACCCTTCTACACAGAAAGAGTTTCTACTGAAAGGGGACCACCCTCCACAGAAAATAAGATTATGAGTACAGAATACGCTTTGGAAAAACTAAATCACTTCCTTTCAGATATGATGTTACATTAATGTCAGTGTCCTATGGAAAAGTGGCCGATTATATTCAATTACTCCCATTGCTTTGTGGAAAATATCAAAAAGACTTTAGTCAATAATGTGGAGAGATGATATGAGTTTCTTTAAATAGCCATTTAAAAGTGCTGTGTTTAATTAGCTTGAATTTGGCGGTGCTCATCAGCTTTCATTAATTTAGAATTAGACATGGGTTGTATTGCTCATTCTTATGAAAAATTCACCTTTAATCACCATTTGTAAACACTGTATTTAAGGAATTTTTTTAAAGATAGTGTAAGGAGGGAGCCCTAAAATGCTTGTATGCACAAGTGAGAATATGTTGCTTTCATCTTTCATATTTAACCGGTATTTGTTAAAAGTGTTTCTTGGTTTGAGCTTTTTAGATTTGATTATGCCCAAGTCTACAAGATCTTCTCTTACTGTACATAACTAAATACCAAAACTACCAGAATTCTGAGTCTTTTCCTTGTATAATACAGGAGAGTACATCACACCATCTTTGTATAAACATTTTCATTGTCCAGCTGTTTAAAATAATTAAATTATTCCCCTAAATAAAAAAAAATAAGATTGCAAAATTTTTGTGACTTATAAAAATGCACTTACCACTGGGCTAGAGAGTCGGCTCCATGGTTAAGCACACTTACTGCTCTTGCAGCAAAGACATGAGTTCAGTTCCCAGCACCCACATTATGGCTTCACAAACATCCCGAAACTCCAGTTCCAGGGATTCCGGCGTGTTCTTCTGCCCTCTGTGCACAACGCATGCACATGGTGCACATTGCATATGTGCAGACAAAACAGTCTACACGTAAAACAAAAACCAGTAAATCTTTTAAAATAATATTTGTAAATGTATCTGCTGTTAGGCATGGGGTTCCACCCTTGTAATTTCAGTGAGACAGTGCAAGAGGTAGAAGAATTGAGTTCAAGGCCAACCTTGGCTTAAGAGAAAATTGTAGGCTACCTTGAAAGATGTAGGTTCCATTTTACAACACACATTCACGGGCTGTAGAGTTGGCTCAGCAGTTAAGAGCACTGGTTGCTATGTCAGAGGACACAGGTCCGATCTGTAGCTCCCGAAAGGTGGCTCATAACTGCAGACCAAAGGGTCCCACACTCCCTTCTGACCTCCACGGGCAACAGCTGGACATGTGATATGCAGATATAAACAGTCGTTTAAAAATTAAATAAATAAACCTAAAAGGATGTATTTTCTTTTAAAGCTCTATTTGTCACCTGGTAATATTTTGCTAAGTCCCTGAACCCTGTCAAAAGTACAAGGCTACATTATCTGAGAAAATAAACCAAAATACTCTACCACTTCGGCCCCCTCAGCATCGGCACCCACAGCTCCACTGTGCGCAGCATGACCGAGGCTCTCCTCGGGAACTGTTTCTCTGTCCTTTGCTTCGGCATCGCGATGTGCATCATTTAGAGGCTATCTCGAATTGTTCATTTCTGCTTGACTTTCGGTCAATCAACAACTGATTCTAGTTATAAAACTCAATAATTGTAATGGAATTGTGGACTTAACAAATTACGTCCTGAAGCACTCTAAACATACGAGTTGTCTCAGGGTTGGAACACTCCCTCGGTCTGGCCACACCAGAACACACGTTTTTTCAATTATACAGCAAGACTGGGACTTCTGTTCAAACCTAGATTTTATTGTTTATAAAATTAGAAACAGATACACACATCTAGATGTGTGTACACATGTCCATAAATGTATACACCTGGGCGGCGTATTATATAAGAACAGTTGAAAGGTTTAATGTGTCATACAAGAAATTACGTTACACACATAAGGAAACTGATGTTAATCTATAAAATGGATAATTCATTCAGAAAAGCTTCTCTTAACTACACAGATGTCCTTATATATACCACTATAGTTACTCACACCACACAAACAAAATGAAATTAAAATATCGCTACGTTCTAACACCTTGACTTTTTGTCTTATTCTTTTTGAGTCTGAGAATTTAACCTGGAGCTTGTGGGTGCTAGGCACATGCTTATACCCCTGAGATATAAACCCAGCCCTAACCGCTACTGTTTTTTAATCACAAGTTGTTTACAAGCATTTTTTGCCATTTTTAACCCAAGAAGGCAAAGTTTCATTTTAGTCTATAGCATGTCTGAGTATTCACCAATAGTGCTGCAGGACCAGAGAGACGGGGTTAACAGTGCTTGCTGCTTCTGCAGAGGACCCAAGTGCAGTGTCCAGCACCCACATGGTGGCTCACAACCATCGGTAATTCCAGTTCCCGGGATCCAAAAGCCTCCTCCTGACTTGCAAACAAAACAGTGATGCACCAAAAAAATGAAGTAAGTAAATCTAAATTTATATTTAATTAAACTACTTCTTCATCAATACTTGACTTGAAAATACATGAATTTCTATTTTTGTCTAAATTTTAAGAATTAATATTTTCTCCTTGATAATTTTATTTTCCAATTTTTAAAAAAAGTATAAAATATTAAAGCAAGAGTCAAAACATAAATATAAAATATCTATCAGAAAGTTTAGTGCTGCTATTAGGAGGCTAACCTATAAATTTATGGCTGCTTTGAAGCAAATGTGTAATAAATTATATCTTGAATTTTAACAGTTGTAATAGCAAAAGAAAAGGAGCGAAATTGAGGGCTGCAAAGCCCTAATATTGTGCATGGTGGACACCTGGCAGGGTCAAATTATGAATCAAAATTCATAATTTTGATGAGACGATAATAATCTTAATTACAAATGGCATTCTTGCTTCTATTAAAGTATATACAAATTAAATTTTCTAAGTATTGACACCATCTTCTTTTTTTTTTAAATATACATTTATTACTTTTAATTACGTGTTGTGTGTATGAGTCCACACGTGTGAGCGCAGGTGCCGAGGAGGCCAGAGGAGGGCTTTGGGTCCCCAAGAGCTAGACTCACACGAGAACGAGCCACCTGACACGGGTGCCAGAAGGGGAATTTGAGTTCTTTGGAAGAGCACTATATGCTCTTAACCACTGAGTCATTTCTCTCTTTTCTCTAAAATACTTTCAAAAGTAAAATCTTGGGGCTTGGAGGGGTGCTTGGTGAAGCAGCACGTGGTTAGTACGCGAGGGTCGGCCCTCAGCACTAAAACTAAACTAATGCTCACCTCTTCCTCAAGTCTCGATCGCAATCCCGGTCTCACACCCCTCCCTCCGCACACCTCCGATCTAAGCTCAAGGGACCTAAAAATACAGCCAGGAAACCTTCGACCTACAATCTGCCCGGCCTGCAAGGAGGCGCGGAACTTGTGAGAGTGGCCCACCAATGTCTGGTTTAACCTGAGGCCCACACTGCCAGGGCAGCCCATGTTGGACTCTGTTTGAATGGTCAGAACTAGAGACCAGGTAACCCAGACACCTAGCTGGGGTAGAACCAAACACAACTGGCCAAAGGAAAAAAAAAAATCAATGAAATGATTCCTAGTGATATTCCGCCACACTCATAGGTCGGTGGCTTGTCCAGCCGCCATCACGGAGGCTTTGTCCTGCGGCGCACAGGAGAGGGTGCAGAGAGCCACGGGCAGACATTATGAGATGGAGTCTAAACTGGAGGCTTCCAGCGGGTCCCTCCCCTCGGAGATAAGGAAACACTGAAGAAGGGAGGAAAGACTGTAGGAGTCAGAGGAGATGGAGGACACCAGGAGAACATGGCCCACTCAGTCAACTAAGAGGGCTCATATGGGCTCACAGAGACTGAAACAGCAGGCCTTCCTGGGTCTGCACCGGGTCCTCTGTGAATATATTATGGCTGATAGCTTGGTGTTTTTGTGGGACTCCTAAGTGGGCGTGTCCTTGACTCTTTTGCCTGCTCTTGGGACTCTCTTCCTCCTATTGGGCTGCCTTGTCCAGGCTTGGTGTGAGGACTTTTGCCTTATCTCGTTGCATCTTTTGGCCTGTCTGGCTCTTGTCTCCTAGAGCCCTGTCTGTGCTTTTCTGAAGGGAAGAAGGGCGTTGAGCTGGGAGGAGTGGAGGGAGGGAGACTGTGGTTGAGATATATAGTACAGAAATGAATCTGTTTTCAATTTTAAAAAATAAACAAAATATTCTCCAACTTCTTTTGTAAAAGAAACCTAGGAAGAAGACTCTGAGCAAAGACTGGCTAAGCAGGCAACTCAAAGTGCCTAGTTTTTTCTTTTGCTGCAAACACTGGCAATGTCTGCGGCTGAACTGACTGAAATGGGATGTGTAGAGACCGAATGAGACCTCCAGGCGCGCCTGCCCACCCTCTGCACTCACTCCATTGCCCATAACGCTGCACATGCACGTGAAATGCCTCATCTGGGAGCACCTCATCTGCTTCAGGCTGACTCAGTACCTCCAGTCCATGGCCACTGCCACCTACTGCCACTTCAGCACATAACACTTAAAATTTTAAAGATAAGATTACCAGCCAGTCACAGTGGTGCAAGACTTTACTCCTAGCACTCAAGGAGGGAGAGACAGGTGGATCTCTGTGAGTTCGATGCCAGCTTGGTCTACACAGACCCGAACTTAGGGAATGGTGTCATCTACAGTGGGCTGGATCTGCCCACCTCAATTCAGGTCACCAAGATAATCCCCTATAGATGTGCCCACAAGCCAATCTGATCTAGACACTGCCTCATGAAGACCCTTCCTGTGGGAGTCCAGATTGTGTGAAGTTGTCAGAACTATCCATCTCGTACACTTTGTGCACATGGAGGATAAGAGCAGTAAAGACAGGATGCTAGGTTTCTATACCACAAGTATCAAGTCATATGTGCTTATGACTGTTTTATCTTTAAAAGTTATTTGTAAATATATCCTAACTCTAACCATCAAAAATGTTCAGGGTACATTCACAGAGGAAAGGTAGAATAGATCTTGTTCCTTATTGTTGTTTTAGTTGTTTGCATATTCTTACAAATATGTGGATTTAAAATATATATATATATGATGTATTTAAATTTATTAAAATTGTTTTATTAATGCTAAATTTTAAGTCAGCAAACATTTAAATCCATGAGTTTGTAAGAATAGGCAAACACTTAACAACAGTTACTTCATTTCAAGAATGCTGGAAAACCAAATCTCTATTTGGAAAAGAAAACACTTGAAGACTTATGCCACTTTTTCTCTATTAATATGCTGGATAACCAAGTAGATGGTAAAGGGACAGTTCTTTTAGCTAAATCTCAACTAATCAACATTACAGGAATGAGCAGCTGTGCAAGAGAATTGGCTTGAGTTCAAAACCATGCTGGGCTACAAAGTGAGACTGTCTCAAAATGATGATAGGTGACAGATGGATAGCCAATAGATAGATAGATTGATTGATGCATGACAGATGACAGATACATAGATACATAGATGATAGCTAGATGATTAAAATAAAAAATGTAAATCTGAATAATAACAAAATACCTATGCTCCTATACTCATACACTCAAATACAAAGACTTATTCGAGAAAATATCAAGGAAGAAAGAAAAAATAACTTTATAGTTCAGACAACTTTAAATATATTATCTTAGTCACGGTTTCTATTGCTGCAATGAAACACCATGACCAGAAAACAGGTTGGGGAGGGAAGGGTTTATCTGGCTGACACTTCCCAGCACAGTTCATCACCGAAGAAAGTCAGGACACAAGCTCAAACAAGGCAGGAGCCTGGAGGCAGGAGCTGATGCAGAGGCCATCGAAGTGTGTTGCTTACTGGCTTGCTGCCTACTTGTTGCTTGCTCAGCCTGCTTCCTTATAAACCCAGGACCACCAGCCCAGGGACGGCACCACTCACAATGCTCTGGGTCCTCCCCATCAATCACTAATTAAGAAAGTGCCTTACAGCTGTATCTTATGGAGGCATTTTCTCAACTGAGGTCCCCTCCATTCAGATGACTCTAGTTTGTGTCAAGTTGACGTAAGACTAATCAGCGCGTAAGAGACCAGGGCAAATTTAGTAATTATCAACTACAAAGCATTTCAGAAAATCAATAATTGCTACTACATTGTTTCTGAGTTGGTTGGTTTGGTTTTAGACATGGTTTCTTTAGGTTTCTCAGCCTGGCCTTGAACACACTGTGTAGTCCGGGTTGATTCAGTCATTGGAACTCTCTGGTCTCCACGTCCTGAGTGGAGTTACCACACCTGGCCACTCATACTACTTTATTTCAAAGTACTATAACTTAGACCAGTAGCTATCTATGAAATGAAATCAAATATATTCATTCATCAAACAAAAGTTATGTCAGACACAAGTAAAAACGCAAAATACTCCTTTCTCAAATAACCCATGATCCAAAGCATAATCTACGGAAAGATAAATATATGGAAAGTGACAGAGTTTATGGTAGAAGCTCGCCAAGGACCTTATAGCCTTTGTTGTTGTCGTTGTTGTGTTGTTTTTTAAACCAGCTACGACCTGTGAGCGCAGCTGGGGACCTGTGAGCGCAGCTCGGGACCTTCGGCTCACACAGAGCAGTAGCCTGGCATCGTGGGGAGGCTCTGGGTTCCACTTGCAGTAGAGCACACATACAGCAAATCAAAGCACAGAAGCCCTCTTTTCCGCAAATTGAAAAAAAAAACAAACTTATATTAAATTTTTTAAAGATTTATTTATTTTATGAACAAGCGCACCTGCACGCCAGAAGAGGGCATCAGAGTCCAGCTTAGATGGTTGTGAACCACCACGGGGTTGCTAGGAATTGAACTCAGGGCTCTGGGGGAGCAGGCTGCTGAGCTACCTCTCCAGCCCTTGGGTTAAATTCTAAAAGAGAAGCTAGCCACAAGAAAACCTAAGGGCATGGGCAGAAGCACAAAGCAGTGTTGTTTTGCAGTCTACCCAGAGAGGAGGGAAAACGTGAAAGATCTATTTCACAGCAGCATTTGTTAGTAGCAACGCAGCATGGACTAAAAAGGTGCTGAGTTTTTCTAACGAATGGCGTACAAAACCTAGTATGTTAAAATGACAGAAATGTTATTTGGTGTGATTTAAATATGATACAATGTATGCTTAATCAGCACATCATGTTATATCCACCATATGTGCAGTTTTTAATGTGCCAGTTTTAAACAGTGATTTGTTTTTGTTTTTGAGTGGCGGCTTGACATAAGAGCAGACCACGGAGCCTAGTGGGCCAGGGCTATAATAAATCCTGTGAGGAGAACCACCGGCAATTTCCAAAAAATAAAAAGAAAAATAAAAAAGAAAAGATATGAGCAGATCTGTCCTTTTAAAAACTTCGTGAAGTAGCAGAGTGTTGAGGTGCCAGCGGAAGGGCACTCTAGCAAGCGGAGCCTCCACGGGCACGCGGACCACAGCACGCAGGGATCGGGGTGGTAGCGGGAGAAGGGGAGCCGTGGCATCTCTTCCTCAGCCTCGGTGTTTCAGAACCCCACTGGTGTGGGCATGAGGCACGTGCCGGAGGAGGCTGGCGCTGGAGACCACGAGGTGCAGGCTAGCCCTGTGTCAGAATCTAGAAGGAGGGCTCTTAAGATGGCTCCGTGGGTACTTGCCACGCAAGCCTGGTGGCCCGAGTTGGATCCCGGGGGCTCACATGGTGGCGGAAGGTAGGAGAAAAGAATTGACTCAACAAAGCCTTCCTCTGCCCTCCATGCATGCACCACGGCATGCACGTGAGTGCACACTAAAATAATACTTTAATATTCTGTTGAAAACCCTAAGGAAAAACACAGAAATCAGAACAATGGCTGCTCTGATCCTTCAACCCGTGAATTAAAAAAAAAAAAAAGTTACATAATCTCATGTACTATACTTGCCTGAAAGCTATTCCCAAAATGTTTGTGGTGGGGTTTATGCCGTAATCCCCAAACCTGGAAGGTGGAGGCGGGAGGATCCTGAGCTTGAGGCCAGCATGGACTACACAGTGAGAACCTGTCGAGAAAGAAAAAGAAGCAAGGGAGGGTTAAAGTACAGAAGGAAGGTCAATCCCCAAATTTTTCTTTTAAATCAACTAAAAAATCAATTGATGCCTTGATTAAATATTATATATTTATAATAATGTTAAATATTTATAAAGTACCCACCATGTAATATCCGTAATTTCTATCAAGCCCCATGCTTTAGGCTGTCTAGAAATGTTAAAAATTCAAAAGCACTCATGCTGTGTAATCAAGATGTCAAAAAGAGATTGAAAGGCGTTACAGTGTCTGTTCCTGCTAATTACACACTAGTCCCTTTAATGTTAGGGTCCACCTCTTTTCTACTGTGTATGTCACAGTATTTTTCTCCCAAAATTAAATTTTCTATACTAGGTTTGGTTTTTTTAACCAAGATTAATCTCCCCCCAAAATTATTTATATACATAGCTTTTTCATGCTTCTCAAATATAAGCATGATTATTTCTTTTTAATTCTCATTTTAAAAATTTAAACATGGCATGCTTCCAAATGTAAGCCAAATATCTCAATGAAAAATACCAAGTCTATCAAGGCCTTGGGGTTGCTACACACACAGATGCATAATTTTTAAATGAAATAAATCTTAAAATCTAAATATAATTAGCATAGTCATTCAATTGACACTGACAATTTAATATAGGCCTGAAACTCAAGTCATTGGGGAAACAGGCAAATTGGAGCAGGGTCTTTAATTAGAGAAGGGAGATCAACACAGAAGAATAAGTGAGGAAAGAAGGTAAAATAAGAATGTCTACAAAAGCCATAAGGAATCATACTATTATTTATTTACCTGAAATTACATATAGCACAGACAGAGAGGAAGAGAGAGATTAAATGAAGTTTTCCTGCTTGGCCTGACAGTGCTATCCCAAGAGCCATAGACTAACATAAACTCTAGTATCACGCTTGACAAACTCCCTTTCAAGTTGTTGGTTAGGGTTGTCCCAGATCTGCCAAAACAATATAAGCTGTTGCTGTTTCCCTTGGTTGTCTCCCAGAGGTTTAAGGTGACTCCCTATTATTACTAAAGACACCATGCACTTCAGACACAAGAGCCAGAAGACCCTACATGGATCTGACTTGAAATCCTTCTCTCTAAGGACTAGCTTTCACAATATCCAAAGTCTCTCTGCAGGCTTCCAAGGAAAGCAACCAAAAGTCCTACTCAGCTCTAACACTGTTGACCCACAACAACCATAATGGCCTAAGGGTGCTGCAGTATCGTTTACATCTTGGTGGAAAGCAGCAGCTGTCTAACTGGACTTGGTCTACTCAACTGGAGGGAAATCAGGCCTAGTACTAAAAACCTAGACAGCTACACCAGGCTAGTGAGTTCGGGGACCGTGGAGGAAACTCTCCAACTGCCACTTTCTTAAACCAGCGTAATTCCTACCTGTATTCCAAATACTCATCCTTATATCCACAGGTAAGCATAACCCATAGCCCTTATCAAAGAAGTGTCTTCTTATGGCAAATGAAGACCATACAAAAAAACCACAACCAGTCAAAATTCAGAGAACAAGTGATCATGCCCAACCCCAACCAATACATCAATAAAAGTCCTCAGAAAATATTGCAGAACAGAGACAGAAAGACTGACCAGAAATCTGCTGAGAAATTGTGTCTCCTAGAAATGACAGCGAAGCTACAGCCATGAAGCCTCAACAATATGGCTGCCTAAATAAGCCCCAAAGAACCGCATCAATAGACATGGAAGAGGGAACTCTAGCAGACCCAACCCATAGACAAAGAACTACAGGCAACCAAGGGGTGCTGAAGTAGGAGAAATGGTCTTCCCCAAGGATGAGTGCCACAGCTGGTTATCCAGTACCAAGTGGTTAGTCCTGAGGACATGTTCATGTGCATGTATGTACATAAACATATATATATATATACCCCCACACACATATACCTGCACATATACATTTATAACAAAGAAAGAGGCCATTATTTATAAAAATGAAATTTAACTTTAAAAAAAATGAATGAAATATGACCCCTCATCTCAAGAGAGAACCCCAGAAATACTAAAGCAACTCTTTACATCATAACTTAACTGCAAGCAATAATTAAAAGTAAGGCATAAACAAATCCTGTAGCTACAAGCAAGCAGAAACCACTAACTAGGCTTCTCAGGAAAGTGATACCAGCACCTGAGGAGTCACCAGTGAGCACTCTGAGCAGAGATGCTGCCTATGCTAAAAAGGACAGTGCTCTACTCCTAAGAGATGCTTTAGGTTCCTAATCATACTTTAGAAAAAGAGCACAACTTTAATTCTGTAGTGGTAAAACACCACTTCTTTACCCCTCAGCCTTAGCCACGTAGACTTGCAAAATACGCACAGAGCGGTGTTCATTTCATTCTTACTATCACTACACATAAACTTCAGAATTAAAAAGGACATCAGCTTGGGAGGAGGAGAGAGGGAGCTACAGGGGGGATACAAAATGAATAAAGTGTAATTAATAAAAAATTGAAAAAAAAAGGGACATCGGCCTCCTTGTTTACAATAGTATAAGACCACATATAAATGAGAATGAGTGGATACAGGAAGTGGATAATGCATGCTTGGTAAACAACACATCCCAAAGGAATATATCACATTCCTCACACTATAGCAAAAGACACAGTGAAATGACCAGAGAGCATGCCTTTAACAAAGGGTGAGGCAGGCGATCCCTGTGAGTTCAAGGCCACCCTGGTCTACATAGCAAGTTCCTGCCAGGGATTTTTGGTGAGACCCTGTCTCAAAAGTGAAAAGAAAACAACCCACCAGAAAGTCAATTATCTTTATATTTAATAGACATAAATATGCTACGAGCTAAAACAGTATATTCGGGGACACAAATGTGAGCCATGTGATATAAACACATACAAGAATGAGTACAATGATGAGCACTCAATAGGATCACTATAAAACTCCAACAGAAATGTAAACTCCAGGTGTGGGTCCACCAGGAAAGCGTCACGTCCCATTCCCTGAAATTTCTGCACATCTGGCAGCCCACAGTCACGGCAGAAGATCATCGCCTGCCCTTCTGAGCATCCTTCAGCACAGCAGTACCCTTTTCCTTTAACCATACCATGAAACCGAACTTTCAAACACCGTTTCTCATGAGGGATGGTTCCCAACTGTGAAGAAATAGAGGTACTTACCACTATTTGCCACTTACCAGCAAATTCCCAACTGAGAATAAACATAGCACAAAGTGTGCACTCTGCCACCTACCAGCAGCAGTCCCTTGAGAAAATGCTTTAAATCTTTGATCTATGAAAACAGTGCAGTTATTAGCCTCTCAGTCAAAGGCCTGACACAGAGGACACACTTAGAGAATGTTCTCTATGGCCAGGCACTGTACTAACCAGAGCCATTGATCACACGAGGCCTCCTAAACCAGCCAGCCTCAGGCAGCATTCACCTCCTAGGTGAATGCCTGGGGGGGGGGGGCGCGTCCCCCTCCCCCCTCCAACACCCAACAGGACTATCACAAATAGTCCTAGAGTTCAGAACTTGATTTCTGTGGCTACACAGCTCAGATCATCATCAGCCTGATGAATTGTTCCTGTTTGGACACAGACAATACCCAAACCTTTCAATATCCTTATTAATCACTGTGGCTTGCTCAATCAAAGGAGCTGAATTTGAAACAAGTTCAAATTCATTTCCTTCAGAGATTAGCTCATCTTCCGGCACCTGAAGTACTGACCAATTCAGATCCCCAACCCCGGGGTAGGGGGAGGCCCATAGAGACCCATTTGCCTACAGGAAGTCATGGGCTGCACACAGACACAGACCTCATTTGATCTTGGCTTCTGTGCAAATGGTAACCCGGTCCTTTGTATGTCCCACTGGTCAATCCAATTCTCTTTCCTGCCCATGACTGAATTCCACAGCGATGTGACTAAAGCTCCCCCTGGCTTTTTTGGCTGGATACCTTCACCATGCATGTCCACCTCATTCAAGTGATATCAACGTTTTCAAAGCTGCTCACGACTGAATGCTAAGAACAGAGGCTACAAAGAGCTCGGGTTTATTCTTTCCTCCCTCTGGGCCGGGACACTGGCATGCATTTATCTTGTGCCATTAACAGGATTGATCAGACTTTCCTAAGAGAAGCTGATGGTAAATCCTCATAGAAAGGTTTGTGTAACTATTGCTGAGTACTCACGCACCTCCCAAGGCCATATGTGGTTCATTAACTCCAGCATGACCTGTTCAGTTACTGCACACTATAAAAGTAATATCCTGAAGTTACAAAAATGACTTTCTTCCCAGGAGCTTAAGTCAGTCCTAAATAACAGTTCATTATGATAATGGCAGGGTCAGTATGCAAGCATATTTTGGGGGAAGCCTTAAGCTGAGAGTGAAGATTTCATATAGAGCTAGTCAATGGCAAAACAAGGGCTCATACTCAGCATTTGTCTAAGGAACATCAAATCCTTTCTTAAGCTATGTCAATGTATGCTTCTCTGTAACATTTGAGTTTAATTCTAAGTCTTTCACTTTTTCGGTGAGGCTGGCTTTACTATATTCTACAGTACACTAATGGCTTTTTAACCTACTACAAACAGAATGGAAATTATGCACAGAATTTAATGTGCATCCTACAATTTTTTTCAGTTGCTTTGTTTCTTTTGACATGTGCTTTTAATGCTCAAGCAGTGAACACAGGGTATTTATATGCTTTACTTTTTAAAATACAGTCTTCAGAGCTCAGCCAGAAATGTCCATTTGAAAAAGCCAACTCCAGCCAGTTGGCTTTAGGATGACATGTGCAAAGTGAAAATGTAACCAACCGTGATTTTTTGCAGGTCAGATGGAATCACTTAGCGCAGTCAACATGGCTTCCAGGCTGTGTTGGAGAAAGTGTCTCTCGGCTAGCAAGTGTTTCTCTTAAACATCAAATGAGCTACTGCTGCTTACATACTAGTCTTATTAAGGCACGCTAAAATTATGAACATTATCCTGTGTGAAAATTATGAACATTATTCTGTATGCAATTAGAGTAGGTTTTCATTATGAACACAGGATGGAGTCCATATAAAATATCAGTAACTAATAGTGATGCCATCGAAGCTACCCATCTTTAATGTTAATGATCTCCTCTGTTCTCAAAGTTTAACGTGATAGTACTTCACAAATAGCTCTCATGCAGCAACTCTCCAAAGACAAAAGCATCTATAGTATTAAAACTTTTCAAACTATAGAAATCTTTTGCTATTCTCTTTTCTGACAATGTAGCAAATAAGCCTTTTTAGTAAAACACCATAAAACATTAGTATGCAAGGAAATTCTTCAGTGAGGCATGTAATTCTACATGTCTACACGTGTCTGTAATCCTACAACTGACAAGGCAGAGGCAGAAGGCTCACCACTTGTTCCGGGCTATTCAGAGCTGTATAACAAGACCTCAAAAATAAACAAATAAAACTTTAAAATCAGTTCTTAGAAACACTGTCAAATTTTGACAAATATATTTGTTTTCCTAAAATTATATTTTTTAACTAGTTAGCTACTTCAAAAGGCAACTCCACCTTTACAAAGGAATGAAAACAGTGATGTGGTTCATCCAAGATACCCCTTCCTTCATACCATATCGGCTGGTTAGCGCCAAATGCTGTCTCTATCGAAGTAAATCAGGTCAGAAGTTCTCTCAAACTCACCCTGTGACAAAGTAAAGCACAGTAAACTTCTTGCTGATCCTGCAACTGACTTTCAATACATTTACCAGGTGACGGACTTTATACCCCCTGAAGTTCTCCCTTCACTTATTTACTGAAAGAAAGAGAGCAAGCAAGCTCACACAGACATGTATCTGCGTGTGTGCATGGCACACATGTGAAGGTCGAAGGACAACATGCATGTGAGCACATGTGTACCACAGCACACATATGAAGGTCAGAGGACAGAATGAGGAGGCAGTCTTCTCCTTCAGCCATGTGAGTCCCGGGGAAAGAAGTGAGGATTCCAAACTTGAGTAGCAAGCACCATTTTCTGATGAGCCACCTCGCCAGCTCTATATATTTCTTTCTCTAAATAAATAGTTTTTACTGATAAAAAGCAACTCACACAGCAGGCGTGATGGTGACACCTGTAAGTCTAGGTAGGGATTAGGGAACCCACAAGTTAAAGACTAGCCTGAGCTATATAGCTATTTTTACAACAACAAAAGTAAAAATGTAAAAATCAGGTGACTGAGGGGCCATTTTTACTCCAGTAGTCTGTTACTTTTTAAAAAACCATTTTCTGTTGTATAGACAGACAATAGTGTTTTCCCTGGAAAACCAATAACAAAGGGCAACTCTGTTGTTTGCAGGGACAGACTCTGATCTAGATTCAAGGATCAAGAAACTGTATGTTAATAATGAGAAAAGAACTCCTATAAATAGAAGAACCATTCTGTTTTAAATGCAGTGTTTAGATGGTTTAGCCTATAAAAGCATAAGCCTAGATGTCCTTGAATTAGTGCATATTTTAGACTGCATATTTAATAAGAGCACAGCAGCTTAACATCAGAAGTATGCGCTTCATACTAAGGGATTAGAGTTCAAGGCCATTAAGCAGAGCCTTTGATCTCAAATAGGGAAGGCTGAGGGAACCAGGAACAATGAAGTGCAGGTGGTGACGGTGACCTTTCCCCTGCTAATGCAGGGGTCAGCACTCAACAGTTCCACTTAAGTAGTCCCGTTTTATGTTAATATTCTAAAGCAGGAAGTTTGTAAGAAAAAAAAAGAGTTTATCAGTAGAAAACAAAAGTGAAAAACTGCATAAACTGTGTTTATCTATTACCTCAGAGTAGTTTCTGCTGCTGTTGATTCTGAGAGAAAACGCCCTGACAAAAGCAACAGAGAGGAGAAAGGGTTTATTTTAACTCACAGCTCCAGGGTACAGTCCACCACTGTGGGGAAGCCAAGGTAGCAGGGGCTTGGAGCATCTGGTCACACCGCAGAGCTGAGAGAAGCATGCTTGCTCAACTCCCTTCCTCTTTCATTCAGACCAGGACACAAAGCCAGGGGACAGCGAGTGCTGTCCAATTGTAGGTTGGATCTTCCCACATCAACTAATGTGACAGAGATACACACATACCCACAGACTTGTATACAAGCCAACCTGATCCAACCATGCTTCACTAACACTCCCTTCCCAGGCAACTCTACACTGGCAATTAGAACAATCTGTTATAGCATGTGTGTGTGTGTGTGTGTGTGTGTGTGTGTAACAAAAACTATTCTAGAGCTGGGGGGCAGTGCTGAGGATACAGCTTAGGACCCTAAGAACTAGGGAAGTGTTCTATCAGTGAACTATAACGCCAGCCTATCTCTTTTCTACTCATTTAGATCCTATCATTTCTACTGGTTCCTCACGTTGATGCCGGCAAACGTGAGGGGAAATGCACACATAATTCATTTTAGCAAATGAGTGAGTGGAAGGGTAAAGTAATCGGTGCTGTATAGAATCCTTAAGACCTAAGTATCCATATATGAATACAAAAGTATGAACTAATTGGTAATAAATGCATTCTGAAGCCTCCTACAGCCTTGATAATAAATTTCTGTGGCACCAACCACACCTGTCACTTGATCTTCAAGTGACAAAAACAGATGCAGAGGTTGTGCTCCCCTGTGCAATGCTGAATGCAAACTGTCAAGTTGACAGGATCTAGAATGACTGAGGAGACAGAGAGAGAGGCACGCGCACACACAAATACACAGTTACACACACATATACACATGGCAAAATAAATCCCTGTGTGTCAAAATGTCTATCATTAATGCAACGTCTAAAAATAAACTTTCTAAACATCTGTAAGTGTTACAGCTCAGACAGAAAGGTATCCTGGCAATCAGGAACCACAGCAAGCAACAAATCTCACACAAGAAAATTACTGGGAGCGGAGGGACTCAGGAGGGTGGCTGCCTCTGCTCAGGCATCAGGGGACTCTTCAGAAGGCAGGGACTATGGAGGATCCCTTGGGGGACAAAGCTTTCCAGGGTGGCCTGGGATTGGAGAGATTCTGTGGCATGACCATGAAGCTCAGGGATTGGCGGGATTCTGTTGCAAACTCTGGCCTTGGGTTTAGGGGCAAGTCTACGTCAGGATGTACTTGTCCTTAGTCCTGGTCAAGTCAGGGTCAGGTTGTTTTTCCTTTGCCCTACACTGGCTGTCCTGAAACTCATTCTATAGACCAGGACAGCCTCAGAGATCTGCCTGCCTCTGCCTCTTGAGTGCTGGGATTAAAGGTGTGTGTCACCACTGCCTGGTCATTCTTTGAATTTTAGTATATATATATATATATATATATATATATATATATATATATATATCCATCCAATATCTATACATATACACATATATATATGAAATAAACTCTACAATATTGAATCTTTGAGGACCACAATTCCTTCCCATTTTTAATGCGCTTAAATGATATTTTCTCAATAGTGTTTTCTACTAAGATTTTTGTCACTAGGATCTTTTTCTCAACCACATTCCTGGGTAGTGCTTAGAACATTAACAGTGCCTAGTGTTGGCTATGGTACCAGTTCAAGAGGCAGGGCAGATGGTCCTTTGTGAACTGTGTAAACCCTCAAGGCTTGTTAGTGGCCAAACCCCCACCTGAGGAGCCCTGCGCCCAGACCTCCCTAAGGGTCTGTTCCCTAACAGCTCTACAGCATAATATGGACAGAGGCATAAAAGAAAAAAAATAGGATGTATAAGCCACTGAAGCCTTATAAGGAAATGAAAGCCCAGCAATTAAACAAGTGGTGAAAGATGTAGTGGATGGACATGTTAGGTCTCATGTGGGTCCTCTAGTAAGGAAAGTGGGGACTGCATAGGACAAGGTCTCACTTGCCAGCTTTTTGACCTCTTCCCCCTGGCAGGACTGCCTCATCAGGCCATGAGGGAAGAGGACATGCTCAGTCCTGACGCAACTTGATCATCTGGGGTGGATGGGAAAAGGAGCTCCCCTTATCTGAAGAGTAGGTGAGGGGGCAGGGGGGGAGAGAGGGGGTGGGATGGAAGGAGGGATGAGGCTACAACAAGGATGTAAAGTGAATTTTAAAAATTAATTAATTAAAAAATAAACTAAGAAACAACTAAATCTGTATGGTTTTGTGTGGGGCTAAATTAAGGTCAATAGTTTTGGAGAGCTATGATACAGACAAGAAGGTGTCCCCAGTGACAACAAGGAAGGTATCCTCAGAGGAGCAGCCTGTAACTTGCTTGAGGGGAGGGCCAGGACCTTCTAGGGTTCTGAATAAAGGCTACGAGAAAGTGTCAAGGATCTTCCCCTTTCTGTTGTCTTCTCAAATTCCTTGAGCTTCTAATGCTCTTAGGTAGTATTTCCTGAACACCATGAGAGGTGAAGGGGCTTGACTATCTGGATATCTACTTCAAGTCCTCCACAGTAATATACAGAAATATTCACCCAACAGTGTGTTTACATCTCTGTCCAGATTTAGCAATGAGGCTCTAAACATCAGGTAGCTAAGGAAAATACCCCACATTCTCCAAGCACAAATACTGGGAAATTCTAAAATCTGAAGGTCATTTTTAGCTACATAGTGAGTTTGAGGCCAACTTGGATTACATGAGGCCTATCTGAAAAGAAAGAGAAGAGAGAGAAAGGGAAGGAAGAAGGAAGTAGGTAGGTAGGTACAAAGGAAGGAAGGAACCGGAGAGATGGGAATATGTTTCCAACCACAAGGAAGGACAGCAGCATCACTGCCAAACAATTTGCAAAAAGTGTGAACCTATGAAAACCAGCAAGTACCCAAGTCATACAGATGCTGACTATCATTGATTTTAGAGCAGAGACAGCAAATGTGTTCACTCCAACAAGTTTCCTGAAGGAAAAACATCAAGTATATTCTCATTACCTCACAGCTAACATTCTCGCAACAATGGCCTTTTCAAAAGCAACTTTTGCAAGAATATCTAAAGAAGACATGTATTTAAATAGCCCTGTATACTCTAACAGTCCTTGATATCAAATTATTGTTTAAATTCTAATAACTGCCAACACCTCAGAAGCTTCCACAGGACCACAGGTTCAAGGCAAACCTGGGTTATATAGCAAGGCTGGGGCTAATCCAGGCCACACTGTGAGGACCTAGGCTCAAAAACTAGGGCTGGAGAGATGGTTAGGTTAACAGCATTTATAGATCCTACAAAGGACCTGGTTTCAGCTTCCTGCGGCCACATCAGACAACTCACAACCACCTGTGACTCTAGTTCCAAGGGACCCAATGCCCTCTTCCAGCCTCCACAGGCCCCTGTGCAGAGGTGCTGTACATACCTTCATGCAGACGCACACATTAAAAACAACACACCTCTAAAAATGCAGCCAAAATTACAGTTATTGTCAGGCAGTGGTGGCGTACACCTTTAATCCCAGCACTTGGGAAACAAAGGCAGGAGGATCTCCAAGTCCAAGGCCAGCCTGCTCTACAGAGCATGCTCCAGGACAGCCAGGGCTACACAGGGAAACCCTATCTCAAAAAACAAACAAAAGAAAAAGATTAAGAATAAATTTGTAGGTATGCTTCTGCCTGTATATCTAAAATAGATGAATGAAATGTATATGATCATAGTTCTTAATCCTCTCCTATAAAATCAAGAATTCTCCATAATTCTATACATCAGGATAAACCAAATCATAACTGTGCATATCACTGTATAACAGACTGTTAAGTCTGCTCTCTGCTTGAGAGTTTTCATTAAGGCTCCAGAACATACGACCAAAGCTACCCTCTTACGTTCAAAGGCACGGTGCTGCCATCTATGCATGATTTAAAGGAAGTACTCCCAAGCTGGTTCTTCCCTTACAGAGGCTAAGAACGCGTGAGAGAGCTGTGAGAGGAAAAGTGTGGGCATCCAGCTGGGCACATGGTCCCTGCGGTGCTGAGAACGGATATGTGAGTTCACACAGCGCTGGATCATTTCAAAGGTCTGGCCCAGCGGAAGTGGAGACCTTGTAAATACTGTGCAGAAAGACAGCACCCTAAGAATACAGATCCTGCCTAGGGTAGAGCCTGATCTATGAGCACCTAACAAAGCCTTTTGCTGACACCTAGCAAGATCCATGGGGAAGAGCAGAGGTCCCCTGCGTCATCGAGGTTCGTGAAATAACCTCAACTTCCCACCTGACAACACAATATCAAGCCATCATATCTTTTATTCCTCCATTTTAGCTTTTCTGCTTGGAATATAGAAGTATGTCAGATGGCTATTTTAACTTCCCTGAAATACAATGGTGCTGAGCATCTTTTCATGTCCCTACTAGGCCACATCTTTAAAAGAGGCTATCAAATATTTGTCCATGTGTCCTGGATAATTTTTATGTCAACTTGACACTATCTGGAGTCATCTGAGAAAAGGGAATCTCAATTGAGAACTTTCTTAATTAGCAATTGATGTGGAAAGTCTCAGCCTATTGTGGGTGGGGCAACCCCTGGGCTGGGGGGACTGGGTTCTATAAGAGAGCAGGCTGAGCAAGCCAGGAAGCAACATGCCTCTGCATCAGTTCCCACCTTCAAGTTCCCAACTGGTTTGAATTTCTGCCTTGGCTGCCTTCAGTGAACTGTGATTCAGAATATGTAAGCCAAATACGCTCTTTACTCCCCAAGTTGCATTTGGTCATGGTGTTTTACCACAAAAATAGTAACTCTAAGATGCCACCTATCTTTAAATTTTGAGCTGTTTATTTTATTGAGTTATGAGAACTCACTGTGCTGGAGAGATGATTGAGAAGTTAAGACAGGTACTGCTTTTGAGGAGGACCCAAGCTAAACAGTCACACCCATATCTAGCAGCTTACAACCACCTGGACCTGTAGGTATAAACTCTTGTGTACTATCTAAATTCATCCACAATAAACAGCTAGTTGGCCATAGCTGAGACAGGAAATAGGAGGGAGGAGTTCTGGTACAGAGGGTGAATGGTGGGATAGAGTGAAGCATGCAAGCATAAGACCCAGGACAATAAGGAGGACACATGCATGAAACCTGAGCAGAGGTAACCAGCCATGTGGCAGAACTTAGAATAGAATAAACAGGATATTAGTTGTGAGCAAGTCAGAAAACATGCCTAGCTATATTGGCCTAGGCTTTTGTATATATACTTAAGGCTCAGAGTCGTTATTTCTTGGAAGAAGGGTATAAGTGGAAAACACAAGTTACAGAAAACCACCATCAGCATGGAACCCCAACTATGGCAGATCCAATACCCTCTTCTGGACTCTGCCAACACTCCACGCACAGTCACATGTGTACACCTACACGGGACATACTTAGATGCCTACATCATGAATATTTTCTGCTTGCCTGAGAGTGATTTTAGACCCTCACAGTAGTGTTTTGAAAACCAGAAAGCTTCAATTTTGCTAATTTGTTATTTTCTTTTATAAGTAATGCTTTATTATGTCCTAAGAAATCTCTGCATATCCCAAAGCCATGAAGATTTTCTTTTTTATTCTGTAAGTCTTATGCTGGTAGCTTTTGTATTAAGGTCTATGATCTATTTCATGACAACCTTTATATATCATATCAGGTAGGGAAGGAGATTCATTTATTTCCTAATGAACATAATTATCTCACATTTACAGATAAAATTACCAGTCACATATTTAACTATTTAATCATTTTTGTTAAAAATTGTTTCGATAGATAGAGAGAGAGAGAGAGAGAGAGAGAGATCGCCTTCCAAACACCATATTCTGGTTCATTAACTATGTATCAGTCATTCTGAAAGCACCTCACTATGCTGTCATTTATAAATTACAAATTTTAGTCAGCCTCAGAATCAAACAATACAGGGGCCCAATGTTTTTTTCTCTTCAAAGCCAACTTTGGGCCACAAAGAAATTTCCAGACCAGCATTATTCACAATAGTCAAAAGAAAAACTAAACTGCACATTAACAGTTGAATAAATAAATGCAATGTGAATATCCACATAAGTGAATACTATTACAAAATGTAAAATAAATAAAGTTTTAAAATATGCGATAGTGTGTCATTATCTACTATATCAACTGTGGAAAGAGTATGGATCTGTAAGATGTACAGTGGACTAGACAATGTGGAGGGAAATGTAGTTACTGCTTAGGAGTCCATTTATTAAAGGGCAGTGAAAACGTTCTAAAATGGACACAATGACAGCAGCACGACTCTCTTCCTAAATAAAAAAAACAAATGATACATATTTTAACAGGCAAACGTGAGGCCCTGTGACAGATTCCTAAGAAAACAATATAGGAGGAGAAGGGAATACTGTGTGAGGACAGTTTCAGAGGCTGCAGTATGGGGCCAGCTGGGGCACGGCAGCCTCGAGCGGAGGGCACTATGCAGTGGCCCTCCTCCTCCTTCCCCCTGACCCCAGCCTGGCACCCAGCACACTGACACCACCCAGATGTGAGCTTTACTAAACTGATAGGCATTCCTCAGTCTAATAAGGGATTAAGACTAATTATCAGGGGGGCTTTGAGATGGCTCAGGGGGAAAGCTGTTTGCTACAACCTGACAACCTGAGTTCAATTTCCAGAGCTCACAGAAGAAGGAGACAACTGACTCCTAAAAGTTGTCTTCTTACTTCTACAGCAGCATCATGGTACCTGTGTTCCCACACTCAGACATACAACACACACGCATTCATCATTGTGTTATATAAAGAGAAAAATCTACATATGTCATGATATTATCTAGAGTCAAAGAGTTAACCATTAGGAAAAGAATAAAGTTAAGACTAGATATGGCAAGATATAGCTATAATCCCAGTACTGATTAGGCCGAGGCAAAAAGGTCATGAGTTTAAGACAAGCCTAGGCTACATAACAAGACCATACAGATAGAAGAAAGTGAAGGAGGAAAAGAGTCTATAACAGTTTATCTTGCTGATATCCTTCTATTAATATTATCACCCTCCATGTAATATCTCATCTCCCAGAGGTTTCAGCCGAGTAGTGGGAAAAAAACATAATAAAGTCCCCATCATCTCTAAATCATACATGAATGTGTATGGTATGTAACAACTTTCAAGAGGGAAAAGTCATAGAGTAAGAGACTAACTTCTACGCTTCTAACTTGCTTCAGGAACTATAAAATACACCCTGCCCAACTGCCTTATACTAAGTACTATATAAATTCTAAGACTCTACCATGACATATTGGCCTTTAAAACCCAGACCAACAGAGCTCATGCCAGGTAATCTTGAGACCAGGGGAAATTTACAAGAACAACATCACAGGCGTGTTAGAGCACCTTAATTTTAGCGTCTTCATTAACCAAGCAAACCATTAACGGAGCGCCTACCAACTGCTCTCATTTGTCACGCTTACGCTTATTCCAAAATAATTAATAAGCACTAGCTTCCCACAGATGATATACTCTACATACTAGCAAGAAGACAATGTGGTTCTCAGGAGGCTAGGTGGAAAAAGCAAAGAAAGAAACAGAGGTGAATGATGGAGCCAATTTCCTAAGTTTCAAAAGAATTTGTCACCATCCTTCCAGAAAGAAAAGAACCATTGACTGAGTCCAAACTGTATTATGTGTTGATCAATCAGGAACAGCCCAACACTGCCGAGAAAAACCACAGAATAACAGAATTTGGAATAACTTTTCAGGGAGAGGCAAAAGTTAACTATCACATCCGTATGAGCACTAGCGACAGTAGACACATTAATAATGCGAGGCCCTGTTCCTAATATACCTGGACCACAGAGAGCCACTGCCAAAGTCTGAAACAGTCACAACAAATCTCTCAGCCCCGCAGCATAAAACTCAGTTGATAATTTCTTTGTCTAACACCTCATAAAACTCATTCTTCCAAAATTGTGGAAAAGCTCAGCACAGTCCTCCCTCATTATGGAGTTTCCTGTTACAAGGTTGCAAGATTTGCACATATGTTAGGGTTTATTGTTGAAAAGAGACCTCCTCATAACACCCTCTTTGTTATAAGACTGCACGCTTTGCCTCGGGGCTAGATATATAATGAGAGCGAAACAAATTCAGACAGATTGTTGAGAAAAAAAAGCAGAAGAGTGTGTTTCCTTTTGGTCATCTCCCTAGACTCTTTCTGCTCTGTGTAGCTTTTCATCTTAGCTGTTCTGTTTTCTTTTTTCTTTTTATGTATTTCCTTCAATAAATGAAACATGATAGACTATTAAGACCAGTCTGTACTACTTTAGAAACTGTTGATTTTCATATACCTCTGCCTTCCAAATTTTTTTACAAATGTCATCTTTAGAACAATGAACTATATTAGGGCTTGATCAAGCAATTGCAAACAACCATATGAAATCTTAATTTTCCACTCAGGCTATGTTCACAGTCCCCTAACATCATGAATGTAACTTTCCAAATTAGATTTAGGAATACCTCTGTTATCGTTTCCATATTAAACAACCCTACCTCATTTTAGCCAAAATCTGGAAATACTGATTTAAAAGATTGTGTTGTGTGTGCATGGGGGGGAGGGGGGGAGGAGGGTATACACGTGTCTGTGGGTGTGCATGTGTTACAGGATGGGAAAGGGAGAGTGTGGAGATCAAAGTGTGAACTCTCTCTCACCTTCCATCTTGCTCGAGGCAGGGTCTCTCTTGATTGCTTTGGGAACACTGTGAACACCAGGCTGGCTGGCCCACCAGCTTCTAGGGATCTGCTGGCTCTGTCTCCATCCCATGAGCACTGGGATCACAGGTCCACACCACCACACCTTGCTTTCCTGGGCTCTGGGGATCTAAACTCGGGTGCTGAAGCTTGCACAGCAAGCACTTTAGCCACGGGGCCACCACTCCCCATTGGGAACTTGTATTTAAATAACGTTTAAAAAAATAAGAATCGTTCAAATATTAAGGCAATGTACAAGGCTTATGTAGTACACCCAGCTTAATCATTTCTGATAGTTCACACTAGCAGTGATAAAGTAAGCGCACATTGTGTTTTGAAACTTTAAAAAGTAAACATGTACAACAGCATTCTTTGACACAAGACACACCTACTAATATTAGAAAGCTAGTCTCAATGCCGTGGGTAATATTTCACAGTGGTAATAACGATCAGGACTGGGAGATCTACCAATAGCTGTGTTCATATAAGCCCAAAAGTTATAAATCTTTCTAAACCTGAAGACAGTCTTAATTTTTATATCTGCACATCCTTTATTCAGGGCATTAAGGTACTGACGTAAGGAGAAGTGAGCCAGGGTCCAGCTCAGGCACGCTAGCCAAGGGCTAGGACACTGAGCCACACCCCCAAGCCCACTAGGGAACATTTATTCTTTCTTCTCTTTTCCCTTCCTTTCCCTTCCTGTTGTCTTCTCTCTTCCTTCCTGCCATCTTCCCTCCTCCCTTCTTCCTTTCTTTCTTCCTTCCCTCCCTCTTTCCTTCTTCATTCCCTGTTTCTGTCTTGGCAGGGTCTCATTAGGCAGTACATGCTGATCCATCATCTTTCTGTGTCCACCTCCTGAGTGCTGGGATCTGGGGTGTGCACCAGCCTGCTGGAACTCTCCACATCACAATGTCACCTGAATCATTTAGCCTTCCCAATTCCATAAAATCACACACACCACACAAAATGTGTATAGATTTGAAATGGTCAGATCCAGCAAAACTTTGGCTTGGCTTGGTAGCACACATTGCAATCCTGGCACCTGGGAGAATGAGACAGAAGGTCAGGCCCAGCCTAGGCTACCTAATGAGTTCTAGGACAACCTGGGAGATATAGTGTGCGGTGACTTGAATAAGGATGACCCATAGGCTCATCTATTTGAATATTTAATCAATAGGGAGTGTTGCTTTTTGAGGATTAGGAGGTACAGCCTTGTTGGAGATGTGCTTTGTTAGAAGAGAGGGCAGGCTATTGTGATTTTTTGGGTTTTTTAAACTTTGTTTGTTTCTTTTTAACCTTTTTTTAAAGACACGGTTTCTTATAAATTGCCACAGTCCTCCCAAATAGCTGGTGTATAGACCCAGAATTCTCCCACACCATTAGGCTTAATAGCTGGAATGATATGCGTGCCCTATACCCACTTAGGGACACCACATTCAAGGGCAGTGCTAACAAAGATTTCCCTATTCTCACATGCGGCCACCAGAAACAAGTTGGGGTTTCTTGTTGTTATTCTTCAAGCACCACCAAGAAGTTTCAAATCATCATTTCACCCACCCCTGTCCTTAGTAATAATAAGCAAGAAGATATAAAGAATATTCAGTATTCACCTTTTACCAAAAAAAAAAAAATAGCAACTTTAAATAATCATATCACTTAATTGGAAGACTACATGGGACTATCTTTAGAGCCCTTAGGAACTAAAGGTTTTATACAGCACAATATATAGGACAATGTTATTTGTGAGAGACCAAAAAGTTTAAAGCCCTGCCACCTGGGAAAAGAAACTAACTTAATGCAATTTTCCCCGCCCACTGGCTATACAGTTGCTAGGAAAGGGGCCCATCCCCCTAGGAAGGGACACCAGATCATTAACGGTTTGGGGACCTTCCTATAGCCAATCAATTCAAAATGAACATCCCCTTTGTGTTTTGACCAATAGATGCTTGCCAGGCAGGAATCCCCCTGCTTTGGGCACACTGGGAAGGACCAGAATCTTTAAAATCACTCAACTAACCTGAGCACAAGGCTCTTGGCTCTCACCACTTCGGCGATGAGGGGTGTGACCCCAAGCTGCAGCTTGTAATAAAAATATCCTCATGTGTTTTGCAACGGACTCAACTCCTGGTGGTGGTCTTTTGGGGGCTCGCAATTCGGGCATAACAATTTGAAAGTTGCATTGTTTACACTATTTTAAAGTGATATGGCTTTATGGGCCTTATACCACAGATTTTATAAATACTGTATACATGATAAACAAACCAACAAACCAGCGCGGGATGAAAGTCAGTCCTATACCCCCTGAACCTGACTCCTCACTGAAGGCTCATAAAGGATTTTAAAGACAAATGAGGGATAGACCTACACACCCAAGAGTAGGCGTGACCAATGAGTCACTGACCAATGAGTCTTCTCTAACGTTGATCTCCGCTATTTCAACCATATGTATTAGAAAAGGTGGGCCGCATGGCCCGGTGGTGAAACAAGGGCTATCGGAACACCCCTTAATTCCCTAGGAGGAAAGCAGCAGTAATCTCTGATTAGCAGTGACACCCCCCTCGGAAGAAACAAAGCCGGGCTCTGGCTGTTCCTTCACCCCATCAGACCATATCAGCTCCCTCTCTGGACAGCAATCAAAGACTCCAGCTGGCTTTGGGAGCAACCTCTCGGTAACCACATGGGGCCACTAACATGTGTCCTTGGCAGACAAGAAAAAGGCTCCACTTCAGACAAGGAGAAGTTATTTGGGGTTTGCCTCACTATGAGGCAAAAGGCAACCTCTGCCTTATCCTCCAATTCACTATTTTCTTTGGCAGGCCTTTTATTCCAAAGACTTCACAAATTTTTATTTATATGACAATATAATCCTATACAAGTTTATAGAAGTCATTCTATTATTTGAAAAGTATTCCACAATGTTCATATATATCATTGGTAAAATTCTGTTCACTTCCTTTACTGACAATTGTACTTCAAACATATTGGAGCTTTATATACAATGTTCTTTCCACCTTAGTCACAATTGGGGACTAGTGTGTCACCAGACTTCTCTAATCCACACCATGCCACATTATGTCTGCTCTGTGACATGATACCGCCCTGAGGAATTTTGCCTTTCTTAGGTTCTATTTGACATTTAAAAAAAATCAATGTACAGTACTTGGAAGAGTTAAAGGGAAAGCAATATTAAGAAGCCCACAGCACAGCTGGAAACACCTGTAATCCCAGTATTCAGTCTTCTGAGGCAAGAGAATCACAAGTTACAGGGTAGCCTAAACTATTCAGCAAGACTCCATCTAAAAAAAGGAAGTTGAGGGTGCACCTTAGTTAGCAGGGTGTGGGCCTAAAACAGAACTCTGGGCTCAGTCTCCAGCACTGTATGGTCGTTAATTCCTGCCTATAATCCTAGCACTTAGGAGACAGCAGGAAGACTGGGAGTCCAAGGTCACCCTTGGGCTCATGGGCTCATAGACAATGTGAGAATAGCCTGCACTCTGAGATCTTGTCTGCAGGAAAGAGCTAAGAAGCGAAGCGCCTCATATTAAATATTACAGAATTTAAATAATTATTTAAAACCAAAGCCATTTTGATCCATGAGGATTATAGTAAATACTCAGAAGTTTGAATGTCATGTTACACAGTTAAAATTAATGACAGAGGGATGAACTGATTGGCCTGCTCTTTGACCACCTCCCCCTGAGGGGGGAGCAGCCTTTCCAGGCCACAGAGGAAGACAATGCAGCCACTCCTGATGAGACCTGATAGACTAGGATCAGAAGGAAGGAGAGGAAGACCTCCCCCATCAGTGGACTTGGGGAGGGGCATGCGTGGAGAAGGGGGAGGGAGAGTGGGGTTGAGAGAAGAGTGGGGAGGGAGCTACAGGGGGGCTACAAAGTGAATAAACTGTAATTAAAAAAATAAAAAGAAAAAAATAAAGTAAAAGACTAGCCCAGTCACCATAGTGAGTTCCAGGCCAGCCAGGACTACATAATAAAACTGCCTCAAATTTTTTTAAGAAATATATCCTTTCAATGTATTTATTGTCATGCTCTCTTTTCATTTCATATTGCACAGCATCAGGCTTTACCTGACAAACATGTGTGCCATGGCTGTTCCCTTCTGGCGGAGATAAAGCTAAATTCCAAAAAGATACGATTACTCTGAATTAGCTAAGAGGGGAACACTGGGGGAGGGGTCTGTTCCACACTGCATCATCAAAGATTGTATCGCCTGCAGCTGGCACCAAATCGCTCACTTCCTCTTTTCTCTGGGTCAATATATTCCTTTAAGAAATGACTGCATTTTCAGAGGGGAAAAATATGAATTTCGGGGTAAGGAATATTGAAAATGAGGAAGAGATGGCATTAAGATCGGGCTGTGCAGAACGCCAAGTTTCAGTCTCTCTCTGAGGTGGGTGGACAGCAGGGACCCGGCCTTACACGGTGCTGCCTCAGCCTTGGTCAGAAGCATCTCCCTCCATGAAAAGCAGTTAATGCAGCGGCGCGCGGTGACCAAGGTGCCAAGGGCGAGCCAGTGTGCACAACCATAAAGAGGACATTACTGCAAGGCTCAGGGGCATTATCCAAGAACATGCTCAGGGACCCAAAAGGCGCCCTGGCTTACATGTAAGTGGTAATGGAGGAATTACAAGGGAGGAAGCATGGTGTGGATTTGATAAAAATATATAATATCTACGTACAAAATTCTCAAATAATACATTTTAAGTTAAAAATAGGGGATAAAAACATTTTTAAAGTAACTTTGATTTTAAACTTTAAAAAAAAAATCTTAAGCTGAACACACACCTATACTCTCAAAATCAGGGAGGATGAGGTCGGAAGGCTAAAGCAAGTCTGGGACCAGCCCTGATACAGTGGCCCCCAGTCAGCCAGGGCAATACAGCAGGGCCCTGACTCAAAAATGTTCTCACATGAAACACATCCCTTTTTGAAGAAAAAAGTGTGTGTGTGTGTGTGTGTGTCACATTTCATTTTGGAGACTTTCTTGGACTTCCTTTATAAACCAAAACATCAAGCAAAAGATGAAACTGAACATAAATATATAACCTAGAAATCACCAATGTTCTGACATAATCGATGACTAATCAAAATTAATTACTTGGGGGTAAGCAGTAGGTAAAGGCACGTCCTCAAGACCTTGTGCGGTGGGAGAGAATGAGCCCAGCAAGCTGTCCTCTGACCTTCACATGTACACAATAGCTCATTTTCTCTTCGTTCTTGCTCCTGCTCTCTCCCTCACTCTTTCAGACACACACATAAATAAGTGTAACGACAATTTTTAAATTTCATACTGAAGTTGGGCCAAAGCAAACTATAGTCCTTTCTGATAGGGAAGTCACACTAGTCCATAGAAGCCCCGTTGAGGAGGAGGTTGGTATAGTTAATTCCACTGGCCTCTTGATGCTGGCGCCTAAGTGAGAGCACTCTTTTATCGTTAAGGCAAGCTGGAGAAAATTTTCAAACTGTAAAGCACCGAAAAGCCGGAGCAAGGACGGGCGGGGGGAGAGCCAGAGTGTGCGTTGGTGCCTGCAAGGCATCATCACTCACAAACACTCAGAAGCTCAGACTCTCAAGTCCAACTTGGAATAATGAGAATCAGAACCCGACTCTTACCATGGTCTCGTGATTCAATGCAAATTAAAGTTTCAAGTGCACATCGTGGAGGAAGAATTCCCACATTACATCCTATCGGACAGTACCTAATAATTTTTGCATTAAAAAAAAACTTCTTTGCAACTTGAAGAAGTTATATTTTTAGTCAAAGGAAGACAATTCAGGATAAATTTCTTCATTTGCGATTCTTGTTTTGTTTTTCTGAGTCAGGCCTCACGCCTCCTCAGTGCCAGGATCACACCGGGTACCGCGGAAGCAGCGCATCTCCTCTGAGCCAGAGGCAGGCCCAAACAACGTCCAAAATTGTAGAGGCCCGCCATCTAGTGGTTCTGGTGCGCGGCGCCGGTGTCTTCCCACCTAGCCTAAAATAGCACCAGGTTTGATTTTTACTTGATTCCTTTCCCAAAACTCTACATTTTCCTTGTATTGTTAATTCTAAGTAGCTTTCAAAGCAAAAGAATGACTCACTCTTGAGTGGTTCCAGCATGCACCGGGAGGAGCCTGAGCCAGCCTCCACTACACAGCCAGTTCCAGCCTGGCCTACAGAAAGGCAAAACACAAACAAAAGCAAGCAGCACACTCACGGCTCGAGATGAGTGTGACCACACTAGAGACGTGGGAGAGAAGGAGAATTCCTTCCAAAAGAACACACCTTGGGAGTGACTTGCTTTCTTCTTCCCAAAGCTATACCCTCCTCTGCTTGTTTCACATATCACGAAACAAAACAAAAAACATTTACAACCGCCAGAGTCCGTAATTTCTCCATCTGGCAAGCGCTTTTTCCAGTGTTGGTTTGTTTCCTGAGCGGGGCTTGTCTAGTTCAGGCTAGCCTTTGACTCCCGAAGCTGAGTGGGAACTCCTGATCTTCCTGCCTCCGCCAAGTTCTGTTTCAAGCTGTAAAATGTTTTGTTCTCAACCAAAGAAGAGTAAAGGGTGTCAGAATGGCACCTTTTAAATGTGATACACAATTCAAGAGCTAAGAGAAGGGCAAGTAAGGCTTTGTTTTCAGCTAGTCTCGTCGCGCTTATTCATGAAAACCCCTCTTCACTCATCTTAGGTTCA
>CM053747.1:16584682-16599303 GCA_028658305.1 Pachyuromys duprasi | reverse complement strand
ACAAGCGGGGGGGGGGGGGAGGCTGTCTATATAGATGACCCGAGGGCCTTCGTGAGCAAATGAAGACCATAAGGAACAATTTCACTTGTGCATTTCTAGCCCACAATGGATGAAGTGGGTTGTCACAGAAAACCTCAACAGGACAATGGGGTGTGAACAGACCATCCCAGCAAGAGACGCTCAGCAGGGGTTACTTGTCAGAGTATTCCCTGTGAACCATCACTCAAAAAGAATATTCCTCCCCTTGGCTTAGCGCCCACCGCTCACATGAAAGTCACATGACCTGCAGGAGGGTCTGGAGATGCTCTACCCATCAGTGGGGGTGGGAGGCCATTTGTTCATTTGTTTGTTTTACTGCTAAAAAGAGAACTCAGGCCTCATAAATGCAAAACCTCCATGAACCACAAGCCCAGCCCTAAGAGCCTGTGGTTTAGAAGATCATGTCCTGAACTCCATCACATTACTCCTGAAGTCCATTATGAAACCCACCAAAACTGTTACACCGAAGCAAAGAACGTGTTTATTTTAGTTAGTTGTCTGATGATAAATAAAAACTCCAGTCTACACAGCATTTACTATGTAACCTGAATCACAACAATGCTAGAAAAAAACAGCCACTTTAAAGAACGAAAGTACTGTCCTCAGATCTTAACTATTTGGATTCCAGATGTATAGTAATTTTGTTTTCGTTTGTTTGTTTGTTTGTTTGTTTTGAACAGGGCCATACACTTACCCAAAACAGGGATGGAACTCACTATTTAACCTGGGCTAGTCTTGAATTCACGGCAATCCTGCCTCAGCTTCCTGAATATCAAGAGTAGAGGCATGAGCCGCCACACCCAGCTAGATCCATAGAACCTAGCAATTTGCTTTGGTGATTTGGTGAAAGACAAGTTAAAAATAGCCAAATAGACAAGGGGGATTAGGTCCTCCAAGAGATGTCAGACATTTTCAGAAGCAAATTGATCACCAATTTGAAGCGGGAAGGGGTGGAAAGAGGCACTTCACCCACTTGCCTGTCAGACAAAGCCCACTTTCCTCTCTCCACTTAACTGTGTCCTCAAACATTCCTGTCATTCAGTCAAGAACTTCTATAACCTAGTCAAATGTTTTGTCCCATATTAATTTTAGCTATACAAAATTTTACTTGTACATCATGAACAGAAATATTCAAGATTGGGGGCTGGAGAGAGAGCTGAGCGGTAAAGAACATGCACGGCTTTACTTTGGGGTTTGTTCGTAGACGTGTTTTTTGTGGGTGTTATTCCTGCATGTATGTGCGCCCTTTTATGCCTGGTGCTAGCATCAGAAAAGTGTTGGGATCTGAAAGCAGGCATCTCTACAGCCAGCCCCAAGGGACCTGACAAACCGGTTATCTGGCATCTGTGAGGCCACCTAGACGACCCCCACGCTGGTCACCTGGAACCACCTGCGCATGTTCTGGGTCACCTTATGAGAGAACTCGAGCTCCTCCCCCCTCTCTCTCTTTCTCTCCTGCCTCGTCCAGAGATCTCTGCGACCCCTTTCTCTTCCCCTAATAAACCTCCCACGTGAAACTCGTTGCATGGCATGATTTGTGAACCCACCGTGTAACTCTCATCCCGAACGATTTCTAACAAAAAGGGTTTCAGATTCCCTCTGCAAGAGCAGCCAGTGCCCTTAACCACTGGGCCATTGCTCCAGCCCCCCCACCCTAATAAAGGTTTTGGTTTAGTTACCAGACCCTTATAGCAGCTCATTACCATCTGGTTCTAGGGAATCTGATGCCCCCTGGCATCCTCGAGAACCTATATGCATGTGGCACACATAAACACACACATCCACACACAAGAAAACATGAATTAAAAAAAAAAAAACAATGCCCCCAGAAGCTAAACTATCACAAAATTTCTAAGCACAGTTCTACAGGTGATACAGGACATACATGCAGACACAAGCACAAACCATGCATTGCCACCACCCCCTACCACCAACTCCTCTTCAACCATGCTACACTGCAGTGAAAGAACAAGTACTACAAAGCAGAACCCTCTTGCTCAGCACCCTGGTGAGTCTAAAGTCCTGGGTCTGGATGGAAGTACTGCAGGAAGCCTTTTTATTGCTTGGAAAAAAATAAATATTCAGAGGAGGAACGAGCCTAAGACAGAAGAGCCAGCCTTATCCTTTAGTAGATTCAACTGAGACATTCAGGAAAGAACTGCTTCTGTCCTGAACATACACACACTGTTGTTCTGGTGATTACCAGCACAATATCACAACCTTTTGGGTAGCATTCATATGCTGTTAGGTATTATAAGTAATTTAGAAATTACAAGGCACACAGAGGAAGCCTGCCGCAATGGAACACACCTGTGGTTCTAGCACTTGGAAGCTTGTGCAGAAGGGGCTCACTGTGAGTTCAAGGCAAGCCTGGCTCACAGAGTGAGATCCAGGTCAGCCTGGACTAGTGTGAGGCCAGATCTCAAAAATACAAACATACATACATGCTAGCTTGCATGCATACATACATATATGCATAAAATATACATCCATACACACAAAATGCATAAAATATGCACACATACATGCATAAAATTAAAAGCAGCCAAGCATACAGAGGCCATGATATGTGTAGACTAGATGCGACCATTGCCCACTTATTCAAGGAACTTGAGAATTTGCTGATTTTGGTCCTTGTAGTGAGGTGGTGAAATCGATCCTGAAGCCCAAAGATCCCAAGGGTATATACTTGATGAAGGTGATGTCTTTGCAGACTCTGGGAGAGGGCCTCTCCACAGGTCACTGTCCTTCATTCCAGAGATCAGGACTTGATGAGTGGTATCAAGTCTATATTTAGGTCCCCATCTGTCCCCAGCTCCAGGCTTTCCATGCAGAAGGAATCCATGGGCTCTTTTAACATGAGAAGCTACATAGGCCGGTCTGTAGTCCCACCTTCCTTTAGCAGGTACAGCAGGGACCATCACTGAGATCAAAAATCTCCGCTGGTTGTGCAGTGGTGGCACACGCCTTTAACTCTGGCACTCAGGAGGCAGAGGCAGAGACATCTCTGAGTTCAAGGCCAGCCTGGTCTGTAGGGCAAGGTCTAGGACAGCCAGGGCCACACAGAGAAACCCTGTCTCAGAGAAAAAAACAATAAAAAAACTTCAAGCCACTGACAGTGTAGGCACTTGGCTCTACCATAAAAGAACTCACTTTTACCCAGCTCATAAGAAAAGCTCTGTGGGGCTGGCGAGATGGCTCAGTGGTTAAGAACACTGTCTGCTCTTCCAAAGGTCATGAGTTCAATTCCCGGTGACCACATGGTGGCTCACCACCATCTAGAATGTGAACTGATTTCCTCTTCTGGCAGGTGTAAATGCAGATAGAAGACTCATATACATTAAATAAATAAATCTTAGGAAGGAAGGAAGGAAGGAAGAAAAGCTCTGTGGAAAACATACTGTCTTCATTACTTTTCTATTGCCATGACCAAGGCAGCTTACACGGTACAGCATTTAACCTGGAGCTCATGGTTGCAGAGGGTGAGCCAATGACCATCATGGCAGGAAGCACGTCAGCTCCCATCTGATCCACAAGCAAAAGACAGAGAGCGCTAACTGGGAATGGATGGGATTTTGAAACCACCCCAGTGACACACCTCCTCCAACAAAGTCACGCCTTCTAATCCTTCCCAAACAGTTCATCCACTGTGAACCAAGCATCCACACAAATCAGTCCATGGGGGCTATTCTCATTCAAACCATTACAGATATTTAGAAAGAGCACTGAAGACCGTACAATAATACAAGTCATGTGAATACCAAACATATCCATTATTTTAGGTATCTAAATGTAAAATTTTTACTGAAAGACTTAATTAATTCTTTAAGATTCAATCCATTGTAATATGACCAAAGTATGTAAATACCATGTTCATGATTTAAAGCAAATTACCTTTTATACCACCAAAGGGTCCATAAGTCATATTGCAGGCTGTTCTCTGAAGATGGTGCTCATACATTAATTTTATCTGATATTGGTTTCCGTGTTCCACATTACCCAATGTTCCTATGGAGGGAGAAAAAAAGAGTCTACTTTCAATCTGTTTATACTTTTTATATTAATTTATTCTCATCCTCTATGTCAGCTTTAATTCAATTTTAGTGAAATTAAAAATTACAAAGTAGTAAAAGATAACAACATTAACACACCGGTCACAGAAAAGGCCAACATAATTTTTAAAATATTTAGTTTAAACCCTGAAACTTTAAAAATATATTTTTCTACATTTTAGAATAGAAAGTACCTTAATTGTTCAAACAAATAAGTAAATAAACTGAAGAAAGCTCTCCTCCCCCTAAAAAAAATCACCGGTTTTTCTTCAAGGACTCCAGCCATGCAACACAAAGCCAAGCCTCCCTGAGATCCATGACCCTTTAATGTGCTCCATGACCCTTCAATGTTTTCCATGGTCCCTTAATGCCTCCAAAACCAGCATCACCTGGAAGACTCTTAGACATTACCAAGTTCAGTCACCAACATGAATTAGCCTTGGTCTCCTCTGGACTACAGCTTCTGTGTGCTGAGCCCAAAGAAACACCTCCCTAGAAAATTTCACCTCAGTGATGCAGGTCTCTTCTCAGACACAACTGGTTCTTCCTCCCCAGCTGCTCAGCTCCAATTGTCCCAACGAAGTAGAGGTTTCACTTTAGAAGTTCTTAACTCAAATTATCAGTGGCCAATCCGGTCTTTAAAGGGACTCTCAAACTTCCTCTCAACTTCACAAGAAGCCTCTATTGTCTGAATCACTGTCAAATTTCTTGTCTTCCAAACTTCCACAGAACAAACCATTGAGCTCTGGGAGCTCAATAACTTTTCTATCACAAAGTTCCAAAGTCTTTCCACAACTGTCTTAGTCACTGTTCTATTGCTATGAAGAGACACTATGACCAAGCAACTCTTATAAAAGAAAGCATTTAACTGGAGGCTTGCTTACAGTTGCAGAGTTTTAGTCCATTTTCATCATGGCAAGAGGCATGGCAGTAAGTATGGTAGGCATAGTGCTGAAGTAGTTGAGAGCAACATCCTGACCCATAGGCAGAAGGAGAGACTGGACCTAGCATGGGCTTTTAAAACCTCAAAGTCCATCCACAGTGACACACTTCCTCCAAGAAGGCCACACCTACTCCAAAAAGGACACATCGCCCAATACTTCTCAAATAGTGCCCCTCCCTAATGAATAAGCACTCAAACATAGGAGCCTATAAGAGCCATTCTTATTCAAACCACAACAATTCTTCCCTAAAACATGATCAACTCTGCCACAGCAATAACCCACAACCAGATTCCAATTTCTGTCCTCAGGTTTTTACTGCTGTGATTAAACACCATGACCATCAACACCCTGGAGAGGAAATGGTTTGTTTCGGCTTTCAACATTGCTGAGGAGAAGGAACCCAAGGTAAGAACTTGGAAGCAGTGGCTAATGCAGAAGCCATGGAGGAGTTCTGATAACTGGCTTGCTCTCCACTTTAACTGTATCTGCCTTCTTAAAGTACCCCAGGACTACCAGCCCACTGCCTAAATTGATCTGGGGCCTCTCCCTTCAATCATCAATTAAGAAGATATATCCCAGGCATTCCCACAGGCCTGGGAATGTTTTCTCAATTGAAGTTTATTCTTTCCTAATGACTCTAGCTTGGGTCAAGTTGACATGAAACTAGCCAGCACACTATGTCTTTATTAAAGAGCCTACAAACTATTTGACCTTGGCTAAGAAGAGCATAAGCACCATGACTATGGAAAAATACTTGCTCATTCATAATGCTAAAAAGTGGAATCAGCCTAGATGTATACCAGCAGTAAATAGATAATAAAAGTGTACATATAACATTGAAATTGTATTCAGCTATAAAGAAAACTGAAATTCATAACGAACAGCTGCCGATGGTACTGAGAATTAGTAACTGTTGAGTGCTCAGCCCTAGAAAGGGCTTTTATGCCACTCCCTCTAAGACTCAAGGGACATCAAGGAAGAGAGGGCAGAAAGACTTTAAGAACCAGATGATGGGAGAAGAACTATAAAATGCTATCCTAAGGAAATGATACAGCCACTGGAAGGAGTCAGCCTGTCAACAATCAATCATGGCTCAGGGAGGGACTCGTGAGTTCTCTACCTCACTGATGAACAACTGATTACTTCTGGTGAATTCTGGAGAAGGGACAGTCATTGTCGTCTATTGTATAGACACTGGTGAGCGCCAAAGGCCATGCCTTTAATTCCAGCACTAGGAAGGCAGAAGCAAGAAGATCTCCATGAGTTCAAGGCCAGCCTAGTCCACATTACTGAGTTTCAGTCCAGCCAGGGCTAACTAGTGATATTTTGTCTCAATCAATAGATAAATAAATATCATAAAAATAAAGGTAAATTTTATTAAAAAAAACAGTATAACTATAGAGAATAAACACAACTTATTTGCCCTCAATAACTCTTTTGGAATAAAAGTAGCATTTAAGAATCTAAAATCTGTGGACATTTGTTATTTTAGATAAGTATCAATGACATAAATATTAAAATTATTTGAATTACAAAAAATCATGTAAGATTTCGTCTGTAGATATACAGGCTTAATATCCTAATTTTATATGATTATGGTTTATATAAGACAATGTCTATTTTAAAGACTCTCCAAAAATTCTCCAAAAATCTTCTAATAAGCTTTCAGTGCAATTTTAGGTAAGTAATCTGGAGATGCTTAAGCAATCCAGAGCCATTACACAATAAATAAATGTTCCCCAGTTAGATTATATGAGCAAAGGAAGAATAAAGGATGACAAGCTTTTTCCCCCTTTTAATTGAAATCATTAAAATTCTATAAATAACTCAGATACCTCTAAATGCTTATTATGACATGCATAATTTTTGTAAAAATATTTATTTAAAGACTATAATCACTGTAAGTTCAACATCTGTGGACAGAAAGGTGGCTCAGTAGTTATGGCTACAGTGCTTGCTGCTCCTACAGAGGACCCAAGTTAGGTTCCCAGAACCCACATCAGGCAGGTCACAACCACAAGTAACTCCAGTATCAGGGACCTGACGCCCTCTTCTGGACTCCAAGGGCACCTGCACTCACGCATGCATGCATTCAAACACAGACACACTTTTTCTTAGATTTATTTATTTTTATTGAGTTCAAACATCTCAGTTTAGAAACTAAAGCCCATGAAAAAAGAATATAAGCTAGATGTGGTAGCACATACCTGTAATCACAGAACCCAGGAAGCTAAGGTAGGAGAATCAGAAGTTTGAGGCCCCCTGGGCTACATTATTCAAGAAGGAAAATAGAAAGAATTGAGGAACTTTTAGGTATCCAAGATGCTGATGGTTCTCTTTGTTATACATACATTTTAAAGACACAGTACCCAACATAAAGAAATCCACCCAGTAACCTCCAACTATGTAGGGGCTATTTGTTATTTCCAAGAGAATGATTTCAAAGACTGAATTCACTTCAAATCTGTTTCAGAAACATGTCAGCTATAAAAGAGTCTTATGAAAGCATACCAAGGTCCTGGGTTCAATTCTGAAAACCACAGAAATAAAAGGAGGGGGAAAGGGAAAGAACTTAGGGAGAAGGCAGCTGGAAAAAAGAATGTCAAAGCCAGCTAACACTTTCATCTGCCAACACCCACCATTTTACTTAAGCTAGAAATATCTATGCTTCCCCTGTGACTGTGAGGGTTAACTGAAAGTTCATCCTGTAACCCTAAGAAATATAATCAAAAGAACAAAAACATTAATTCCCCATGCTTTTGATTTAAGCCAAGCCATGAAAAGTACACGATATTACAAAAGGCTACAGAAATGAGAGGCAGGGAGGAAGGAAGCCATAGTGAAATGTGGTTTGGACAATTCCTGGTCCCAGGGAATATAAAGCTTTTAAATGAATTCACAGAATAAAAATGTAACAACACTACCACTCCCCTAGCAAATCACTCTTATTTCAACACTAACTCAAAAGAGGACACCAATTTTCCACAAACAAACTGACCGAGCAAGTTTCTTCACTGAGTTCTTGCATAAACACAGTTTATCTCTAGTTCATGCTCTATACCCCAATGCTACTTTATAAGCTTCCATCTTACTAGTCATAATTGAAATAGGCCAAGGAAGGCCCAGAGTCTAATCCATCTCCTTGCTTTTAGAGCCGCCACAGAGCCCTGAAGAAACTAATTATCCAAGACCAGGGAGTAACTAACTTGGGGGCAAGTTCTCTTCCATGGCCTGTGAAAACCAGACAATAAAATATCATGTCCCGTAAAGACAATTATCAAAACCAAAAGAAATCCAGCCAGGTACAATGGCACATGTCTGTGGCCCCAGAACTCAGAAGGTGGACCCAGGAAGCTCACCCATTTTCTGGGCAGACTGGAACATAGGGCAGGTTACAAGCCAACTTGAACATAAGAAGTAAGATCGTGCCTCTCAACTAGTCATTAATGTTCTTGTAGAATATTCGGCCCAAAATGGCACATTTATAGCACATCCCTCCCCTGCAGCCTGCAGCTCAGGAAACAGCACCAACAAGGGAGCAGATATGCTGTAAGAGCCAAAAGTTGGATGGAGGATGCAATGAAATCCCGTCTTTTGGACATGACCGGGCCATTGCACATATGAACTCACACCAGCTGTGGCTGTCAGCATGAGACCTGCATACAAGCCAGTCAACACGCCAACATGGGAAGAGAAGGGCTCATGAAGCCCCCCTTGTGGCTGAGTTGCTATTGGCAGTGGCTATTGGCCACTGGAAAGGAGAGAGTTGGTTCTGTTCAGGGATGCAGATAGGATTTATAAATGGTGTAATTGTGTATGAAAGTACCAAAGAACAAACTTTTTTAAAAATTTTATTTATTTTTATATTAATCACAGGTTAGGTACTTTGCATCCCAGGTATAGCCTCCTCCCTCATTCCCTCCTACCCTCCCCCTCCCTCCCTCACCTCCTCCCCGCCCCCTCCAAGTCCACCAACAGGGGAGGACCTCCTCCCCTTCCATCCAACCCCAGCTCATCCTGTCTCCTCAGGGCTGGCTGCAATGTCCTCCCCTGGGATCTAGCCAGGCTGTTACTCCCTGGTGTGTATGGGGGAGGGTCAAAGAGTCAGCCATCAAGTTCATGACTGAAACAGTCCCTAAGAACAAACTTTTTACTTTTTCATTTTATTAATGTTTATTTTGTATGTAGGGGTGTTTTGCCTGCGTGTATGTCTGTGTACCATGCGGACACCGGAAGGCGTTAGGTCCCCTGAGACTGGAGTTACAGACAGTTATGAGCCGCGATGTGGGTGCTGGGAATCAAACCCAGGTTCTCTGGAGGAGAGGAAGTACTCTTACCCTAAGCCAACTTTGCAGTCCTAAGAATAATTTTTTAAAGATTCTGTCTCCAAAAGAGAAAAATCCCAGAACTGAGCCCACAAATTAGAGCAACCTAAATCATACCTTTATTATTATCATCATTACCATCATCATTATTACTACTATTAGAGACTAAATATATGCCCTTTCACTAGAAAGAAGAACTTTTTCTTTAGAGAAAAAGTCTCTCTGTGTAATCCATGCTGGCCTCTAATGCTCAGGGCTTAGCTTCAGAGTGGTGGGATTGTAGGCAAGCATCACCATGGCAGGAATGAAACACCCCATGCCCTCCCGTCAGACCTCTGATAAATCAAGATGGTGACAAGAGGGAACAACTGCAGCCCAGCCACAGGGCAAGCATACCAGCCATAATCATTGCACCCGGACACAGAGACAGGAAGACTGCCCACGAGGCCACCCTGGCCTGCACAGTGAGTTCTGGGCCGGCCTACACTACTAGAAGGCCCCTTTCTAAAACACCAATCAATAAAGATAAGTGACTGTCAAGTACTTCCATGCTGCCTATCAATTTACAGTTGTACTCTACCATCTACCATGGCCCTTGGTACCAAGGCTGCCTTTAAAAGTTAACAGATTTTTGCCCCTAAAATATCTTGAATTTTAATAAGGGCCAAAATGCTGAAATCAAAACACAACAGACTAGATACTAAACATGTACCCACAGGACCACATCAGGGAACAAAACCCAATTTCACCTCAATATTAAGTGTCTTCAGGTCTGGTTGTATAAGAACAGTAGGAAGCCAAGAAATGGGAGCTAAAAGAAAAAACACCTGAAGTTTGCTAAGGAAGACACATTTCAAACCATTCCGACTCAACAGCTAAGAAACTGTCACTGCTGAGCATCTCTTACACTTCAGGGGTCCTGAATAACCAGCACCTCCTTCAGTTAGTGACAGGCAATTCTGGACATAATTCCTGACAAGAAACCGTCTGCATGGTCCTTGGTTGGTGCTTCAGGCTCCGCGGGTCTCCCTGGACGCTGGTTAATTGTCCCCGTTGGTCTTCTGTGGAGCTCCTGTCCCCTCTGGGTCCTTCTATCCCGCCCCCTACTTCTCCACAAGGCTCCCTGCACTCACAGATGGAGCTGACTGGCAGTTCAGTCCTCATCCGGGTTCCCTAGTAAGGGGGATGGGGGCTGACTGTGACATAAACTCTGTTGCCTGCTTTTTGATCACTTTCTCCTTCCAGGGCTACCCCGACAGGCCACAGAGAAAGAGAATACACTCAGTTCTGATTAAACTGGATATGCTGGGGTTTGGGGGGAGCTCCCCTTCTCTGAGGCGTAGGGGAGGGGAAAAAGGGAAGGTGGGGCCTGGAGGAGAGGAGGCAATAGGCTATGACTAGAATGTAAAATGAAAAAGTAAAAATTAGAATTAAAAAAACAAATAATAAATAAATAAACGTTTGAGGTTTAAAAGCTAAAGTGCCTAGTAATCTTTCTGCCTTCTTTTCAAATGTACTGTGTTGTGTCTTACCACATACAAAGTGCTGATCTTGGTTCTTGGCACTAAAAAAGAAATCCTCTGATAAAAACAGGAAGACGGAGGAATAGTGGAGCAAGAAATGTGTACAAAAGAATAATAGGTCTAACAGAGACTGGGCAAGCCTCACACGGACACTGTGCTCGCTCCTCCAATAATATCTCCTCTTTCACCAGAGCCTGGTGTGGAACAGAAATCTCTCTCCAGAAGAGTGTTCTCTTACCTGAGACAGAGTAGACGCAGAGCTTCCTGGAGTGCAGCACGGCCAAATGCAGCATTTCGGTGCCTCTGTGAACGGGAGTTCAAAAGCTTTTAGGTGCTAGCTTCAGGTATCGCCTGAAAGTTACAAGTCATTTTCAAAAAGACCTCAGAGCTGATAAAGCAATCCACAGACAGAAATCTAACCTGAAAAATAATCATACCGATGGCACCTGCCTCTCAGGCTACACAGAACGCTGGGGGTCGGGGGAAACCAAAGTTCCAAGCCAGCCAGGTCTACACAGGGAAATCAACGAAGGAGGGAGAAGAGGAGAGGGCCAGGCATGCTGGACACAGCTCTGATTACAGCACTGAGGGCAGAGGCAGGCGGATCTCTGTGAGTTCTAGGCTAGCCTGGTCTATAGAGTGAGTTCCAGCTGGTGACACATAGTAAGACCTTGTCTGAAAAAAGGGGGTGGGTGGGGGAAGGAAGACATGGGTTGTGAAAGAGGAGAGTACTGAGGGAAGAGGAAGCCAAACACTGTGATCAGGCCTGAGCCTCCGTGAGTCCGTTCCCACAGCCAAGAGCGCCAAGCTCTGCTCCTGCCTGCTGAGTGATTCACCTATAACTCCTGGCAAGTCATTTAATCTCCCTGGGCCCATTTCTCCCGCTGAAAAATAAGAGGTTTCAATTAAATGGCATGTGGACTCGCCTGCTTGCATGAATGAGCATCGGGCGCTGTGAGTGCTAACAATGGCACAGATTACTCCCAGATCCCAGTCCTCATTAGAAGTGTTGAAAACCTTCAGCTTTGCTGAGTCTCAAATGGAAATAAAATACCACCATCTACACTGCCCTTCCTGCCATGTCAAGTGGTTTCCAGGGGCAGATGCAAGGCACAGAACAGAAATCCTTACTTCACGGTCTTCAGGGGATCAAACAAATGGTCGCTAATGAGGAAAGGCTGTAGGATTCTCTGATTAACTGAAGACTGAGGCCAGACACACGGAAGAGGCTGCTATTTGGTTCCGGGCTTCTGGCCAGATCACCACAAGTTTTCAAAACCAGAAAGCAACGATTTAATGTGAAACCTCCTGCTTCTTGAATATTAGCAGCTCTTTTAAATTTAAAACACTACAGGCCAACACGCACGTGCGGCCATCTCTGTGACAGACTCAATGGAAACAGGGAGGAGTGAAATTAAAGTCTGAGGACTTGAATCTGGCGCTGCACCTCTCCACTTGTGACCCCTCATGGCAGCCCTGAGGCCCTGCTTACAAATGAGAACAGGATGACGTAATACACGCGCAACACCGGCAAACAGCTCCGAAAGGCCTCCTCCTCTGCAGTCCCACCACTGAACTGTGACTTCTATACTTAACTACCACAGAATCCACAGTGCTTTCAGAACTTTTTTATGGACCTGAGTACTGAGCACAAGAGAAGAAGATCTGAGTCTTGGCTGTGTGACTTTACACCCTAAAATTCGCTTATCTATCAATGCAGGTCGTTGTGTCTTACAGGTAAGGTCATTGAGACGGGGACTAGGAAAGAGGCTCAGAGCCCCTGACTCCACTTCTGATGCCCTTTTCTGGACTCTGCATACATGATTCATATACATACACTCACATACACATAAAATTAAAAAAATAAATATTTTTTTAAAAGATTACAAAAGTGGAGAACAGCCTCATGTTGTCACCTTCCTACCCATCAACCGATGACAGAAGTGATAGCTGAACAAAGGCCCACCATATAGAACAGTGTTGGTCACAGCTCACTCCGCAGGCCGGGAACACATTAAATCATCTCCACAGTTGCTCGGAGAAGCAGCCGCAGAAGACCGAGAAAAAGCCGTGCTGTGTGAGCCAAGGTGGCTCAGAACAGAACATCTTAGTAGCAACTGCTCTGAGGGCAGCAATTCCAGGAATGAAAAGGACTGTGCTGTCTTAAAGGAATAATCACTCCTCCCAGCTCTCCAGCACGTCTTAAGGTGGATCTGTCTTCTGATGAGATGATTGACAGCCCAAATGGAAACAACTGCATGTCTAAAGCCAATATTGCTGTAACATACTGTGCTCTGAAGAGGTAACCCTAAAATCATGTAGGAGATGGGAGGAAACTGTCATAGACATGAAACCACTTCTCCCATGAAAATCTAGAATCTGTTTTCAAGACTGTTCTCCTGCAGGGATTAATGTGAGAACTGGGGTTTCTGATCCACCCTCTAGTTCAGCCTTCCAGGACGGTGTGCTCACAGGAGCTAAGAAACCAAAGCTCCCTCTGACATTCCTGGCCAGAGAACCCAGGAGATTTTCAACTTACGGCCAAGGACACAGACTGAGGCCCCTCTCCCTGAACTGCCTGCCCCACTCCTATCTCTTGTCTTCATCATTGACCCTGTGAAGAAAGAACTCAAAGTGTCATGTAGAGAACTGGGAACAAGCATGAGTTAATATAAGGAAGTAATAAATAGATGCTCTCTTGAGCCCATCAAAAGATCCTGGCAGACTTTAATCCACACACTTTAAAATGCCCTTGGTTCTGGCTTCTCCTGGTTCTCTACCTAGGACTTATAATGTTAAGGCGCTGTATTAACTCATGTTTTTAAAAGATGGCGAGCTGGGTACAGCTCAGTAGTACAACAATTGCCTGGCACACATGAAACCTTGAGTGCAAATGGAGAGAAAAGGAAAGGAGAGAGGTCATGAGGGGAGGAAGAAGAGATCAGTGGAGAAGAAGGGAGGGAAGGGAGGAAGGAAAGGGAGGCCATGGGAGGGGAGGGGACAGAAAGGGAGAGAGAGGGGAGGGGAGGGGACAAAGGAAAGTGTGAGAGCCAGAGGGGGGGAGGGCCGTGAAATGCTGTGTCCTGGGTGTGACTTGGCTATAGCACACAGCAGCTGTGGTGACCTGCCCAGGATCAAACCAATCAAAATTCCAGGATGAATAGGAAGGGGTTCACACGGCTTCAGCATTACCTGAGCTCAGAGCTATTTTTAGTTGATGGTTGCTAGGAGAGGCGAAAGTCATTTTCCTTTGAGGCATGCCCACTGGTAGGTTGCTCATGCTACGGTAGATGACCCCATACCCACATATGCACCAGCAGCTCTAATTAGCCTCAGTATTGGGATATCAAAAGAAAAAGAAGGACTTGAATGGGGGGGCAGCATGAGGGTGAACATGAACTAAATACACTGTACACATAAATGAAATTCTCAAATAACACATGTTAAATGTCATCTTAAGAATTATTTTAGGGACTGGAGAGATGGCTCAGTGGTTAAGAGCACTGCCTGCTCTTCCAGAGGTCCTGAGATCAAGTCCCAGCAAGCACACAGTGGCTCATAACCGTCTATAGTGAGATCTGATGCCTTTTTCGGGCATGCAGGCGCACATGCAGATAGAGCACTCATATACATGAATTAAAGAGTCTTTTCAAATGAATTATTTTATGCTATAAAGCTAACGCCACACACCTCTGGGAGCACACGCCTGTAAATCCAGCTGAGGCAGGAGCACCACCA
>CM053747.1:16538748-16584182 GCA_028658305.1 Pachyuromys duprasi | reverse complement strand
AAAAAAAATAAATAAATAATAAAAAAATAAAATAAAAAAGCAGGCTGAACAAGCCATAAGGAGCAAGGCAGCACCCCTCCAAGGCCTCTGCATCAGCTCCTGCCTACAGGTTCCTGCCCTGTTTAGAGTTCCTGTCCTGACTTTCAATGAGGAACAGCACAGCGATATGGAAGTGTAAGCCTAAAAGCCCTTTTCTCTCCCAACTTACTTTTGCTCATGGTGTTTCATCACAGCAATAGAAACCCTGGCTAGGACAAGAGGGTTGTTTGGTTTTCAAGTAGGTGTCGGAATTCTGAATAAATGCCAACTGGTGCCAATAACTATGAACAAAAGGAGTGAACTATGATATAGACAAAGCTTAAGAGAATAATCGTTTAGTGAGGGAAAAGGGGGTTCACAAAGAAGAGACAAGTCCACTCTCCCTGTATGATAACTTCCACAATACCTTTTTAGCTTTCTATTTATTTGTTTCATTTTTAGACAAGGTCTCATGTAGCCAAGGATGGCCTTGAACTCCTGTCTTCCGGCTCTGTCTCCTAAGTGGTAGAATCACAGGCACAGCAGGACCAGCTTTTTTTATTTTTTTAATTTTATGTGGTAGGTGTTTCGCCTGCAAGTATATCTATACACCACATGCATGCCGTGTAGCCAGAAGAGCTGGATTCCCTGAAACTGGAATGACAGGCTGCTGTGAGCCATCATGTGGGTGCTGGGAATCAAACCTGGATCCTCTGGAAGAGCAGCCAGTGTTCTTAACCCCTGAGCCATCTCTCCAGCCCCTAGATTTATTTAGATTAAAATATATTTGCATTATTTTGTCCCCTCCTTTCCTCCTTCCAAGCCCTCCCCTGTTCTCCCCCATTGCCTCCTCAAATAACCTGATCCTTTTTCTTTGATACTGGTGGGGCGGGGAGGGGACTGTTTAACCATTTAGGAGGCTAGTCCCTGGGGGGGGAGGGCCTGATTCTCAGGCTCTAGGCAGTCAGTACTTGCTCATAGTTCTTTGACAGAGGAAGGACTCTGGGAGATTTCCTCCCTTCCACGTTAGCATTTCTATTGATATTGTCACTGTTCAGTGTTGGGGAACAAAGGTGCTTGAGCTCACAGATCCAGCGCTAGGGTAATCAGAATGTTAAACACAGGTTTGTCTCTTCAAAGAAAGAGAGATATATAACCTGATGTCCACTCAGAAGGCTGGGAATGGATGTGGCTAATAGCCTAGGGAATTGGCTAGGTTTCTAGCACCAGGCATTATTCCCCTCCTGTTCAGTGGGCATTAAGTCCAATCTAACAGCTACTGGTTTCCGCCAAAATATGAATGCTATGACTGAAGGTTTGGGGGTATTCTGCCATGCTGGTCAATGCTGTAGTTCACAGACGTCACAGCAGGTAGGTCTACCAACCACACCCCTTGCTTGGCAGCTCACAGAGCACTTTCTAGTTCCATATAAGTTAGACCACAGGAAGGGGGCTTTCAGGCTAGGACACAGGACTCAAGCTGATGACAGGTGTTTTGAAAGCACTTTTTAAAAACAGCATGTAGTAACTGCATAGGATTGCGGGCTTCCCTGTTGTTTGCAGGGTATGTATAAGGTACTCTGCTGAATCTTCTCTCCCCGTTCCCATCTCCTTCCTTGTCAGTCCCATTTCTAGTCATAATGCTTTTTGAATTTTGGAGTTTTCTTAGTTTGGAGTTTTTGAGACATGGTATCTCCATGGGGCCCTGCCTCAACCCTTCCTCTGCTGGGATTACAGGCTGCACCTCTGCACTCAGCTCGCGGTCTACTTAAAGACCAAGAAATACAGCTTTGCTAGATGTATTGGTTACTTTTCTGCTGCTGTGACAAAATGCCTTGACCGAAAGCAACTCAAGGAAGTCTCTTTTGGCCAACAGTTCCAGGGGCCTAGCTGTTCAGAATGGCAGGAAAAGCATGGCTCCAGGAGCTGGAAGCTGAGAGACCACATCTCAGCCACACACAGGAAGCAGGGAGAACAAGAAAAAGTGGGGTAAGGCTCTGAGCTCTCAGAGCCCGCTCCCAGTGACGCTCCCTCCAGGAAAGCTATGCACCTAAAGGTCCTATGACCTCCCCAGACAGCAGCACCACCTGAGCCAAGAGTTTAAACACATGCGCCTACAGAGGGCATTTCTCATTCAAAGCCCAGCACTGGGCATGGGGGCACACACCTGTAATCCCAGCCCTCCAGAGGCTGAGGCAGGAGGATTGAAAGTTACAAGCTATATCAAAATAAAATAAAGTTAAAGAAAGAAGGACAGGAAGAGAAGAGGAAGGAAAAACATACTTTTTCTTTTAAGAAAATTCATATATATATATATATATATGTATATATATATATATATATATATATATATCAGGAAGCTAAGGCAGGAGAAACACAAATTTGAGTTCAAACTGAACTACATAGCAAACACCAGGTGGGGTACATAGTAAGATTCTGCCATAAAAGAAAAAGAAGAGAAGAGCAAAAGAAAGAAAGAGAGAGACAGAGAGAGAGAGAGGAAGGAAGGAAGGAAGGAAGGAAGGAAGGAAAGAAAGAAAGAGGGGAAAGGAAGGAAAGAAAGGAAAAAAGAAAGGAAGGGAGACAGAAATCCAGGCAGACAGGATAGAAGAAAGGAAGAAAAGGAGGAAGGAGGCAAACAGAGGGGAGGGAGATACAGAGAGAAGAAAAGAGAAAAGGGAGGGAGAAAGGAGAGGAGAGAGGGAGGGAGAAGGGTGGGGAGGAGGAGGAGATAGTGATGATGAATAGTTAGTTGACACGGTGTGTACCCACGAAACAGACATTTTCCTGACCCAGGTGAAGTGTTCTTTAATAAATAAACACTTGCTTTTTCTTTATTCGGCTTTGTTTATAAGCTTCTCTTTTTATCACTCTGCTACAATATGTCTAGTATCTCAAGTCCATTGCTATAAAGATGTTCTCAGTATTGAAGTGAGCTTTCTGAGCAATCCTGAGGACCATGGTTCATATCCCAGCATCCAAACAACATCCCTTACCCACCTATAACCCCAGCTCCAATGCGGGCAGAAACAGGAAGACTACTGGGCTTTGCAGATACCCTCCCAAGGAATTGCAAGCCCCTGGTCCAGGTTCACTCTCTCAAAGGAGTGAGAGTGTGTACCTGTATATACACACATGTACATACACACACAAATAAAGACACAAATAAATAAAACCCTAGGTTAGCTCATCTTAAATGTACATGCTTCTACATAAAAAGTGTTTAGGACATAAAGTCTGCCTGCATGACATATATCTATAACATACATAATCCACGAAATATTTTTAAATCCATAAAATTGTTACTATAAGTGACAGATAAAATCCCCAAGAGGGAAAGCGCCACAATCCTTGGCCCTACTCACGAGACAAACTTCCCGACTTCCACTTGCAGCACCGGGTCCCTCAGGTGCACTTCGAGAAGCAAGTCCTCAGCCTGAGGCCCATCTCCAGTCTTAACAGAGTGGGGACTGAAGATTCTCAGGTAGCCCATGAAGCTGCCCACGATGATTTTATCTGTAAGCAGATTTTTAAAACACGGAGAAAGAAGCAGACATCAGCAAATATCACTGGGATTCAGCCTTCAGAAGACTGAAGGAGTCAAAGTGTTAAAAGGTTCTAACCTTGCTGCAAACACAAAAGTCACTCTATCAACAGGTGATAAAGGGAGCTTCCTTGAGTAACTCATACCTTCTCAAAAAACAGCTCTACATCACTAAAAGCCAAGGAAATTGATGAAAATAGAGTGTGTTTTTCTTAAGCAGTAACTGGTATCCATCATAAATTAGCTCAATGAAAGCAAGTCACTATATCAAAAGACTGATAACGATTACAAACTGGATTCATCATGAAATGTGAACTCTGTAATTGATCATGGCTGTTGAAGACACTCTAAGTGGGCTCACTAGAGTGCCCCCCCCCTTAATAATGAATGGTCTTGGTAGTATATGCATATAAGAATGTAAATGTGTCTCTCAAAATGATATGTTCAAATCCTTGCTTCAGGTACATGATCTAGTTGAAACAGTCTTTGCAGATATAACCAAGTTCAAATGAGGATACAACTGTCCTTTAGAGGAAAAGACACAGGGGAATCCAATGTCAAATTGTGATGCAAAGCAGGCAAGGTAGGACGGCACATGCACACAATCCTAGCACTAAGAAGCCGCCTCAGCTACTTTTCTACTGACTGTGACCAAGGAAACACAACAAAATTTTTGATTTGGGGCTTATGGGTACAAAGTCATGACCACACAGCAGCAGGCAGGCAGACAGCCATGGTACTGGAGTAGTAGCTAAGGGTGTTTTACAATAGGAGGCAGAGAGAGGGAGAGAGGGAGAGACGGGAATGGCAGGGGCTTTTGAAACCTCAAAACCCACCCCCAGTGACACACTTCCTGATAGGGCCACTTCCCAATCATTCCCAAATAGTTCCAACCAACCAGGGACCAAGCATTCAAATATATAAGCCTATGAGGGCCATGCCCATTCAAACCAGAACAGAAGCTGAGGGAAAACAGAGAATTAGAGGCCATCTTGAGCTATCCTGTGAGCTCAGGTCCAGCCTCGGCGATGTAGTGAAGGAAAGCTGCAGGTTGGAGATGTCCAACTGACAATACTGGCAGGAACTGGAGTGGCACACCTACAAACCAGAGTGTCTTGAATTACTGAAAATTAGAACAGAGAAGGATCCTAGACGCTTCAGAAAAACTAGGAAAGGGGGCTAACAGTTAACAGCACTTAGTACTCTTGCATAAGTACATGCTGGGCCCGGTTCCCAGCACTCACATAAACTCCACCTGTAACTCCAGTTCCTGGGTTATCTGATGCCCCCTCTGGCCACCATGTGGTATTGCAACATATGGTACACATAACTCACACCAGCAAGCACATACAGTATACATGATAGATAGATAGATAGATAGATAGATAGATAGATAGATAGATAGATAGATAGATAGATAGATAGATAGATAGATAGATAGATAGATCTTTTAAAATGCCAAAGCTTAGTATCCACAACTGTGATAGAATACATTGCTGTCATTTTAAGCCACTGAAGTGATCACTCTGTTATAGTGATACTAAGGTATAAATCTCCATCTGCTAAAGAGAAGGTCTGCATTTCCTTTAATCGGCTTACAGTTCCAGGCCATGAACTAGACAGTTCTCACAGACTAACTCTTTAAATCTTCAGCATAACCGTCTTGGAAAGGTGTTCCCATGGGGACTTCAGTCCTAAGGAAACACAAAGCCATCAGGAAACCAGAAGACTCAATGGCAGCATCCTGAGGTCTGCAAGACCAGTGAAGCTGTGATCATTTCTGTCCTGCCAAGTCTCAGACAGACACTCTGCTCTGCAGTTGGGGGAGTGTTAGTATTCTCCTTCTGACATCCTTTTTACTTTAAATTGATCATGTCATATTACTTGCAGCAATAATTAATTAATTAATTAATTAAAAGTTAATTGATGTGGAAATTAGGTAAGCATGAATATCCCTACAAGGAGGGTATCTGAATCCTGTGGTCTGTTGGAACACTAAGCAGTAAGGCTCCTCCTGTCCATGCTCTCAGTAAAGTTATGGAGCACAGCTCCAAGAAACACAACAGATAAATTATCAGACTCATCATCCAGGACCTGGTGCTCTGTCCTAGACTTCTTCCTGCTGGCTTGTTTGGCTTACAGGTTAGTCTATCGTTGTCCTAAGTCAGGGTAGGAACCTGGAAGCAAGGAGTAGAAGCAGGGACTGTGAAACACTCTCCTCCATGGTTTGCTCAGCTTGCTCTCTCATGCAGCTCAGAACCACCTGCCCAGGGACGGCACCATCCACAGTCCTCGGGGCCTCCAATACCAATCATTAATCAAGAAAATGCCCCATAGACATTCCCTGGCCACTCTGCTAGAGGCAGCTCCTGAATTGAGAGTCCCTCACTAGAGGTGACTGTGGTTTGTGTCAAATTAGAAGAAACTAACCAGCACACGCCCATTGTCCAAAACATTCTGGTGGACTAAACTTCCGCTGCCATTAGCTACCCAGGCAGAAAGAAGAAATGCCAATGTATGTAAGTCGGCCTCTTCTACAGACACTACCTAATCTAAAATACAACTATGATACAGTTAAAGATAAAAATTCCTCCTGGGATAAAGAATAAGACTCAGGGTCTCAGACTCTGCAGAAAGAACTTCTGAACATCTACATCACAGGAACTTAACACTAAGAATCTAATTCAAAGTGAATTCTCTGGCTTTGAAGCTGTGGAAACACATAAGGCGACTAACCTTGGATCTTGTGGGTAAAGAGAATGACGCTGCCCAGACGGAGGTAATGTGTGCAAAATAAAGTTCCTAGGAGCCCGGGAAACGTGCTTCTTACTGAGTCCCCCTTGCTGACTGTCATGTCTTAGACCCCATAATTCCTCACTAAATAACCAAGATTTCATTTCAATAAAGCCCTTCAAAAGTCAGAGGTGGAGGGCTGGAAAGATAGCGCAGCAGCAAAAAGCACTTGTTGCTCTTCTGGAGGGCCCAGGTTCTAATCCCAGCACCCACACGGTAGGTTGCAATCTTCTGTAACTCCAGTTCCAGAGGATTCGACTCCTGTGCTCTTTTCTGGCCTCTGAGGGCACCAGGCTCACACATGGTACACAGACATGCCTGAAGGCAAAATACTTATATACATAAAATAAAATAACAATGAGAATGACCAAGTCCACAGTTAATAGGCTAAACTCAAAATCAAATTTTAAATCTATGACTTGGGAAGGAGGGGTGTTGGCAATGGTGGTGTTTTTCAAGACAGGGTTTCTCTGTGTAGCCTTAGGTGTCCTGGAACTCGCTCTGTAGACCAGGCTGGCCTCAAACTCAGAATTCAGAGATCTGCCTCCCAAGTGCTGGAATTAAAGGCATGAGCTACCACTGCTCTGCATAGATAGATAGATAGATAGATAGATAGATAGATAGATAGATAGATAGATAGATAGATAGATAGATGATTTTTAAAACACCTGGCTATTATAATAACTAGATCTCAGAAAAAAGTTTTATACACAGATTTCAAGCTATGATAAATCCATTTCATTTGTTCACTCATTCATTCATTTAAATGTGATTCCCTGTGAAACATTAAATGAAAAACCATTAAGATGTCTTCTGATGGATCACTGTGAGTTTGAGGCCAGCCTGGTCTACAAAGCGAGTCCAGGACAGCCAAGCGTACACAGAGAAACCCTGTCTCAACAAAAACAAATGAAAAAACAAAACAAAACAAAAACCCTCTTCTGTTTTCCCGAGAAATAGCCAGTTTACAGAAAGCACTTAAATGGACTTATCAGACTCGTTGAGGCCTTTCCCTCATTTATAAACATAAACCTAAAGATTCCAGGTCCCTGGGCGGTGGTGGAGCACACCTTTAAGCCCAGCGCTCAGGGAGGCAGAGCCGGCGGATTGCTATGAGTTCTAAGCCAGCCTGGTCTACAAAGTGAGTTCAGGACAGACAAGGCTAGAGAAACCCTGTCTTGAAAAACAAAAAAATTAGGTCAGTGAAAAACAGCCACCTCACGCTGCTAGAAAGTCACAGCTCCTTACTCACTGTCACACATAAGTCCCACTCAGAGTCACATGATCAATGACTGTCTGTGATTGTTGCTGTTACACCCATATACCTAATTTAACTTTTCGAAGTATATGGGTGTTCTGCCTTTGTGTGTGTCTGCGTACCATATGTGTGCCTGGCGCCCACAGAGACCAAATTTCCTAGAACTGAAGTTACAGACAGTTGTGAGCTGCCATGTAGCACTGGGAATTGAATCCGGTCCTCTGGAAAAGCACCATATACATGTTCCTAACCAGAGTCATCTCTCCAGCCCCTAATAAAAACTGTCGTGAAATTCCTCTCTACGAGACTGTGGCGGTTTGAACGAGAATGGCCCCATAGGCCCACAAAGTGGACTGCTTGCTGACCAGGGAGTGGCACTGTTTGAAAGAACTAGGAGGGCTGGCTTTGTTTATCCAAAAGAGGAGGAGGAGGAAGCAATGGGGTGGCACGTTCAAACCCGGGTGATAATCAGTTATGTTCTTGTATGTTCACGTTTTTAAACAGGCCAGTTTTATTTACTATCTTGAATGCTTTGCTCCAGGGGAAGGTGCAGACGATAGCTCAGTATCAGAAACCTCCTTGACATGTGTGAGGCCCCAAGTTCAATCCCCAACACTGGGAGAACAAATGTAAACCCACAGATCCCTTACCTTGTCCATTGCCACTATTGTCAACATCAGCCAAGCACAGGCAGCCCTGATCAAATTCTTCTTCTTCTCCCAGCACAGTACACCACCAGTCACGGGCTTTGAACAAAGACATTTCCCTTCACCCTAAAAATAAAACATCGTTTATAATAAAAATTCATTTTACGGAGAGGAAGAAGTCAAATTATCCCATTTGCAGATTAGAGATTTTGTTTTTAAAAGACTCTATGTACTATTAGAAACTTCTTAGATGTAAAAACACAGTGAAGCTACAAAATACAAAGTCAATATTTAAAAAATAAAAACAACAATAGCCTCTATTTATACCAGAAAGACATTGGGGAAAATAACCTATTCACATTAATTCCAGAAATGTCAAGTACCTTTGGGCCATAGAGATGGCTCAGCAGTTAAGAATGCATACTGACCTTCCAGACCTGGGTCTGATTCCCAGCATGCATACTGAGTGGTCATAACTGCCTGCAACTTCAGGTTCTGGAGATGTGATACCCTTTTCTGGCCTTCAGTGGCATGTACTCAGGTACATAAACCCACATACAGAATATACACGTAATAGTAATAAATTGCTTTAAATATTAAGTACCTATTGTACACCTAACCAACAAATTGAAATATCAGGACTTTGAAAAGGGAAATCAAAGATGCTAGGTGAGGATGGTGCTAGAGGAAAGATCTTGAATTAACAGAATATTACAAAAATGGGTATCCCACCAAAAGTAATCTATAGATATAATTCAATATATAATCAAAATCCCAATGTTATATTCCACAGATCTAGAAAAAAAAACAACCTAAGTATTCACATAAGACCACAAATAGCCAAAGCAATCCTCAGTGACAAGAACACAACTAGAATTATGACAAATCCTCAAAACATGCAGTAGAAGAAAAGAGACACTATTCAACAAATGGCGCTGACAAAATGGGATATCCTCAAAGGAATTAAATCAGATCCCTGTCCTTCACCTTGCGCAAAAATCAACTCAAAATATATCAAAGATCTTAATTTAAAGCCTGAAATGATGAAACTGATGGGACAGAACAAAGAGAATGTTTTTCAAGACACTGGGATATCTCAGTCTTCAACAGAGAAGCTTCTTCTTGCAGTACATGGGAACCAACCCAGTGACTCAGAACTAGACAGTGTGCAGAGACTGAGATACTTTGACGCGCTCAGTCCCAAAGTCTCTGTGGGTGTCCTGCTGTCGTCACCCTAATCCGACACACGTGTTCACTAATTCTTCTGTATGTTCACACGTGGGATGTGATCCTAGTCAGGCCAGAGAACCTGTTATTATGATACCAGCATCACCTGGCCTCGTAATTTCTACACACAGAGAAAGAATGTATTCAGGCATGCTGTGCACAGTCTGCAGGGCACAGGAGGGGGGGGGCAGGTAGGGGCAGGATAATGGGGAAGACTGTTTAGACTAATGTAAAATATCAATTGAGGCCACCAAACTCAGAAACAAATAAACAAACCACATGTTCTGTGTCAGGTGCACAATTCTGATCTACAGTGTATCTACAGCGCGCGCACACACACACACACACACACACACACACACGCTAGTTTAAACTAAGAGTTGTAAATGTGGGTATCCTGTAACATTTAGAAAGAAGGTTAAGAAAGGGTAATTCTAGGTGACAGTGAAAGAATGCAGGCAAGGGCGCTGGAGAGATGGCCCAGTGGTTAAGAGCACTGGCTGCTCTTCAGGAAGTCCTGAGTTCAATTCCCAGCAGCCACATGGTGGCTCGGAAACATCTATAGTGAGATCTGGTGCCCTCTGCTGGCATGCAGGCAGAACACTGTATATGTAATAAACAAATAAAATAAATCTTTAAAAAAAAAAAAAAAGAATGCAGGCAAAGGTCACAGGCATCATTAAAGAAGATAAAAATCTAATTGTCTTTCTAGCTTTCACTCTGCCACAGTTCTTCTGTCTTTGTGGTAGATAAGTGAATTAAAAATATAATTGAAAGTGAAAGCGTAATACCCTAAGTGAATATACAAGGCTTCAGAATGGCCATTCTAACTGTGTGTTCACTGCGATACAGAGGGTTCAAAGCTGTTTTTACTTGTGAATTAATTATAATCAAATGACTTTTCAAAATAAAAACCTTTAAAATAAAATATCTTGGTGTCTTGGTTGTTATTGTTTTAAAGATCGGATTTGGCATATCCCGTGCTGGCCCTGAGCTCCTGGTCTTGTGCCTCCACATTCCAAGTGCTGGGATTGTAGTCATTTGCCACCACACCCAGCACACGTTAATTCTCCGTTAAAGCACAGCAAATTAAACTTGCCTAGCTTTGAGAGTGATATTTGCAGTTAACTTTAACTCTGTGTATCATGTCCACAAGCATGAAACCACAGTTCCAAATGGTTCCAAGCAGTAATCAGATATTCTGCAACACCACTGAGTTAGGCTGAGAACTTACGTATTCATTTGGAAATAATTCTATTTTCTGAGAACTTGAAGAAGGAATTATACAAAAACGGAAAAACTTTTCTACAGTGTCAATATTCACAATTGAAGAATACTACTTAGCTCAGAAATCTTCTAACAAAATACCTAACTTCCTTTCAGGACCAACTGTGATGCGCTCTGCACTGGAACTACAGGAACAGGAGAGCTTCCTCCTCCTCCAGGAAAGGCACGAGGAAGAGGAAATTTATCACAGGCATGAACATGAGTGCACATGTGCGTTCACAGAAAGAGAGAGACAGACACAGAGGGACAGAGACAGTCAGACACAGACACCAAGAGACAGAGAGATGGAAACAGAGAGGGAAAGACACCAGGAAAACTGGTTTGTGTGTGACCTCAGACAACAACAAGCCTCTGTACTGGATTTCCTACATAGAATGAGCATCCCCAGTCCTTCCTAAGGTTCTTGTATGAATGCACACTGCACCTTTGTGATGGAAACACAGCATCATCTACCGAGATGCACGTTCCTCTACTTTCTTTTGCAGACAGTCTCGAGCTATAGCCCACAGGTGGCCTAGCAACCCTCGTGTGCCAGCCAGCAAGGCCTGGGCTTGCGGTTCCATACTCAGCTTCTACAGTTCTCTCTAATGTACATGAAACCTTCCTTCGTGGCACACACTTTGGTGGTACCTAGGAAGTTCTCCTTAACTAACTATATTATGAAAGGTCTCCACAAACATTGAATTCAGATTAGTTGACTACAGAGCCGCTAGTTACCATATTCCTATCACTCAGTCAGTATATAGCGTCATTATGTATTTCTGCTTAAAGAAATACCTGTTTTATACTGTTTTATACTGTTGACAAATAACCACTGAACTCATGGTCAAGAGCAATGTAACTCTATAAGCCTGAACAAAATGTTTCTTATCATATGTATTTTTCACAGCTTTCCTGTACTTAGGAACATTAGTCAGCATTTCAGCATTTGCTTTTGTTGTTGTTTTGTCTTGTTTTGTTTCTTGAGACATGGTCTCATTGTGCAGCCCAGGCTGGCTATGAACATTCAGTCCCCTGCTTCCGCCTGAGTCCTGGGATTGAAAGCATACACCATCCTGACACTGCTTACACAGGAAACTGGAAATGCAGAGCTGGTGAGATACCACCAAGCACAATGACCTAAGTTTGATCCTAGAGGCCTCAGAATGGAAATAGAGAACAGACTCTCCCAAGTTGTTCTTGAATCTCCTTATGCACACTCTAGCACACATGCACTTATATGCATGCATGCCATAAATAAATAAGAAATCCGTAAGTGAATAAATATTTTAAATGTGGCATCAAATAGATCACAAGAGGATTCTTGTTGAGAGCATTGGAATTGAAAGAAGGTAGAGAGTGATGACATCTGCTGGGATCCTGTAGATTAACTTTCTGTGGTTCTGATGCTGACTACAGATGACTACAAAAGCAATGAGAACCCTGATTGTGGGATTACAACTAAGTTTCAGCAAATGGCAAATTCACAAGTACGGAATCTGAAAATAACAAGGACCAACTGCACTTTTCAAACACACAGAACAACCTGTTTCTTAAAGCAGGCCTTCCACGCACACTAATCATAGAAGCCAAGGCCATTTTCTTCCATCCAAAATAAACCAAGAAGCTGTCTGAGAACATTGAAAATCTCACACACTGGAGACAGGCTGTGTGAGTCTGGATTCCTACATCAACACATGCTAACCATGTAACCCAAAGGCAATGTGATAATCACCCTTGTCAACTTGGCTAGATTTGGAACCGTCTAGGAGAACCAGTGTGAGCGTGTCTCTGAGGGTATTTCCAGAAAGTTTTAGCTGAAGAAGGAAGATACTCACAGCCTAGAGAGAAGAGTTCATCTGACTTGGAGGTCATACTTGATCATGACAGGAAACCAAGGCAGGAACTGCAGGCAGGAACCTGGAAGCAGAAGCTGACGCAGAGAGCACCTAGGAAGGTTGTTTACTAGCGTCCCCCTAGCTGACTCAGCTACTTTCCTTATCCAAGGCAGGCCCACCTGCCTAGGGATGGCCCCACCTACAGCGAGTTGGGCCTTCCTATAGCAATTAACAACAGTCCCACAGTCAAATCCAATGGGGGCAATTCTTCAACTGAGGTTCCCTCTTCCTAATTGACCCTTGTGTCAAGTTAACAATAAACCCACCAGCACCACACCACATTCCTCAGGCTGCAGTCACAGACAAGTGAAGAATGGACAGGGGGATGTCAGCTGACACCAATATTCATCAGTTTCCTAACTGCAGGTACCACATGACCAGCCACTTCACTTCCCCCTGCTCTGATGACCTCTACCCACTCAAACACCGAACCAAATAAACACTCCCTTGCTTAAATTGCCTTGTCAGGTATTTGGTGATTACAGTGAGAAAAGCAACTGCTAACCCTGCTATAGTTCAGCCTCCTCAACTACAAAATAATGGTAAAAGTGATGTGGTAAGTATTACGTCATGCAGCAGGTGCAGACTACATACAGAACTAGAGAAACTATCTGAGATTCAGTTGTCTGATAAGGTGACAACATCCAAAATACATAGAGAATTCCTACAGCTCAAAAGGAATAAGAACCAAAAACAAAAAAAAAAAAATTAGGCAAACAAATGAACTGGTGTTTTTCCAGTGAAGATCTACAAATGGCTAACAAATATCTAAAAGGGTACTCAACATCACTAGTCAAGGTAATGCAAATCAGAACAACACTGAGACACTACCGCACACCCTTGAGCAGAGCGCAGGTGGCACATGCCAGGAACCTCAGTTATTCTGGAAGATGCGGGAAGACAAGCTACGCTAACAGAGTAAATGAAGTCAAGGGCAGGCTGGGCAACAAGGACCAACTGCACCTTTTAAACACACAGAACAACCTGTGTCTTAAAGTAGGCCTTCAACACACAAAATTAAAACTGTTTTAATTTTAAAACAATTAAAAATCACACACACACACACACACACACATACGTATGAATGTTCTGAGGAGTGAGACTTCCCATATACCTGAAAAGGCAGAAAACTGCTAGCGTATTCTTTTCCTGCAAAGAGCATTTCCATTAAGCAGCTGCACCCTTAGAGCCAGTGAGATGGCTCAGCAAATACAGGTGCAAAGCCTGAGGGAACCCGCACTGTGAAAGGACAATGTGCAAGCCGTCCTCTGACTTCCACTGGAGCTCCCTTACCCACATGCATACACGTACCGAAAATTAATAAATTAAAATATAATAATTCGTTTAAAACTATAGCAAAAACCTAAGTGGGAGGTATAATCTACAACCGTTATTCATAATTTAAGAAACCCTAACCTCTACTTGGAAATGGTTTTCAAAATCAGGTTTCTTGGGTTTGTATGTGTGTGTGTTTTTCATTTTTTTTAAATTTAATTTATGTATTTATTACAATTTATTCACTTTGTGTCCCCACTGCAGCCCCGTCCCTTGTCTCTTCCCAGTCCCACCCTTCCTCCCTCCCTCTTCTGCCCTATACCCTTTCCCTAGTCCCCTGATAGGGGAGGACCTCATTCTGTTCTATTTGACCCTAGCTTATCAGGTCTCATCAAGGCTGGCTGCATCATCTTCCTCTGTATCCTGGCAATGCTGCACGTGCCCCCCTCCAGGGGAGGTGATCAAAGAGCCAGCCACTGAGTTCATGTCAGAGACAGCCCCTGTACCCCTTACTAGGAAACCCACTTGGAAAATGAGCAGCCTATGGGCTTCCTTTGAACAGGGGGTTTCTTGTTTTTAATTCTTATAACAGTACAATTCGATAGCTGGGCACAGTGGCGCACTCCTGTAATCCCAGCACTCAGGGAGGCAGAGGCAGGCGGATCTTTGTGAGTTTGAGGCCAGCCTAGTTTACGAAGTGAGTCCAGACCAGCCAAGGCTACACGGAGAAACCCTCGAAAAACAAATAATAATAGTAATCCAATCCATCACCAAAAAACAAATCGCAACCATTATCCTCTTCATATATTGCTAATAAATTAATCTTTCTCACTCGGAATGCTAACAAACACTAATACATTACACGGTGGGACACCCCTGTAATAACCACATTCAGGAGCATGGGGCAAGCGGATTGTAAGGACGGCCTAGGCTACACGGTAAGTTTCAGGCCAGCTTGAGACACATCGTATTTTTTTTAATTAGAAGAAGAAGAAATAGAAAACTCTACTTTCCCGCCAGTATCTTTCAAGTTGTGTGTTTAAAGTAGGATGGATATATGTGTATACATAAGATACGATTTGGTATTTAAAGACAATGTGAGATGCCAAAAAATATAAGTTTATCCAGAAAATCCAAGCCAAGTGCAGACCTTGTTTGAGAGGAGCTGCTGATAAAATCAGCTTAATCCATCTAAACTGCTGTGGTCTGCAAAGGAAAGAGAAAGGATAAACATTAATCCTATTGCAGGCAGCACTGGAGAGAATCAACACGCTCCGCATCAGTCACAGACTGGGAACTGCTTTGATGCTCGGCTCACAAGACCTGTTGAAATGTCACAGGAGAAAGATGCTCCTACTCCATGTGACTATTCCATGGAATCCTTACAAATCACCCGTTCCTCAAAGGTGTTCATAGAATCTGCACACGTCGTGTTAGCGGTTGGTTTGAATGCAAGCCTCCTTCCTAGGAAACGGATCATTCTACATCTCCCAAACCATTACAGGGCATCGGATTAGTCTTGTTGACCAAGCATAGCCAATGCATTCATGCATCCCAAGTTTAATTCCTGGAATATTTCTTACCTGATGCCAACAAGTGGACTTTGCCTCGCGTTTCGACGAACGCACTATCCACAGACTTCCCTTCCAGAACTCCTGACGAGGACCCAGTGACTGAGCCGCGCAGGCAAAAGCAACATTTAACTCCACTAGTACCTCTTGGTCTTGTTTTCGAAGTTTTCCACGTCCACAGGCACGGAATCCCGCCGAGCAGCCACACCAGCTCCACAGAGTTGAAGTGAGTCCCTCCAGGATCTCCTGTTCCTCCTTGTCATCCCCCAGAGACAAGCAGGGAAAACGACATGGATCCCTCGGAAGCCACACGGCAAGAGAGAAAAACTCCAAATCCGGATGCTCACACAGAGGATGAAACCATCAAGGAGACTGTCAGAGGGGTGAAGCTGCAATCCAACTGCCTGAGGAAGACACCTCCCAACTCCAGCCTAAATCAAAGCCGCCTTCGCCCTGTTGTCATAGCATTTTACAACGGAGGCTACTGCGCAAGTCAGAAGCGGGGCCGCGGGGCCTGCTGGGTGTTGTAGTCCTGGCACCCGGGCCGAGCTATTGGGGGAAGAAGGGAGTTTCCCAGGCCGTCCTTGTGGACTAGAATAGGGACAGGGCGGGGTGGAGCCGAGCACTTCTAAACCACCTGGGTAGGCCAGTCTCTCACAGTAGTCAGCTGAAGTCCCGTTTCTGCAGGGAGTCCTGCCACAGACCACTCCCTCCTGTGCTTGGGTGTTCTGGTGTCTAGGCCTGAGCATGTGGTGGTTTTCCCTCTTGTATCCGTTTTAATTCTTTCCTTGGCCTAACTGCTGTAGCTAAGATTTCAAGCACCATGTTGAATAAGAGTAAAGAGTAGACCCCCTTGTTTCATTCCTTATTTAGAAAAACATATTTGCAGTTTCTCCCCCTTTAGCATAATATTGGCTATACATTAATTTATATAGTCTAGTCCTCAGTATAACATTGGCTGTACATTAGTTTATATAGTCTAGACCTCAGACTGACCTACGGGGTTGTCTGGGGACCATATTCTGGATTGCTTATTGATGTGGGAGAGGCAGGCCCACTGCGGGCTAGGCTGGTGGGAGCCAGGGGCCAGCTGGCCTCCACAGTGTCTGCTTCCAGCCCCTTCCCTGCTCGGCTTCCTTCACTGACTTCCTAACCAGTGGACTAGCCTGTATGATGAAATTGACACAATACCGTGGTGTCCCCACGTCTTTTTTGGTCATGGGGCTTGTCACAGCAACAGAAAGCGAACGAGCACAGCTGTTATGTTGAGGTATGGCCCCTACTTACTTCAGGGCCTTTATCAGGAAAGAATATTAAACTCAAAAAAAGATCAGGGCTGGAGAGATGGCTCAGGGGTTAAGAGCGCCGGCTGCTCTTCCAGAGGTCCTGAGCTCAATTCCCAGCGCCCACATGGTGGCTCACAACCATCTATAATGAGATCTGGTGTCCTCTTCTGGCGTGCAGGTGTACATGCAGACAGAACATTGTACACTTAATAAATAAATAAATCTCAAAAAAAAAAAGATATACATATATATCAAAGGCCTTCTCTTTTTCTAATGAGATTTATCTCCCTGAACCTTTCTGTATTCTATTACAGTTATTGAGTTGCATATGTTGAACTGTCCTGGCATGACTCTAATGAAGCCAAGTTTGCTCGTCCTATATGATTTTTTTAATGTGATGTTGAATTATGTGCATTTTATGCACAACTTTTGCATCCATGTGCATCAAGTAGGTTTTGTTTTGTTTTGTTTTGTCTTTGTTTGTTTCTTTGTCTTCTTCTCACCAAGTTTTGGTATCAGGATGATACCAAAATTTCCAGAAGTATCCTTTCCAGTTCTATTTGACGGGGAAATTTTTATGAGATATACGTATTTATTTTAGGCATGTGAAGGTTTGGCCTGCATGCATGTGGGTGCTTTCTACTTACAGAAGGTGGCCTGGAGCTATGGACAGCAGCCTGGCGCCTATGCAGGCCAGAAAAGGGCGCTCTATCCCCTTGACTGCAGATACAGACCACTGTGGGCCCCGCGGGCCTACTGAGAAGGGAACCAGGTCTCATAGAGAGCGGTCTGTGCTCTTAACCTCGGAGATCTCTCTCCAGCCACCTATGTTATGGGAATTTTTGAGAAGAACTGGCGTTAATTTTTAAAAATCTGACAGAATTACAGAGTGTATCTAGTTAAGGAACTGTTGCTGCTCCAGAGTCATCGCTTATTGCAGGTTTAGGCTGGGTGTAGCCTCCTGCTGTAACTTTATACACATGCTTCTACAGGTGTAGCCTTTTCTTCCAGATTCTCTAACCTGAGATACGGGTTTTCACTGACGACCCCCGAACTTCGTTACTATCCATGTGGCAGTCCATCTTTATCTCTACTGTCACTTAACTTAGGTCTTCTCTTTCTTTGGCTGAGTCTGGCTAAAAGTGCCGACCTAGTTTCTCTTAGCTAGATTCGGTTCTCTCTCGTCATTCCTTTGTTCTCTTTTTTCTAATATATATTTATTAAGTCTTGGATACGGCCATACAATGTATTTTTAGTTATTATTATTTTATTTTAAGTAGATGTGGATTTGAATAAGAATCAACCAAGCTTGATGAGCTCAGTTCAATCTCAAGCGAGGCTTATGTGGAAGAAGGGAAAAAGCAACCATAAATTGTGGCCTCCATTATGTGGTCTCCATCATGGCACACCTTGCCCCAAAAAGTAAACAAATGTAATTTTTAAAACATTTCTGGAAATCCTTTAGTTCAATTTCACAGTCCTCACATAACTCTTACCCCATAGTCTGAGAAACATGAAAGTAGCATTTAGCAATCCCAGTAAATATTTGTGGGGTGAATTGTCAAATAGGTGATCTAGCACACCGGTGCCTACAGAACCCGTGCATCTACACTGTGCGAACCAGCAGTTAGCAGAGAGCTCTGTTAAAACTCAGGCCTGGCAGTTTCTCCAACCAAGGACCATATATGGTTATGGCCTAGAACCCCCGCTCAGATGTGGCCCATGATAGCTCAGTGTCAAACTGAAGACCCTAGTAAGGAAAACAGGGACTGTTTCAGTCATGAACTTGATGGCTGACTCTTTGACCCTCCCCCATACATGCCAGGGAGTAACAGCCTGGCTAGACCCCAGGGGAGGACATTGCAGCCAGCCCTGAGGAGACAGGATGAGCTGGGGTTGGATGGAAGGGGAGGAGGTCCTCCCCCGTTGGTGGACTTGGAGGGGCGGGGAAGAGATAAGGGAGGGATGAGGAGGATGGGAAGGAATGAGGGAGGGGGCTACACCTGGGATGCAAAGTACCTAACCTGTGATTGATATAAAAATAAATAAATTTAAAAATATATATATATATTAAAAAACAAAAAACAAACAAACAAAAAAAAAACCTCACAAAGACTGAACCTCCAACCAAACAGCATGCATGGGTGGGACTAGGACCCCTACACATATGTAGCTGATGTGCAACTTGTTCTTCAGTGGGTCACCTGACAATCGGAGGGGGCTTGTCTCTGACTCTGTTTCCTGCCTTTGGATCCCTTTTGCGTAGCTAGACTGCCTTGTCTGGCCTCAGTGAGAGGACACAGTTAGTCCTGCTACCACTTGATGTGCCAGGGTGGGTTGGTACCCAAGGGGAGGAAGGATCGGGGAGGGGGTGGGAAGGTGGGACTGGGAGGAGAGAAGGGAGGTGGCTGTGATCAGAATGTAAAAATATTAACTAAATGAAAAAACTTGCTTGCCTGCAAACAAGCAAAAATCCCTCAGGCCTGGCCATGACTCCTCTGCTGGCCTTTGTCTCCTCCACAGTTTACTTACTTTTGCGTTTCCGATCCCTACAAGGTCTGCCAGACCCTGGACAACCCCGTCCCGTCTACCCTCCAGCCTCCTCTTAAGACCTCGTTCCTTGGCCTCGGAGCCCGTGCCGGCTCTTGTTGTTACTCACGCTCTTCTCAAAGTAGCATTCCACCCCTTGAGAGGCTTTCCCGTAGACTCTGTGTCAATCATCCCTACGCATCCTTTACTCTTCTGCCCCTCCTCTGTGAAGACTTCCTGGACTATCTCTTCATCGGCTGATAAGTGAAGCATTAACATCTGGGCAATTTGGGTTCGCCCATTTTGTTGCTGTTTTGAAGTAGGATCTTTCTATGCATCCAGGCTGGCTATACACCAGCCTGACTTAACAAGGTCACATTTAAAAAGAGGGATGGCAGATAGCATTGCAGCATGCTTAACGATGTGTCTTCCATAACAACTGCAGTGAACTAAGCTATAAGCGACAATGCCAACTTTTAATTTATAATAGGAAACATACACTTCCACAGCCCTGATGTCCAGTTCTACACAAAATATATTTTCCTCATCATCAGGACCAAGTATGAAATATTCCCCCCCACCACCCCAAATTTTGCTGGATGAAAATCTACTTAGCTAGTCTGAAAACATACTTCCTGGGCTGGGGATACAGTAGAGTGTTCATGCAGCATGCACGAGGCCCTGGGTTCAATCCCCAGCACTCCATAAACCAGACATGATGACATATGCCTACAATATCAGAACATGGGAAACAGAAAACAGGACAATCAGAAGTTCAAAGTCATCCTTGGCTACACAGTAAGAGGCCAACCTGGCCTATCTCAAAAAAATTATATATATATGAACACTAGAGAGACAGCTCAGTGGATAAAAACATGTATTCTACTACAAAGGGCCTAACTTTAGTTCTCAGCACCCACATTAGGCAGTGTCCACTATAACTCCAACTCCAGGGGACCAGATGTCTCTTCTGGCCTCTCAGGCATCCACACACAGAGGTTTTCCACACACATTCATACTTCAGAATAAATAAGTAAATAAATAAAACAAACAAATAAATCTGCATTTCATCTGCCAGAAAATGCATTAAAGTTTAATCCTTTCTCCAAATACTGCATGTTTCCCTTCCCAGACCTGAGCAACCACAAGACAGTGTGGAAACATTCTGTTTCTCCTTTCCTCTTTTTTCATACTTACTTATAAATCACTGTCCTGTGTTCCTCATTTTACATCAATAACAGATCCTTCTTAGCACTTCCCCATTTTTCTGGAATTTTCTGTAATTTCTGGAATAAACTGCATTTTCTTTTCCTCTGAATCATAAAGATAGATTTGGTAGTTGTATGAAAAACATGAAAACTGGGTACTAGAGAGATGGCTCAGTGGTTAAGAGCACTGTCTGCTCTTCCAGAGGTCCTGAGTTCAATTCCCAGCAACCACATAGTGGCTCACCACCATCTAAATGGGGTCTGATGACAGGAGAGATCCTGTCATGCAGGAGATAGGTGCATGAAGGTAGAGCATTCATATACATAAAATAAATAAATAAATCTTTTTAAAAACATGAAAAGGGCAAGGTGGCCACAGGCGATGCCATCTCAGAGCTCTTTCGTGTCTAAAACCAACTGGGATCACTATGGCTGACCAACATGACTCCTGTCTTTTGATTTATAGTGAAATCTCTGTATCATTAGCCCTGCAATCTGCCCATAATCCATGTCAACGCAATCTACTGAACTCACAATCTAACGTCCAGCTACTGGGCGCTGGGACTACAAGCATGTGCTACTATGTCCAACTAAAGTTTATTTATTATTCTGTTTTGTTTTGTTTCAAGACAAGGTTTCTCTGTGTAGCCCTGGCTATCCTGGAATTCACTTTGTAGACCAAGCTGTCCTTAAACTCACAGAGATCTGCCTGCCTCTGTCTCCCAAGTGCTGGGATTAAAGGTATCCACCACCACACCTGGCTTTAAAGTTTATTTTTTTTAACTGAAAAGCATAAACCACTTGGGGCTAGACAGATGGCTCAAAGGCTTAGAGAAACTTGTCCCTCTTTTAGAGGTTCTCTTCCCTGCTCCCAAATGGTGGCTCTGAACTCCATAACTCCAGTTCAAAGAGATCCGATACCCTCTTCTGACATCCATGGGCATCAGGTACCCATGTAGACAAAACACTCATACACATACAATGAGTAAATCTAAAAAATAGTTTTTAAAAATGTATAAAACACTTCATTAATTTGCATCTTATGCTTGTCACAGGACATGTTAACCTCTTTGTATCTCTTAATGCCCACACACAGGCATTGGCCACAATCAATTTTGCATTCTAGCCCAGATTTTTTCTAGCGCTGGTTTTCACTTTCACCATGATGGCTTTTCATCATTGAAGGCTAAAGCAGTTATATCAGATATAGTTTCAGAATTCAGCCTCACTTCTCAACTGACATCTTTGAATCCCAAGTCTATGGATTACTACTTCTGCATCCTTGAGCATGTCATGAAACTATTCCTATTTAACAAACACGGGGGAATCCTACGCAGTGACAGCTTGCTCATGAAAATGTGCCTCTTGCTCCTCCTTCATCTCTTTCATGACAAGAAGAGAACACAAGAAGAGAACCAGTGCAGAGCCTCAGTTCCTTCTCCACAGATCTGAAATACTTGGGATGCTGTAAGATCGTGTGGCGCCTCCACGCTGCGCTGCCTGCCCCCCTGTTCTTGAGCATACTGTAGCATGCACCTTGAAATATCTATTGCTGAAAAGCAGGGACTCCTCACTTGGGTCTGAAGGGCAACTAAAAAGAGAGTAAAGTTTGTTGCTTGTGTGAGTTTTTTTTTTGGGGGGGTCTTGTTTGTTTTTGTCATCATGACACAAGTTAAAGTTATCTGAAAGAGGAACCTCAGCTGAGAAAACACCTCTCTCAGATGGCCTGTTAACAAGCCTGTTTTTGAGCATTTTTTTTTTTTTTGATGAATGGTTGAAGTTGGAAGGCCCACCCACTGGGTTGATTAGTCCTGAATTTGCCTAGTCTATCTGTTCTTTCTTCAGTATTTAAGGCACAAAAAGTAACTATGGTAGTTGACTGTCAGATTTTACAGTGTCCTATTCCAGACCTGGGAAAAGGCACCTGGAAGTCTCCAATCGTCAGCTTTAGAGCCGGGAACAAACGGGATCACCTCAGGAAGCTTCCCCCAATCCCCACACCCTCACAGCGGAACAGTCATCTCTTGGGAAGCAGACTGACCATGACCACTCAAGTAATAAGGAGGTCTATGTGACTACCTGGCATGACAAGAATTTAATAACCAACCCCAACACGGTCTGACCAAGACTTAATAGCTGGTAACTGACCTCTGTCCCGATCTTTGCTCTTGGTACACCTAAAGTTCATGTCAGTAGCCCAGAAGTGGGCTGCGAAGCTTGATCTCTATTGTCTCAAGGTGGCCGTGGTGATTAAAATCCTCTCATTTCCCCCTCCCCTACTTTGGAGACAGGATCTCATTATGTAACGCTGCTGACTGGCTTCGAATTAGCAGCGTACACCAGGCTGAACTCATGGAGCTCTGTCTGCCTCTGCTGAACACCAAAATGCCAGGCCAGTGCCTTTCTGGCTTTTTCGCTCTTGTTCCTCTTTCTCTCTTTGGGTAAGTGTAAAGATCTAACTTGGAACGCTCAGGGTGGGGCTTCTGGCCTGAGACTCTGGTTACAGGCCCGTAGAAGGCTCAGAGAAGGCTCCGCAGCAGGACGCACTGTGTGCCGGCTTTCATTTTTCACTTACAGCACCCAAAATCTTGGTAAAAACTATGTGTGTGTGCTGGTCTGTTTTCACAATGAATCTCTTACCCTGGAAGACTGGAGATTTTATAGGCAAAATTGTTTTCGTCCCGGAATCCACAGGTAACAAGTACAGGGCAAAGATCCCAAGAGCGGCAGAAAGGCTTTTACGGGAGCGCACACTTCCCTTGCAGAGGACCAGAGTTCGGTTCTCAGCGTCCACAAAGGGTGGATGGCCTGCGGTTCCGGTTCTAGAAAGCCTTCGTCCGCTTATGGACTCGGTACAAGCACTGTACGCGCACTCCGTACAGGCACTACCAGCCCAAATATATACATGGAATTGAAACCTTTTCTCTTTTTCCTTTGAGAGAGGGTCTCCCTGTGTAGCCCTGGCTGGCCTGAAGCTCGTTTTGTGGACTAGGCATGCCTTGTCCTCACAGGTCCTCCTGCCTCTGCCTCCTGGGTGCTGAGACTAAAGACTTTTGCTACCTCGCCCAACCACAAATACTTACAACCTTAACAATATTTAGCACAGCCAAGGCTACACAGAGAAACCGTGTCTCTAAAAAAACAAAATAAAATGAAATAAAATAATATGAATAAATAAATAAATAAATAAATAAATAAATAAATAAATAAATGAGCAAGTGAGCCAAGGGGCCCCAGAAGTGGGTGTGGCCTACAGGTGACTCGGAGCACCCGGAAGCCCGCAGGCCCCGCCCTCCGCGCCCCGCCCCTCCCGGCCTCGGTTCCCGCAGGCCCCGCCCTCCCCGCCCTCCCCGCCCGCCCCGCCCCGCTTGGGTTCCTGCAGGCCTCGGGGGCCGCCGGGGCCTGGCCGCGGGTACCCGGCTGGAGCACAGGCTCGGCGGCACGGGCCGGTGGGACGTTGGTGGGTTGCGCTGCGGGGCGGAGGGAGCGTCTGTCCGCCTCGTCCCAAGCCCGCCTCTGGTGGCGATGTCGTCCGGGGCCGGGTCTCGGCGGCAGCGGGAGCCGCCGGAGCACGAGCTGCAGCGGCGGCGGGAGCAGAAACGGCGGCGGCACGACGCGCAGCAGCTGCAGCAGCTCAAGCATCTGGAGTCCTTGTGAGTCGGCGCGGCCGGGGACGCGGGGCCGGGCTGGGGGCGGCGCGGGCCGTCGGCGATCCCGGCCGGAAGGGCGCGGGAGGGAGGCCGGCCCGCCGCGGCGACGGGGGCGCCGGCGCCGACTGCTGCCACCGACGGCCCCGGCGGGAAGCTCGGGCTGGGAACTGGCGGCGGACCCCGCAGCCGGGCCTGAGGCCGAGCCCAGCGACCCCCGGCGCTGGCCGCGTGGAGTCGCGGGTAGGCGGAGGGAGAGTGGCCGGCCTCTGGGCCACACAGTAAACCACGAGAGTCAGGACCAGGCGGTGGAGCGTGTTGAGGACAGGAAATCGTAGGAGAGGTTTTCCTCAAAAGGAGACAAGTCCGTCTGTCTCTCCTCTCTGTCTCTTACGTGTGCGATTCCTCAGGTGCCATCCACCTTGTTTTCAGACTTATTTTCTTTTTTGCCTGACACTCCATTGGCATGTTGAGTTTGTGTTATTTTTCTTCCTTCGGTGTTGGTGTTCCTCTTTGTTGAGCTTTCCCTCTTTATAGCCTCTCCACAACCCCGTGTGTCTTTCTTAAGACAAGCTCTCATGTGATCCTCCCGCCTCCCACCTTTCACTCCCACCAAGCCTACAGCGTGGCCTCTTAAGAATTTTCCCGCGTGTGACCCCTTTTACATAAGAAAATTTTACACTGCTGCAGGTGTATGGGCATATAAATTAGGGGGTACATTTCAAGCAAGCATTTACTGATAATGAGTTAAGGAAACTTGCTTAAAAACAGTTCTTTTTATACGTATAATTTTACCATTTCTTAAGGACGTTAGCAAGTTTGCATGCTAATGAAATAGATAATTCAGTCTTGGCTGGATATTTGAATGCTGACGGACGTGGAGCATCTTCAGCATTTTTTTCTGAGTTGCTCTGTGTTTTGATTTTATGATTGTTGGCGTTTTGACACCACTATCACGGTGCACAAGTACATGGTGTGTAATATAACAATAAAAGTATGTATAGGGCCATTCCAGAGATTTGAGAATTCTGTCCTGAACAAACACTGAACATTTTACTAAAGATTTATTTATTTTATATTATGTGTATGAATATTTTGCATGTATGTATGTACTTGGTGCCAGATGAAGCCAGAAGACAGCATTGAATTCCCTGGAACTGGATGTACAGTTGTGAGCGACCATGTGGGTGCTGGAACCCAAACCTGGGGCCGCTGCAAGAACAGCAAATGCTATTAACTACTGAGCCACCTCTCCAACACCACAATTTTTTATGAAACGCAATACAGAAACTCCAGCAGCAGTTTTTAAAAATCAAATACACTGGGCCAGCAAGATGGCTCAGCAGGTGGAAAAGCCCTGCCATAAAGCCTCATGACCAGGGTTTAGTCCCCACACCCACATGGTAGAAAGCAAGAACTGACCTGTAACCTCTACGCACATGCCTTGGCACATACATGTACATATAAATAAATAATCACATAAAGTGTAATATAATCTAACACTGTACTACAGGAAGGTAATACCAACTCCAATGTTTACAACCCAGCAATGATAATAGGGAAATACTGAAAGCCTGTAATTTCCGTGATTGAAATATCACTGGTATTCAAACCTACTTCTTTAGAATTTCAACATATACCAAAGATCAGCTGAAACATCCAGCCTTGTAGGTTGGGGTAGGCAGTCCAATTTGCTGGTGCCTACAGTTACTGAGGCCTCTGCTAGAAGCATGGAGAGCACTAAAAATTCATGGTGTGAACTGTCGAGATAAATACATTTGATGATCCTGATTCGCCTATTGTGAGGAGCAAGGACTTTGGTGACTATACATAAAACTCTTAGCAGTTAGTGGAAACATAAGAATAACAGTGCTGGCTGGTTGCCTTTAGCATCTCTGGGGACGGTGACAAAGGAAAAGTATGATATAATTGACTGGCTCCAGAGGCACAAAACCAGTCTTAGTGTGGCCGGCAAGAGGGTCTTCTTTTCAGCAGCCATAGAGCTCAAGCCGTGGGAAATGAAGCCAAAGCCCTCATTATGAGAGGCTGGATTACAGCACAAATTCAAGCTCTGCCTTTGTGGGGGTGGGAAGTCAGCAGTTAAAGTAAGGACACTGATGGGTAGGGAACCTCATCCTGCATTTTGTTGTTATAAACAAAAAATGAAAATCCCAGCCATTCTGTTTTACCAATAAAGACTCAGGAGCCAGATGCTGGGGTGAAAACCTGCTCAGAGACAGAGAGAAAGTACCCAGCTGATCTCAGCTCAGGTCCGGATGGAAAAAAAAAAACAAAAAACCAGAAGGCTCACTAGCCCAAACTGACAGCCCAGGAAGAAAAGGCAAAAAACAAACAAACAAAAAGGCAAAAAACAAAAAAACCCAAGGCAAAGGGCTTGCTAGCTCAAACCCCCCCCCCAAAAAGTTGGGGAGCTGAGCAGCTGAAGCCTAAGCTAAAGCCAGAACTTAAGCTAAAAAGCCTACCTCAACTCAAAGTCCCTTCTACTCTTTAATCCCTGCCAGCTTGTTTCTTGCCTCACCTCTTGACCTAGGGTTAACTTTATTAAATCCTGTGTACAGAAAGCTCTTGGATCAAAGGTGTGTGCTAGGGCTGAACCACACCATAATCACCTGATAAACAGAAAGTTCTTGGATTAAAGGTGTGTGATAGGGCTCAACCACACCCAACAAGAAACAAGGTTTTACAGTTCACAATTTTGGGGTTCACAATGGGAGCAGATATCCTGTAACAGTGCTTGTCATGGGGATGTGTGAGAGGACCCTACTGAGGCTGAGGATTTTGAAACCTCGGATTCTCATGGGTTTATCTCTCCACCCGTAGCAGAGAATGCATCTGGGACTGAAGAGCTGGCTCCACGGTTAAGAGCAGAAAGCACATCCATACCCGGTACCCCTGCAGTAGTGCCCTCTTTGTGTTTGCCTAAAGGAATTAATTCTTTAGTGTCTGCTGAACAGCAGTGACTTTCTTGAGATGCCAGGCGAGATACTAACGCCCCTCAGGCCCATTGATAGTTGCCTCTAGACCTATATCCAGACTTAAGGCAGGCTCCTAGAGGGGGGATAGAAAGTGTAGTCCACGAAGAGTTGCACCATACCACAAAAGAGCTTAATGACTTTGCTGATTCATTCAAGCAGAAGTTTGGGGAATATGTGTGAGAATGGATTTTAAGGGGATGGGAAAATGGTGGAAAGAACATTACACTATATCAGAATGAGTTTATTGATTTGGGCCAACTGAGTGGAAAGTCTAGGTTTAATAGAGAGGCTCACACGGTTTTAAAAAGGTGTAAAAAGTTTGATTGGGGGCTGGAGAGATGGCTCAGAAGTTAAGAGCACTGGCTGCTCTTCCAAAGGTCCTGAGTTCAATTCCCAGCAACCACATGGTGGCTCACAACCATCTGAAATGAGATCTGGTGCCCTCTTCTGGAGTACAGTTGTACATGTAAACACACACTGCATACATAATAAATGAATAAATCTTAAAAAAAAGTTTGATTGGTTGGCTGAAGCATTTGTCAAATGATGGCCTACTGAAAAAAAGTTGGAGAGCCTCATAACCCTTGGCTTAGTGTTAGTGAATCTAGAGTGGGTAAACTGTGTAAAACCCAATCCTCCACAAATAGGAAGGCCCAGAAGACACCTCCTTCACTAATCCTGTAAGATGCAAAATGGTGAGGGGGCATCAGCTCATAAGAGCTTTATTGTTGTTCTTTCCTTGTGCAGAACACAGGTGGATCGCAATGAACTTAAAGTTGACTATCAAAAACTTAATCAAGTAATAACTCGTATTGCAGCTTTTGTACCAGATGTGTCCTTACTTGAGCCTGGTACATGGTTTGCAGCTCTTGATCTAGCAAATGCTTTTGTCTCAATACCTGTCCTTAAGCACCAATTTGCTTACAGCTGGCAAGGCCAGCAGCACCCCTTTACAGTTTTACATCAAGGGTTTATTAAGTCTCCAGGCCTGTGTCATAACTTAGTTCAGAGAGATCTTGATCATGTCTCTTCCACAAAATTTCACACTGGGCCACTATGTTGATGACATTGTGCTGGTTGGACCAAGTTAGCAGGAGGTAGCAAACACTTTGGATTTGTTGCATCAGGGAATAGGAAATAAATCTAACTGAAAATCAAGGGTCTTCTAATTAATGACTTTTCTAGTACAGTGGTGTGGGCATGCAGAGATATTCCTTCTAAGGTGAAGGATAAGTTATTGTACCTGTCCCTTCCCATCACCAAGAAAGCAACACAGTGTTTAGTGGGCCTACTTGATTCTGAAGACAACATATTCCTCACTTGGGTGTGTTATTCTGGCCCATATCCCAGGGACTCAGCTTTCTGTGGGGCCTGGAGCAGGAGAAGGCTCTTTCAAGAGGTGCAGGCTGCTGTGCAGGCTGCTCTACCATTGGGCCTATGATCCAGCAGACACAATGGTCCTTGAGGTATCAGTACAGACAGGGATACTGTTTGGAGCCTTTGGCAGGCCCATATTGGTAAAGCGTAGTAGAGACTTTTGGGATTTGGGAGCAAGACTCTACCATCATCTGCAGAAAACTATTCTCCCTTTGAGAGACAGCCCTTGTCTGTTGGGTATTATGGAAACTGAACATTTGACAATTGGTCACCAAATTACCATGTAACTGAGCTGCTCATCAAGCATTGGGTATTATCAGACCCATCAAGCCATAAAGTTGGATATGCACAGAAACAATCCATTATCAATTGGAAGTGGTATATACATGTTCAGGCCCAAGTTGGTCCTAAGGGCACAAGCAGTTTACAGGAAGAAGTTGCCCAAGTGCTCTGTGGCTTCTCCTCCTGTTACAGTGCTTTCTACACTCAAGCATGAACCATGTAGGCTCATGGGGTGTGCCCTGTGATCCATTGACTGAGGAAGAGCAGACTAGGGCCTAGGTTACTGATGGTTCTGCACTGTTATCTAGGTATTTCCATCATTGCCCAGTGGGCCCATGAACCAAGTGCCAGGTAGCAGAGATGGAGGTGATGCATGGGCCTCTGGTGTGCATTTCCACTCACCGAGGCTGACCCACCCGGCTACCGCTGCTAAGGGCCAGATCTGTCAGGAGCAGAGGCCAAGAGTGAGCCCCAGATATGGCACCATTCCCTGGGGATGACTAGCCAGCAACCCGGTGCGACTTCGGCTGCATTGGACCACTTCCTTCATGGAAAGGCCAACACTTTTTCCTTACTGGGTCAGATATTTATTCTTGTACATAACGCTTCTGCCAAAACTACCATCTGTGGACTTACACAGCGCTTTATCCACCACCATAGTATTCAACAAAGCCTTGCTTCTGACTGAGAAACTGATTCCACAGCCAGAGAAGTGTGGTGGTGAGCCCGTGTTCATTGAATCCACTGCTGTTAACTGTGTTCCCCGCCATCAAGCAGCTGGCCTGAGAAGAGTATGGAGTGGCTCTGATAAAATCGCCGTTTGAAGACACAAAGAAAACACTAGTTAGGTTCAGGGTTCTCCAGAGGGTGGTAGAATGAATCAGAATCCATGATAGCAGGAAATGTGATACAGTGTCTCCCATAGCCAGGAACCATGGGTCCAGGATTTGGGGGGTTAAAATGGGAATGGTTCTACTCACTGTCCTCTAAGGACATTGCTGCCTATTCTAAAATACACAGTGCATTTGTGGTTGCATATCACATAGTTACATCATGTTAGATGGAATTCTGACCTGGTTATTGTTTTCATTTAGACATTAAACATGATATAAGAAAATAAAATTGATGTCAAGTTGACAAGGGTTGGACTTGTGGTGTCTAATCTTGGTTGTCATCTGGACTGCATCTGGAATCAAATAATCTCCAAACAGCTGAGTACAGCTGTGGAAGATTTTGTTAATCAGGTCATTTGAATTAGGAATGCCCACCCTAATCTGGCCCACATCTTCTGGTGGCAGGCCACATAAAAGGCCATAAAAGAAGGACGCTTTTGTCCGCTTGCCATTACTCTCTGTCAGGTTCGTCAGTCCTGCTGCTGGGGCATTCCTCTGCTGTTTAAAATCCTCCTCCTTTCGGATTATAACATAGACTGAGGACCAGCCAAGACTCCAGCCTTGTGGACTGCATAACTACTGATGGCCTTTCCATTTCGAGATAGCCATTGTAAAAGTCAGACAGCATCCAAGCCTTCCTAATATCTCACCACTGTTTCTTATTTGCCCTTTTTGCAGTATTGGAGACTGAAGCTAGGGCTTTGTGACACACACACATATGTATATATTTTATTAGTTTTGTTCCTCTAGAGAGCCCTGACTAATACAATCTCTAATACTTCATATGCTAATTTTAAAGGAAAAGAATATATAATTAACACTCATGAAGTCAAAACATTTACGTGTTTTGAGCTTTGGTTTTGGTTTTTTTGTTTGTTTGTTTGTTTTTGTTTTTGTTTTTCAAGACAGGGTTTCTCTGTGTAGCCCTGGTCGTCCTGGAACTCACTCTGTAAGATCAGGCTGGCCTCAAACTCAGAGATCACCTGCCTCTGCCTCCCGAGTGCTAGGATTAAAGGCTTGTGCCACCACACCCGGCTTTGAGAGTATTTTCAGAGCACCCTGTACTTGTTTCAGTAGTGACTGCACTCGTTATTTTCTCTTTGTTTTCCTCTGGCCCCTCTATTGCCACTGTGCTTATTGCCCTTTTGCAGTATTGGAGACTGAGGCTAGGACTTTGTGAATTTTCGGCAAGCACTGTAATATTGAACTGTATCCCTAGCCCTCCTTTGGTTTTTTTATTTTGAAATGAGGTCTTGCCAAGCAGCCTGTGAATTTGCCATATATCTCTGCCTCAGCCTCACTAACAGCTAGGTTCATAGGCTTGACCATCGGCCGTGGCTTGCCTTTTGTGTTGATTTCTGGCTTAATCATTCGTTCGTTATGTGTGTGTGCACATGTGTACCCCTGCACCCTGCATGGGGAGGCCTTTGATAGTACTCCTCAGGGGTGACCCAGTGACAGGCTCTCTCATTTCTATAGAACTCATCGAATGGGCTAGACTTAACTAGTCACTGAGCCCAAGGGGTCTGCCCATCAGTACCTCCCAGTCTTGGGTTTTAAGTGTGTACCAGCATGCTCAGCTTTTATTTCCTTTATATAAGTTTTGGGGATTTAACTCAGGTCCTCTTGCCCACAAAACATGCACTTTACCAACTGAGGTATAAATACCCAGCCCATCCTTTTGCTTTTTCATTCTCTTTGTTGTCTGAATATTCTTGAATCTCTACATTTGATAGGGAAACACACTGCATGTTAGCCATGGTATCGTGCACTAGGAAGGCTGTGTACAAGGATTGTGTTGAGTTCAAGGCCAGCTTGGGCTACACAGTGAGCTCTAGGCTACCTTTGAAAATAGAGTGAGACCTTGTCTTTAAAATAAAATAAAAAGGTTTTAAGGAGAGGAAGAAGGAAGATGCTCATTTGGGGGTTGTTTTGTTTTGAGACATGGTCTCTGGATAGCCCTGGCTGTCCTTGAATTAACTCTCTGTACCTCTGACTGACCTCAAACTCTACCTGCCTCTGCCCCCTGAGTGCTGGGATTAAAGTTATTTGTCCCTATACCCAGCTTTCATTTGCTGACTGGCAGCTTCAGCATAGGAGGGTCAGGCTGCTGGGTGTGTTTTTTTTTTTTTTTAATCAGTTTCCCAGTGTCAGCAAAGAGAGGCCTTTCTAAGCTTTCAAGGTTCTCAGCAAGCATCTTCCATCCTCTGCCTCAAGTTGAGGGTGTGTTTGGCCGCCAGGAATCTGGGGTAGAATGAACCAAACTTAGAACTATGGAGTCTCCTTAGGACAGGCAATCTCCTGGCTGTGAGGAAAGAGAAAGCTTCAGCCCCCTGGTGCCCATCCTCTGCATTCCTATGATCTGAAGACCTTGGCTTCCTCTAAAGAAGTCTCCTAACTTCTTTCCATTACCCACACTTGTTGAATTGGGATTGTTGTTTTGATTCAGGGTACCATGGCTTTCTTTACTTTCTTACTGTCGTTTTAAGTGCTCTGGGAGGAAGGCAGATGTGTTTATGGCAGTCAGGGATCCATGTTGAATGGGAAGCGACTTCGGATTCTTACAAATGAGTTCATTTGTTCCTGTGACGTGGCCTCTCGGGACTCAGTTGTCTCCACACCACTCCCCCTCCTTTGCTTTGACCTTAGGCTACTGAAGGCCCTGGGTCTGCTGCCCATCCTTCAGGTTTCTCGTGAGCTACCCAGCAGGCATCTTGTCTCTGCATTTCCTTGGAGGCAGCTGCAGAAGCAGTTTCATGGAATGCCATATATTTAATGAATGCTTCAAATAAATCCTACCGAACATTCAGCAGGAAAAGTAACTTAAAGTGAGGCTACAGAGATGGCTCGGCAGTTAAGAGCACTGCCTGCCCTTGCAGAGGACTCAGTTTCAGTTCCAGGCACCCACACGGCAGCTCACAACCATCTGTACCAGATCTGATGTCCCACTGTGACTCAGCAGGCTCCAGGAATACATATAGTTGTCCCCAAAGACCCATGACTGTAATTCTAGCCCTTGGAAGGTTGATATGGGAAAAGCTGTGAAGCCAGTATAGAGAGAGACTCTGCTTCAGAAAACATCTATCCGTGTGTTAGTTCATGAATGAGTTTGGGGTCCATTTGAGATGATTTTCCTTTCTACCTACTTTGGTCCTTTCTCTCCTCAGAACAACTTAGTACATGCTCAATGATATCACAGTAAGACCTCAGGGTACAAAATAGAGGTTTTTACCATTTTCTTTAATCTTAAGAACTAACTGAAAATGCTCACTGTGCCTGTAGTTCCAGCACTTGGGAGTCTGAGGCAGAAAGACTGACATGAGTTCAAGCCCAGACTGGGCTACAGAGTAAGGCCGTGTCTCAAACAGTAACAAAATTAACTAGAAATATAAATGTCCTTCTTTTTTTTTTTTTTTCTTTTAAACCTGTTTGTATCTTCTTTCTTTCTTTTTAACTTTGGTTCTGGAGATTCAGTATGCAGCTAAAGAGCACGGTTATACCACCAGACTCCATCTTCATCCAAATGCAGATCTGATGTTTGGGGTAGGGAGTTCTTGTTTTGGTTTGGTTTTTTGAAATACTGGGAATCAAAGCCTTGTATATGCTAAGCTAATGCTTTTCCACTGATGTACCTGCCTCCCAGGCCTCCAGTTTTACATTTCTTTCCTTTTTGGTTTTTTTGAGACAGGGTTTTACTGAGTACTAGTCTGGTTGAACTAACTATGTAGACCAGGCTGGCCTTGAACTCAGAGATCTGTCTGCCTTGCCTCCCAAGTGCTGGGATTAAAGATGTGTACCACCACATTCAGCCAGCCTAGACTTCTTAACTGTCACAGTGCAAACAAATTTATTCTAATTTCTTAATCTCTTTTTATTTAGCATTTAAATAATACTTTGAGGTGTAGTAGCTTTTTGAGTGTGTTTAAATTAATGAATTTATTTCTTCTAGTAATAAACACCAACCACCTTACTTTAAATTTACAAAAACATCTATACAGCACACTTTTATGGAAAACTTTGGCTAATAATAACAAATTTCAAAATCTATAATTGTATTTATTACATTCCTTTATAGTAATAAGATGCATTTTATTCATGCATTTGGACCTTGTTATAATTGGACATATGTTGTTTATTCAACACTTCTGGCTCAGTGATGGATTTGGGGATTCATGTACCTTACTACCAAGTTACTTTTGGTCCTGATTGGTAATAAAATGGCTGCTGATGGACTGTCATCTGGCCAGGTGGCCCAGGTTTCTATTGGCTTTGCTGTATTAGTCTTGTGTCATATTACAGCTTCCCTTTTGGAAATTTCTTAAATATCTGCTTTGGGAAAAGCAATGCACCAAAGCTAAGAAGCTACTTTTGATCCCACCCAGCCATTTACTACAAAACTTTCAGGGCTAGACCTCCCCCTGACCTTTCAAAGGCTCTGGATTCAGGACATTTCTTTTCCATCCTTGTGCTGCTTCGTTTTTGTACCTTGATGCAGATTAGAGTCACCTGGGAAAACAGAGCCTCAACTGAAGAGTTGCCACCATACCATCAGATTGGCCTGTGGGGAAGTATGGGGGCATTTTCTTCATTAATGATGAATGTGGGAGAGTCCAGCCCTGGGTGGGGCCGAGTGCCATCCCTGGGCACTGGTTGTATAAGAAAGCAGCCTGAGAATAAGCCATGGCCTCTGCTTCAGTTCCTGCCATGGGTTCCTGGAATCCTTGGCTTCACTCATTGCTAACCTAAGCTACCTGTAAGCTACCTTAAACCCTTTCCTCTCCACAGAGAGCAACCTATGCCAACCCCTACCAAGTTGTTCTTCCCGCACCTTAGAGCAGAAAATAGAAATTCATTTCCCTGACCCTTAGTCTGTTTCCTTGTTTCTCACACTAACTTTCATTTTCTTCTGAAGGCCTCGTAAGTCCCACATGACAGAGAACAAGGAAGCACGCATTGTTGTGTGTTTCTGACCCTCCGGCCTTGTAGCGATGAACACTTCCCTGGGGTTAGAGAGGTGAAGCACAGACTGAAGTGTGCTGTATATCACTCTGCAGAGCACAGTGGCATCTTGAGAGCCTGAACGTTGGTCTTTGAGCACCACAGTTCTTCTGTGCTGCCACCGGCCAAATTTAAACACTGAGTCTGGAGAGCATGCCGTAGATGTGGAGGGCTGGCAAGTGTCTGGCGCGACTGGGTACAGCAGGGGAAGCCTCTGAGGAGGTTGGTTCCTGATCTGCAGCAAGCCTCTGCTTTGCCCTGTGTAGATGTGCGGTGTTTCCTGTTGACATGTTTGATGAAGACTGCTTTTTGTGCTTCATTTTCTAGTTACGAGAAACCTCCTCCTGGGTTTATCAAGGTAAGCCATTGTAGGCTGGTTACGCTATTAAATATGCCTGTGGGCTTAGTGATTTACTGGGGAAATAACAGTGTGGGTTTTTTGTCAATCTCCTTATATCAGTGGTTCTCAGCTTTCCTAATGCTATGACCCTTTAACACAGGTCCTCACGTTTTGGTGATACCCAACCATAAAAGTTATTTTCGTTACTATTTTCTAACTGCAATTTTGCTACTGTTAGGAATCGTAACTATCTGTGTTTTTTTCTGATGGTCTTAGTTGACCCCTGTGAAAGAGCTATTCGACCCCCAGGAGGTCACAGCCCATAGGTTGAGAACCACTGTCTTACATGAAAACACTGTCTCTTTCCTACAAACAACAGGTATACCATAATTTTGGACTTTGTCACAAAGCCTGTGCCTTCCTAGAAATTTAGCCCGCTGTTATCCCTGTCCCAAGGACCAGTATAAACACCCAGGAGTCCCTGACCCGCAGCTCTCCTTCTGTCTCTGGCAGTACCTTCTAGAAGCTTGCTGTCCATTTTCTTGTCCGCCTCACTCAGCCATCTCAGTACGTTTAGGTTTGGAGTCTTGAGTCCTCTCAGCTCAGAGGCCTGAAAGGATACGCACTGTAGCCTTCAGGGCAGGGGCCCCTGCAGCCTGGCAACAGAGGCTGGGTGTTCCAGTAGGAGGGGACTCAGAGAAGCAGCCAAAGACCAAAAGACTTTGAGTAAAACAACATTTTAAACCACCAGAACTTAGAGGGACGCCCCAGTTCTAAATACAGTTATTGGCTGGTGAAAAGCCCCATCAGAAACAAAAGTGACCTTTGAGAGAAAAGGTGAGGACAGACTCGTAAGGTTGCCTTCTGACTCCACCTGCATCACGGGAAGAGTTCACCTTCTCTTCAAAGGTGTCACTTTTTTAGATCTGTTTTAATATAACAGTCTATCTCTAGTGTTCCAGAATGCCTTTCCACCTTCCACAGATTGTGAAAAGGTGAAACCTTTTTGACTATTTTATGTCGGAGTGTGGAGGTCACAAGTCATTCCTGCATGGAGCCTGTGCTTCATAGCGACTTTCCTCCAGTCGAGGCCGAGCTGTTTCTCTGTGAAGTTCTTTCACTGATAGTTTGTGTCTCCAGTTCCTGCGGACAAGGTGGGCCTTGTGACACAGTGAGAAGAAGCCGCACGATGGTAACCTCTCAAGCAAGAAGCAAGGACAGAGTCCTGTTTTGGTTCTGGCTTGGTGGGTTTGTTGGTTTCGGTTTGGTGTTTTGGATCTGGTTTGTCCTGTTGTTCACACTATTGTCTTCCTGTAGGAGGATGAGACAAAGCCAGAGGACTGTATACCAGATGTGCCGGGCAACGAACATGCCAGGGAGTTTCTGGCTCATGCACCAACTAAAGGACTTTGGATGCCGCTGGGGAGAGAGGTCAAAGTTATGCAATGTGAGTGTGCAAGCGTTTGTGACGTCTCTGGCGTGTACCGCTGTCATTAAGATGCGTGTGGGTGGGTAAGTCATGAGCGGGTTTGTTTGTCCCACAGTTCTGATGCTGCAGGGTCTACATAGCAGAGCATCAGCATCCTGGGCTCTGATCCCTCTTTGCATTATACGTGATGGAGAGGCAGAGGGGAAACACCTGAAGGAAATGTCTCCAGAGCTGGCATTCCTATTCGTGAGGATTTAGTCCTCATGATTAAAACCCACCTTGAAGCTCTAAGCTCCACATCTTCAAGGGTCCTCCACCTTGAGCTACCACACTGTGGATCAGGCTTTGAACACGTGACCCTTTGTGGGACAGGTCAGATCCAAACCACAGAGTTTGGATACCCGGTCCACATAGTTTGTATGCCATACTTCACAGTACCAAACCTCTCCTTTTTGGCTTATTCTCTGCACTACCACTGCTCAACCTGGCTTCTTAGTTTTTAGCCGGGCATGGTGGCACACACCTTTAATCTCAGCCTTCAGGGAGGCAGAGGCAGGTGCATCATTGTGAGTTTGAGGCCAAGCCTGGTCTAAAAAGCAAGTCCAGGATAGCCAGGGCTACACAGAGAAATCATGTCTCAAAAGAAGATAGGGTCTTATTGTGTAGACATGATTGCCCTTGAACTCATGTTGAAAATCTGTCTTTCAGTGCTGGGTTCAAATGTGTGCTCCACTTTGTCAGGTAGTGGTACTGAACACCTTTAATCCCAGCACACAGGAGGCAGCAGCAGGCAGATCTCTAAGTTCGAGGCCAGCCTGGCCTACAGAGTGAGTTCCAGGACAGCCAAGGCTACACAGAGAAACCCTGTCTTGAAAGAAAAAAAAAAGTGTGTGCCTCCATGTTTGGCCCCAGGCTGATTTTGAACTCTCAATCCTGCATTGGCCTCCCTATAGAGTATGGTATATGTTAGGGTCCAGAGGAAGCCACACAAACCATTCAGACACCAGTCTCAGTTATTGAATGCAACACCCCAATACTGGCCATGGTCAGGGACACAGTAGACTCAGTAGCCAAACTGTGACATCGACCTGTTTTTCTGAGTCAGTTTATAAAGGCAAAAAAACAGGGGTGAATGGTGAAACAGGGTGGTCAGCTCTGACTCAAGTTATTTTGCTAACAAGCAGCTCTAGCTAACCTTGAAAGTGCCTATCAGCTGAGGCCAGTGTGTTTATAGTTGTCGAATTTCTAGGAACAACAATGCAAACAGTTTTTCATTGAACATAAACATAGTTTATGGTCAACCTGACTTTATACAGAGATGTTGTACAGAAATTCTTTCATATCTGCAACGATCTAAGATGATGTGGCTGGTGGGCGTGAAACAAAAATGGCTAAACTTAAGCTACCCAAAAGGAGCAGGCCTCAACAGTATGTTAGACTAGACCTGTATCACTATAAAGGTTTTAAAGAAGAATTGTGGCTCTGCTTTAGAGTGTTTGGCCAGTAGGTATAACATCGTTATTACCCGTACTGTTTGTGTGGTATACAATTTTTTTCTTAGAAACTTCTTGTATCTTCAGTAACTTTCATGGAATGACTCTGAAAGTCTGCATTCTCTGTAGTGTGTGGCTCAGTTAGCTAGTGGTCAACTAAAAAAAATTGTCAGGTATTTCTTCAAGCACATTAATCCAAGAAATCTACCTTTATCCAAGAGGGAAGAAGGGTGTGTGTGTGAGGGAAAGAGAGAGGAGTGTGTTGTGTGTACATGCGCGTGTGTGTGTGTGTGTGTGTGTGTGTATGTGTGTGTTAGTTAGGATATGCCTTCTCAGAGTTGACACAGTTTAGATCTCTGCTTCAACTTGGTCTCCTCTTCTAGTCAGGCCTTGGTTTGTTGTCTAATCTCCCTGCTATAGCCTCCTGAGTAGAAGGCTTCATATGTGCATCACCATGCTCTGTTAGCTCTCTTCAGTCTTCGAAAGTCTTATCTTCCCAGGCCTCAGGTCACAAAGAAGTGAGAGAATTGGATTCCTAGGGTCTTCCCAGTGCCTGTGTACTTCACAGCTCTCCACGACATGTCAGGACTTGTGAGAGCCTCCTTTGAGTGTATCAGTTCCCCCTGGTTCTCTAAGTGTTTGACTGGGTTCTTGTTTGCCCAGTTGATAACCCGCCTGAGGATGTGGGTCCTAGTTTGCTTGGGGAGGAAAGCATTTATTTGGCTTATGTATGGTGAGTCACAGTCCCGTGAGAGAAGTCAAGGCAGGCACTCAAACAGGCTGGGAACCTGGGGCTGTGGAGAAATGCTGCTTGCTGGCCTGCTTTCCTTGCCTTGCCTACCTGCTTTTTTTCTCTTTCTTTCTTTTTCTTTTTCTTTTATTTTTTATTTTTCGAGTCAGGGTTTCTCTGTGTAGCCGTGGCTGTCCGGGACTCACTTTGTAGAGCAGGCTGGCCTCTGCCTCCCTGAGTGCTGTACCACCCAGCTCAGCCTGCTTTCTTATATGTCGAACCACCTGCCAGCCCAGAAGGGAACATCTCTCACAGTGAGCTGGGATCCCCTGTATCAGTTATTAGTCAAGAAGACGTCCCACAGACTTGCTTACAGGCAATCTAAAGGAGGTGTTTTCAAACGAGGTTGCTTTTTCTGAAATGACTTAGTTTGTGTCAAATTGACATAAAACTAGCCAGCATGGGCTGGACATTAAGCAAGCCATTATTTTCTGCTAATATTCGGCAAGGTTATCTTTCGTGTAGAAGAAATGGTATGTTTAGGCAAGTAACAACAACTTGTAGGTGTGGCTTTACCAGTAATCTTTGAGACAGTCAAATAATGCCAGTGCTATGTGGCTGTGTCTTTTTAAGGAGCTTAGCCTTCCTTCTGACTTTGATCAGACAGCTGATTTTCAAGACTATTAAGGACCTAGGAAGTAAATACTGGCAGTGGCCCAGTTCAGATACTAGAAGTGGCACTTCTCACCAGGGCTGGGTGGATTTCCTTAGATTGATGTACTGGAAGCGGATATTCATGTTACACACATACACACACACACACAGGAACAGAGGGAACGTAGGTCAGTAAGGCTGTTTGTTTGTAAAAAGGTGTCCCATGAGCGAAACCAGGCTACCAAGCACACGGTGGCAGTATGTGCACTTGATTTTAATTCTGATGCAGGTGATGACTGTGCCTTTCAACCATTGGATGGAGCCCAACACACAGGCTCTTCTGATTGGCTAGTTTTAAAAGAATAGAAGCAAAAGGAAGTGAAGGAATCTGGGCGGGAACAGCAGCTGGGGCTCATCCAGTTCCTGGAGTGTTTGCCAGTACTTTGGATAAACAAAAGTTCTGCCAGGTGGAAGAAGCTGAAAGATTGAATAAAGTTTTCCAGGTAGGGGGGAACTGAATGACTTGGATGCCAGGTTGGGGCTGAAGAGGTGGTTGGTTCAGCAGGTGAGAACCTGCTGCTCTCATAGAGGACCAGAGTTGAATTCCTAGCACTCACTTAGCTGGTCACAAGCTTGTAAATCAGGTTCCAGAAGAGCTAGTGTTCTCTCTCACCCGCCTGCACATGCCCTACCTGTACGCGGGCCACAGACATATGTGCAGGTGATACAACCACAATGTAAAATAAAATTCTACAAAGTTTCACAAGATGGGGCTGCTTTATGGGATGTTAACTCTTGATAGACCAGGTATCTTTGATTAAAAAACTTTTTTTTTTCTCACAATGAAAAGCCTGTGACTAATTTGTAAAGATCTAAAAACAAAAACTAATTGTTTTGGACAAATTTACTAGTGTTTTCATTACCTGTCTAGAAAATATTTAAAGATTTATTTTTTTATGTTTTTTTATTATTATGTATACATGTGTGATAGTGAGCAGGCGTGCATGTGATTGCAGATGCCTTAAGAGGCCAGAAGTGGGTGAGCTACCCAGTGTGGATGATAGAACCAAACTGTGTCTTTGGCAAGAGCACTATGTGCCCCTAACTGTTGCGCCATCTTTCCAGGGCCCCCAAAATTATTCTTGTTATTTTTAGTTATGTGTGTTCTCTTAAGCTAGAGTTGTGAGCTGCCTAACATGGAGACTCCAGTTATATGGCCTTTGCTGGCCTAGAACTTTGCATTACTTCTAAGAAAGAACAGATTGGGGCTGTAAAGATGGCTCCGCAAATAAAAGCACCCGCTGCCCTTACAGAGGACCTCAGACAGTTCCCAGCACCCACATGGTGGCTCACAACGGTCTGTAATACCAACTGAGAGGCTTGGGCGCTTTCTCCTGACTGCCGAGGGCACCAAGTGTGCATGCAGGGGAAACACTCATAGAAATCAGTAAGCAGGAAAAGAAAGAATAGACTTATGAAGTTCATCCCCTGGCCCATCTTGAGGGACCTCTCTGTATTTTCCATATTAAATGGATGGATTCACATTGATGCCGTGCTCATGGCTTGTCAGGACTCCTGTAGTGCTCCCAGGAATGTGTTCTCGTTCACATTTGCCTATGATGATGTACAATTTCTGAAAGCAAGGAATCTTCATATTCGCTTCCTCTCAATCATGTCTACCCACTTCTTCACCAAATGATAGACTCTTCAAGTCCTACAAAGCAGACCAGAAAGGGAAGGAGACACACATATACACGAACTTGTATATGTTCCTTGGCTCTGCTGTTAAGAAAAGTGGTTCTAGGCCTGGAGAAATGGCTCAGTAGTTAAGAGCACTGGTTGTCTTACTTATTTTTCTGTTGCCATGGCAAACAACATATGCAGGCAACTTAAGAAAGAGTTTGCTTTGGAGGCTTCCTTCAGAGTGTGTTTATGACCATCACCATAGGGAGTGTGGCTGCAATAGGACAGAAGCAGAGAACTCAGGGTCATCGCAAGCAGGAGGCAGAGAACTAACAGGGAATGGCGTCGGCTTTTGAAACCTCATAGCCCAACCCCCTGGGACATACCTTCTCCAACAAGGCCACACTTAATCCTTCCCAAACAGTTCCACCAACTGGGGACCAAGGGTTTGAACATATGAGTCTCTGGGGCCATTCTCATTCAAACCAACACATTACTCTTGTAGAGGACTGGGATTCCATTCTCAGCGCCTACATGGCAGCTCACAACCACCTGTAACTCCAGTTCCGGGGAACCCAGTGATCTCTTCTGGCCTCCCTAGGCATGAGGCATGAATGTGCTGTATAGGCACATTCATGCAGACGAAACACCTATGCAAATCAAATAATAACAAAATATTGAAATATATATATAGGAAGGAAAATGCTTCTCAAACTGCTAAGTCTGCAAGTCCCAGTCCCCTACCCCATCCCGTCTCTGATTCTTTGTGCCCTCTGTGCCACAGTGTCTCCCTTGTGCAAAGTTTGCCTCTACTGAGCTGCCGTCACTCATCCCTTACCCTGCTAATACAGCTCTGCATTCAGGTTACTCATTCATGTTGCTGAGGGGTCGTAAGAGACTGCTCTACTAACAGTATCTTTCGTGGTCTCACTTTTGCTGTGGACCACATTGGGAATTACAAGGATCATCTTTTTGGTTTTGTTGTTGTTTTGTGATACCATCTCCTTATCTAGCTAAGAGTAGCCTTAAGTGAACAGTCTTGTTGGCGCGACTTTCCTAAGTGTTGGGATTATAGGTCTGCACCAACACTATGCTGCTGCAGCACATTCAGAACTAATATTACTTGGATGTGTATGTGTGTCCACCCATGCCCCTTGGCATTTTACATCTCGTGAATTTTGCTGACACATATCATTGGTCTAAAATGTGGTCCTTCTTCGTCAGGAGGTTTTGGATGAGTGAAGGGGAGGCTAAGACAGGATCCCTGCCACAACATTTGCTGGCCGAGAGTTCAGGGTAGGCCTGCCACATCCTCCCTAGTCCTAGGCTTCTTGTGTCTTTCTTTAAGTTCAAGTGGATAGGAACCGTTCAGAAGCCAAACTTAGAGATTCCCCAACACTCACGTAAAGGATGGAAATGGCTTTCCATGGCAGTAACCACAGCGTCAGAGGGTGGAGACAGAGATCCTGAGAGCGTGTTGGCTGGCCTGCCTAGCCCAGACAGCAAGTTTGTGGTAAGCCCTGTCTGAAGGACATAAAGCAGAGAGCTGTCTGGCCTTGACCTGAGTCACACACTCTCATACTTGCAAGTAGATGCCACGGAGGACTCCTTTTCCCACATGTTTTCTGTACTTGCTGGCCTGGACCCGGTCAGCTCATCTTTCCAGCATCTCTCCTTTCCAGCCTCCTTGATCAACATGTAAGGACAACTCTCACTTGGCTCACCATCTCCAGGCCTGACTTGCCTCAGATCTAGATGGAACGGAGTGATGTGGGGGCAACTGTGACTTTCTCATTGCTGTTCCACACTCCTCAGGTTGCCGCTCTGAATGCCAGGTCCGTATTCAGTGAGGACCTTTGAGTTGTGTGCTTTTGTAGACTTGACTCATGTTTATATGTGTTAATTCCTCAGGGCCTTCTGCTACTTCTCCTTTTAAATCTCTTCAGCCAGGCGTGGTGGCACACACTTTTAATCCTAGCACTTAGTAGGCAGAATTATGCAGATCTCTGTGGGCCATAGACCAGCTGGGTCTAAGTAGTAAGTTCCAGGACAGCAGAATTACAGAAAACAAGATAAACATCAGTGAAAACCTCTTTAAACATACTTCCTCCGTTTTTCAGGTAGGTTGTGTACCTCTAATGGCATTTAGATCATCTGTTGTTTTGCTAAAACATGAGGCTCAAGATGAGGCTCAAGTTAAGAGTGCGTTCTGCTCTTGCAGGGACCATAGTTCAGTGCCCAGCACCCACCACAGCAGGTGGCTCACAACCACCTGTAACCCCAGCTCCAGGGATCCCCCCCCCCCAGAGTCTCTCAAAATGTTAATTAATGCCATTAGAACCATACTACTTAACCTGGAAAACAGAGAAGCTGTGTTTAAAGAGGCTTTTATTGAAGCTGTTTGTTTTGTTTTTTGTAGTTCTGCCTATACAAATACACACTCAGATACATATACACACAATTTTTTTAAAATATGTTTATTTTTGGGAGGCTGAAACAGATGGATCTCTTGTGTCTCTGTGGGTTTGAGGCCAGCCTGTTCTACAAGTGAGTCCAAGACATCCAGGGCTCTTGTTACAGAGAAACTCTGTCTCAAAAAAAACAGGGTCAGGTTAGTTATGGTGCATGCCTTTCATCCAGGCACTCCAGATGAGAGTTGGGAAGTCTCTGTGATGTTAAGGCCAGCCATGGCTACATAGTAAGCACCTGCCTTTAAAAAATGAAAAGTCAGGCTCTTATAGAGCTTGCTAGAGTAGTGTGTTCTTGAAGTCCTAGTTTTTCAGAGGAAAGTATCACGTAAGTCTAGAAATCTGAGCCTGTAGAGGAGTGGGAGTTGAGGGAGAGGCGTTGTATGGTTAGTCAACCTAAGAGATACTGCTGCCCAGCCTGGCCGTGCATGCCTGTAATCCCACCACTTGGGGCTCCAAGGCCAGCCAGCTCTACAAAGCTAGAACAGGACAGCCAGGGCTATTACAAAGCAAAACCCTGTCTCAAAACAACAACAGCAAAAGAAGAGTGATACTGTTGTCGGGGGGCTGGAGAATTTAGCCAAGGCCTTGAGCACCTGAGCCACCCGCTAGGGTGACCTAAATTCCTAGCCCTCGTAATCAGAGTCATTTCACAAATAAAAAGGATTCACCCTACTCTCTTTTTTTTAATGATTTTTATGTGTGCTTGTGTGAGCTCACATTTAGTTCATGTGCACCACATGCGTACAGCAGTCCATAGAGGCCAAGTGAGTGTTGCAGGTGGTTGTGCGCCGATGTGGGTTTGGGGAGACACCACTGACCCACTCTCTTAAAGATGTAGTGAGACACACTGAGCAAATTCACAGAGTATGGTAGTTTTGCTTTGGATTGCTTCACGATATTTGGTAATGGAACATTTAGTGCTAATCTGACAAGATCCAAGGATGTGTAAGGAGCCTTTAGTTCCCTTCACTGTTTCCTGGGATCTTCATGTTTTTGTCTGTTAATCCTTTGTGTTTTAGAATTAGAATCGAATGAAAAATTTGAATCTGCTGAAACATTATCTCAGTGAGATGAGACCATATTATCTTACAGAACTGTTTTTCTTTGGTTTAAGGTTGGCGTTGCAAACGGTATGGCCATCGAACAGGCGACAAAGAATGTCCTTTCTTCATCAAAGGCAACCAGAAGTTAGAACAGTTCCGAGTTGTAAGTATAACCTGGCACTGTCAATAATGACAGCTGCCGCAGATGGTGAATGTTAGGTGGGTCGCCACTAGTGAACTGCGCTGTACATGCATGCCAAACTGTCAGATATTCACACATTTGTTATGCATCATGTGACAGATCGCAAAAGGCTCACTGGGGGCTAGACACATAGCCCATTTGGGAGAGTGCTTGTCTGGCATGCACAGAGCCCTTAGCTCCAGCCCAGCACCACATAAAGCAAGCATGGTGGTGCATGCCTTTAATGCAATCACTTGGGAGGCAGGGACAGAAGGATCCCGAGTTCAAAGTCAGCCTTGGCTACAAAGTAAGTTTGAGGCCAGCCTGACCTGTATGAGGCCCTGTCTCTGAAGGGAAAAAAGAAAAAGGAGGGAAAGACTATTATTAAAATGTTCTTTATTTGACAGGTCAGCAGTTTGAGATGGGACAGCTGAAAGTCCGTAACTTACTTGAGTGAGATCTTGTCTCAGACGGAGAAAGGAGGTGTAAGGGCTGGAGGTGGAGGTGTGCAGCTCAGGCGGGGTGCTTGCCCGGCATGCACAGATGCTGAGCCACAGCCCTGGAGAACACACAGAGACAGAGATTCCTTTTTTTTTTTTTTTTAATTTTTTTTTAATTTATTTATTTTTATCTCAGTCACAGGTTAGGTACTTTGAATCCCAGGCGTAGCCCCCTCCCCCATTCCCTCCTACCCTCC
>CM053747.1:16400914-16538248 GCA_028658305.1 Pachyuromys duprasi | reverse complement strand
AGTTCTTTATATATACTGGATATTAGCCCTCTGTCAGAAGTGGGATTGGTAATGATCCTTTCCCAATCTGTTGGCTGTCGTTTCGTTCGGATGACAGTGTCCTTTGCTTTACAGAAGCTTTTCAGCTTCATGAGGTGAGACAGAGATTCTTAACCTCAGCAACAGGGATTCGTTTTCTCGAAGCCAACACACTGTATTCAAACCTTCTTTGTAATATTCTATATATATAAATTCACATTTATATGTTATTCAGGTGAAGGGTTTTTATTCCCAGGTCCATGTAAACTTAGATGCATCTTTTGATCTAGAAGTGTGTATTTGCTAAGACGACATAAGACAGCTGCACCTACCGCATGCGCACAAATCACCTCTCAAAGGTGAACATTCGCATCCAGTAACTAATTCTTGTTTAAGAATGAATGTCTGGCTCAGTGAGTAGAGGCACTTGCTTCCAAGCCTGCTGGCCTGAGTTTGATCCCCAGAACCCAAGTGGTAGAAGGAGAAGAGACTTCTGAAAGTTGTCCTCTGATCTCTGTAAGCACACAAGCATGGACACATTTTTGTGTATGCACACACAAATAGATGTTAAAATAAAAATAACTGGAGGGTTGCTCAGTGGTTAAAGGCACCTGCCGTTCTTCCAGAGGACCAAAGTTCAGTTTCCAGCACCCACATCAGGCAGCTAACATTTCCTGTAACCCTGGTTCTGTGGTACCTGACAAGGTGTCTTCTGGCCTCCATGTGCACCCCTACATATATGGTAAACATTTGCACATGTACCTACATAAAAACTAAAATGCTGTTTATGACGACATAAAACCACACACGGATTTACAAAGAACAAGAATATGCCATTCAAACCACAGTATAGATTAGCAAAGAATATACTGTCAAGATTGACACGGGAAGGCTTCACATGGTGCCATACCGTTAATCCTCGGACTCAAGAGGCAGAGGCAGGCAGCACTCTTGAGTTCTAGTTCATGTGCCAGCCTGGTCTACATAGTGAATTCCATGCCAGCCAGAGCTACACAGTGAAATCCTGTAGTGAGAATCTTGTAATTATGGTTTCTTTAAAACACACACACACAGAAATATGCAGTCAGTAGGAGGAAGAGGAACTTGCTTTATTTGGTAGAGTAGGGCATCCCTTAAACTGGCAAGTGCATAGCCCAAAACTAACCTCTATGCATGCCTACCTCAAAGGTGGTATCTCATGCCTGTAATCCCAGCACCCAAGAGAAGCAAAGCTGCCACCAGTTAGAGCTTGTTATTTAAAGTTTTTGGGTTTGGTTTGGTTTTGGTTTTGGTTTTTGATTGTTTCTGGTTTTTTTTTGGCGGGGGGGGGGGGGCGGTTGTTTTTGTTTTCTGAGCCAGGGTTTCTCTTTGTAGCCTTGGCTGTCTTGGAGCTCACTTTGTAGACTAGGCTGGCCTCAAACTCACAGCAATCTCCCTGCATGCTGGGATCAAAGGCATGTGCCACCATGCCTGGCTTATTTAAATCTTTTTAAATATTTTTATTTTATGTATGGGTGTTTGGCTTGCACGTGTTTCCATGCGCATGCAATGTCCAAGGAGGCCAAAAGAGGGCATCAGATCCCCTGGAACTGGAATTGCAGAGGGTTGTGGGCCTCCATGTAGACGCTGAGAATAGAAACCATGTCCTCTGGAAGAGCAGCCAGTGCTCTTAGCCACCGACCATATATGGAATGTTCAATTATTTCCTGTGTATTCTAATTAAAGAAGTATTTTATAGCTTTAAAGTGTTTACAGTACTAAAGTCTGGGTATGGTGGCATATAGCCAAAATCCCAACATTCACAAAGCTGAAGCAGGAGGACTGCCATGAGTTAGGGGCCAGCCTGGTCTACATAGTGAGTTTCCAGGTCATTCAGTAATTGTCTCAAACACATTAAGACTCCAAAAGCCCAACTAATAATAAGTATAGTCTTTAAAGAGTTTAAAATGTATTATAAGGTAGGTGTGGAGGTTTATGCTTGCAATCCCAACACTTTGGAGACTGAAGCATGATCAACCTAGTATGAGGCTCACTTTAACAAAATGAGGCCTTGTCTTAAAATAAGCTGGGGGTGGTGATCCAGCACTTTAAGGTGGAAGCAGGAGGGTCAAGACTTGAAGGTCATCCTCAGGCTGGCAGGTTCAAAGCCAGCCTGAGCTGTGCAATAAGATTTTGTACGATTGAGAAAATAAGCATAGTTCTGAGGTAGCTGACATTGAGCTACATACAGGAAGCACCTGTAACCTCAGCACTCGGGCTGAGAAGGGAAGTTTAAAAAGTCAAGGCCAGTTTGAGCTCTGTAGCCAGTTAGAAGGCTAAATAAAGAGTCACAAATTTAACAGAAATGATCTACATCAAATACTGGTTTCCAAATAGAGGTTTAACTTTTCCATAATAAGGCAGTCCATGGAAACTAACCAAACTGTAACCCTCTGTAACCTTAAGGCACATGAAGATCCCATGTACGACATCATTCGAGAGAATAAAAGACATGAAAAGGATGTCAGGTAAGGCTGCCCTGTTACAAATGTCCTCTTGAAATCTGAGAGTACACAGTGTTATAAACAAGTGTTATAATATACGGGGGCAGAATATAATCACATTCTTTTAACTGAATAGCTGGGAGGGCAAGATTTATCACTGAACAGAGATGTTGAGGTAATGAGTAGTTCCCTAAATAAGCAGCAGACATGCCTTGAGTTGTGGACAATCATATTGTGCTGCGTGTGTGTGTGTGTGTGTGTGTGTATGTGTGTGTGTGTGTGTGTGTGTTTTGCAGCAGTGTCTCAGCATGTAGAGCAAGCTGGCCTCACATTGTAGACTTCGCTGTGTCAGCCTCTTGGCTGCTGAGATGAGCAGCATATGCCAGCACACCTTGCATGATGGGACTCTCCTGGAACCTAGATTGCCTTCAGTACCAATGAAAGGCTGAGCTTTTGTTAACTTGTTTTTAGACGAGATTAAGGAAAGGGGCAGGGATGTAGTTCAGTTGGTAGCAGGCCTGAAGCCCTTGGTTTAGTTTGATCCCAGCATTGTATATGCGGGGTATTATGTTAAACACCTATACCACCATCATTGGGGAGTAATGGCAGGAAGATTAGAAGTTGAAGGTCATTCTTGACTTCATACGAGTTGAGGCTAGCCTGGACTACATTGGGACCTGTCACAAAAAATAAGGTTTGTTTCCAATTGGTTGTGCTGTAGCTCTTGAGAAGCTGCATTGCTGTGGAACTGAGCAGCGGGAATGGCTCAGTGGGATGCATTTGCTAGGAGTTTGAGGCCTTGGGGGCACACATAGATATTAAGGTCTTTATTGAGATAGTTACTCATAATTCCCCACTCACCACTGCTTAAATGAAATACTGTTCTGGGGAACCTGTCTAGGATCCAGCAGTTAAAACAGTTACTGGAGGACTCCACCTCAGATGACGATGAGAGCAGCTCCAGCTCCTCGGGAGGCAGAGAGAAGCGCAAGAAAAAGAGGAAGAAAGAAAAGCACAAGAAAAAGAAGAAGGAGAAAAAAAAGAAGAAGAAACGAAAGCACAAGGCTTCCAAGTCAAGTGAGAGTTCAGACTCAGAGTGACAGCTGATGGCAGCGTTCGCAAAACCACCTCAAGCCAAAGAAGAGAGCCGCCCGAGAGCAACGGGACCGGACGAGGAGGGAGCACCTGGCACAGCTGTGGCTTCTTACCACCTCCTGGCGCCAGGTGACCACTGCAGAGCAGGTGGGCTCCCAGGTGTGGCTGCGTCCTCTCCCATACCGGTCACTTGGGTCTGATTGCTTTAATAGGCCGCCTGCAAAGGGAAGGAAGGGAAAGACAGGAAAAGCACTCTAGGGTTCTGCCGCAGCTTCTGCCCTCACGGGGCAGAGCTCAGTTTCCACCAACTTCACCCTTCTCTGTGGTTCGGGATAATAAAAGTTCATGATTTATTTTTTAAATGTGGTCATTATTAATACAGACTAAAAGCTACATGCTCGTTTTTATTTTTATCGCTATTCCAATTGACTGCCAGTTTGCATTGGAGTTTTTCAGAAATATCTCGTGTAGACCTAGGTGCACACACATGCCTCCAATTGAGTTCACAGCCAGCCCAGGCTAAGTAGCAAGTGTCTCATATGGCATCCTCATAATACATAGGACGTTTTGTTTCACTTTGAGGCAGTATAGCTCTGACTGTATAGCTCTGTCTGGCTAGACTAGACAGGCTGACTTTAAACTCGAGATCTGCGTGCCTCCCAAGTACTAGTGTATATAGGGTGTGTGTGTGTCTGTCTGTCTGTAGGCCAGAGAGCAATCTCAGGTGTCATTCCTTAGGCACCTTTTTAGTCTCAGTCCCTTACTGGCCTGCAGCTCACCAAGTAGGTTAGTCTGGCTGGCCAATGTGGCGAGGGAATCTCCTGTCCCCACCTCCCAGCACTGGAATGACAGGCACACAGCTGTGTCTGTCTTTTTCACATGGGTCCCGATGCTTGCGCTAGGGCTCTTTATATACAAATGGCTTCATATGCTAACTGTCATGTTCTTAGCTTCTTAAAATTAACAGTCTGAAAAGGACCCTCATAGTATCACGTACTTGCGCCTTGTAAGTGTAGGCTTGAGCAGGATTACTGCCAGCCTCCTACCCCTTATTTTAAGCAAACTCCATTCCATACAGACAAGGCTGGGCACAGTGCACACACCTTTATTTCCAGCACCTAGAAGGAAGAGGTGTAAGCAGAAGTTAGAGACCAGCCTGGCTGCCATCTGAGGTCTTGTCTCAAAAAGAGAAAACAACCTGGTCTACCGAGTGAATTCCAGGATATCTAGGGCTACACAGAGAAACTCTGTCTGGAAAAGAGAGAAAATGTGCAGATTTTCCCCCACCCCCACCCCATCATTACATACTGACTTAAGAGTGAAGTTTTCCTGTATCAGTGAAGACATTTGTGTGATGCCCTAACGCTGTATTCTGGCCAGGAGTCCTAAGATCTTCACAGAGGGCTGGAAGTAAATTCTAGGGAAGCATTAGACTGAGCAGCTAGCCACATCACAGAATGCATCCACAAGTTCCTACCTTGCACTGCACAAGGACCACTCACACATGCTACCGGAGTGTGACTGGATGGTGCCTACAAGCAAAGAAGATGCATTTTGTGGCCGATGAACCAAAGCTGTACACACTCTTTGTAGGCTTTGATTTTTGCTTAAGGATTTCTCTTTGTAGCCCTGGCTTTTCTGGAGCTCACCCTGTAGAACAGACTGTGGTCTTGAACTCACAAAGATCCGCCTACCTCTGCCTCCCAAGTGCTGGATTAAAAGCATGCACCACCAGTGGCCTGTACGCGCTCTTGAACAGGTGAGTCTGTCACTGCATAGAAAGTCTTTAAAAAGCCCTGGGGTAGCAGGTACCAAGGGGTCTGTGCTCACAGGTAAGCGCTCAGGGAACCTGGAATGTTAAACATTCCGGATCCTCCCTTCAGGGCAAGGAATGCAATACCTGTTACCGCCCAGACAGCTGAAGCTGGGGGCAGGCGTGCTTTTTTTGCCTGCTGACCTTGTATGCTAGCTGTGTGGCCAGAGACTTCTCCAGCATTGGCTTCTCCTTGCCTTAAGTTTGTTTTTCTCAATCTACAGAGCCCATCTTTATGGACTTTACAGATAGTTTAGATGCGGTCACATCTGGTCTGTCCTTAGGGAGATTTATGCATGCTTTGTTGTGCATGTGGGACTGAGTTAATTATCACCAACTTTCGTCAAACTGCTATGCATATACGCCTAAGATAAACTGCTGGGTCAGACTCCTAACCTTTGAAACAACAGGGGCTTCTGAATAATCTTGAGGCAAACTGCATTCCTGAACACTTCAGATTGTCTTTCTGTGGCCTCTAAAGGTCACAGAACACCCCAACCTTCCCACCCCACAGCCACAGTTGAAATTGGCTAGAGAAGGCTCAGTGGTTAAGTCTACTTGTTACTCTTGCAGAAAACAGTGGTTTGATTCCCAGCATGCAATGCACATAGTGGCTCATGCCATCTTCTGAGCCCCGTGGGCACTAGGCACACCAGTGCTGGCAAAACATTCATACACATAGAATGAACAAAATTTTAGTCAAGTGCGGTGGATCATGCCTTATTCCCAGCACTCAGGAGGCATAAACAGTTCATCTCTGTGGGTTCAAGGCCTGGTCTACCAGGCTGGTTCCATAGCAAGTTCCAGGCCAGTTGGGACTACATAGAGAGACCCTGTCTCAAAATAAATTAAATGTAATTTGCTTTGGGGACAGGAAAGACGGCTTAGCGGCTAAGGAGCACTTGCTGCTTTCCCAGAGGACTCAGGTCAGTTCTGAGCATCCCATTCAGGCTGTTCCCAACTGTCCTTAATTCCAACTCTGGGGAGAGCCACCAGCTCAAACTCCTCATGTGCACCCAGCCACATACAGATACACATAATCTATGTTTTTATTTTAAAGTTAGAGCTGGAGAGAGAGCAGTTAAAGTACTGGCTATGCTTCCAGAAGGCCCGGGTTCAATTCCCAGCACCCACACGGAGGCTTGTAACTGTCTCTAACTCTAATTTTTGGGCACCATACAGAGGACCCGAGTTTGGTTCCCAGCACCACACCAGGCAGCTGCCAAGGGCCTGTAAATCCAGCTCTGGGAGATCAGGCTCCTTCTGGCCTTTACAGTTGAAAACAAAACAAAACAAAAAAAACCCCACTTTACCGAAGTTCCAAAGCTAGTAATATTAAAAAGTGTCTGTAATCACAGCACATAGGGGGTGGAGGCAGGGGCATCAGGTCAGTGTCATCCTCTCATACACACCAAGTTCAAAGCCAGCCTGAGTACATGAGATACTCTCTCACAAAGAAAAATCCAAAACAATAAAGGAAAGCCACACAGGACTGGAGACCGTGGAATGGTAGACCCTTAGTTTGATTCCCAGCACCAGGAAAAAGGTCAGGGAGAGGTCAGTGGATAAAATAAGCATGAGGACCCAGTGAGGGGCACGGGGGGGGGGGCGGGGGGAAACCAGCTGAAACAGGCAGATCTCAGGGGTTCACTAGCCAGTCAGCCCAGCCAGCCCGTGAGCTCCAGACTCAGTGAGCAACTCTGCCTCAGAGAGAGCTGGACGTGGTGGCACTTGCCCTGAAGCCCAGCCCTTGGGATGGAGAGGCGAGCCATGAGCTTTGAATTTTAGGCCGGCCTGCTCTACACAGCATTTTCCAGAGATAAACACCCAACAATGACTTCTGGCACACAGGTGGATGAGCATATCGGCACACAACATGCACAAACATACTTCACACAGAGACATGGAGAGCACACGGATCACACCATGTAGTTTGATAACCCTACAAATTCAGCGACGACGAGTCCTCAAAGCCAACTAGCAGAGTGCCCTGTTCACCCCACATTTCCAGACTGCCTCCCATTCCTCTCCAGATCTGTGTTCACCAAAGCGACCTACCATCGTGCCATCATGGCTGCGGTGTTGGAATGCTAACACCTCCCCCGGTCCCTTCCTTTCATCATCAGAACTGCTACTGGGATGGATTTCTCTCATGGGTCAGCACTTGATAAGACAGTGAAGAGGTAGTCGAAGTATCTCTAACCAAACCACAAAGAGGCAGTCAGAGAAACTACAGAGGAAGGTTTCATGTGCCAATGTTAACTTGGATAAACAAAGACATGCTGAATGCCAAGAAATGCTAGATTCTTTTAATTTTGTGGGCATGCATGTGCCTTGGCGTGTGTGTGGCAGTCAGAGGGCAACTTGCTGGAGTCCCTTCTTTTCTACCATGTAGATTCTGCCGGCTGACCATGCCCTCAGGCTCTACTTACATGGCCTACTGAGAGAAATACTAAATAATTAACAGCAGGCCCTGAGGAAATGCAAAAAAATGGAGATCCAAGCCCTACAGGCAGTCCTTGGTGAGCAAGGATATACATTCTTCCTCATGTACTTCAGGACGTGCCCTGCTGGCAATTTGGCATTGGTTCTGTGAGGTATGTAGCAGAGAACCCAGTTTAGCCTGCCCAGGTTTGCGACCTGAAAAGTAAGGATCATATCTGGTAGGTATTTTTTGAAACTAAGTGAACTTAAACTCACGGTCCTGCCTCATCCCCACTCAAGGAGCACATCGCCACATATCGCTTCACTCTCAGAAGCCTTTAAGTTTGTGGTAATTTGTTACGGTGAAATAGGAAACATGCTCCTGGCAGCCCACTGTCCCCTGTGCTGTGAGGCCCTGACAGTGAGTGCAGAGGTCAGTGGCCACCAGGGGCACCACACCCAGTCTGCCTGAGCTTGAACTCCACCACTGGCCAGCCAGCCACGACTTGCTTCTTCACCTCTGCGCCTCCATTTCCCTGACTATTTACATCCCAGTGTTATGAGAACAATAACACATCGTAAAGCAGTTTTACTCTGTGCTAGAAATAGAGTTCAGGAACCCCATCACTGAACCTCATCCTGGTCTTTTGAAAAGCAAAGAATTTGGCCTTGTTTTAATAGCTCGCACATGCTGGCTGCCTCTGCTCTGACTGTGTCTCCAAAGCACCGAGGATCTTCTTCCCGTGGCCACCTCACTCCTCTCTTGCAGCCAAGCCATATCATGAGATGGACTCTGGGCAGAAGCACCAGAAGCAGCAAGGCACTGGAGACAGGGAGAGCAGGTGTCTCGGCATCCCCCGGGTGAGGAGAGAATGAAGCTTCAGACTTGGGACAGCACCTTTGGAAATCGGCCTTTTCAGATCCCCGTGCCTTTGCTTCTGCTGCTCCGCTCACCTCTGCCAGCCGGGAAAGGCGCCGGAACTGGAGAGCCGAAACAAAGGGCACCTTCCCCACGCTTGCAGCCAACACCGAGTGAACGAGTGAACGTTCAGCCGCCACGCGTACTGCTGTCCTCTTGCCCACACTATCAACCCCAGCTAACGGCATTTACCAGCCCCTAACCCTTCCAGGCACTTCACCTGGGCTACCTGTTGTAAGCCAGCTGCATAAAGGAACTGTCCAGGTACTAGGGTCTGAGTCTCTTTGAAAGACCGTATGACGGCTGAAACAGACAATCCACCAACACAAGCACCTGTTAAGGCTGCCAGGGCTGCTTTCCAGGTGTTCGTGAAACCAAGTCAGGACCCACCCCTAGGGCAATCCTCATCTGTGTGCATGTGCACCAGCTTGGGCTGTCACAGAGAAAAAAAAATCCAAACATACTTACACAGAGATGCGCATGCATGTACACACACACACACACACATTCTTCTAAGTTTGGAAGAAAGCCAGGTACCTTTCTCAACACTTTGGGAAGCTAAAGCAGGAGGATTGCCGACAGTTCGGTGTCAGCCTGTGCTGACTCATCGAGCCTCTATCTCAAAACAAGGAAGCAAATGAAACAGCGCAGAGGCTCACAATCAGAAAACCAGAAAAGCATTGCAGCAGAGACCTTCATAGCGTGTGAGGTGGAGGAAGGAGCACAGTTTCCCTAGGGGCGAATCTGAGGAGTCCCGAAGCAAGAATGAAGACTTGACAGTGCTGGGACACAGTGCGTAAGGCAGAAGGGCACCTTCTACAGAGAGGCCTTAGGGCAAAGGTGTGGAGTGGGGGGAGGGGTTTGAGTTATAGCCCATTCTGGCAATGGAAGTCAGGATGCCTGCTGAAAACAGGCAATATGGAGCCCAAGGACATTAGATACCCCACTCTGCCTCAAGCAGCTTTAGATTTCAAGCATTTTATCCTAAACTGTAATCTAAACTTTGTTCTAGGTTCTTAAGGATTGGGGAGAAAGAGGCCAATTTGGGCTAGAAGATCCTCTTTAGGTAACTTGACTTCAGCTGCCTGGAGGTCAGCAGTATAGAAAATTGGGAGTGTGAGAAAGCCTGGCTTTCTGAAGCCTTCCATGATGGGTCAAGGCTGGAAGCTCTGAGCAAGGGCATACAGAATACTGTAGAGGAGTTGGCTGCTCAGCTTGCCTCACAGCCAGTCTGGACATCTAGAGAAGACAGTCCACTGACCCCTGAGGATATAACTTTGGTCACTGTGAGAAGGGGGTGTTGGAAGCAGAAGGCTGTTACCATGCTATATGTTGAATTATGTCCCTTGTAATGCAACTTCCTGTATAAAGTGTCTTTGTGGAAGTGAGTAAGATGACCTCATGGAGCAGGTGGGCCGTGCATCCCATATGCCTTGCATCCTCAGGAGAAGCAACATGGAGACATATAGGCGCTCTCCTGTATAACTGAATCAGTTTTTGGTGTGAGCCAGCCAGTCTATGATACTTGTGTTTTTTCAGACACGGTCTCACTATTTACCCTTGGCTGGCCTGAGTATGTAGACCAGACTGACCTTGACCTCAGAAATCCACATGCTCCTGTCTCCTGTGTTCTGAGACTAAAGGCGTGCTCCATCACCCTCAGCCCTGGCTTATGATACTTTGTTATGGTCCATCCCTGCCCCTGCCCCAAATAGATTCATCCCTGTATCCCCAGAGCCAGGCACACAACAGCACCTTAGCAGTGAGTGGGTGAGGGAATAACAGTTTACAGAGGAATGATAGGAGGGAAGTAACAGCGTGAGAAGTTTGAGGTGGGCGGGTGTGTGAGCACTCAGAGGCCAAAGGAAGACACAGGGTGGAGCGAGTCTCCGCTTGTTCGCTCTGCCGGCAATTCCCGGAGTTGGCTAGGGAAGCTGGCTTCTCGCCTCTGGGTTCTCTCTCTGTCCTCCATCACCACCTGCTACGATGCTGCCTCTCGCTTGTGTAATTGCTTTGGTTCAATTCACCCTTCGGGCTGGGTGTCCCCATCATCATCACCTTCAGTAGTGGCCAAGTCACTGACGGGTGGGGAGAAACGAGGACAGGAGGTTCTTAGTGGCCATTCCAGTGCTGTGAGCAGACCCGCGGCCACAGCCACTCTTCCAAGAAAACATTTAATTGGGGCTGGCTCGCAGTTCAGAGATTTCTGCATGGCAGGAGACATGGTGGTACACAGACAGACGGCACACTGGAGAAGCAGCTGGGAGTGCCACATCCAGATCCACAAGCAGCAGGAGAGACAGACACTGGGCCAGGTTTGGACTTCTGAGATTTCAAAGCCCACCTCCAGCGGCACATTGGACACACCTTCTCCAGCAAGGCCACTCCGTGGAGGGTCTTCAGCAAAAGGGCATCTTGGCAGGTGGAAGCCAAGGAATAGAACAGGGTCACACAACACACCAAACTTCACACAAGGGATTTCTCGGGGAGAAGAAAAGAATGGCGGCTGCCGCTGAGTAGGAAGAGGGACAGCAGAGGGCTGGAGAGAGGGGGAGGTTCGTGTGAACCAGCACCGTGAAGATGCAGGGAGATGAGACAATGGCTGAGAAGCGGTGACCCATCGGGAGGGGTTTTCTGGGTGCAGCGAATGTCAGGATCGTCCCACGACTGTGCCTCTGCTTTTGTGGGGTACTTAGGAATGAGAGTTCCAAGTGTCAGTGACGGGAGACACAATGTCGTGAGAGCCCTGCTGGCTTCCGTTGTGGTGAGTGGTTATTAAATGATTAAGAGCTCGAATTCTACTGTGATCGGGGGCAAGTGAAATTGGCAGGGTCCTGTGGAGAAATGGGGCTGTGGGAAACCATTGGCAAAAGTAAGCAGAGGCGATGAAGCCAGCACGGACAAAGGATCCCTGAGGCTTCCTGCTTGGCTTCCTGCTTCCCAGAAACTGCAAAGCAGACTATGATTGACCTCGCAGTTTGCTCGTCTCAGCAGATGGCAGACACCCAGAGGTAGCTGGGACCACCTGAGATGGCAAGTGCTAGAGGGCCAAGGGAAGAGGATGGTATCAGGCACTTGGGGCCTCTGGTCCCACTTCCCAGGGTTGCTACTGCTATCCCCAACCTTCCAGGGCTTTTCTGATGTGGACCTCATTACAACTAAAATTCATATATCTTCAATTTAAATACTTTTCAAATTTTTTGTTTATTAAAAATGTATTTTAGGAAACAAAATTGATCTTACCTTCAATATACTAAAGAGAATATATATCATCAACCTCAACTTATTTTGTTTTGAAACAAGTGTGATGGCACACACATTTAATCCTAGCACTCGGGAGGCAGAGGCAGGAGGATTGCTTTGAGTTTGAGGCCAGCCTAGTCTACAAAGTGAATCCAGGACAGCCAGTGCTACAGAGAGAAACCCTGTCTCAAAAACGAACGAAAGAGAGAGAGAAGAAACCAGTTTCTCACTGTGTATTCCTGGCTGGCCTGGAACTCAGAGATCTGCCTTCCTCTAGGTCCTCAGATTAAAGCTGTGAGCCACATCAGCCCATCGGTCTCAGCTTTGACAGGGAAGAAGGTCTCCAGCTGCTTCTGCTCTGACATCACTTTTAGCTGCTGTTAACTAGTGTGAAGACTCTTACAGTCAGTGCTGCTCTTCAGAATGCTTTTGTATTTTATTTTATTTTTTTATCTTTGCACCAAAGTAGTAAGGCAAGAAAGCAATTCCCTTTCCAGATCAGAGGCAGTAGATCCACCCACTTTAAACCATTGCAAATAATCCCCAGATAAGAAATGAAGGCCGCCGAGGCCCCTTACTATTCTAACCACGAGGTACTGAATGTATAAAGCATCCAGGTGGAGATCCATGACATAAATACACCCTTCTTCCTCTCGTAAGGCTGCTTTGCACAGCCCCGTGGATGTGTTTTAAGAGGAAGTGAGAGAACGGAGACAAGGCTGGAAGCACATCACTCTGCGCTGGCAGAGACTTGCTTGAGGGGCCTGGGGTGGGTGTCCCCACCTCTCAAGTCCCCCCCCTGCCTGGCACACACAGGTGCAGACACATGCCGACTGTTGTGGTGTGGAGTGAGGAGGTAGGTTTCCCATGCTCCAAAGGGCCTTACTCTGCTGCCAAAGACAAGAGGCCTGCTCTTCTTGAGAGGAGAGCCTGGGTTTAATTGTAACGTGGTTATCTGAAGCAAGCCCTTCCAGGTGAAGGAGAAAGTCAAACAGCCCAGCCTTTGGCGCACGCCAGGCTTTGCAGTGCCGTCTGCTGGAGTCGGCAGCATAGCTCAGCCTGCGCTGAGGTAAAAATAAGCCCTCAGGTAGCTTTGGGCGGGAATCACTGCGGCTACCCTGGAGTGCTAACAGCAACATTCCTCCTTGTTGTTGAGCTGCAGGACGAGGCAATTACAAGGCCAGGTGTACATTCTGTGAGGAGAATGATACAAACATGACGTTCCCGTAAGTCCAGTCTGTGTCAGAACTGACCAAAGGTTGCTTAACGGAAGGAAATGCACAGAAATCGGTACATTCTAGGTCAGCTTATCCTCCTCAGGACATATTCCAAGCATGGTGAGTGGCCTCTTTCCCCAGCTGCTGATGTGAGTAGATAAAAGGCAGAAAGTGGCAACTCATTTCCTCAAGACCCCTGCTGTGGAGACACTCTACTTCCTCGCCAAGGGGAGGATCTTTAAAACTTGAGTAGAGATTAAAAGGGGTAACTGAGTGTCCGAGAAGCGAACATTAGGCCTGGAGGTAACAGCCAGGCCCTGTGTGGTGGGTGGCACGCTAGGTACTGGCAGCCTGTAGTCATCTTCAGGGTTCTCAGAAAGTGGGAGGGAGGACAGAGAAAAGAGAAAAAATGTCAGGGCTTGGGGCAAAGGGCAGTGACAGAGTGCAGCCATGTCTGATTCTTGGCACACACACACACACACACACACAAACACTTTAGTTTAATATAAACTGAGAAAGTAAGGCAAAAGTGTATAAAATAAAGAACTTAATGAAAAGTTTTCAATTTTTTTCATTCTCAACATTACTTAACATAAGAAAAATAAGAACTCTTTGCTAGCCTTTTGGGGTGTTACAAAATGAGTGGTTCAGGAAGAACAATTATCCCTGTTTAGCAGAAGAAATAGAACCTTGGATTTATACAACACAGCTTAGAATTTGGCCACCTCCAATCCAGAGCCGGCCTCAGTGCTCAAGTTTACAGCTGGCCCTGGAGTTTTCTTCGGCAGTAGGATCGTCATTTGTCTCTGGAGAGATCTGGGTGAAAAGGGAAGTGACTTCCACCTGCAGTCCATAGAGACATTTCAAGAAAACGGTTTCAGGTCTGCGCACAACCTAAAATCTCAGCTGGATCCTGAGGGCTGGTCTTGAGAAAACGCTCAGCCACCACTCTTCTCTCCTAATTCTGCAGGCGCAAGGTGCCCCAGCCGCTAAGATGCTGGAGTCGAGGCTGCTTCTAAATGAGGGTTTTCAGCTCAGCGTCAGTCAGCTCGTTCACCTCCATGATCTTCTCTAAGTGCTCCCTGTACCGGCTGTGATCCAGAAGGAAGTGCGGGACTCTCATGTTTTCAGTCACCGCCAGTCCCTTCAAGCGCTCCACATCTTCGTAAGATACCTGAAAAAGAAGGAACTGTTTTTACAACTACAAGTTACAGGTGGAGGTCAACTTTTTCCTTGGACCTTACATGAAAATAACATGGTTATAAGGCTCGAGAACTTGGAGGCAGAGATAGGTAGATCTCTGTGACTTGGGGACCCACCCGGGCTACATCGTGAGACCCTGTATCAAAAACCAAAACCAAAATGCAGACTGTCAAATTAATAGCTGCAAGATACAAAGGCAAACAAAAGTGACTGTTAACTTTCCTTTACTACATTAAATGAAATGTAATTTTTATGCCCTCTCATGGCTAAGCATAAAAGAGAACAGAAAGTCAGTATCTGACTTCACACCCTATCTTGGAACTAAATCAGTCTGTGTGACTGTCAGGCAATGAGCTTCCTGTCTGTTGAGGGCTGACTTTACATTTTTTTGGTGCTGCAGAGGATCCAATCTTTGGCCTGAGCATGCTAGGCCCACCCAGCTACATATTCAAATAGGAAAGACATTAAACTCAAATAAATCTATTAAATCCAAATAAAAGACTCAGGATATAGCTACCATGATCAAATCTGAAGAAGGAGCACTCTTACATACTGGCTTCCTGGTTCTGTTCATTAAGGTGGCAGATACAATTTGTTAGATTCTCTTGATTTAACTTTAAATTTTTCTAAGCACTTAAAACACAAAATGGTGACTCTCCATGTTAGCTAGAGGTGCTTTTCAGGCTTTTGGGTAGGAACTGTGCCCACAGTCTAACTCAGTTGTAGGCTCAGTAATGCGTCCACTGTGGCAAGTCTTAGAGGGATGACCTAATGCTTCTTGGTCAGAATTGAAGCTCTCTCCATAGGAGAGAATATTGTAAAGGAACTGTAAAGCTGGCCCAAGACGTGGTTGAGGAGGCCATAGTCCTGCTGGGAAGCTACTGTTGTTCTATGTGGTAAATGAGGTGGTGTTTCTACCAATTCACCTCTAAATAACCATGGCTGTGCCCACCAATGAGCACTGCTTGCAGCTTTGGCTCTTTTTGCAGAGGAAAGTAGTTAATGCAGAGACTCATAAGTGGTCAAAGTGTCAAGAATTAAGCGTCATTTGAATGAGCAGTCACAAATGGGCCATCTTAGCACTCTCTCCCAGACTCAGGAACATCACAGATGGATCAGAAAGAATGTGAGCTAGTGGTATGGGACGCCGGGTTCTGGGCTGAATTCACAGCAGCTGTGATCTGAACTGAAGGGGAGGGCTCATGAGTATTAGTATTCTGAAACAACCTTGCTTCTGGGTTACCTAGCAACAATGACATCATCTTGTACCACCCAGCCAGGTGGCCACACCTGGGGGCGTGGTTAGTAATTACCTGACCTATAAAAGAACCACCAGACACTGTTCTCTCTCTTATTCCTCTCACTCTTTACCCCCTTATCCTCTTACTCTCCTCTCTCTTTCTATGGGGCGCCCTCCTCCCCCTCCTCCCCTTTCCTCCTGTTCCTCTCTCTTCCCCCATCATGGCCCACCCCTGTTCCCCCTCTCTCCTAATAAACCCCTTTCATAGAAAACCTGTTGTAAGCCTCATCTTATTTCTTATTTCTAACAATGAGACCCCCACTCTTCCCACTTAATGCTTGATGGCAAAGGAGACACATTTTCTTCAGTAGTGTTGCCATCGGTAAATTGCCTAGTGTCTGTAATCAACCCTTCACCCACATTTCCGTAAGCAACTATAAAGAAATTAAAAAAACGTAAAGTCGGGAATACTGTCACACACCTTTAATCCCAGCACATGGAAGGTATGTTTTAAAACAACATTGACTCATTCAATGCCTTTGTCATATATTTTTTAATTTATTTATTATGTATTACAATTTTTCACTTTGTATGCCAGCTGTGGCCTCCTCCCTCATCTCCTCCCAAGCCTCTCCCCTGATAGGGGAGGTCCTCCTCCCCTTCCATCTGATCCTAACCTATCAGGTCTCATCAGGACTGGCTGCATTGTCTTCCTCTGTGGCCTGGCAAGGCTGCCCCCCAGGGAGAGGTGATCAAAGAGCAGGCCACTGAGTTCATGTCAGAGGCAGTCCTTGTTCCCATTATTAGGGAACACTTGGGAGACTGAGCTGCCTTCGGGCTACATCTGAGCAGGGCGCCTTTGTCATGTCTTGGTACTTTTTCTCATAGGTATTTCAAACCTTTTCATCATTATTAAATTTTGTTAAGGTGATCTGTGCTCAATGATCTTTGGTGTTATTTACTGTAATTAATTTGAGGGTGTCACAGACTGCTCATATCAGATGGTTTAATTGTGATCTTAGTGACATGTGTTGTTACTGCTCCCATTTTGTTTCCTCTCTTCAGGCTCCCAGGTACCCCAAGATTTAACAATATATAGCCAATTAGCTACCTTACAATGGCCTCTGTAGAAAAATAGTCAAAGCCCTCTCCCTTTAAGTAAAAGAAAAGAAACGAAAAGCACAGTAAAAAAAACTACATGCCAGAAGGCAAGTGAGAGAAGCTGGAATCTACCGCTCGGTGCCAAACAGCCAAGCCATGAATGCAGAGCGCCTCCATTCCTGAGGAAAGGAGACATGACAGTGCAGGGAGCACAGGAAGGATGTCAGGGCAGAGCAGCATGAGTGAGAGCAGGGAAATGAGTGGTTTGGACAGGCCACACCAGCCACAGCAATCCCTTAAACAAGGCCGAGTCCAGAAAAAGGCCCCAGAGTCCGTGACCTGTGATGCTGAGATTGCTGAGGGAGGGGCAGGAGCCAGGAGCTTAGAGGAGCCAGGGCCAGAGCACAAAGTGCGGATGTGGGAACCAACGGCTCACCTCTGTTGAGTTCAAGGCCAGCCAGGTCTGTACAGTGAGTCCTGGGCCAACCAGGGCTACACACTGACACTGTGGCCAAAACAAAGTCAGAGCATTATGGACAGGCCAGTGAAGGCAGCTGGTGACCTGGAGTGGAAACCCAATGCTCCTTTAATGTCCCCAAATCCCTAGTGCCCCTGAGAATGACACCAACATCTACTCTGCTTGTGCTCAGTAACTGAAGTAGCAGAGGCTGGACGGCAGTGTGTCTGCCTGCAACGTGGCTTCCTAAATATATACATTTTATTTACTTTTTACTTTTTAAAGAATGTGCTTAAGTGTTTGCCTACGTGCATGTATGTGACTGCTGCCTTTAGAGATCAGAAGAGAGTCTGGGATCCTAACGGTTATGAAGCCCCATGTGGGTGCTGGGAATCAAACTCAGGTCCTTTGCCAGAGCAACAACTCTTAACCATTAACATACCGCCAGTCCCCCAAACACAGTTTCTTAAAAGATTTACTTTGCATGTGTGTGTCTGTGCAGATGTGCACGTATGCCATAAGCATGAGTTCCCTAATGTTAGAGTTAGGGTGGTTACGAGCCAAGCCATCCACGATACTGAGAACCAAACTCAGGTCCTTTGCAAAAACAGCAAATGCTCTTAAAGCCCTGAGTCAGCTCCCTACGTTCCCTGGTCTCTGGAATATTTGAAGCCCACTGTTATGACTTGTTACTTAGAGAGGACTCCTTTCAAATGTCAGTGTTCATTGACAAAGTTCCTGGTCACCGCAGTCTTTGATGGCCATATGCAACAAGATTTGTACTATATTTTCTTTAATGTTATACTGAATTAACAATAATTTTAAAAAATATATTATGTTCTAGCCTGACATGGTGGCACATGCCTTTAATCCTAGCACTCAGGAAGGCAGAGACAGGCGGATCACTGTGCGTTGAGGCTAGCCTGGTCTACAAAGCGAGTTCAACACAGCCAAGGCTACACAGAGATATCCTGTCTCAAAAATTTTTTTTAAAAAACAAAGAAAAAATAGTACAGTCATGTTAGATCATATACTTGTTCACAGGAGAGCTCAAAAAGGCCAAGTGTCACAGCTATAGTGTCCTTTAAAACACTCTCCGAGAAAAACATTATAAAGATAGGTGTAATGTGTATGCCCATAATCCTAAAACCTGTCTCAAAAACAAAACAAAGCCTACGGTCACCTTTAGCAGCAAGCAGCAGAGCTTGTTGGAGGTGATCCTGGGCTCCATGAGGTACTGGTTCAAAACACCAGCAAACAAACCCAAAAGCAAACCGAAAAAGATAATTTTAGAAAAAGATGAACATAAAAATAAAATAAAAATTCCCAAGTGTTCTATTCCTTTGTCTTTGTCTCTCACTGATCATGGAGAAAATTCCCTTCTGCTCTTTGTTATCACATAAAAAGAAACCTGTTCCAACAGCAACAAAGTAAAAACAGCTTGGCCTTGAGTTGCTCTCCAGTGTTGGGGTTGTGGGGGTCTGGGCCACTGTTTACTCACCTTGCCCAGGGCAGTCAGAAGATGAAAGTCTATGGACTCTCTGAATCGAAGGATTTGAAGGATTCCATCCAAGTACACCTGGTCTTTACTGAAACACCCTGGAGAAACCAGAACAATATTTAGTTTCTTTCTCTTTAAAAGGATATTTTATTTCTAATGATGTGGATGTGTGTGACACAAATGTGACACATGCACACACGCACACACGCACACACGCACACACCTGAGCATGGGTACCTGAGGCAGCGTGGGTACCGGCGCCATCTTTCCAGCCCCAGCGTTTACCTTCTCATGTTTAAAGAAACACACAATTAGATGCTAACCATTCTCTTTATGGTAGCAACAGCTCTATTTAAAACATTCTAGGAAGGCTGGAGAGATGGCTCAGAGGTTAAGAGTACTGGCTGTTCTTCCAAAGGTCCTGAGTTCAATTCCCAGCAACTGCATGGTGGCTCACAACCATCTATAGTGAGATCTGGTGCCCTCTTCTGGCGTGTAGGCCCACACGCAGGCAGACTACTATATAAACACGAAATAAATTAATCTTTAAAACAAATAAAACATTCTAGCATCTATTACTTGAGACAGGTCTCACTCACCATGGAGCCCTAGCTGCCCTGGCACTCACTATGTAGACCAGGCTAGTCTTCAACTCATGGAGATCCACCTGCCTCTGTCTTGTGCTGGGATCAAAGGTGTGTGACACCATGCCTGGCCCACATTTATTTTTATTCAGTTATCTTTCACAACATAAAATGCATGATCTTGGAAAATACTAGGATAGTATTGACAATACAGAGACCAGTACCCTTTACTTTTTCTTAATTAAAATGACATCTTCCCCCAAATTAAAGACTGATACTTAAAGTCCATGACTTACAAATATTACCCCATCTACACCAAGTGAGCATGAGTGTAAATCCTTGGTGTGATGGAGGGATTGGAGTGAGGTCTTAACAAGGGCAATATGAAGATGCACAATTTTTAATGTCCTATTTTTTGTTTGCTTTGTGCTAAATAGCAATAGCCATGCTCTGACTCCTTTATAAAGATTATTATTCTAGACACTATGGCACACCCCTGTGATCCCAGGTACCCAGGAGGCTGAGATTGAGATTATCCTCGGTGAAATAATATATTGTTTTGGTTGTCTGTGTGTGTGTGTGTTTTTTTTTTTTTTTTGAGATGAGGCTCCAGGCTCAAGAAATATCTCAGTCTGTAAAGTGTTTGTTTTTCAAGCATGAGGGCCTGAGTTCATGTAGGTTTAAGAACCTACATCCAAAAAAAAACAAAAACAAAAAAAACAAAAAAACGCCAATGAAACTGGCTTTTGCTCTGTGGCCTAGTCTGACTTTGAACTCACATTATTTCCCATCTCAGTTTCCTGAGGAGCAGGATTACAAGTGGGTGCTACCACACTCAGCTGAAGCTATAGTTTAATGGTTTAAAGCCAGGAAAGCCCAGACTGATGCTCACAGGGAGCCCAGTCAGCCAGGGCTACCTTGTGGACCATGTCTCAGAAACAAATGAAATGAAACAAACACTGAGATTGTGGGTGTATAACTCAGTTGGTACAGTTCTTGCCTAACATGCAGGGAGCCCTGGCCTGGAGCCCCAGCACCGCACAAACCCCGGATAGTGGTGCACATCTGTAATTCTAGAGGTTGGGTAACAGGATCAGAAGTACATGGCGAGTCTGAGGACAGCCTGGACCACCAAACCGTGTCTGAGAAAACAAAACAAAAAGCTGCCAGGTGTGGAAGCACATGCCCTTTAACCCCAGCACTTGGGAGACAGAGGCAGGAGGATCTCTGAATTCAAGGTCAGCCTGGTCTACAGAGTGAGTTCCAAAACTGCCAGAGCTACACAGAGAAATCCTGTCTCAGAAAACAAAAAAAAGAAAAAGAAAAGAAAAAAGAGAGAGAGAAAGAAAGAAAACAACCAAACAGGCACAGGCAGAGGTGAGTACTGCATACTTACGAATCCCAGCGCTCGGGAGGCAGAGGCAGGCAAATCTCTGTATTTGAGGCCAGCCTGGTCCACACTGTGAGCTCCAGAACAGCCAGGGCTACATCATAGGAAGGCCCTGTCTCTCAAACAAACAAACAAACCCAACTTCCTCCTTCATAAAAGACTACACAGGAACTTCTGAGAGGACCCTCCTTACAAGAACAAATTTCTACTGGCCACACAAACACCTTCTGATTGGGCATAATGCTCACACTGTAACCCCAGCTCTGGGAGGTCACAAATAGGTGCCACACCAGCCAAGCATCTGGTATGAAAGCCTGTCTCAAACAAAAGACACAAGCAGCATGAAGGAAATCTCATAGCCTGCTTGAGCTTTTGTAAAACAATATGTAAGGGGCTGGAGAGATGGCTCCATGGTTAAGAGCACTGACTGCTCTTCCAGAGGACCCGGGTTCAATTCCCAGCACCCACATGGCAGCTCACAACTGTCTGTAACTCCAAGATCTGACACCCTCACACAGACATGCAGGCAGGCACCATGCACATAAAATAAATTATTTTTAAAAATAATATGTAAGTGTACTATATTTTCTATGTAGTCATATATTAAGGAATTATTAATTTTATAAGATATGCTAGTAGCATGGTGATTAGGAACAATACTGTCCTAACTAGAGATACACTGAGATATCTATGATGTGATAATGGAATCACATTTACATTGTTCTAAGGAAAGCAGCAACAGGAAGGGCAGATGATTCAGAAGGAAAGTATCAATGAACACTAAGCGAGGGTAATGTAGTAACAAGGGTTCAGCATCTTAAAACTGTCCTTGCTTTATATAAAGTTCAAGATGTCTGCTTCTGAAACAGTTTTAGGGATGGAGTTGTTACTGGTAGGAGACCTGGATTTGATTCCCAGAACCCACATGGAGGCTCATCAGCATCTGTAACTCCAGTTCCAGGGGATCCAACCCAACCTGGACTCTGTGGACACCAGGCATGCACAGACATACACGGACGCAAAGTATCCATACATTTAAAAATTAAAAAGCCAAGAGGGCTAGAGTGGCTGGTCAGAAAAGGGCCTATGTGGAAGCAGGGGCCTCAGTTTGACCCCAACACCCGTGTGAAAAGCTGGCTGTGCTCACACATGTTTACAGTACCATGCTGTGAAGGTAGAGATGGGTAATCTTTGGGGTGCACTGACCCATGAGTCCTAAGTCTGAGTTAGAGACTCTGTCTCCAATACAAGGTGGGAAAACAAAGTTGGGTATGGTAGCACATCACTTGTATCCCGGGTGTGGAGGCGAAGGCGAGGGAATCAGGAGTTTAAGGCTATTCTTGGTTACATACTGAGTCCAGACCCTGACTCAAAAAAAGTTTTTAAAGGGGGTTAGGCAGGGCACGGTGCACACAGCTTTAGCCCCAGCAAGTATGACTTCAAGGCAAACGCAGTTTACAGATGGAGTTCTAGAGCAGTCAGGGCTAAATGGCAGAACTTGTTTCCGGGGGGAGAGGGGGGGAGCCTGCGGTAGCTCAATGGGCTCATGGGCTTACAATGCAAGCCTGGCTACCTGAGTTCCATCCCTGAAAGTTGAATGAAATATCATGTATCTGCAGCACCGGCCTACTGAGAAACTTGGGGAGCTGGCCAGCCTAGGGCAGGGAATGGCAGGAACAGGAGAGACTCTGCCTCAGCAGGGCGGAAGGAGAGAAGTGACCCTCAAAAGCTGTTCCATACTCTCCACATTCATGCCACAGCACGTGTGCACCCATCCCCCAAATAAAAACAGAACCACACCACCCTGCAAGGGAGGAGCAGCCCTCCTAGGCCACAGAGGAGGACTTTGCAAGCCAGTCCTGAAGATACCTGATAAGCCAGGGTCAGATGAAAGGGGAGGAGGTCCTCCCCTATCAGTGGACTTGGAAAGGGGCAGGGAGGAGAGGAGGGAGGGTGATTGGGTGGGATTGGGAAGGAATGGTGGAGGGGATTCACCTGGGATACAGAGCTAATAAAATGTAACTAATAACAATAAAAAAAGAGATTCCCACCTGAACAAAAACAACAACAACAACAAAAACAAAAACCAAAAAACAGTACCACAAAGGTGTATGGCTCTTTGGCAAGGATACTGGATCTGACCTCTGTCTTCACGAGCGTGTGCGCACATACATGCACTAGCACGTACAGTTGTCTCCCTCTCCGTGAACATGCTCCCTCTCCACCAAAAATCTCAGACGGAAGGCTAGGCATGAAGAATACTTGCCAAGTTCTTGTAGCCCCCGCATGGGTGGGTAGATGGCGTTGTCAAAGACAACACGAAACTGGAAAGACAGCCCATAAAATGGTAAAAATATTTGTAAATCAAAGCTCTCACAAGAGATCTGTGTTCCACATAAAGACCTCTTGTGATTCAATTTAAAAAAAAAAACAAATAATCCAATTAAAATGGGCAAAAACTAAGCAGATAGTTGTCTTTAAAAAAATACAAAGATCAACTAAGCAAATGAAATGATGCCTAAAATCATGGTCATCAGGTAAATGCAAGTCAAAGCTACAGTATCATACCTTTCACACCCACCAGAATGTAGTCACAATTGCTGGTTTAAAAAGTCAAAATCGCAAATGTTGGCAAAGGCGTGGAGAGGAACATTAAACACTGCAGTGAGCCAGTGTGGTCCCTGGCGATGCCCCAGAGCTAAACATATCCACTGTGTCCCTCGACTGTCTAATCTAAGCAGGGGAAGGTGGCTTGTGCTTGTACTGCCAGCACTCAGGAGGCTGAGGGAGAATTTCTGTGTGATCCAGGCCAGACTGAGCTACAAAGTGAGAACTCAGTTTCAAACTCGCGCTAAGATATAGTGCACTTCTGGGTACAGAGCCAGGTGTGACGAAAACACAGCCTCACATGAGCTGGTCTAAACATTCACAGCAGCAGTATTCCAGAGCGCCTAAGATGCAAACTCGTGAACTGCCTGCCAGCTGGAAAAGGATAAAGAATTATTTCCGAATAAATACACTGTAAAAAAAATAAACAACAACAACAAAAAGAATTATTTCAGGTATAGCATGACATCCTGCTAGGGCCAGACGTGGTTCCCATGACACTGGTCCCTACACCCAGAGGCAGAAACAGGCAGGTCTCTGTGAGTTTGAGACCACCACAGTCTACAGAGTGAGTTCCCGACATCGAGGGCTACATAGTGAGATAAACCCAAACTGAAAAATAAATCCTACTAATTTGATGACACCAGTCACAAGGGGTCACAGATTAATTCTATACATATGAAATGTTTAAAACAGGCAAATCTACAGAAACAGAAAGTAAAAACCACTGAAATTATTTCCTGAAAGGTGAGGTAAGAAGATATAGGGAATGAATTCCAGTGGATATGTGTTTCTTAAGGGTGGAGCTTGTAAAAAGAATATTCAGGAATCAGTGGTGATAACTGCATGGCTCGACAGATTGAAAAGACAATGAAGTTTACACGTTAAAATGGGTGAGCTAACTGTCAGACATGTGTCATCTCACACACCTCCATAAAGCCGGGGGCTGGAGAGACGGCTGTGGTTGAGAGTGCTTACCACTCTTCCGAAGGATGGAGGTTGGGTTTCCATTCCCACATGAGGTAGCTCAAATCTGCCTGTAACCCAAGTTTCCAGGGGTTCTGATGCCCTCTGGCTGCTGAGGACACCAGGCACATATATGGTACACATAAACTCATGAAGGCACACTCACATGCACACAAGTCAAAACAAACAAATCTTAGAAAATAGAAAGAAATGGCAAAAAAGCAGTAACCACTTAGTGACTGGTTGATCCAGAAGGCTGGACATGTGTTCATTCTACTTAGTTATAAGAACTCTTACATTTACTTATTTAGAGTGTGTGTGCGTGCACATGTGTATGTGTGCATTACAGTGAACAAGTGGAGGGGTCAGAGGACAACTTGCAGGAGCCACCTTTTTCCTTCCACTATGTGAGGCTTGGGGATCAAATTCGGGTTCTCAGGTTGGTAGCAGGCATCTTTTGCCTGCTAGGCCATCTCACTAGCCCTCTCTGCCTTTCTAAGTCAGGATCTCACTGGGTAGCTGACTAACCTCAAACTTGTTATCCTCCTGCCCCAGCCTACTGAATGCTGGGACTACAGCTGTGCATCACCATGACTAGCTCAGTCTGTCATTCTTTCCAGTGTCTATTAGTCTGAAATGTTTCAAGGGGTGTGGGCAAAAATAATACTGTGTGTTATGGAGCTACAGAGCAAGACCGTGCTTACAGGAAATAAGTGATGACATCAAATTGCAAAGCTTTGGTTTATCAGACTCAGGGATTAAAACATGACCAGCATCACCAGCTAACAACTAGCTAAAAAGTCAGGAAACCTACCACTGAGGGACACTTACCTGGCTGGGAAGTATCCGCCAACCCTCTCTTGGCCCTTACACAATAATCCCATCTTGTATTAGGATCCTTGACAAACTTGCCAATATCTTTGAAGAGTTCACAGAAAGACATTTGGCTGGCTTGGTAGACTGTGTAATAGAGCAGAGCGGCCCTCCACAAAAAGGGGTCTTTTCTGAACAGGACACTGTGAATGCTTGCCAGTCCTTCCTCCGTAGGATTGTTCGGCTTTAGCTCATGTTTTTTGCGGCCAAGCCAATTGTTCCATGGCTGCTGAAGGTTGTTCATACCCCGAAAGTAATGTGTGCCTGCAGAGGAGAAATGTTTGAGTGATAGGAAATAACACTGCCGCTTTCATTCTTTTTTCTTCTTCTTCTTGTGTAAGGTTTTTCATGTTTCTTTCTTTTTTAATTTTAACATTTTTATTTTGTATTAATCACAGGTTATGTACTTTGTATCCCAGCCGTAGCGCCCCCCCCCCCCGCATTCCCTCCCTATCCCGCCCTCCCCTCCCACTTTCATTCTTCTCCAAAGAAAATTTGCACTTAGGTCTGAATTATTCTTCCTCAGAGTACTAAGAGCGAAAGACTTGTGCCCAGCTTGGCACTCCTGGGAGGTGGTAGGCCCTTTAAGGTGTGAGGTCTAGTGAAGGTGTGGAGAAGGGGGCTGTGAAACTCTTTGCTCTTGGGTTCTCTGCTTTCTTGGCCACGTTCAGTGACCATATAAGCCTGCCATGACATGCTGCCTTGCCAGGCTCAAAGGCAGCAACATCAGCCCTATGGGGCTGGAGCCTGCAAACTCAGGAGCAAAAATACACATGTAGGTTTTAAGTTCATTGTCTTGAGCCTCATGAAACCCTGTCTCAGAAAACAAACAAAACCAATGAAACAAATAAACAAACAAAAAGGTCTTTCATGATTCCTTTCCTAGCTAGTTTTGTACTTAGGAGCTGAGGGGAAATCACACAACAAAGAACCAGATGACATCTTTTAGTGTTGCTGGTTAGAGTTAGTGAACTCACTGGGAGGGATCTCATACTGGGATTCTAGGCACCCCAACAGCATCCCTGAGAGCAGATCCTGGGCTCATCATTCTAGAGTCCGGCCTTGAAGTCCAAAGAGAACAAGCCCCTTGGAGCAATAGAGGGACAACAATACCCTTTTTGTCCTGCTTCCCCTGGTTCTCTGCTTAGGGCTTGCAATGTTCAGCTTTGTAATAACTAAGGCCTGCTCCTGAGCTGACTAAGTCTTCACTTGGACAGTTCCAGTTTCATGACTCCCAGACTCCTTTGCTGTCTTTATCTCACAGACACACCTCTATCCAAGTTCAGTCAATAATCCCAAAGAAACCATGGCTGCACTTTTATGTCTCTCAGATAGCTCCGCTGGAGGGCGCTCCAAATGCCTTACCCAAAGGCCACACCCAGCACGAAGAAGCCAGATTCTGTCATCAGCCCACCCTTCCTGAAAGTAGTTAGGGTTACCTCTTCAGAAAAGGGAAATGATGAGGACCAGAGAGAGAAACAAGGCAAGTTTAAGGATGGGTCCTCAATTTGTGTCCCTGACCATAAGCTGAAAATGATCTCAGTCCTGTCCTGACTGGAGGCCAGAAAGGGCAGAAGGGAGCTCTGGTTTCCTATTTCAGCCTAAAATGAACAGCACTGATTGAAGGACGTTCAATGAGGTAGGGCTGAAGCTCCTGTCCAGACATCAGTCCCTCCTGGTGAGTAACTTTGGACTGGGTCTCTAGATTTTAATGGTAGAGGGTATCTTTGTCAGGGTTTTATTGCTGTGAAGACACACCATGACTATGGCAATTCTTATAAAGGAAAACATTTTCATCTGGCTTATAGCCCAGAGGTTTAGTCCATTATTCTCATGGTGGGAAGCATGGCGGCGTGCAGGCAGACATGGTGCCGGAGAAGGAGCTCAGAGTTCTACGTCTGGGTCCACAGGCAGCAGGAAGAGAATATCACACTGGGTGTGGCTGGAGCTTCTGGGACTGCAAAGCCCACCTCTAGAGACACACACCTCCAAAAAAAAAAAAAAAAGCCACACCTGCTCCAACCAGGTCACACCCTCTAGTGGTGCCACTCCCTTTGGCCAAGCACTCAAACACATGAATCGGTGGGGGCCGGTCCTATTCGAACCACCACAGGTGGGTTACATCTATCCCCTAACTGTAGCCCTAAAGGAGTTCAGCCTCTATCAGAGGATCAGATGTCACACTAGAGATATGAAGCTATTTCTCTTGGTCAAGAGAATGGAATATATCTTTGGCCCTAGGTGGAGATCTAACATTTCAAGCTAACCAAAACATCGGAGTTAATCTAGTTGGGCCAGCCAGTTACTCAGCTTAGGGACCACCTCACAGCAAAATGGATTCACGTTAAGCCATGCTGAAGAGATAGAGGAAATAAACATCCCTTTAATGAGATAATATACTTTTCCTTCCCAGACAACAACCCTCCAGCACAGTGGCTTATGGAGACGCAGCCATGGAACGTGTTCATCCTGCCTACTTTTCTGAATCTTTAATCAGAGAAGCGTCACTTTTTCTTTTCTTTCTGTGTCTTTCCTAAGCATGTAGCCCCTTAATTTCAGATGGAGAACTAAAACCTGAAAGACCGAAAATGACTTCCTAAGACAGTGTTCTATAATCCTAATTTGCAATGTCACACAGTTCAAGTGAAGCTTAGCGACCTCATGCATTTTTACTAAATATTCCTAAGGAAAAAACGCTCGGGAGGAGTACCTTTTTCGGGAGTGGTTATTGACGGTAGAGTAGCAAGTAGAAGGTCGCCTACCTATCTCGTGCCTCAGCATTCCCTCCAGCCAGTGCTCTCGAGCAGTGGAAGTATTGATGGACAGGGTTGGGCACCCGTTTACTACTGTCATGGATGCCCTGGAGAGCAGGTCTTCAGTGAGATGAACTACAATCTAGAGAGGAAAAACAATATATAGCACCCAGTGGGTGAGGGTGCCCAACACCAAATGCTGACCCAAGCGCTTCAAGACCAAGATGCCAGAAGGAGAATCAACCTCCAAGAGTTGTTCCCTGTCCCCTGACCACCATCTACACTGTGGCATGCATGTTCCCACAGACACACACACACACATATATATATATATATATATATATATATTTATTTATATTTATATATTTATATATTTATATTTATATTTTTATATATTTATATATTTATGTAGGTTTTTTGTTTGTTTTTCAAGACAGGGTTACTCTGTGCAGCCTTGGCTGTCCTGGACCTGCTTTGTAGACCAGGCTGGCCTCACACTCACAGAGATCTGCCTGGCTCTGCCTCCCTGAGTGCTGGGATTACAGGTTTGCACTACCGCACACAGCTATAAACATGTAATTATATAACACAAACACATGAAACACTCATGTACACATATACAAAATGTAAAGGGAGAGGGGAGAAAGATTTTTATAAAAAATAGCAGGCCTATACATTATCTAAACTAAGTTGATGAAATGTATACCCAATTACATTTAAACCTTCTAATTTGTTTTGTGTTTTGTTTTTGAACTTTATACTTTTTTTTTTTTAAGATAGTGTTCTGCCTGCATGTATGCTTGCAGGCCAGAAGAGGGCACCAGATGTCACTATAGATGGTTATAAGCCACCATGTGATTGCTGGGAATTGAACTCAGGACCTCTGGAAGACCAGCCAGTGCTCTTAACCTCTGAGCCATCTCTACAGGCCCCTGAACCTTTTACTTTTAACCATCTGAGAATTTATTTTTATTCAATTATTTATTTATATATTTATTTAGTATGTATAGTGTTCTGCCTGCATTACACCTGCCTGCCAGAAGAGGGTACCAGATCTCATTATAGATGGTTATGAGCCAAAATGTGGTTTCTAGAAATTGAACTCAGGACCTTTGAAAGAGCAGCCAGTGCTCTTAACCTCTGAGCCATCTCTCCAGACACCCTCTATGAATTTGAAAACCTTCATTGGATTGAAAGGAAAGTGAAAGAGGCCAATTAATAGTAGCACACACCTTTAACCCCAGCATTTAGGAGGCAGAGGAGGATCTGTGTGGTCTATACAGCAAGTTCTAGGACAATTAGGACTGAAAAGAAGAGACCATCCTAAAAGAAAGAAGAGGAGGAGGGCAAGGAAAAGAGAAAGAAAGATAGAATAAGGAAGGAAGGAAGAGGAAAAGAAAGTAGATGGCTGTGCTAAGACAGACAGAAGGGTATAACCAGAGAGTAGGGAAACCAAGGCAAGCGTAACAAGGTCAAGGTCAAAGCTGCAGAGAGAATTCCCGCCAGGCTGTCTCAAGGAAAAAATAAGAGGAGATAGAACTTCACGGTAGAGCCCAAAGCCTTGTGTTCAATTCTCGATACTTTTAAAAAGGGGGCAGGGGAAGTGTCGAGATACCGAGATAGCTTAGTGGGCAAAGGTGCCTGCCTGAAAGCTGGCAACTCAAGTTTGAATCCCAGAACCAACACAGGACTGGAAAAAAACAGCTTGTGTGTGTTTGTTGAGAGAGCGAGAGAGAAAAAGAGAAACCTGCTTCTCGTCAGTGCCAAAGTTCTGAGACTGCTAAGACTGGTCCATCAAAGAGAAAACAGTGCAGTAAATTCTCTAATGATTCTCATTGAGTAACTCACATAATGCTATAAGCTATGCATGTAAGAATGATAGTAAGAGCAAGAAAAGGTGACTAGAGCCCAGCTCAATCAGTAAACTGATGGAACAAAAACTGCAGGAAGAAATTGGCACTAATGGCAAGTACCAACATCACAGCCAGGTCCCCAAGTTTACCCATGGCCCATACCTCTCCAAGGCAGCCTTCCTTCAGCATGTACTTCCTAACATGACTCCAGATTCGAGTTTTAGACAACAAGCTACCACCAGTAGCTTGCTCAAATTCCTCATAACTTCCGTATTTCTGTAAAGTCAGCTCCATAATATTGATGGACTGTAAAAGAAAGGGAGATAAAGAAAATGAGCAGCTCGTGGCACTCTGAGACCAAGTTAGCTAACTGTGACCTTGTTTGTCGAGACCTGTTCAGATTTACTGTTGCTGAGTCAAGCTCAAACTCCAGCTGCACATTTTTCTAAGCTTAAACTATTTCCATTGACTTTCAAAAATGTACATAAATGCCTGTGAACTTAGAAATTCTCCTGCTGGCACAGTGGCACATTCCTGGTCTAAATAGCGAGATCCTCCCAGGACAACACAGTAAGACTGAGTCAAAAGGGGAAAGAATGAGGGGACAAAAGAAACACTGCTCTTTTTTCCTGTCTTCTTGTCTTTTCCACAGAGGGGCAGGGCAGAGGTTCTGCACATGGTGCTGCTCAGAGGATCCTGGCTTCTTGACAAACACGGTGGCTTGCAGGAGCACCAGCGTAAACCGAGCATTTCTTCAGATCAGTCAATAGGTTACAAGTACCAGGTAGGCAAGGGGAAAGAACTTCAAAAATTCAAAAACATCCAAAACAACCAGTCCTCTGTAACAACCTATAAGAGCTGCTTAAAATGCACCTGTTGATTTATTTACTTGTGTGTTGTAGGTGTTTTGCCTGTATGTATGTCTGTGCACCGATTGCATGCATCTGCTTTTTTTTTCAAAGTAGCAAGAAAATTTTATTCAAAAGGCAAGCAAAAGTACTGATCAGAAATACCGACAGCAGTCCACAAGAATGAGAGACTACTGAAGGCTAAATGTCACCTTTTATTCTGGCGACAAAAAGATACTCCTCTCTGATGACAATAATAATAAGCAACAGCAACAGCCTTAAAATATCTCCATTCTTCATCCAAGACAATGTACTATCCACTTCTCATCATCTTAAAAAGTTGAGATGTTTCCCCAAATATCCACAAGATGAAGTAAAGACTGATTAAAAGTCTGGGTGATAAACACAGGTCATCAGAAGCCCCAACAAGACCACAGGAGATAAAAACCTAAGTCGGAAGAACTTCACACACATTTCAGGAAAGGAGTAAGAAAATTCACATGTGTGTTTAGTTCACGGGGCTGGCTGGCTGTCCTTGCAGACCTGGTCTGGTTCCCAACACACACACCAGCTCACAATGGTCTCTAACTCCAGTTTCAGAGCAACTAATATCCTCCTCTGGCCTTCATAGGCACCTGTGCATACACCACACTTGAATACTTACAGGGAAGACACCCATGCACACGTCACTGTGAGCAAACCACTAAAGGTGTGACTCTACTCCGTCGGTGGTGAGTGCGGATGACAATGAGAAAATACAGTCAGCCTTAGTTGTCAGTAAGTGTTAACTAGCACACATCACTGATACGGCTCTTCTTTAGCCACACTACAAACATCACAAACTGTGTCAACACATATATACATTAACGGATGCAACATAAAGTTATCACAACACCAGGTTACCTCAACAGGCTTCTGGTGCCAGAAACATACCCGAATAGAATAGCCACACTGTTTCTTTCTCTCATTAGTTTATGTTTTTAAGAGTTATTTATTTTATTCTGTCTGCTTTATACCTGCACACCAGAAGAGGGCCCAGATCTCACTAGAGATGGCTGTGAGCCACCATGTGATTGTTGGGAATTGAACTCAGGACCTCTGGAAGAACAGCCAGTGCTCTTAACCTCTGAGCCATCTCTCCAGTCCTAGTTAGGACTGTTCTAAACACAGACTTTAGTCCTACTGTTTATAAATCAGAACCTTGTTTTTTGTGGTTGTACTGGCTGGTTTTGTGTCAACTTGACACAAAGTACAGTCATCAGTGAGGAAGAACCTCAGTTGAGGAAATTCCTCCATGAAATCCAGGTGTAGGGCATTTTCTTAATCAGCAATTGATGGAGGAGGGCCCAGCCCATTGCGGAGGTGCCATCCCTGGGCTGGTGGTCCTGCTATAAGAAAGCACACTGAGCAAGTCAGGAACAAGCCAGTAAGCAGTATACCTCCATGGCCGCTGCATCAGCTTCTGCCTCCAGGTTCCTGCCCTGACTTCCTTCAATGATGAACAGTGATATGGAAGAGTAAGCTAAATAAACCCTTTCCTGCCCAACTTGCTTTTTAGACATGGTGTTTCATCAAAGCAATAGAACTCTAAGACAGTGGTGATTTTTGTTTTGTTTTTGTTTTTTGAGACAGGGTCTCATTGGAATTCACCCTGTAGACCAGGCTGGTTTCTAGTCACAGAAATCTACCTGCCTCTACCTCCTGAGCACTGGTATTAACGGTTTGAAGTACCATGCCTGGCCCCAGAACCTGCTTTTTTGTTTGTTTGTTTGGTTGGGTTTTTTGAAACAAGTTTCTCTATGTAGCCCTGGCTGTCCTGGAACTAGCTATAGAGACCAGTTTTGCCTTGAACTCACAGAGATCTGCCTGCCTCTCCTTCCCAACTGCTAGAATTAAAGGTGTGTGCCACCATGCCTGGTCCCAGAACCTGCTTTTAACAAGATCCCCAGGTGATTCAAATACAGTAAAATGCAAGAGATATACAGAACTGTAAGTAGAGCATAAGAGTCCTCCATAGGCTGATTGCTTTGTGTGACAACTAGGATAATTAAAAGTATAAATTAGCAATAATGAAAGCCAAATTAGCAAAGATATTTTATATCCTCTAGTCTAACGGCTACCATCACCTACTGATCAAATAGTGAAGAGCATGTGAAAAACCAGGCTTTAGAGACCACAGAAGAGAGAAGGTGTACTTGCCTACTAAAGTGACAGCCTAAACAGTTTAGATTTTTCATTGTAATTTTTGCCTGTACTTTTCAAATATTTTTCTATTAGCTTACATTTGTTCATTCTTCCTACTAGTTTTTTAAAATCGTGTTTTTAGTTACGTAGGCAAATGTGGTTATCTTGTTACTACTGGAGGCTGGTCTTCCTTCTATTTTTGCTACCCTTGTCAAAGAAGATGTATAAATAGTGATGAGTGTGTTTAGTGAGGAGGTGTTAACATGGTATTACATGATACACAAAACAACAGCACTTCCCCATCCAACCTTGTCTTATCTGACACCATTATAGCGGCAATATTATATGGGGGTTACGTTGATGTTTTCAAAAAGCCTGTTTAAATATTTAACATCAAATAGTGGGACTGCAAATATATCCTAATGGGTAGAGCCCTTGTTTGGCATGCATGGAGTCCTGGGTCTGACCCAGTTCTGCAGTAATAAAAAACAAACAAACAAAAAGAGGTCTGCGATCCCAGGACTGGGGCAGTAGGGAGGCAGGGTCAGAGCTTCAGCTTCTGAGCGTGAGGCCAGCTTGGGCCATGTCTTCAAGAAAAAAAAACCAAAATCCATTTTACATGCAGCTTATGTGGAGACAGTATTTAGAACCTACTAGAATGAAAACATTTCATTCTAAACATTTTTTTTTCTTCTTGTTTTCAATAATTCTGAATGTTAGAATCCCTGCCCCCAGAGTCAAAAGGTAAAGTCCATGACTGAGTAGAACAGGGGACAGATCTTTCTGTTTTCTTTCCTTCCCTGGAGACAGGGTCGCGTGCAGCCGAGGCGGCCTCTGCCTCCTAACCCTCCTGTCTTTGTCTCCTGAACTGGGCTTGTCGATATGTGCATCACCGCTCCATTTCCCTGCGCAGGTGGGAGACGCAGAGCACCCACACAAGTAAAGATAGTTTTTGTCAACAAGTTTCAGCAGCTCAACTCTATAATTAGAAATAAATCTACTTAATTCCTCCAGACAGCATTTTTTATTTTAAAATCTTTATAAAGATTTTTTTAATGTGTTTTGCCTCCATGCATGTCTGTGTATCATATGTGTGTGCCTATGCCTGCAGAAGCCAGAAGAAGGCATCAGATCCCCTGGAAGTGGAGTAACAGATGGTTGTGACCTGCCATGTGGGTGCTGGGAATTGAACCTGGATCGGATCCTCTGGAAGATTGGCCAGTGTTCTTAACTGCTGAGCCATCCCACCTGGCCCTAGATTCTTTTAAAAGTAAGTACATTTCTTATTGATAGCAGGTAGACAGGAATGCCCTATTCCTAAAAGTGAAAAGCAAAGGGAAAAAAAAAAGATGCCACTTTATACCAATTAGGCTGACTGTAGGAGAAACAAAAAGACAGATGTAGTAACAACAAAAGTTGATGAACACGTGGAGAAACCAGAACCTTTATTCACTACTGAGGGACAGCAGCCCATGATAAGCACCTTCAGGTTCATCATAGGTTAACGCTAGCCTTAGAGCTTTAAATGCTTCCTCTGTGAAACGAAAATCCTTTTTCTCTATAAAATGTTCATCCTCGTCTTTGATGAGAAAACAAACTCTCTGGAAAAAAAAAGAAAATCTGCTCTGCCAACCGACCTGATTTTGGTTTACTTGCTGAATTTGTTTTCTCTTTAGTAATCTGGAAATCTGATCGTCACAAGCCACTTCCACAGTCACGAGCTCACAAACGAATCTCTCTTCTCAAGTGCAGGGTCTCTCAGTGGAAACCTACTTACAATGGGGACACTGATACACAGGCAGAGGGCAGCTGGGAGGCCTGCTTTCCCGTTGAGGACCCGCCGCTCGGCAATGTGACTGCAGGGGTATCACTCTACCTTTCCCAGGCCTGGTCCAGCCACTGGCACCATGGAGGAGGCACAAGTCCTTGCCCTACTTACTTTACAGAAGTGTTGTAAGGACAAAATGGACATGGGAAAGTCCATGCTCTGGAATCTGTTTCCCAAGTCACTATATAGTATTGAATTTGTCAGAACTTCTAGCCTTTAATTTTAGAATTTAAGGTAAATGTTTTGCCCTCTAACTTTTTTCTTATTAGAGGCAATGTCTTTCCTACTTTGCTAATATCCAACCCCAGTATTCCATTTCCTTCCTTTACAGAAAACACAAAATCTAAGAATTTTCTCCTTAATTCTGAATAACTTCTCAAACTCCTAGACTCAACCATTTTACCTTAACCTTTTAAGTGCTGGGACTTCAGGCAGAATCAAATTGTACCCAACAAGACAGACTTTTGTGTGTGTGATGGGGTGGGGGAGTGTCTTCAGATAGGATCTCATATACCCTAAGGCTGGCCTTGAGCTATGTAGCCAAGGATGACCTTGAACTTCTGGTTGTCTTCTCCCTGACCCCCAAGTACTAGGATTATAGGCACTGTACTCTTAAACCCAACCAAGCTTTAAAAAAAAAAAAAAATCACAGCAAGGGCATGGAGATATGTCTCAGAGGTTAGGAACATTGGCAGTTCCTACAGAGGATGCTGGTTTGATTCCCAGCACTTCCGTGGCGATTCAAAACTGTAACTCCAGCTTGTGGTCTCTAAGAGCACTAAGCACACACAGGATGCAGACATGCATGGAGACAAAACACCCACATATAGAGTAAATTTTAAAAATATATGGCAGTATTAGGGAATGAGCCTGGGGCCTCGTGTACTCTAGGCAAGAGCCGTAGTGTCGAACTACAGCCCTGGGGTTGACCTAGCTAACTTTGACTGCCAAATTGACACAGCCTAGAGCCACCTGAGAGAGAAGGTTCCTAGATTACACTGTCCTCTCCACATGTCTATGGACCATTGTCTTGTCAGTTGATAAAGGAGAGCTCAGCCCACTGTGGGCGGCATCATCTCCTGGACAGGTAGGTCTGGACTGTATTAAAAAAAAAAAGCTAGGTAAGCATGACCCTGCCCACAAGTGAGCCATCAGGCAGCATTTTCCCATGACTTATGCTGTATTCCCTTAGCCGTGAGTTCCCTGGTGAGAGTAATGTTTCATGGAGTTGTAAGCAGCCTTGCCTTCCAATTCCAGCCTCCCCTCAGCGATGAACCGAACCGAACCTGTAAGCCAAAATAAAATTTTTCCTCCCTTCAGCTGCTTTCGGTTTGAGTGTCTTGTCACAGCAACAGAATGAAACCAGAGCAGGCTGGCTGGCTTACAATGGAGAGCTTCCCGCCTCAGCCTCCCGAGTACTCGGCCAGCAGGTACATACAACCTCAAACAGTTGCTTTCAGCACCCAGGGGAGGTAAAGAAATAGTATTTTTACAATTATAAAATTTATGAGACTCCACTCAATAACATTCTCTACAAAAGCAAAGAAAAAAAAAAAAGAAAAAGAAAACGCACCAAGGATGATTACCATCTAAAAATAACAAAAAGCTAGGCCTGGAATGTAGCTAAGTTGGTAGAGGGCTTGCCTAAGATGCCCGAAGCCCAGGCTTTGATCGTCAGCACAGCAAGCAGGTGAACAATCAGAAGGTCAAGGTCATTTTTCCTACACAGGGAACTCTAGACCAGACTGGGCCATCTGAAATCCTTTCTGAACAACAAAGTTTTATGCTCACTGAAAAACAAAAGAGCAAGAGCAAGAGTTTTTCTATCAAGGAAAATACATAAACACATCTAAAATCACTTTAAGAATTTTAGGAAGATTTATAAACTAGATATGGTAGCACACTCCTGTCATCCCAGGACTTTATTTACTTTTAAACTATGTGTGGGGGTGGCACATTCCTTGCATGGGTAAATCAGAGGACAACTTGCAGGAGTCAGTTCTCTCCTACCTGATCTCGTGGATCTTGGGGACCGAATGATCTGAGGTCGTTAGGCTTGGTGGCAGGAGCCTTTACTTGCTGAGCCATCTTACCACTGCAATCCCGGTACTTGAGAAGTGGAAGTCGGAAGACCCAGATCAAGGCCATACTATAAATCTGAGGTTAGCCTGGGTTTCTAGCTCCTGTCTCTAGTGCGTTCATGCTTGGATACAGTACGGTGGTGGAACAATTACCTAGCATGCACAAGACTCCTAGGGGAAAAAACTGACTATAAAACACAAACAGTGCAGTCTACCTAACCTTTACCTGAGGGCCAACTAATGAGCCTACAAGTTCATAATCCCAAGTCAAAGCCTAGAATACTGTCTTCTATAGTCAAAGAACACAGTACAAAGTCTATAGATTTTGATTACTGCAACATAGTTCTCACACAGGTGAGCAAAAGCACTCACCTGCATATTTCTTATCACATACCCCACCGTCCTTGGTGGGAGTTGATTACAGAGGATTTTAAGGTATCTCCCTTTGCTTCTACAATGGTAGATATCTGCTTTAGCTCCGTAACGATGGACTACTACTACAGAAGTGGCATTTTACCTGCTTCAGAAACCGGTCAGAGGCGTTGCTGTGCTTGGCTAACACATTTGGCAGAATGGGATTGGAATATTCAAACTGAGGGTTGTAAGTGTAGTCTGACTTGAAGAACTTCAGCTTCTCCCTCTCCAGGTTGGTGGGCTTTATGGCGGTGAGTATGCACAGCTTCTTCCCAGAAGAGTCATCTCCTTTCTCAAAGCTCCTGCACAGCTGAGGCTGCGGCTTCGGCTTCGGGAGAGGGGTCAGACTGTGGCGCGTGGCCTTGCTTTTGGGTTTAGGTGGCAGTGCAATGCCGTTCCCTGAAACAGAGATATCACGGGTGAACTTTACAGGACTTGGTGCTGAGCTAGTGACAAGAACAGCGGGCTGCCTCTCCAGGCAGTACCAGGTGGTACTGCTTGTCACGGGGACCAGGGTGGTCATCCTGTTAGAGTCTTTGCTACAAGAAGAGCTAGGAGATTTGCTGGGCTTTCTGCGTCGTTTGGAGTGGGCGGAGGAAGACTGCTTTTGGGAGTGGTGCTTTCTCTCCTCCTTGCTCTGTAACAGCACATTGTAACTACTGGTCCCGGTGGTGAAAGTGTCCTTGAGGATTCCAGAGGACACATTTGAAAAGCTTCTTTTGCTGTCAACGGTCAATGCCTCTTCTGCATTTAGAACAGACTTCTTAGCAAGTTCATGCTCAGGCCAGTGAAGCTTTTCTGTGATAATAAAACCAAAACAAAGAAACAATAGAGATGCCAGATGAAGCAAACTGCTTATTAAATGGAAACTATGCTGAAGGTTCTGTGGACTATATAAGCTTGCTGACATCTTTAGAAAAGCTATCTTCAATATTAAAAGGTCCTGTTACTATGATCACATAAATTGTCTATCAAAATGCTCAGCTTTAGGCTACATGTGGTCAAACTCTAATAAGACATGAAATAATGCGCGAAAATACTCTGAATGCCTCACACTGGTGAACTTCACAGAGTCAGATTGTGTAATGTCAGAGCATCGTCCAGGACACTTTCAAACTTAACACAGTCTTGATGCTTAGAACCAAATACAAAGAACCATCAGGAAGGGAAGAGAGCTGGGGTGTCGCCTCACCCCTGTGATCTCAGAACTCACAAGACTGAAGCAAAACAACTGCCGGCGGTCTGAGGCCAGCCTGGACTGCCCAGTGAGTACCGGTCCAGAGTCACATAGCAAGACCTTATCTTAAAGCAAACTGCCGCTGGGCGTGGTGGTGAACACCTTTAATCTTAGCACTTGGGAGGCAGAAGGCAGGTGGATCTCTGAGTTCAAGACCAGTCCATAGAGTTCCAGAACAGCCACCGTTACACAGGGACAACAAATTAAAACCAAACAAGCACACCCCTGAAAACAAAACCCCCAAAGTTAAAACCAACAGTGCTTTTCTACCTAAAAAACATTTTTCAGATTCTGGAGATGGTCAGAGTGGCACATGACTTCAATCCCAGCTCTTGGGAATCACAGGCAGTGGGTACATATAAGTTTGAGACAGTCTGATCTGCAGCGAGTTCCAGGTCAGCCAGGGCTACACGTAAGATCAGTTACTGTTGATACTTAGTTAGGAGCTGGGGACATAGCTTGGTGCCAGAATGTTTGCCATTTCCCCAGCACAGAAGAACAGCGACTGTAATTTTCAGGGAGTGGTGATTGGTAGCACAATCTGTAATTCCCAAACTTGAAAGGTAGGAGGAGGATCGGAATTTCAAGGTTTTCCTCAGACAAATACTTCAGGCCAGTCTGTGCCACATGAGATACTACTGCCAAAAACAAACAACAAAAAAAGTGATCACTATTACAAAAGTCTCACTGTATTAAATGGCAAGTTGAAGACTTGGTCTTTAAGTCTCATAAACAGTTAAAAGTCATACAGACTGCTGCTCATGCACTAGCTTCATGCTGTTCGCTGGGCATGGTGGCTCACATGCAGAATTCAGCACGTCAGAAATGGCAGTGGGAATCCTTATCTACACAGAGAGCTCTAGGATAGCCTGGGGTGCATGGGACCCTGTCTCAAAAATTAATTTCTTATTTATATCCTTTTATTCCATAAATGGATAGGATATGTGGCACATGTTTCTAATAAACATCTACATAAATACATATGTAAGTTACTCCTGTGAACAGTGTGCCCTTCCCCACTAGAGCTGGGGATTGAACCCATGGCCTTCTGTATTCTAGGCGAGCACGCTACCACTTAGTCACAGCATAGCATAGCACAGGTTAAAAGAGGAGTCATGGGGGCTGGAGAGATGGCTCAGAGGTTAGAAGCACTGGCTGCTCTTCCAGAGGTCCCGAGTTCAATTCCCAGCAACCACATGGCGGCTCACAACCTTCTATAGTGAGATTTGGTGCCGTCTACTGGCGTGCAGGTGTACACGCAGGCAGAACAGTGTATACATAATAAATAAATATTGAAAAAAAAAAAAAGAGGTGTGAGGATCCCAGCGTGTTACAAGCAGAGACTAGGAATGACAACCCTCACAGGACAGTCACCTACACAGTGAGATATTCCAAAGTACCATCATGTCAAAGTATAACAGGGTTTCACTTGGTAGTCCAGGCTGGCCTAGAACTCACTGTTCATTCTAGACTGGCCTCAAATTCAAAGAGATTTGCTTCCCTGGCTTCCCAAGTGCTGGAATTAGAGAGGTAGGTCACCATGCTTGGCAGTACTGATTTTTAAAAGATGAATATTCAATGTAAAAAAAATGAGTTAATTCTGAAAACTTATTGTATTCTTTTGTTGTGTTTTTGGTTTTTTGGTTTGTTTTGTTTTTTTGAGACAGGGTTTCTCTGTGGCCTTGGCCAACCTGGGACTCACCCTGTAGACCAGGCTGCCCTCGAACTCAAGAGACCCACCTGCCTCTGCCTCTGGGATTACAGGCGTGCACCACCGCGCTAAACTGCACTTACAGTATTCGTAAGACCAAAGAACTAACTAACTTATTTTATTTACTCATAAAGTACCAGAAACCTCCACATTAACCACTCTTTCCCATTTCAAAACCTATTAAGTCTGGGTGCGGCGGCACACAACTTTAACTCCAGCGCTTCTGAGGCAGAGGCAGGCGGATCTCTGTAAGCTCCAGACCAGCTTGGTCTACACAGTGAGTTTCAGGTCAGACGGGACAGCACAGCGAGATTCAGTCTAAAACAGAAAACGAAACCTACCTTACCTAGCAAGGGTAAAGCCCTAGATTTAGCCCCCCGCCCCCCGGGCACCATAGAAGAGTGTTGCAGCACAGGTGGAAAGAGGCAGAGGCCGGAGGGTAATTGGTTCAAGCGCTTTTAAACTACATCATGTTTAGACTACCTTACTCCAGAAAAACGACCAGACAGAACAAAAAACAAATACTGAAACACTGCAGCGCCCCCTCTCCCTTGAGGAACCCACAGCCACGTTTGGCTGTGTCTTACTTCCATTCCCATGGCTCTGCTGTGAGAAAGCATACCGATGCTTTGTTGGGTGTGCTTGCTTCCTTCTGAGTGCCTCCCTTACCCTGCTTTTTTAAGCCTATATCAGCATATCTTTATTTAGCCCACTCCATGGAAGGTGCCTAGGAGGAAGAGGGAGAAGTTGGAAGTGCATACAATCAAATGCATATGACGGTTAGCGTGTGGAATTGCAAAAAAAATAAATAAATAAACAAAAGATATTCTATTAAAAGCAACAATCCTGCTTGCAAAAATGAAACTTCTGCCAACATCTTCATGGAGGAATAGGAAGTAGCAGAGGGGTGCCTGACAGAATCCGTCTCCCCAGGAGCCCTGGCATTTCACTTGGTAATGGTCTGCTGGAGGCCTAGTTCCATCTGTGCTGGAGTCTCCAGTGATGATGAGGCCAGTCCTGTCAAATGCTGAACAGTCCAAGACAGCCAGCAAAGTGGGCCACTTGGCAGTCCTGCATGAAACTGTGTAAGATGTGTAGATTTTTTTCCCCAGTCACACTAATCCTATTTCAGTTTTACTAAACGGTACAGAACCTAGTTGTTTGTGGAGGCTCATACATTTAACTGCAGCACTTGGAAGGCTGAGGCAGAAGTGCTGTTGTGAGTTAAAGTGAACCAGAGCTACAGAGCAAGAATCTGTTTCAAAACACAAAAATTATGCTGAGGGCCATCAAGATGGCTCAGTGAGGAGCTTAAGAGCACTGGCTGCTCTTCCAAAGGTCCTGAGTTCAATTCCCAGCAACCACATGGTGGCTCACAACCATCTAGAGTGATATTTGGCGCCGTCTTCTGGCCTGTTGGCACACATGCAGGTAGAATAACTGTAAAATACTAAATCTTTAAAAAGAAAAAAAAAAAGGAAAAAAAATGGCTCAGTGGGTACTTGCCATCAGTCTTGTCAACCTGCGTCCTATTCCTGGAACCCACATGGTGGAGGGACAGAATGACTCCCACAAGTCACGCCCTAGCTCCAGAGCACTTCAGTCACTCACAAATCTTTCATTAAAAACCTGGAATGACTGCAGAGCTGGCCAAGAACCTGTGGCTGAGGAGGTCATACGCCCAGGGAAGAACCTACAGGCGGGCATAGCATCAAACTGCCCGTAAACACTTATCCCTATGCCCATACATCAGTGCAGCTCTCAGCTCTTACTGCCGTAGATATCAGTTCACACGGAGACTCACACCTCGTCAAAGTACGGGAAACGAGACTGTGGGATGCTATCAGTCCCCCTATTTCCAGGGCTCGGGTAACACTCCAGGAAAGAAGGCGGAAAGGCTACAGGAGTAAGAACAGAGGGAGGACTGGTGTGCAGAAGTGTTTCCTGGGCACGGGAAGGCCGCTGCAGCCATCAACGCACAGCAGCTGGGGCTGTTGGCACAAGACCCGCACAAGGTCAAGCCAGTCAATGGTCGCTGAGAGGAGAGAAACATTTTCATTGGTGGTCACTGGCAAAGGGCTCAGATTTCTGTATGGGTGAACTGTCCCTCAGCCATATTCCTGTAGGTATCTCTCAGAGGGCAACAAAACCCTGCATGAAGGGGAGCTAGCTGGAAAGCCATGGATTGGAGGATGAGAGAATGAGGGGGCGAATATAACCCAAATACATTACATACATGTATGAAGCCTCTGTATACAACCAGCCTAGGCCACCTGAACATTTTAACCCTAAATAGTACACATCATGATAATAAAGAAAAAGACGACAAATTAAAATTCCTTCTCAGCATTAGCACTCTGGTAAACACTGGATTTCCCAGCACAACGAAAGCTTCATATGTATCTAGAACAGGAGAAAAGGACACTCAGGATTCCTGGCTTCATCCCCAGCCCTCTCAATGACTCTCTGTAATATCAACCTAATCATTAAACCCATCAGGGGTTCTTGTTCCTATCTAAAAGCATGGAGTAGAAGGGATACTGCTCAGTAAACAAGTGTTTCACTGCTGGGAATGGGCTAGGTTTCTAAAGCATTATAAGGTCCTAACTGGAAGGGAAACCAACCAAAACAACACCCAGTGGAAAAATACCAGTCAACAAACTTTGGCCTACAAAACGATACTTCTCTCTTTTCTTTTTGTTTTTCTGCTCTGGGTCTATCTTCCTTCTTGTTTTTGGTTCGGCATTTTGTTGCCCTGTTTTTAACATGTCTTTCTGTGTGTGTTTGAGTGAATATAGGCCACTTGTGTACAGGTACCCTCAGATCCCAGAAGAGATGGTCGGATCTCTTGGTAGTTGTGAGTACACGGATACTGGAACTCTGGTTCTCTAAAAATCAGAAAGCAGGGCTGGAGAGATGGCTCAGAGGTTAAGAGGACTGGCTGCTTTTTCAAAGGTTCTGAGTTCAATTCCCAGCAACTACCTGGTGGCTCACAACCATCTATAATAAGATCTAGTGTCTTCTTCTGGTATGCAGGTGTATATGAAGATAGAATATTGTATACATAATAAATAAAAATAGTTTTTAAAAAGGCAGAAAGCACTCTTAACTGCCGAGTCACTTCTATACACACACACACACACACTTTTTTTTTGATACAAGATCCTGTGTCACCCTGGCTGGCCCGGAACTCCCTTTGTAGACCAGGTTGGCCTAGAACTCAGAGATCTGCCTCTGAATGCCATTCTGGGCTTTGAACCTACTGTCTTGCATTAAACTAACTAGTTGTTATGCTCCTAGCCATATGAAAATGTAATGATGCACTAATACTTATAAAACCTAACATTTCGGTAAATGTTTACAATAGGATGCCTGACTGCAAATAGAAATGTAAAACAGAACAACACAAAAACCCCATAATGTCCAAAGATAAACAGTTTAATGTTATATTGGAGAACATCTGGTAATGTTGAAACCAGACCAAAGGAGTACATGATTATATTTATATATTATATTTGTATGTAGTTCAGAAACTACAGACTAGCCTAGGCTTCTGTGCTTATAATCCCAGGACTTAGGGGAGGCTGAGACAAGAGAGCATCATGGGCTACACAGTGAGTTCCAAGTCAATCTGGATGAGAATGAGAACCTATCTAAAAAACAACATCCACCCCACACAAAAGAAAATACAAAACAACTAAATTCAAGCAACCAAATTCTCACGCTTAAGTATTTCCTTCCATAGGCTACTTTCCTATTTGTCCTCTCATAAGCAGGGGGGTGAGCAAAACCAGGTGTAAGCAGTTCTACACTACAAAGAGTTCAGAGTTTTGTTGCTGGGAAGGCCAGCAACACAAAAAATACAAAACTGCAACCATGACAATTACATCAAGGTGTTAGAAGAGTCTGGTAGGAAGTGAAAATTGTCCTGATAAAGTGCTTTGAACTGAAGTATAGGTAGTTATTAACTAAACAGCCCAAGAGGAGTACCTGGAGAGAGTGTGAGGGGCTGAGGGACTGACGGACTGGACAGGAGTGGGGAAATCAGGGGGTGTGGGAGGCTGTGGAGGTAGAAGGGTCTGACTTGGATTCATTGCTGTGCACAGTTTTTTCTCCTAAAGCAAGGAGAAAAATACGTCTGTTGTTAAGTTATGTTCGCCACTGTCCGCCACCACCACCAGGGTAAAGCTGCTTCTAACTGTAGAAGCACCAAAAGGAAGTATCACATTAGAAGACTCTCAGGGTTGTCAAGATGGCTTCATGGGTAACGGTTCTTGCTGCTAAATCAATTCACAAAGTAGAAGGGAAGAATTGAACACTGAGAATCGTGCTCTGAGTGTCACATATATGCTGTGGCATGCTCATCCCCCAACCTCCCATGAATACATGCACACACGCACACACATGCACACACAGTGTAAACAGAAAAGTAAATGGTTGCCAATTGTTATCAATAGGGCGACACTCAAGCACTCTCAGGGACTACGAAATTCATGCTAAGTATGGTGGTGGTTCACAGGTGTAACTGTAGCACTTGGGAGGCAAAGGCAAGAGGAGCTCCAATCTGAAGCTAACATGGGCTACACAGTGAGACTGTTTCTAAAAACTGAAAAGAAACCAGCATAGTTGGCTCAGGCCGTTACTCCCACCATTCTGGAGGCTGAGGCAGGCAGATCTCAAAAAACAAAAACTGAAAGCAAAAAAACAAAAACAAACAAACAAACAAAACAACCCACTAAACTATAACACCAAGTACTGGGATACTGGGATTACAGGTGTAAGCCACCATGCCAGGCCAGGATGCTGAGGGGTTTGTTTTTTGAGACAGGATCTCATAGATCCCAGACTGGCCTCAAACTCACTGCATAGCTAAGGGTAACTGTGAACTCCTGATATTCCAAATCTTGAAAATACAGGCGCACCCACCACACTGAGCTGGTTGCCTGAGGCTTGATGGGAAATAATATTATCCAAGGAAGTCAGAAGACACCAAAACAGCTAGTGTGGTTCCTCACAAAATCCTGGAGACAGGATTGCTGTGAGTTCCTTATTAGTCACAGCTACAAAGTGTGGCAGTATTTCTGAAAGAAAAGAGAGAGGGGAACAGAGAGAAACAGAGAGAGAGGGGAGGAGAGAGAGGAAGGGATACAGAGGCGAGAGGGGAAGAAAGAGGGTGATAAAAGGTTGTGAGAGCTGAGCTAGGTGTGGTGTGGCAACCTGTAATCCCAGCACCCAGGTTAAAGGGCAAGAGGCCGCTCTATAGAACAAAAACCAGGAGAGCAAGAAACAAAGGAGCAAGGGCAGGAGGAGAGGAAAGAAGGTAAAGAAACCTTTTCTGATTCGAGACCGTTTCCAAGCAAAAGACTTTTTATTTTTCTATAGCTTCCACTTCTCTGTTATCTTAGCCATGTAATCAGCAGTTTCACTAGGAAGTCATATGCAGATCACAGTACATCGTGACTAAGCCAAAAGTGGGTACCGGAGAAAGTGGTTTCACAAACAACTGCCTCGGTTTTGAAATATAAAAATGCCACTTTAATTCTCTATTTATAGCTTTTTCTCCCACTTGAACTTCTGATCCTCCCACCTCCACATCCTGAGTAGTAGGTAGGGTTTAAGTGTGCACTACCACTCCCAGTTAATATGGTACTGGGGACCAGAACCAGGATATCCTGCATGCTCGGCAAGCACCCTGTCAGCTGAGCCATACCCAGCTTCCCAGCCTCTTTACATTTATTTTGGAATAGGCTCTCAATAAATTACCCAGAAAGACCCGGAGCATGCCATTTTCTGATGCAGCTTCCCAAGTGTCTGGGATTACAGGCCACCAGCTACCATATTTATAGCTGTTTCAAGAGGGGAAAAAAAGGAACATATTTTCATCAGTACTCTAATCACAATCGAGTTCTGCTAATGGGAAGAATATGAGCATCCGAGACCCCACGAGAAGCGAGGGAAAGTCAGAATAGTACAGGGTATGTTTCCGGCTCCTATCTCTTCACAAAGGTTTTGGCTGTCTCATTTATTATTGACTGATTAATATTTCGTCAAAAATATTTCATACAAAAAAGTCTGGACTAGAGGAGAGTTTGTATAATAAATTAATAGTAATAGTGAAACTGCTTTGTAAATAATGATGAATGTTTAAAAATACCAGAGACAAAAGTCTTCCTAAGGCTTGTGTTTGACTCCCAAACCACCTACATTAGAACAGGCAGGACCACGCCAGCCGGTGCACTCCTTTAATCACGGCATTAGGAAGGCAGAGGCAGGTGGATCTCTGTGAGTTAGAGGCCAGCCTGGCTTACATAGTAAATTCCAGGACAGCCAGGGCCACACAGAGAAATCTTGTCTCAAAAAACTGAAAAAAAAAAAAGAAAGAAAAGAGAAAGAAAGAAAATGGAAGACCAAGTTGGTCTGGTGCTTGTACTTGACTAAATTATGGAGAAAGAACTGATCCAACGAAAGTAGATCTTCTGTTTCTAAAGAACCCATCCCCAAACTCCTGGCTCTACATACTCAGGCAATTCACTGGGTATTGCAGGCTGTCAACATATTTATTCTCTAATACTATATTTTAACCATACACTATACCAATCATATACTATGCTAATATTCAGTCATATTCTCACTACAATGACTTTAGTTTGGGGAAAATGATTTTAATCCACATAATTTCTAAACCCAGTGACTCACATTGGTGACAGACCTATTTTCTTCAAGGCAATGTTTTTAACTGGATGACAGAGACAGTATTTTGCCACCCACAATGCACTTCTGGTTGTCACAATTCTCTGTGTGTGAAAAAGCCATTCACAATAAAGAATTAACTTCACCAATATTAAATTGCTGAAGTTGAAATGCCTTGCTCTGTATCATAAAAAGGACTGTCGTTTTTAAGCTAATTTCTTCTTAGTGTACATAAGAATGTGTTTCTTTCTGATATTTCCTGCTTTGAACCTATGGTAAGCAAGCACCCGTTCAACTCTACTACAACATCCTCTTGCACATGTATCATTGAGACTGGCTTATATTCTCTTATATCCAACAAAAGTAGGTCTTATGTTTCTAAAGAACCATCCTCAAACTCCTGGCTCTACATACTCAGGCAATTCACTGGGTATTGCAGGCTATTAACATATTTATTCTATAATACTGTATGTTAACCATACACTATACTGATCATACAGTAATCTAGTCTACGCTCTTCTGCTTAGATTGATGTTTTAAAACAACTTTTGACATTGTGTTGTTTTGGTTTTTTGTTTGTTTTTGGACACAGGGTATCACTGCCTGGCCTGGAACTTGTTATGTAGACCAGGCTGACTTTCAGCTCATAGAAATTTGCCTGCGTCTGCCTCTGATATTGTGTTTTAAGACAAAAGAGTAATATCTACATCAAATCACAATTTTAAAAAGCCTAATGCAATTTCAGTGGCCTCTAAGATCTTGGCCTTTATAACGATGTTTCCTGTCAACATAACAATGGGATAAACTGTAGGTTACTAGAATTGCACAAAAATAAGTTCTGTATTTTATAGCACTGAACAGAAAACAGTATAAACATTAAGATCAAAAACTATCTTCATTGAAAAATAATTTAATTTTTCTATTTAGAAAACTACTTCAACATACAATGGCATGAGTTTCAAAGTACCATAATAAAACCTATTACTTTGCATTCTAACTTAAAAAAAAAAAACTTATCCAGTGATGTCCATAATTTCCACATTTCGGAGACCGCGGCAGGAGGGTCATGAGCTCAAGGCCAGACCCTGTCTCAAAACAACAAATTCAGAAAATTTGTCTACTGGGTACTGCATTACCCTGAAGCTAAAAGTTCTAGGCTTGTTTTTCACTCTAGTCTGGGAATTAGCTGTTTCCCTTAACTCTGTTGTTTTGGTATCTGTCCTGCAGAAATGTTTTCATGCAGAATCAAACGCTGGGAGAATGGTCCAGGAACTGTCTAATATTATTAAAGATTTAACTGTGGCTAATATGCATATCTACTTAAAAGTAGAAAGACCAATAAACTTTTCAATCTTGGATCTAAACACCAATTCTTACTGATAACATCAATTTAAAATGTCTAAGAATAAACACATACAGAACATACACAATATACACAGAAATGCAGAGATGTGTTTCCACAGCTGATTTTTTTTTTCTGAACATTCAAGAAAATACAACACCTTAATACACGCCTAAAACACTCTGAAATCGGATTGTACTCCAGACTGCACAGCTCGTGCCCGCGATTAGTGACTGACAACAGGAAAGGGACAGTGCACCCTTGCCTGCTGCAGGGCTCGGGGTGCACGGTTGCTCCGGATCCTCCGCGTCCAGACCCCAAGGGTCTCCACCCGCTGCAGCCGCGCCACCTGGGTCGGCCCTGCCTGCACTCACCCGTCACGCGAATAGACTCCAGCATCGTCCCACCGAGGCCACAGGAGAGGCCGGCGGACCGCGTCGGCGAAGACTCCTGGAAGGTAGGTCGGAACCAGGCGGGGTAGGGTGGGCAGCACAAAACGGAGGACGACTTCTGACACAGCGGCTGGAGGGTGCACTGGCTGTTCCACCTGGCCTGCTCGCTGAGAACCCGCCACCGTGACGTCGCGGCAAGCACGTTGCTAGGAGACACTGCTGCCCTCTGGGCGCACTCCGCGCCACCAAACCGGCTTGCCGCTGGAGGCGCTGGTGCGACTGACACCCTGCTCGCAGGGAGAGAAGCGAACTACAATTCCCAGTGTGCCTAGCGCTGACCCGTGCAGAGAGCTGGTCCGCAGCCTCTTGGGTGTCTCAGAGGGATAATCGCGTTTTAATTTGACAAGGGGCGGGGGCGGTGTGGGTAGAAATCTGTATGAGGCTCTAAAGTAATTAATTTCGTGATGGAAGCGCGAAATAGAAATGGTGTGATAATTCTTAGTTTTAGCTGAGTAGTGCAAATGTAGTACCCTGACCTTTCCGCTAGTTTACATGTTATGAACACGTAAGACAGATTGAACAAGTTTTTTTTTTTTTAAAAGTAGATGGCCAGATATAGTGTCACACGCCTGTGAACCCAACACTTCGGAGGAGAAGCAAAGAGGATAGAGGGTGAAAGGTCATCCTTGCTACGTAGTGAGTTTTGAGACCACCCAGGAATATACAAGACTGTCTCAGAAAAAAAGAATAAAATACTTTTTTTTTTTAATTAAAAAGGAGATCTGGATAGATGGCTCAGCGGTTAAAAGCTTTACAGGGCTTGTTTCCCAGGACCCTCATGGCAGCTCAAAAATACCTGTAACTCCGCTTCTAGGGTATCCCTCACTCTCTCATTCTCCCCAGGCACCTGGGCCCGCATGGTAGGCAAACGCTTGTGACACAAATGTATACACAGATTTTAAAAACTAAATTGAAAAAAGAAACAGACTGGGGATGCAGCTCAGTTGGTGGAGTGCTTGCCTAGCATTTCCCAAAGCCCCGAGTTCAATCCCCAGTACTACACAAACTCGGCCTGGTGGCACACATCTCTAATTCCAGCATTCAGGAGGTGGAACAGGTGGGTCAGTATGTTCAAATTCCTCTACGGGCTTGAAGCCACCCTGGGTTACAAATATTTGTGTACATATATATATATATCATATACATATAACTAAAAATATATATGTATATATATATATGTCAGCTTGCATGAAAGGGTTTTGAGATGAAAAAGTTAATAATGAATAATTAAATCATAAGCTTATTTTAAGCCAATCATTTGTATACATAGAATTTTACCATTTTTAAAATATGAAAGCCATTTTTCACACTGAGATGTATATGCTTATTTTTGCATAAAGAATCTCAGATGAGGGGAGGGGCATGGGAGAAGAGGGAGGGAGGGTAGAATTGGGAGGGGACAAGGGAGGGGGCTACAGCTGGGATATAAAGTGAATAAACTGTAAGAAAAAATGAAAAAAATTTAAAAAGTGATTATCCATGTTTAACTGTACATGAATAAAATCTTACTGTAAACATGTCAAAAAACAATAAATCAATAAAATTGATACTCAAACTTAAAAAAAAAGAATCTCAGCTGATTATTTTAATACTGAAAGACACAGAGTATCTTCAACCCTGTTTTACATTTGTGTGTGTATGTGAGAGAGACAGAGAATTCTTGTGTGCCACAACACGGATGTCAGCTTGCAGCAATCAGGTCTCTCCTTCCACCAAATGGGTTCTGGGAATGGAGCTCAGGCTTGGTGGTAGTGTCTACTCGCTGAGCCGCCTCACCAACCTGTATCTTCCACATTTTTCAGAGGTGATTTTGTAACTGGCAATGCTGAGAACACCACATGGTACAAAATCACCAAAGTATGCTTAGGTATTTTTCAGAAAGCCAGAAATCTTGTCATAGTCCCAAGACAAAGTTCATTTCAATTAAAAAACAAAACAAAACCCAAATCAGCACATTTTTGGCAGCGATTGTGGTGGTAGTAACACAGGTTTCATGTAGCCCAGGATGACCTAGCACTCACTACACACCCGAGGACATTTCTGAACTCCTGACCCTCCTCTCTCCTCAGCCATCCAAATGCTGGGATTACAAGATTGTACTACCACACGTGGCTAAAATGGTTGTTCTTAAATATTGTTTTAAACTTTTTAATGTGGTCTTTTAAAAAGTTATTTGTGTATATGAGTGTTTGCCTTCATGTACACCATGTGTGTGCCTGGTGCCTATAGAGGCCAGAAGAGGGTATCAGATTTCCTGAAAATGGCTTTATAGATAGTTGTCACTTTGTGGGTACTGGGAACTGAACCCAGGTCGTCTGCAAGAGCAGCCAGTGCCCTTAACTACTGAGCCATCTCTTTAGCCCTTCAAACAGCAATATAAAAGAAAATACTCTAACACAACACAATCCAAAGATACGCCAGGTACTTACATGCTGAGGGTTGACGGTGAAACAATATTAAAAGCCTTTGTTTCCATAATTAAACCATTACACTATGTTTCTATAAGAGCAGAGAACCTTACATAAACAATTAAGGTCATGGCCGCTCTTAACATCAAATCCTCTGGAATCCAGCTGAGGTGTCCCAGGCAACGTTCATTAGCGCTGGTGGGTAAAAGCACACACAATCTAAAATACCCGTCTTGTGTTCAGAGCTAAGGCTGCAGTGACATCATTTGATGCAATGCCGGTGCTACCAGAAATGCTCTGGATTCAATACCTTTGATTTGGAATCAGTATTTGATCATTACATGTCCAGGAATGTTTTACTGTTGACAGAAATTTTCACAACCCCCACATTCAGTTACATGACCCTCTGTGGAGTCTCAGCCCTCAGTTTCTGAAGCTGAGTTCTCGATGCTCCTTGTATGCTCACCCTGACTCACATCTACTTTCAAACCCAGTGGCCAGAGTAATCCTGCTGAAGTGAGATCATTGCCACTCTGCTCGCTACCCCTGTGAAGTCCTTTATGACCTAGTTCTCTTTTTGATGTCATCTCAGACTATGCTTCTCAGTCTCCTCCTAGAGACCCCCTGGCAGCTGGGTGCTCAGCGGCGATACACACTGTTTCATCACAAAGCCTTTGTCATTTGTGACTCTTCCTGCTTGGAATGCTCACCTTCCAGATACCTCCCTCCCTCACTTCATTCAGGTCTTGATCCAAATGTCGCTTTTCTAGATAGCTTTTCTAGCCACACTACTTAAAATTCCTCTTCATAGTCCATGTATCCTTTCTCGGTTTTATTTCCTCTTAGCACCCACTTAACCTCATTTGTTCTATGGTTTCCTGGGTTTCTTCCCTATTGTCTGTACACATGCACAGGACATGCAATGCTTCTGTCTCTAGGGCTATAGTCATTACACGTAGCGCCTCACAGATAAGCACACTGAGCTTTGTCCATTTCTGCACTCTCTGCATCAAGAGCAGTACCGAGGAAGTAGGGAACTGGAGAGATCGCTCAGCAGTTAGGAGTACTTGTTGCTCTTGTAGAGAACCCGGGTTCAGTTCCCAGCGCCCACACACAGCTCACCACCACCTGTAACTCCGGGGTGGGGAGATCCAATTCTGGTTTCTTGGGCACAGCATGTATGTGGTGCACAAATATATATGCGGACAAAAAAAAAAAACCCTTACACATAATATAAAAATGAAAAAAAAAAACATTTTAAAAAAGTGCCTGCCACACAACTCAACACACGTTTGTGAATCAGTGAACAGGAGGAAGTGTTTGGATTTTCAGTGTTAACTCAAAGAAACGATGACGTCAAATAGATCTTCAGATGAGTTTGTGTTTTGGTTCAAGCGTTTGCTAAAGGAATTTAGTTGCAGTTACTCTTGTGGCACACGCACGTGCCATGCTGGAACCTGCTTTTCTCTGAGCGCCTTACTCCTCTAATTTCTGTAGCTTCAGAGATTTTTCTCAAAAAGGGAAACTTGCCAGCAGCAGACAGTGCTGTACCCACCGACCAGCCTGTCGCCCTTTTACGATATATTCAAACATTATTATTTGAAAAAGAAAACAAGGAATGTCCTAAAGTCTGAACACAGTCCAAGAATGGAGTTCTGTGAGAACTCTGAGTGCTTGTGAGAAAACTCCAAGAGTCTTGTGACCTTAGTTTCTTTAAAACACAGAATTGCTCTTGGAATGTGTTTTCCTGCTCCTTGCAGGTGTAGTGGATAGGAGAGAGTTTACCTCAGCTGTGGGTATCCATGTGCCTCTATGGAAAGGCATGTTTTCAGCACAGGTGGCTTGTCCGTGTGATTGAACACCTGACTCATGTGATGAATCTTAACCCACAAAGTATAAACTGTCTGATGCTCTGAATAAAGTTGGCTACTGCATGAGGCCCCACTCCCCCAGGTTCGCACCGCTGACTACAGTGATAAACAGATTATAAAGTCATAGGATCACAGTTTGGGCAGAGTGTACTCTGAATGATTTTATCAGCATGCTTAATCACTGTCAATTTCTGTTTATATTTCACTAGCTTTTTGGTTTTTCAATACTGGCTATGCAGTTCAGAGCTTTGTGTGTAGTTTGCAAGCAGTCTACCATTGTACTATGTCCTCAACCCCATTTTTGTTACATTTTGAAATAAAATGTATGCATTTCATGGATTTTTTTTAAAAAAAGATTATTTATACAGTATTCTGCCTACACAACAGAAGAGGGCACCAGATTTCACTATAAACGGTTATGAGCCACTGTGTAGTTGAACTCAGGACCTTCGTAAGGACAGCCAGTACTCAACCTCTGAGCCATCTTTCTAGCCCCTCATGGATTTTTATATACAAGGGCCTGGCTTAATCTTTTTAGAGTGTAGACAGAACTTACTGACTAGTAGGGAAGACTTTAAATACTGACATGCATTTCATATATGACTATATGCATAAGTGTACATTGTACACAAGTGTATACAAGCTAGAGAATATATTCCTCTTCAGTGTTCATCAAATTTAAGACTTTTGGCACTTGGGGTAGTGGCATTCACCCTTAATGCTAGCACTTCAGAGGCAGAAGCAGGCAGATCTCTGACCAGCCTGGTCTATATAATGAGTGCTACATAGTGCTAGAGCTACTTAGTGAGTCCCTGTCTCAAAACAACAACAAAAGTAAAGGTGAAAAACTTAAGAATTCTTAACCTGGGGCTGGGGAGAGGGGTCAGTGGGTGAGTGCCAGTGGCTGCTGCAGAGGACCTGAGTTCCATTCCCAGCACCCACAACCATTTGTGAGTCCAGTTCCAAGGGCACCTATACCTTCTGACACCAATGGATGCGTGGTACACATAAATACATGCAGGCAAAACATTCATGCACACATAATAAAATAAACAAATCTTCTAAAAATTGTAAAAATGGCCAGCTGTGGTGAGGTATGCCTTTAATCTCAGTTCTAGGGAGGCAGGGACAGGTGGCTCTCTGTGAGCTTGAAGCCAGGATAGTCTACATAGTCAACCAGAGCTACACTGTGAGACTGTTTAAAAAAAGAGACTTCTAAATATGAATTTGATGAATTTGATACCTTTGTACTTAGCCCCTTTAGAGTCTTAATTCATTCTTATTTTTTGTTCACCCTTCCAATATTTTCTTGTCATTTTTATTCTAAATATCTTTAATAATAAGTGCTCTATGAAGATCTGTAAATATATAGTTAAAACATGTAAAATTATGTTGTACATATATTAGTCAGGCACTTGCTAACAAGTTCCTGAACACAAACAGTTTCTACTCTTAGGCTATAGTGCTGTTCCTTATTATTCCCAGCTATGTAATTATTCATCCTCATTAAATCTGTGCATCTTCATCGTTGCCCGTTGATTTGTTCAGTGCCTGCTGGGTGTCTGCATTGGGTGCAGCGTCTGCAGCTGTCCCCTCATCTTTGAGTCAGCATTGTTTTTACATACTGCCAGAACAATGAACAATTCCATCTTTCTGAAAACCCTTTTATACCTGTTTCTACAAGAACAGACTGAGATAAAAGGACTGATTTAATTATCACTTACTCTTCCGATTTTTTCTCTCTCTCCTTCCCATCCTTTCTCCCTACTCCCTTCCTTCCTTTTTCCTCTATTTTGTTTGTTTGTTTTGGGTTTTGTTGGCAGTGGTTTTGTTTTTTGAGGCAGGGGTTTCTCTGTGTAGCTCTAGCCGTCCTGGAACTCTCTCTGTAGACCGGGCTAGCCTCAGACTCAAGAGATCTGCCTGCCTCTGCCTCTGAGTGCTTAGATTACAGGTGTGTGACACAGGCCTGGTGTGGAGACGCATGCTTGTGATCCCAGCACTCAGGAAGACAGAGGCAGGTGGATCTCTGTGACTTTGAGGCCACCCTGGTCTACAAGCCAAGTCCAGGACAGCCAAGGCTACACGGAGAAACCCTGACTCAAAAAAGAAAACAAATAAACAAAAAAGGTGTGTGCCACCACTGCCCAGCATCCTCCATTTTCAAAGCATTATAAAAACGAACAAACAACAACAACAAAACCCCACCAAGATGGTGTTAAAGTCAACTGTAGGATCACTAATGCCGATAATCCCCGTACTTGGGAAGGTAAAAAGAGAATTAAGAATCCAACATTGTCCTTTACACAGTTTGAGGCTAGCTTGAACTATAAGCATTCCCAAACAAAGAAATAAAGAACCTTTCTTTCAAAGGGAATCTATCTGGCGTCAAGCAGACATACAAACTAGCCAGGACAACGCATGTGCATGTTGAAATTTGTCAAGCCCTCCTCTGCATCCACCGAGATGATCGCGGGGTGTCTCTCTTCAACCAGCTTTGGATTTGAGCGTTGTGGAGACCTCAGGCCTTGAAGACACAGTCTTCAGCTTCTCCGTGCTCAGCCAGCCAGCAGGCTGGTTCTCATCTGTCCAGCGGCCTGAACGCCTCTCCTTGCAGAATTTCCTGATATTTAGTTCGAGTCTGGTTCATGTCAGGACATCGGTGATCTTGAAGAGCGTGGGTGCGGAGCTGCCTGTTGCTGTAGCGACCTGTGACCTGCCCCTGAGCCAGCTGCACTGTAAGAGCATCCAGCTGCCTAGACAGCGCCTCCTCCCGGCTGCAAAGGTTCCCAGCTCAGCCAAGCCGGGGCTGCTCCTTGCTGCCTTGACTGGTCCGAGGAGCCTGTTTTCAAATCTTTTAATTTGGTGTTTTATATTGAGTTTTTTTAAAACGTGCATATATTGAACCAACCTTGAGTCTCCTAGGGTGAAACCAGCTTGCTTGTGATGTATGTTTGGTCTTGTTTGTTTGTCGGAGGCAGGCTTTCATTGTGAGGTACCGGTGGCTGGTACTCGTGAGATCTGCCTGTCTCTGCCTCCCATATGCTGGGGTTGTTGGGCTGTGCCAGCAAATCTGGTGTATCTTCACAATGTAATCTTGAGTTTAATCCAAGATTGGGAGATTTGGGGAGATTTTGTATCTATGTTCATCAGAGAGACTGTAGTTTTCTTTTGTGTGTGTGTGTCATCTACCTTGGGTATCAGCATTATGCTAGCTTCACACAATGTGTTTGCGAGTGTTTCTCTCCCTTTATTTTTATATGTATGACACATGAGTATGGATGGGTATTGGGAGCTTCCAGAAAGCCAGAAGAGGGTGTTAGTGAGTCACCCAATATGGACGGTGGGACCTGAGAAAATCAACAAGCGCTTTTAACTGTTGAGCAATCTTTTCAGCCCCTGTGGCGAGTCTTTTTAACGACTGTTTTCATCCAACCATCTTGCTGGTTATACATCTTTTTAAGTTGTTTAACTCTTCTGGCTTACTCTCAGTAAATTATACAACTTCAGAAAGTCATCCATTTCTTCCAGACTCTCTCTTTTGTTGGAATATGTTTTCAAAACATTCCCTTAAGATCTCTGGAGGCTGTTGTAACCACTTCCTCTTCTCTATTGTCATCAAATTCGTTTTCTTTGGTTAGTATAGCTAAAGGATAGTTATCTTGATAACATTTTCAAAGAAACAGCTTTTTGTCTGATTCATTCTTTGTATTGTTTTATAAGTCTCTACTTCATTAATTTCTGCTCTAAATTTTATTTCTTGCCATAGGCTGCATTTGAATATGGCTTATTTCATTTTTGGTGCTTTGAAGTATATCGCTAGGTTATTTTTTATTCTCCTTAATATAAAATATAATTTTTAGTTTTTTATCATTGTGTGTGTGTGTGTGCATATGGTGTGCGTCTGTGAGGACACCATGGCAGACCTGTGGACATCAAACAACAAGCCATGGAGTTGGTTCTCTCCTTTCGCCTTTACGTGAAATTGGGAGAGTGATTTTTGGGTCACTAACCATGCACATACCATCTTTACTCTGGACCATCACACCATCCCCATCTCTAATTTTTTAATGTGATCATTTGTGACTATATACTCCCCTCAACTATGACTAGGACTATCTTAGTTGTGCCCCAGAGATTCTGGTAGCTTGTGCTCTCATTTTTCAAAGGAGGAAAAAAAAAACAGTTTTTCCTTTGAAAAAGTGTTGGAAAAGTGTTTCCTGTCTTGCTGAGTGTGGTGGCAGATTTCTTTAACCCCAGCCCTTAGAGGCAGGGGCAGGTGGATTTCGTTCTTGTAGTGAGGCTTGCTTTCTGGCCTGCACTGTGTATAACCTTAGGGGAGGTTCCACGTGCCACTGAGAAGACCATATAGCCCATCTGTTGGGTAGAACCTTCTGTGGGTATCTATTCATTCCTGTTGATCTATGGTGCAGTTTAGCTGTGCACTTTCTTTGCTGACTTTTGATTCAGAACCTATTTATATATGAAAGTGTTCAAGCCTCCCACTGACAAGCTCTCTAACAGGCCCAAAAATTGCAAGCATGGTACCCACAGGTCTTGTCTTCTCCTCTTCTGTGTCCTTTTCTAAAATGGTAGATTACATTCCTAAACATAGCCACCATGGACTATATTCCCTTATTTGGCTACTTCCTTATGCCTGATAAAACTCCAAGGTCCAGCTATCAAAACATTAAGGTCTAGCAATCAAAAATGCATTACCTGACTACACTGGCTAGCTTGTGCAATTAGACTTACCAAGTCATCCGAATACAGATTCCCCCTTTTTGCTCCTTTAAAAAAAAAAAAAAAAAAACGTCTGCAGAAACAGCTCCTGCTGTCTTTGCCCAATCCAGAGGCAGTCCTTCCTGCCCCATTGTCTCTCCTGAGTAATAAAATCTCCTCTATGCTGAGAATTTGCTGTCTGAGTGTGTTCCATGCCACCTCTGAGGCCCCTTCACCCATTACTATTGTGTCCAGACGTAGGTGGTCTCTTCTGTCTTGTAGCATTTGTTTTATGAAATTGTGAGCCCTAAGATTGGTGCATAGGGGCTGGAGAGCTGGCTCAGAGGTTAAAGGCACTGGTTGCCCTTCCAGAGGTCCTGAGTTCAATTCCCAGCAACCACATGGTGGCTCACAACCTTCTATAAAAAGATCTGGTGCCCTCTTCCGACCTGCAGGCATACATTTAGACAGAACACTGTATACATAATAAATAAATCTTTAAAAAAAAGATTTGGTACATAAGTATTTACTACAGTTATTTCATCTTAAAGATTCATTCACTTTATCAACATGTAGTGACCCTTATGTTTTCTGATTGGTTTAAATTTTTTTAATTTAATTTTTTACATTTAGTCTGTGAGTGTGCTTCCTCACAAGTTAATTGTGCACGTGTGGAGGTCAGAGGACCTCTTCAGAAGCCTAGTCACTGTTTTGTTCTGTTCTGTTCTGTTCTGAATTTACTCCTCTAACCTGTGTCTTTTAACCTGTGGGATAAAGCTCTTTGCATTCAGAGTTTACGATTTTTGTCCTTCGTTGTTCTAGCTGGTCTCTTCTTCCTCTCTCCACAGAGACTGGGATGTCTGCTGGCTGCTGTATTAAACGCGACTGGTTCCTTCCCTGCACTCCTCGGGTCGTTGTTGCTTTCCTGGGGTGTATCTCGCTGTGTCTACTTGTGTGTACAACTGTCTTTTCCCTCTGTGTACCTTGTTTAAGAGTCTGCAGTTGGCACGAGTCACCTTACCCTTACCCTGTGTTTGTCTTGAACTATTCTTTTTTTAAAGGACAAGGTTTCTATGATTTTATTTTATTTTTTTTTAAGTGCAACTACATAGTGCGAAAATGTCCAAAACTAAATTTACAGCGCTACCTGATTTTTCCTTAGGAGAATGAAAAACAAAACATTTGCCGGGCAGTGATGGCGCATGCCTTTAAATCCCAGCAGAGCAGGCAGATCTCCGGGAGCTCGGGGTCAGCTTGGTCTACAAGGTGAGTCCAGGACAGCCAGTGCCACACAGAGAAACCCTGTCTCAAAAAAAAATTTTTTTTTAAATAGCAAATTTTTGAAAGTCTCTGTAAAAGTCAACAACAGGTTTTTTTCCCCTTAAGCGAAAACTCTCTTCCACTTAAAAACTGTGCATTTACACATGTGGAAATGTGTATTTGCACAAAGCTGCAACTGTTTCATCCACATATGCAACCAGCCTGGGTATCTTGCTTTTATGCTCCTTTAACCTGTGGGAGAGTTGCGCCTGCCCAGTCTGTCTGTCACTGAATGCATGGGGGTTTAGATACTCGGAATCTGTAAATATTTCCTTCATCTCCAATTATAACGAATATTTGGAATTTACGGCTATAGCCTCAACTGTGTTTATCATAATAGTGTCAAAACTGGAAGACTTAAAAAACACATGAAGTTACTCTTACTTGATATTTTTTTTACTCATTTTGGAGCAGAAAGGAAGAATTCATAACCCACAACCTAAGCACCTGCTTCAAATTAAACATCTTCCTCCCACTTGCAAAATGATGTCTAATTAAGCAAACTGAAGCAGAGACCCAAGCCAGCTGGCCTCCTTCTTCCTCAAGAAGCCTGCGTCCACAGGGCTTCTCTGTGTCAAACTGAAGGGGAATTAAAGAAAAGCCAGTTCTTCACTCCAAACCATGGAGGGGATGTGCAGGGAGATGTCACATTTCACGGAAAGTGACTGGTCTGGAGCAGAGCTGCTTGCTGAGAAGGCAGCAAGACATTCTTGGCAAGTTCTGTGTTCCGAATCTTGAGGAAACTCAAAAAGCACCTAAGATTTACCCTTTCTCATAAGGTTCCTCACGTGATCCAGCACAGACACAGCCTTTCTGGCCTGGCCCTTCTTGTGCCCCTAAAATATTCTCAATTTCCCATGTATTTTAATAGATAATTTTGTGGGGCATAGAAATATTGGTTGACAAGTATTTACTTTCAAGGTTTGGAATATATCATTCCATGTTTCCCAGCTTTTAGGTTTGATGCCAATAAATCTTCATGTATTTTGGTCTCTGGATGTTAGTGCTTTTCCTTTATAGCTTTCGCCTTTTGAAATATTTTAAAAAATTATTTTTCGTTGTGAGCCTAGCCTTTGATGGCTGCCTTTAGTCTCAGCACCAGGAAGGCCAAGGCAGGTGGATCTCTGTGAGTTCGAGGCTAGACTAGTCTACAGAACAAATTGTAAGACAGCAATGGCAGGAAAAATATATATTATATTTAATATATTTTATATGTTATATAGAAAATATTTTATATATTACATATATTTTAGGCATATGAATGTTTGCCTGCGTCTACGTATCATGTGTGTGCCTGGTACCCAAGAAGGCCAGAAGAGGGAGTTGGATCCCTTAAGAATGCAGTTACAAGGCCAGATGTGCTGGTGTACACCTTTAGTCCCAGCATTCAGAAGACAGAGGTTTCGGCCAACTTCGTGTAGAATGTGTTCCAGAGCAGCCAGGAATACACAGAGAAACCCTCTCTCATAGCAAAAACAAAAAAACAAAACAAAAAAAAGAGCTACAGATGTTTGTGAACTGCTATGGGATGCTGGGAATTGAACCAATGACCTGGAAGAACAGAGTGGCTCTTGAGCTTGCTCAACCATTTCTCCAGCTCCACTCTTTATGACTTTTTAAATTTTTGTTTTTATGTCTACATTACCTGCCAATTTTCAAATGGAATGCATAGACCTGTACATGCTATTCAACTTAAAGGAGAATTTGAGTCTCCATACTGCACTTTCTTAGATCTTGTCCTCCTGAAGACAAACCTCACTTGCTTCACAGCCACACTGAGTTCATGTCTCACTTTTTGGCACCATCTGCATTTCTGAGGAACTATTTTCAAGAATGAAGCACACCAAGAGTGAAAATGAGAACCAGGATGGACTCCTTGAGAACTCACTGAGAACAGCAACTATTTGCATTGAACCAGATTTTGATACATTTCTTTCTCAGATATAAAAGTCAAATAGCTCACTTGTTTTGTGCCCTCTTATCTTTATAATAAATTTATTTTTTAAAAAAATCAATGAAGTTTATTATTTAGATACACTCATTTTCTCTATTAATAATCACAAACTTGGGAGCTGCTTAACAATTTTAAGATTTTCCAAACAGGGTGCTGCATAGTAGGATTACCATGTGAGGACATTTTTACTTATTGTTGTGAATCACAAAAATATGGACAGATTTTTCCTTTCCTAGTCAGCTTTAGTTAGCACTGCTGGTTAATGTATGGTCTAAGACAGTTCTTCATCTACCAAAACATTAAACCTGTCTGACTTGGGAGTGTGTGCAGGTACACAAAAACACTATGCTAGAATTTGGAATTCTCGGTCATTTCCTTGTCTAGTAGGGGAACCAGCCAACTATACAGAATAATATAAACAATTACACAGCTATAGAAAGCATACTGTACTATCAATGGGTTACACATCTGATGAGTGTCTCATAAGATTACATACCCGAGCTGCATGTGTTTGCATATGCCTTCCATACCAGCCTGCCTCCAGGAGGTTAGGTTTACGAAGTGCAAAGCTGTTCTGAGATTCTTTGTTTCTATTTGTGCGTGTATAGACTTTTTACATGTCTGAAATGTCACAGTAAAATGGTGCAAAGTGGGTTGAAAAGCAGAGTGTAACCTCACAATTGACTACATAGAAGATTTCCTAAGACACAGTACATAGCCGGACTCAGGGTGAGATATTCAAGGTGATGGGCAAGGCGTTCCAATAGTAGGAGAAAGGTAAGAAAGCCACTGACCCATTGACAAAGCAGCCAGAATTTTTTTTGGTGAGAAAGAGTAGATAGTAAGTAAGAGCTTTTCTTGGCATTGAAAACTGAGCAAAGTGGGTAACAAGATCATTTTCATTGAGGAAAGATGTAGCATGTAGAATATGACGGATAATGTGATAGGAATTCAAAGGGATAAGAATGGAAAAATTCTGAGTAACATTTTGAAAATCCAACTGGTTGAACAAATGTGAGATGGAATTGGCTCAGTATCTTCTCTTTTTAATTTAGCAAGCCAGGAAAAGTGACAAAAAGAGGTTAGCAGCAGGCACGTGGATTCAGCACAGAGGACAGAGCTAAGGAGCGCGTCATTACAATGTTCCCCGTGAGTTCTAAGCAGCAAGTGAGACATAGCAGATGAGCAACACCAGCTCCCGCAATCCCGGCATCTGGGAGGTGGGGGAAGGAGGATCAGAACTTCAGGGATAGCCTCAGTGTTGGAGGTTGGTCGGATACTAATTGCTCCTCTGTGTAAACCTGCCTAAGTCATTATACCCGATTGCTAATTAAGCAACCTATGCGAGGGCAGGGCATAGGCTTGGTAGGCTTGGCTAAGGTTCCCGGGCTTCGGGCTTTGGAGGAGGACTAAGGTGGATGGCATTGGGTGGGAGCTAGAAGATGGATGGTGAGGATATTGAGACAGCATAGGTAGGAATATCTGCCTGGCACAAGGTAAATAAGGCAATTATAAAATCTAACAGGTGTCTGACTTATTATTTGTGATAGCGGGTTAAATAGTACCACCATGGTAATCTTAGGGCTAATAATAAATATAATTTAGCCAAACACTTTTATTTTTTATTTTTTTAACTACACCACCTCAGCTACACAGGGAATTGGAGGCCAGCCTGCACTACATGAGACTCTGGCTCGAAAGAAAACAGTGGAAAATAAAATAAACCAAATAAAGCTCACTGTCCTGCAAGTAGTCTAAAACTCATTGGGTTCAAAAAAAGGAAAGAAAAGCAAACAACTCAACTCTATGAAAGTAGAAATGGGACAAGGTGTGAAGGGGAAAGGAAGAATCAGCAGGAGGGGTCACACGAGGGTTATGGAGCTGAATGAATAATATACATTATATATATTACATAAATATGTCATCGTGAAAGCCGTTATTATATATAATTAATATATGTCAATAGAAATTAAAAAGAAGTTGCTCAGTGTTTGGGGGAAGAAATCAAGTGATACGGGTAAGTCTTCCAAAGGTTTAGCCCATATGCTACTTACTAAAGGCAGCAAAATGTTTAAGAGGCAAGGGTGTGTTTGCTGAAGACACCACACACTTCAGACACAGGGTCCAGAGGCCCCTGAACTGGAACTGACCTGAATCCGTCCTCCCTGAGGACCAGCTTTCTTGGTGCCAGAAGGTACTGTACAAGTTTTCAAAGGAAGGGAAGAAACAACTGTCCCGCCCAACTATGACACCTATGAATCACAATAATGACCAACATGTCATGATGGCCTCAAGGGTACATTATTGGCACATTGCCTTGTCAGTAACCAACAACGCTCTAGCTGGACTAAGACTTGCTCAACAGGAAGGATATCATGCCTGGAACTAGTGAAGTTATGGATGTTGGAGAGAAACCTACAACCACCAGTTCATTAAATCATCATAGTTGCCAGTTACATTCTAAATATTTGACCTTATACCCACAGATGAGCATAGTCCTAAGCCCTCATCAAGGAAACTTCTCTATGCAACAGTGACCATTACAGAAAACCACAACCAGACAAAATGCAGAGTTGTGAAGTCTAGCTCCAGCTGATACATCTACAACTCAACTCCTGTACCTAAGGCTCAGGGGTCATTGCAGAAGGTTTCAGAAAGATTGTAAGAGCAAGAGGATCAGGGAGTTTGCTGTGAGATTCTATCTCCAATAAATGTCAGAAAGTCTCACCTACATGCCTGCCTAAGTATGAGGTGAACAAAGATGACACCAATAGGAGACTATGAGGCATCAGTCCTGTACAAAAAAAAGGCAACTACGGAATGCTGAGTGCAGAACAAACAGTCTCCCCAGGGACTAGCACACCAACTGACTATTCAATACCAAATGGTCACCCTGAAAACAGAAACATACAAGTCACATTATACAGACTGAGCAAGTTTTATTTAGAAATATATAAACACAAATATGTTCACTAAGTAATAACAACTAAAAAAACAAAGGCCATAAATTTGAAAGAACAGAAGTGTGTAGGGAAGGTTTAGAGAAAGGGAAGGGATGTAAGTATATCAGCTCAAAATACTTAAAAGTGTTTTTACTTATAGTGAGTGGGCACATGCATACTAGGGCATGCCTGTAGAAGTCAGAGGACAGCTTTGTGGATTGGTTTTCACGTCTAGTGATCCCACTCACATCAAAGGTTTGCACCACAAGCATGTTCTGCTGTGCAAGAAGACCTTCACTAACTGTGGATCCTGGGTCTTATTCTGCTGAATTATAATTATAATTCTATAAAATTACAAGAATTATATATAATCTATTATATATGATATGTACTATAGAATTATAAAAATTATAAGAAACAAACCTATTTAAAAATTACTCAGTTTTGGCCAGGCATGGTGGCACATGCCTTTAGTCCTAGCATTTGGGAAACAGAAGCAGAAGGAGCTCTGTGATCTATACAACCAGCCCCATGGCAGTTAGAAAAATATACAGACCATGTCTCAAAAAATCAAGCAAACAAACAAAAAGACTAATTTTGACATTTTGTCATGGCAGAAGATGAACTACCAGAACTGGGATGTTGTCAGACTGGAAAGCAGGGGAAAGGAAAGTGAAGCGGGTTTTATGAACTTGGCATTTCGAAGGGTTACTGGGAGAGGAGATACATTTTGACTTTGTAGAAGATCATGAAGTGCAATACACTTGATGTATTTCCTGGAATCAAATTTAAAGGAAATTTATCCTTGATGCGCAATTAAAGAATGTGGGTATATGATGGCGTGGTAGTGGACATCTTTAATTCCAGCACTGGGGAGGCAGAGGCAGGTGGAGCTCTGTGAATTTAAGGCCAGCCTGGTCTACAAAGTGAGTTCCAGGAGGGCTATCCCACAGAGAAACCCTTTACTAGGGGTTGTACACAGGGCCTCCTCTCCGAGCTATACAAGCACTCTATCATTTCACCTCACTCAAGGCCATTTTTAAATTAAGACAGAATCTCACTAAATGGCCCAGAATGGCCTCAAATTTGTGACCCTGTCACCTTAGTCAATTGGATTAAGCATGCACCACCAGGCCCATCTATAAAAAACTGTTTTTGAAAAAAGTTCTTACTAGGTAGCCCAAACTGGCTTGAAACTCACTATGTAGCCAAGGCTATCCTTGAACTGAAAGCATCCTGCCTCAGCCATGGGCTACCATCATCACTGGATATTAACTTTTGGTCGTTCTTATTTCTTCATTACAATACATGTATAAAAGGAGAGGCCAGATAACCTGAGGTGGAGAGCTTTTGTCTGATCCTTCTTGCCACTGCCTTCTGGTCAGGTCTTGGCCTTTTCTTTTTCTGTAAAAACACAATTATTTATGTTATTGTATTATTTTGTCATTGTGAGAATGTATGTGAATCTTGAAAAATTAACTGGAAATATATATTTTTGGAGTGTCCTTGATAAAGTTCATGCTACCATATTTTTGAGGTTTTTTTTTTTTTTAGCTCTCCATTATTTTTATCCATGAGACATAATTATTTGGTTGAAAGAACAGATCTTTTAAAGAGGAAATACTCATTTTCTAGGGCTCTTATGTCTGCATGAGATCCTTGTCTTTTACAAAAGATTTTTTTGTGTATGGGTGTTCTGTCTGTCTGTCTGTGCATGTGTGTGTACCTGGTGTGCACAAAGGCTGAAGGGGGTTGTGGACACTGGGAACTGGAGTTACAGGTGGTGATGAGCCACCATGTGGATGCTGGGAACTGAACCTGTGTCCTCTGGAAGAGCAGCCAATGCCCTTGGCTGCTGAGCCATCTCTCTAGCCCTTTGGTTATCATCTTAAAAGGATATAATGTTGTCCTCCTAAGTGCTGAGATTGTATGCATTACCACCACACTCAGCAATGTTTTTTTTTTTAAATAAGAAAAGTTATTCTAGCTTATAAACTTAATAATGATCTGCCATGGGTCAGAAATTTGCATAGACGTATTAGGAGACAGCTGCAGTAGTCTGAGAGGTGGCCTTGAATCGTAGCATGGTTTCTGGCCTATAGCAGACGCTTCACACATGGGAGCTATTGTGCAGGCTGCTAATCCCTATTACCACTACACTCAAGACATAACGAAGCCAGTGCTACACAGCGTGTAAGGGCAGAGAGGCTCCAAGTTTAGAGTAGCTATACTGCTTTATCCGAGCTGGCTAGAATCAAATTGTTGTTTATAATGTAACCATGGATTGCGGAGGCAATAGCCAGAAGGCACAACGGCTACAGAATTTTCCAGTGACTCATTCCCAAGACTGACATACAGGGCCACACCCCAAGTACACATACCCCTTTCCTACTCGGTACTTGAAAAAACCGTTCAGGCATCCTTTCCCCCTTGGTTCATACATAGTCCTTTCGACTTAAATTTATAACACCCACACCCCCCAACATTTAGACAAACTCTTCCCACTTCCTATCGTTCTGAGGCTCCACGGAACGGAGGAAGCTTATTCTTCCTGTTATACTATGGTCCCCGCGGAAGTTGCTCTTACTCTATGCCCAGAATTCAGTCTATTACAGCCTATAGGTTTTAAAGAATGTTTTATTTATTAGACCAGAAACATAATTTTTTTGGTTGTTGGTTTAACACGTATTTATTTGCTGTGTGTGTGAAGGTCAGAGGACAATTTGCTGGAACTGGTTCTGGGTCTAGAACTCAAGTCGCAAGGCTCAGCAGCAAGTACTCCTATAGCACAAGCTGACTATTTTTATTTAGCTTTCTGATTCTGGACTTGATCCTTCAAAACTTTCACTATGATTTTTGTTGATCCTGTCATGGACCCATTTCACATAGACTCAGCCATAGGCCTTGCTAATCGATTTTTCTTTTCCACAGTCTTCGAAGGACTTTCGGTCTCACAGCACCAACCTAGGCACACAGATTTTGATGCTTTCTTGACTTTTTGGTGTATGAAGACAGTTCTACTGCCAGTGGTTAACTGGCCTGTTTCGTTAGACACTGCATTCCTGGAAGGCCTGTCTCTGGATATAAAATAAGACACTGAGAATCTCCAAAAGACCCTCCCAGGAACAGGAAAAAGACACTCAGATTAAGAGATATTGGTGAAATAGTTTCTGTCCTGCTTACTGGCTAGTAAAAGGAAACCTATTAAAAACGGGCCTTTCAATTGTCCCTTCTCTCAAATGGGGAAGACTGAGCTAGAAGGAAGACAGACAGCTAGAAGGCTTGTCAGGTGCTCTCAGGGCTGGCATTGGGTAGCTGGCTGGGATTTAAAACCGAGGGACCTGTGAATGAACTCGTCGCACCGTCTATTACTGCTCTCATTTTCCCAAGGACAAAGAGCTGGCCACGGGCAGCGAGTGTGGGGACCCATCTCGGGAGGGTCGAGCTGGCAGTCCGGTCCCTCTTCCGGTGGCAGCAGACAATGGACGCCGCTGGGCCCGTGGGTTCGTGAGACCCGCCGAGGGAGAAGGCAGGGCGGCGGGAGCGGGGCAGGCGTGGCTGCGAGCGCGGCGGCAGGGCGCTGTCCCCGGGCAGTTCAACGGCAGGAGCGTCCCCACCCACGCCGCCGGGAGGAGGCTCGCTGCTCCGGCCCAGCGGGGGGGGGGGGGAGACGGCGGCGGCGTCACGTGACCGAGCGGAGGGCGGGGCCGAGGGCGGCGCGCCCGGCCCCGCGCGCATGCGCGCCGCCCGGGGCGCTGAAATTCAAATTTGAACGGCCCTGCTAGCCCACAGACCCCGGCGCCGAGGGCCGAGCCGGCTGGGCGTGAGCGAGCCCGCAGCCCGCACTTGCAGCCTTCTCCCCGCCCGGGGGCCCTGCGCCGAGCCCGCACTCACTTCTTTCCTGTTCCTGGGCTTCGACAACCGGACCCCGCGTCTCGCAGTACGCACGCGAGGCCTGGGGCGATGGACCCGTTTACCGAGGTGAGGGACTCTGTGGGAGCTGCGAACCATGACCCGTGCGGACCCTCCGCGGACCCCCGGCCCGCTCTAGCTGTCAGCCTGCGGCCCACCGGCGGGCAGCGCGGCGCGTGCGCGCGGCGAGCGTGCAGCCCGGGCGGGGGCCGCGGGGTCGCCGGGGCCCCGGCTCCGCTGCCCCGCCTGTTTCGGGGGGTCTGGGCCGCAGACGCTCCACGCCAGCCCCGAACTCGTGGGTGGGCGGCCAGCCTTCCTCCGCTCCCCCAGGGCAGGCGCCCGGTGGGAGCTTCCAGCGCTCTTCCCTCCTTTCCCTTGCGCTGCCCCGGGACCGTGCGGCGTGCGGCCGGCTGGGGCGGGCCCTGTCCGAAAGCCGCGGTAGCGGGCCGGGTGGAGTCTGCCCCGTGACTCCTGCGTGCCGGGATATCAGAGGGGAAGCGGTCAGGGGCTGGACCGGCCCGGGGGAGCTGTGATGAAATCATCCAAGTCCGAAGGAGCCAGTTCCTTCCTCCGCTCACTTTGGACGTCTCGCAGGCGGGGTTGACACTGGTTGAGAGGGAACAGTGCTTAGCCACCTCATAGCCTAGGGTGTGAGGTTAGTGAACCCGTCCAGGGGTTTATGGAGCGCATCGTATCAGCAATGCGTCCCTCGCTTCTGCCTCGGAGACAGGGTCGAGACTGCGCTGTTAATTCTGATATTTTCCTCCAGTTGTAATGTACCGTTGCAGCTGTGCACTGACAGTCAGGGATTTCCTGTTGCCCACTCTTCTATTCCAGGACAGTTCCTGTTTTTCTTTTTTTGTTTTTTCTTTAAGCCCTTACTCAAATTTCAAGACTATGTTGTTTTGCAAAGTGGGCGTACAGTGTTTCTGTACTGCACTGAAAAATGTCATGGAAGATATAATAATTTATTCTGGGAGGTGTGGTCAGCAATTCCGTAAGGTGACCCCCCCCCCCCGGATAATAGGTAAGGGTTTCAGCAATTAAAAGTTTCAACGCTACAGGTGCGCCACCCCCACACCCCTTTTGAAGTTCTCAGTTACCTTGAGGGAAACAACACTTTGCTAACTTTAAAATTTCTTTTTTTTCTTTTTTGAAGATTTATTTATTGTGTATGCCTGCATGTGTGCCAGAAGAGGGCACAAGATCTCATTATAGATGGTTGTGAGCCACCATGTGGGTGCTGGGAATTGAACTCAGGACCTCTGGAAGAACAGCCAGTGCTCTTGACCACTGAGCCATCTCGCCAGGCCCTGAAATTTTTAATAGAGGTCTGGAGATACGGCTCAGCCGTTAGGAGTAGTGGCTTCTCTTCCAGAGGGCCCAGGTTCAGTTCCCAGCACTCATTCCTCACCAGCGTGTAACTCCAGTCTCAGGCCCAATGCCTTCTTCTGGCCTCCGGGACCGCTGAACACCCATACACATACAAATAAGTGAACTGGAAAAAATTCTAATAGAAACATCTAAGACATACTTTGTAGCAGCTATTGAGAGCAGGGATGATTATATATATATCTATATAGATATATAGATATATATATATTCATTTTTTGAGACAAAGTTTAAATACTTATATATGTGTGTCTGTTTGCCTATGAGTTTGAATTTTTTATTGAAAACATTCCTAAAACTTGCATGTGAGTAAAGTCACCAGAGTTCTAGGTAATATTGATTTTAAAATGATAGTTTGTTACTAAAAATAAAATTACTTTGAATAGTGCTATATGTTCTCCTTAGTAACTGACAAGAACAAAATACTTTGGAAAGTTGGTTGAAATTTGTACTTTTACCTAAAAATGACCTTTTAAATCGAGTGCAACGCTCAGCTGAAAAGCTTCTCATTTGGGTCCTTTTAGAATCTGTTTGGAAGTGTGCATGCTGTAATGTGTGGTTTATATTATAAAAAGCGAGGTCCACTGCAGTTAGAGTAACAGCTTTGAAATCTTTTCCTTAATTGGTAGTGAGGACACAGAGAGAGTTCCAGCTACTAGGTGCTCAGGGATAGCATTCAGAACATTTTTGTGCTGTGAAATACATTTCCAAATCAGGTTTTTTTCTAAAAAGGACTGAATGAATGTCAGTATAAAATAACTTTTCAGTAAGGGTCTTACTCAAAACCATGCAACACAGAAAATTATTTGAGAGTTGTTTTTTTTTTTTTTTTAATTATCCCGGGGTGATTCATAACCAATGCTGTCATAAAACAAACAAAACAGAAATTAACTCTTTTCATTAATATCAGGACATTAGGCCTAACTCTCTTTAGTAACTCCTGTTCAAATGCTCCAGTCCTGGTAAATATTCTTTTCCTTCAGCCCTTATTCCCCCTGCTTGGGTTCATTCTCGCTTTACCCGCCTTTCTGCTTTATAAACTCACACTTGCAGTTTGCAGGACGATCTCTAGAGCTTCATCACAGAATCGCTTCTCAGTACTCATTTCACTTGCCCTTACCTGCTGAGTGTGTCTCCTTCCAGAACATGGACTGTTCTTTCCTGTTCCCAGACAGTGTCTCCAACATCAAACATGTTCAAAAGCATCTTGTTGAATTACATAGCAGATAGAAGTTTAATTTTTGGTATTAGGGCTTGAACATAGGGCTTCCTGAAGTCTGAGCTGTAGCCATGTCCCAGCACACCTTTAATCCCAGTATTTAGGAGGAAGAAGCAGGAGGATCCGTGAGTTCGAGGCCAGCCTGGTCTACAGAGTGAGTTCCAGGACAGCCAGGGCTTTTATGCAGAGAAACTGTCACAGAAAAAGATCAGATCTCAAGTATCCTATGCTGGTCTCCAACATTCTGTAACTTGCTGTGGCTGAGGCTGGCCTTGAAATCCTGGTCCACAAGTCTCCATCTTCAAGGATTATAGGTATACAATACCACACCCTGCTGAAAGTGTGATTAAAAAAATTAACATAGCATACTAAATAATGGGTTTCTTTACAGCTTTTTTTGTTTTGTTTTGTTTTGTTTTGTTTTGTTTTTCTAGGCAGGGATTCTCTGGTAGCCTTGGCTGCCCTGGACGCTAGACCATGCTGGCCACTGAGCCACCTGCCTCTGCCTCCCAGGGTGCTGGCCTTACAGGTGTGCTCTCATTTTCATACAGATGTGTCGTTTCACTTCGTTTTAACTAATCCCTCTCTCCCACTGCTTTCTTTTTTACATCCTCCACCCATCTCACTGGCTTGTTCCTGAAGCTGTGATTTTTTTTTTTTTTTAAGGAAAATTTTTAAATTGATGATGCAATATAAGGAAGGTGTACTTAAAATACCAAGCGCTTACATTTATGTAATTTAGACACATTATTTCTTTAATGAAAAATCTTTGGCACTTATTAGCTTTATTTTGTTATTTGGAGTATTTAACTTTTTATTTTATTTGTACATCTGTGAGTTCTGAATCTTTTGCAAACAATAGAGCACTTGTGTATATTTGAATGTCAAAACTACATTCTTCTGTTGTGAACCGTTGCTCCTGGCAACTGAAACTGTGCTGACTCAAGTGCTTGATGCAGAGAATGGAATGTTGGGTGTGTCCATCCATGGATATGATCAGGGTCCTTTGTTTTTTCAGAGTGATACATTTTATCACGAGAGAGATTATCAAACCGTTATGAATTTGTAGACCAGTCTGGTCACTTTTGAATTAGTTGAAGGAGACTTCTTTTGGGGATGAAGGTCTTGTACTTGTGAAATATTTTAAGTGCACACAGCATTTGGACTGTCACTTCCTCTAGAGAACCTTAAGTTAGAAGAGATGTCTAAGTGCAGAGAGTTGTGTCTGAAGCAGTCTAAGCTTGAACTAGCGTCTCATCCCTTGCTGGCTTCCACTCATGATCCCCACTCTCCCTCCTCAGCCTCCCAGTGCTGGGCCTCCAAGAGTGGCTACCATGGGGCAGAGCCCAGGCGCTTTCTAAGGGTTTCTTAAAAATCGTTGTATTTTAATTATGGAATTAAACAGGTCAAATGTAGCTGAGTCCTCAGGTCTGTATGAATCACTGCTCTCTATATACAGGTAAATGATTATCTGTGTTCTTTAATTGTGTACATTTGAGGGAGAATAAATTGTTTTTATAACACATTGATTCAAATAGGAATGTCTATTGAGTCACAGTGAGAAAAAAGGAGTATTCATGATTTTATCCAGTGGCTAAGATTTGAACTTACAACTATTTTATTATATTTTTGTATTTATTTAATAAACATAAGAATATTTAGCATCCTTCCCCCCCCCCCCACACACACACACAGGGAGGAGCAGCCTAGCTAGATCCCAGAAGAGGACATTGCAGCCAGCCCTGAACAGACATGATAAGCTAGGGTCAGATGGAAGGGGGGGAGGTCCTCCCCTATCAGTGGACTTGGAGGGGGCAGGGAGAAGATGAGGGAGGGATGGGGAGAGTGGGAGGGAATGAGGGAGGGGGCTACGGCTGGGATACAGAGTACATAACCTGTGATTAATATAAAAATGAATAAAATTTTTAAAAAAGAATATTTAGCACTTTTCTCCTTGGGAAATGTGTTATGAAAGACTAGTTATTTTTTTCTGCTGTCACCACTTTAGATCTGAGTATTTTGGAAGCTGTAACAGGTTATTGTAAATTTAGGGTCTTAAGCTGGCATTGTGTCCCACAACTTCAGTCCCAGCACTCAGGCAGGTTAGAGGCCAGCCTGGTCTATATGATGAATTCCAGGAAACCCAGGGCTCCACAGAGAGACCCTGTCTTCAGACACAAACAAATGAGAGAGTGGTGCTGTAAAGACTTGGTGTTCTCAGCTCTGTAGGTTTGAAATGGGTTTATCAGAGTTACTTCATTCCTTCCGTGTTTCCTAGGTTTTCCTAGATCCTTTTTGCATGCCTTGGCTTCTGGCACCTCTGACCATGTTCAGAGCTACAGCTATCACCATTTTGACATCTACTTCCGCCATCATCTTTATTTGCTGATCTGTCTTCCTATCTTTCTCCTGCTGGTACCTAAGAAACACTGTGATTTCTTGGGTCCACTCAGATAACACAGGGTAATATTTACATGCCAAGATTCCTAATCACATTACCAAAATTTGTAGGTCAAAGATATAGAGCACAAGCATTTTTGAGAGACCATTTTGTTGTTTTGTTTTTCAAGACAGGGTTTCTCTGTGTAGCCTTGGCTGTCCTGGAACTCACTCTGTAGACCAGGCTGGCCTCACACTTACAGAGATCCACCTGCCTCTGCCTCCCCAAGTGCTAGGATTACAGGCACAGCCACGGCACCCAGTTTGAGGAATCATTTTTCTGCCTAGCATACTAACTTGAACAACAATTACTTTCTGTTAATTCTTTTTTTTTTTTTTCTTTAAATGGAGGAGTCTGGAGAGATGGCTCAGTAGGAAGAACACATGCTGCTCTTGAAGAGGACTTGGGTTCAGTTCCCAGTACCCATATGGAGATTGGCAGCAGGGTCTGCCGCCCTCTCTGACACAGGCGTCCATGCTGTTCATATACATGCAGGCATACACTTATACATTTTTTTTAATTAAAAATTTTTTCCTGGTGCCATGGGTGGTTCAGTGGTTAAAGACAGTTGTTTTCCCAGAGGACTGGATTTCTGTTTCCAGCACCCACGATGAGCAGCTCACAACCTTCTGTATCTCTAGTTGCAGAGAATGCAACACTCTCTTCTGGCCTCCATAGGCAGTTAGACACATGTGTGCATATATACATGGAAACACACAAAATCACATTTCCCTACTTCTCAGTATGGGTGGTAGTGCACGTCTATCAGGCACACCTGTGCATCCATGTGAATCTCAGAAAACAGTCTTCTTTCATGTAGGTTCCAGGGATTAAATTCTAGTGTGAATCTTTGCAGCACATGCGCTAACCTACTGAACAGGCTCACCACACTCTCTCCCTGTTCCTCCGCACTCACAACCACTTTCTTTTTCAGTGAGCAGGAGTTTGTATTGGGCTCAGCTGGGCTGGCCATCTATTGGTTTTGTGTCTAGCCATGTAGTTCTTAGGGTTATGACAGATTATCTGGAGCTAAGTGCCATAGTACTGGCTGGGGTTGTTCTCCAGCGTGTCAAACCTGGACTTTCCACATGATGTGCCAGTCCAAGAAAGTGCGGGAACAGCGAGACTTTTTGGAAAAAAAAAGCATTGAAAATTATATAGCATATTATTTCAGCCATATTTTATTTCAGACAAGTGAAAGCAAATCATAAGGCCAGGCCAGCCAGCCAGCCAGATTCAAGTGGTGATAGAGATTAGCTTTGTGTGTGTGCTTGCATGGCTGCGTACAAGTGTGTGTGCGCGCACCTGGAGGCAAGGGGTTGATGTCACACATCTTCCTTAGTCTTTCTCCACCTTGTGTGTTGAGTAAGGATTTTTCACCCAACATGACTCACTGATTGGCTAGACTGGCCAACCAGTGACTTTCAGGAATGCCCCTGTCCCTCTCCTCCCTAGGGGTTCTTGATTTATGCCACCATGCTAAGGCTTTATCTGGGTCTTGGGGATCTGACCATGTTCTCACCCTAGTCCCTGATTATACCTTTTGATTAGAACAGCAAGCACACAGCATTTATAATCTTATAATCTTTTAAGTATCTTTATATGCTGCTTGTTAGAATTTCTATTGGTTACAGTAATTTTGATGCTGGGGTGCTTGTTCATTTGGTAAATCTTGGTTCAATTACTTGGGATTTTACCTTTGAAATGCGTATGACTATTAGCCTACATAACAGTTGTTGATTTTAGAAAGCATCTGGGGTTTTCTGAACCTTTGACTAACCTTGTGTTTTAACCCTGATATTCTGTAGAAGTTGCTAGAGCGAACCCGTGCCAGACGAGAGAATCTTCAGAGAAAAATGGCTGAGAGGCCCACGGCAGCAGCAAGGTCTGCAGCGCATGCTAAGCGAGGCAGAGAGCCACTTTCAGAAGCAAGTAATCAGCACCCCCTACCTGGGGGCGAAGGTAAAAGACTGTGGGGAAAAGTAAAACTGGAATACATAAGCCCCATTACGTACATAAGCTTCATTATGTATGTAGAAAAACTGATCCTAGGGAGACAAATGCACTAGCCTCTTATAACAGCCTTCTGTTATATTTCAAGGTTGTTACATCAGGCCTCAAATCTACTAGAAGCCAGGCAGAGAACTTGGTTAGATGGCCAGGGAGAGTGACTTTCTATGAATTTCACGTTCTTTTAAAACATTTTAAACTTTTTTTTGAGGTTTATTTTTCTTTATTTTATGTATGGGTGTTTTACCTGCATGCAAGTCTGCAGCACATGCATAGAGTGTTTATGGAGGCTGAAAGAGCATTGAATCCCCTGGAACTGGAGTTGTATACAGTTAGCTGCCATGTGGGTTCTAGGTCCTCTGGAAGAGCACAGTGCTCTTATCTGTTGAGCCATTTTCCAGTGGGCACCTCCTACTTTTTTCTTTGTTTAAAAGAATATATTGTATATTTGGGCAAGTGTTGTATGGTGCATGTGTGTAGGTCATAGCACAACTCTATAGAGGTGGTTTTCTATTTTCATTTCCATGTGAGTTCTGGGGCTGAAGCTCAGGTTTCCAGGAATGTGCAATAAGCATGTTTACTCACTGAAGCATCTCAGTGCCCTTCCATTCTTACTTAAATTGTTAACTTTCTGAGCTGGGGAGATGGGCCCGTGGATAAAGCTCTGATGCACAGGTGTGAGGGCTGGAGTTTGGATCCCGAGCACCCATGCAAATGCTGGACCATGGCAAGGACACAGGAGGTGGACCCAGGGTTGCCACAACAAGTTGAGGTCTAGACTAGCTGAGCTGACGAGCTCTGGGTTCACGAGAGAGACCCTGCTTCAGTGTGTAAGATGAAAAGGTGGGGTGCATACAGGACACCCATGTCAACCTCAAACTGCATTTGCGCATGCACCTGCACACATCTGCACCCTCACACAGAAGAGCATGCACGCCCACATGTACACTCTCGCTTCAGGAGACACATTGAGACTCATTTGTGGGTAGAAGTGAATGCCTTACTTTGAATGGTGCCCTTAGCACTTACTCTATTGATATCCAAAGATGTTTACATCACGAGAGCTGATTGTGTTTGGTTTAGATGAGACAGCTCAGTTGTCTTCAGAGGCTGCTTCTCTTGCAAGCCTCACATAAGGCACTCTTCTGCTCTGTTTCAGTTATTGTCCATGAAAGGTGGTTTCAAAACCAAACCAAAACAAAAACCAGTCTACAAGACCTGTTTTCTTCAACTTAATTTCTCTAGGCTTGACTTTTCTTCCTTAAAATGAGGTGATTGAATTCTGAAGTCCTTAAAATTCTTTAGAGTACTTGGTTATTCTTGTGTGGGTGCTGTTATTTCCTGTTGTCTCAAAATTACATAAAATCTTCTACATCTTGAAAATATTTAAATTTACTTTCATTGACGTTTTTAACAGAAAAATGACATGTTTACCTGAAAAAAAGGTTTTCCTGTCATATTTTTAAGTTAATGGAAGAAAGGGTTTTATATTTTTCTTGTAATAAAAGTAGCTAAAGTATTAGAGAAATTTGATACCTTATTTTTAAGTACCCACCTCTAGTTTTTCAGGCTGTGAAAACTGCAGAGGTATCACTGTGGGCTTTTGTTCTTTTTGATCTAGAGAAATCTTGTACAAAACCATCACCATCAAAAAAACGTTGTTCTGGCAAAACTGAAGTGGAGGCTTCAGACTCAGAAAATAAAGAACCTGTTGAGCCAACTGCTGCAAAGCCTTGTTCTCCAAAGGCTGCACCCCGTCAGGTGCAGCCCCCAGCACCAGCTGCTGGCAGTGATCCCGAGGCTGCCCCAGCCCCGCTGCCCAGCATGGGCAGAGGGCTGAACTCAAGAGCAGAAGCATCCGCTGCCTCCTCAGTTAAAACCCGAATGCAAAAACTTGCTGAGCAGCGCCGCCACTGGGATAGCGATATAGCAGGTACAATGACGTGGGCGGGGCGGTCCCTAATCTTGTGGTAAGATTTCAGCGTGGGGCTGGATGTGGTAGTTTATGTCTGCAATCCCAGCACCTGGGAGGCTGATACAGGAGGATTATAAGTTTAAGGCCTGCCTGGAGTAGCATGCAAGGTAAGTGCTTTTGCTTGCAGATGATGATTAATATACCGGGAGTGTATCCATAAAAACAATGAATGAGCTGGGCACATTGGCTCACGCCTGTAATCCCATCACTCTGGGGGACAGCGACAGGTGCACCTCTGTGGGTTTAAGGCAGCCTGCTTTACAAAGTAAGTCCAGGACAGCCAAGGCTACATAGAGAAACCCTGTCTTGAAAAACAAAAGCAAAACAAACAATAAACAATGAATGAGAATGAGACATTCTTACTCAAGTAGATGATGAGGTTCTTTAACTGGTACAGAAACTTCACCTAATAACTGAATTATATCCTATTTGCAGTGAAAAAGCACTGGGCCTCAGCTCTATACTTGGGAAATTCTATTTCATATGTTCATTTACACATAAAGAGACTAAGGTGTGTAGTGTTGTTTAGTAGAGAAAGATGCCAAGACAAAATACTCTCCTTCCCCAGTATATTGAACTGGAAAGCATGTTCTTATGTGACAGCCTGGACACAGGAAAATGGTGACCCCATATGCAAGCAGTTCGGTGGTTATGTGCCAGTGGTATTTCTACCACAATTAATTTTATTGATCTTCTAACTTGCTCAGTAAAAACCTTGAAATGGCTTCCTGAAATACCCATATCAGATTTAAAAAGGAACCCAAGTGCAGAAGAAATGTAGATAGGAAAATTTTTGGATTGGCATCTCAAAAGTATGGGGAACCCAAGGTGTGCTTTAGTCTCCATATTCTAAAGCCCTTTAATTTGGATGCATAGCCAGAACTAAATGAAGCAATCTGAATAAACGGATAGACTGCGCTGTGTATTAGTTTTGCCTACGTGTAAGCATGCATTTCACATGTATTCCTAGCATCGCTGGAGCACAGAAGAGGGTGTCAGGAGCCCTGGGACTAGAGTTAAGGACTGTTGCAAGCTGCCTTGTGGGTGCTGGGTACTGAACCCTGGTTCTCTGGAAGAGTAACAAGTACTTCCTACCGTGAGCCATCTCTGCAGCCCTGCACCTGCTTAGTGTGTGTGTGTGTGCGTGCGTGTGTGTCTGCTCGAGTGTACATGTGTGCAGCTGCACGTCTGTGCCGGTGTGAGCAGAGAAGAGGACACTGCATCCCTCGGAGCTAGAACTGGAGCTTCAGGGTTTTCAGGGTGCCCAGCTTGTTACGTGGTGCTGTGATCTGAAAAACAGTCCCTGTGATTGCACAAGGACGTACTTTTAAGCACTGAGCCATTGTTCCAGCCCCTCATTACTATGCATTTTAACTGAAGTTTTGATTAGTATTAAACAACAGGAAGTTTGAGATTTCCTCGTCTCCCTTTTTTATTTTTAATTATTTATTTTAAAGGTATCGTTTTTAAGTCTCTGTGTGCACGCTCCTGTGCCTGTGCATGTTTCTGGCATTCATGTGATGGCCAGGCGACAACTTGCAGAATTCACTTCTCTCCTACCACCATGTGGGTCTGCTGAATGGAACTCAGATTGTCAGGCTTGACAGCAAACATCTAATGCTGTGACCTTGTAATACAGTTCCTCATGTTTTGGTGATCTCCAACCATAAAATTATTTTGTTGCTACTTCATAACTGTAATTTTGTTACTGTTATGAATTGTAAATATTTGCTATGCAGATAGTCTTCATGACCCCTGTGAAAAGGCCATTTGACCCAAAGGGGTTGTGACTCATAGATTGGGAACTGCTGATCTGTACTCACTGAACCATTTTATCAGTATCTTTTTTTTAATTTTTAACTAAAGTGAACTTATTTCCGTTTATATTTATGTGCTGAAAAGAGTTTATAAGGAGGAAGAATCTTTTGGAGCAAGATTCCTGAGGTTTTAAAGGGGTGAAATTAAAATTTCAGGCTGGGGTAGAAGCTTGGGCAGAAGAAGGGTAAGGAGGGAGGTCTTTTCTCTTGACTGTCTAAATAGTGTATGATCTGCCCCAAACCTTGCTTTCCCTGTGTACATGCTTTTTGAACATACAGGCCTAGATCCTTCATTGGGTATCACTATCTGAGATTTATTTCCAAATGAAGAAAGGACAGAAAAACAGTTGTTTAACCCATGCTATCCAAATAGGCATTAATAGATAACTTTTATTTAAATTAATTAAAATAGGGTGGGATTAGTTCCCCTAGCCATGTTTCAGTGCTCTAACCACATGTGGTGAATGCTTGCTGTATTGAATGTGTAGGTGAAGGGCACCTCTATTATCCACCATTTATGTTAGGCATCATTGGTTGACTCCTGAGCTATAACCCCAGCCCTATAATGGCATCTTACAACATCTATAACCTATCACAAAAAACTGTGTAAGCCAGGCAGTGGTGGTGCATGTCTTTAATCCCAGCACTTGTAAGGCAGAGGCAGATGAATCTTGAAAAATCAAAAAATAAAATAAAACTGTAAAAAAGTACACGTTAAAGAGTGTTTAACAGGTGTGGTGGGGCATGCCTGTAATCCCAGCACTCAGGAGGCAGAGGCAGGCAAATCTCTGTGAGGACACCCTGGTCTTAAAAGCGAGTTCAGGACGACCAAAGCTACACAGAGAAACCCTGTCTCAAAAAAAAAAAAAAAGTTTCAAAATATGCCACATTTAAGTAATACAGATTTTGTTTTTTCTGAAAACATTTTCAGATGATGTACCAGAAAGCGCACACTTCTCACTAGTGCCATCTAAGGAAAAGGCTGCCTCACCTTCCAAGCCACCCCTTTCAAATGACTCAGCTACCCCAGTTGGGAGAAGGGGCCGTCTGGCTAACCTTGCTGCCACGATTTGCTCCTGGGAAGATGATGTCAGCTACTCATCTGCAAAGCAAAATAGTGACCAAGAGCAGCCTGGTACTGCTTGTTTATCCAAGTCTTCCTCTGCAAGTGGAGCATCTGCTAGCATCAATAGTAGCAGTGTTCAGCAGGAAGCTACATGCTGTTCCCAGAGGGACGGCAATGCCGCTGTCAGTACGGCCCCGTCTTCAAGTGCTGCCGATGGACCATCGCTTAAAGCCTCAGTGGCCAGCTCCGTGGTGAGTTAATACCATTTTGGTCTTTTGAAACTTACGTTATAAATGGTAATGACTATATGTAGTCTCTATATATAGCTATGTATTGTGTAGTATTATGTGCACCATATTCATGTGTTTCATAAAAAGTGAAAAGTATAAGTTTGATAATTTATCTAAGATAAATTAACATTTTGTGACTGAAATAATATTAATTTTAACATAATTAAAAGTTTTAAAAATCTAGAGTGAGCCGGACATGGTGGTGCATGCCTGAAATCCCAGCAGTCAGGAAGGCAGAGACAGGCAGATTGATGTGAGTTCGAGGCCAACCTAGTCTATAAAGCAAGTCCATGACAGAAATGCTGTCTTAAAAATTAATCCTTAATTATGATACCTTTATGGATATCTATAAATATAAGACACTGAATATTTCCATAGAGATAATGTAAACCTTTATCTGTAGTTGCCTCCAAGGAAGGTACCCCTGACAAGCAGGAAGGTCAGGGTTAACACTTTCACTGTATAACCTTTGAAGTGTGTGAAACTCTTACTTTATGTCTGGAGTAATGTATGTACTATTACCTCAGTTTCTAAAAAAGGAAAAGAATGCCAATGTGTTTCTGAAAATTGCCTGTGAATGCAGACAGGAGCATCGGAGTTAGACCTGCTTTAAATCCCAGTTCTGAAAGAGTGAGAAATGTGACTTTGTACAAGTTACTTAACATTGAAAAGGCTTGTTTTTCCATAAGTAAAATCAGGGAATGGGGTAATTAGAAAGATAAACTAATATGCATAAAATACTTCTATAGGGTTGGAGAGATGGCTCAGCGGTTAAGAGCACTGTCTGCTCTTCTGGATGTCCTGAGTTCAATTCCCAGCAAATACATGGTGGCTCACAACCATATATACTGGAGTCTGATGCCCACTTCTGGCACGCAGGGGTACATGGAGACAGAGCACTCATATATGTAAAATAAATAAATAAATCTTAAAAAAAAATACCAGAGTTCCTGACATAGTTTTAAATATAATCATCTTTCAAGTCCATGATATTTAAGGTGATTAAACATTCCTAATCTGAAAGGCTTCAAGATCTGAATGAAGCCTTCTGCGTGCTCACCTGTGATAGTACAAGAGGAAAGCTCTACAGGGCGCTTTGCTTCATGTGTTATCTTATTTGTGGTCCTGGGAATCGAACCTAAGCCTTCCTGCATGCTAGGCAAATACTGTCACTGAGCTGTAAGCTCACCCTTATTACATGGAATTCTTTATCTTTTAAAATTATTTATTTATTTTATGTACCTTGTTGTTTTGACTTGTATGTCTGTGTGAGGTTGTGACCCCCCGGAACAGAAGTTACAGACAGTAGTGAGCTGCTATGTGGGTGCTAGGAATTGAACCCAGGTCCTCTGGAAGAGCGGCCTGTTCTCTTATCCAGTGAGCCATCTCTCCAGCCCCTGAGTTGTTTTTGTTTTTAATATTTCAACTAATTTTATTTCGGTATCAATGAGACAGCTCGGTGAGAAATGTCTGTGACATGCAGAGCTGGCAACACGACCATATAAAGATGGCCAAAATAACCCTCACAAAGTTGCCATCCAGGCTCCTCATACATCAAGGCCTCAGAACCCATAATCGCGTTACACATACACGTACAACATGCTTTCAGGAAATAAATCTCATTGCTGTTACATTATCTAGCATCTCTAGATAATTCTCTTAGAAGGCAGTACCTCAAGATAAAGTGCCAAATGCTAACTAATGGGAACATGAAGAAGCATGGAACTTCAAGTAATGTATGCATATCCATACCAATCAAAAATATGGTATGCTTCACGAATTTGCGGGTCTTCCTTGCACCGGGACCATGCTAATCTTCTCTATATTAGAAATATATTAGAAACCGCATGTTAGGGGAATGGTGGAAAACCAGTCATACAACTAGGTGTGTGGAGCACTGCTCTCTAGTCTTTACCCTGGCTGAGACCCTTGTCTCTGCACAGAGAGTACTGCACTTCCATTCTGTTTACATATCGGTGTACATTGTGGATATAAGTGAAGGTTTGTGTTTCTTAGAGTAGTAAGCTGATGTTCCATAAAATGCTCTATTTATCTTCTGATAAATTTTAGTATATGTGCTGCCAAAGTGTGCCCAAGATTAAATTTTTTTAAAGAGAATACAAAATTGCTTTAAGGCAGTGTCTAAGTTGCATATAAAACGGAATTGAATTTTACATTTAAACTTGGGCCTGGGGCTGGAGAGATGGCTCAGAGGTTAAAAGCACTGGCTGCTCTCCCAGAGGTCCTGAGTTCAATTCCCAGTAGCCACATGGGGGTCTCACAACCGTCTATAATGGGATCCGATGCCCTCTTCTGGCATGCGGGTGTACATGCAGGCAGAATACTGTATGATAAATAAATAACTCTTTTTTTTTTTTAATTAAAAGAAAACTGAGTTAAAAAATAACAACAACAACTTGGGTCCCATCCCAATGATACCTCATTGTAAGCATTTCCAAAGTCTGAAACACCTCTATACCAAGTACTTAGATTAAGGGATGCTCAACTCATATCTTATTGAACTGATATTAACTTACTTAAAAATACAAATAAAAATAACCTGATATAATTTAAGAAAATACTAGCCCAATAATTTGAGAAATGTTTTTTTACAAAACCAGGAGTGACCCTATCCCTGATAGCTACTTAGTTATTAATATGAGACTAAATTGCCTTTGAATTTAAATGACAGCATTTAAAAGTTGATGTTTTTAAAGCCATTCGCTTAGCATGATATGTTAGAAAGCAAACGAAATAATATTTTTGGTAATTTTTGATAATGGCTACCAAGGAAATGGAACTTAAATTGTTTTATATGCTATGATGATAATTACTGTTTACCCTTATATGTTGTCATGTTTCAGAAAGAGACATCTTCCCCTGTGAAATCTGCTACATTCATCACCAGTACAAAAAACTGTGATGTGCAAAATCCTGAGCTACTTCACAAAGCTGTTAGTCCTCTGAGAACAGAGGCACTGAAACCAAGCGAGAAGCCAACTTTATCCCAGGCAGCTAAGCCCAAAGAAGCAGCTAATAGAGAAGTTTGTCTGCAGTCCCACGCCAAGGACAAACCCGCTACACCAGGTTACGTATTTGAAACTGTTGAATAGATTCAAGACACTTGTTTTCAACATTTTATTTTATGTTAATTTGTTGTTGTTTTGTTTTTTAAGTCAAAGTCTCCATATGTATAACATCAAGACATCCTTTTGATGAGGTGCATATATCATAATTTGTAAAAAGGAAAAAATAATTTATGCGCACACATTTCTGGAGTTCAGAGGACAGCTGTCTGGAGTTATTTTCTATTGTCTTTTTTTGAGGCAGGGTCTCTTGTTATTTTTCCCATGTGTTGTTGAGTTTCCAGGAGATTCTGGCTCCTCCTCCCATTTGACCATACAGTATGAGTTTGGATTACCAATGTGAGCCACTAAATCTAGCACTTTTTAGTGGTTCTGGGGATCAATGCAGGTAATCGGGGCTTCGAAGCACTTTTACCTGCTCAGCTGGCTTGCTGGTCTCTTTTTGTTTTGTTTTTAACTGAATCCTATAAATTTTAGGACATTGGGGCTAAAGAGATGGCTCATCAGTTAATACCATGTGCTACTCTTTCAGAGGACCTAGGTTCTCATGTTAGTCAGCTCACAGCTGCCTATTAACTCCAGCTCCAAGGGAATTGACACCTGGCCTGTGTGTCCCTGTGTCACAGGGACATCTATACACATAATTAATAAAAATAAACTTTAAGAATTTAGGAAGTATATTTAATAGACCCTTTAAACAATTTAAACATTTTCTGTGGATGGCTGTTCTTAGAAACAAAGCATTTTGTAACTAAAGGATTTAGAATTTTCCCTTGGAAATGATAATTCCTAGTTATTTTGAATATATTTCAAAACTGTGTTTTCTATAGGAGGAAGAGGAATTAAGCCTTTCCTGGAACGCTTTGGAGAACGTTGTCAAGAACATAGTAAAGAAAGTCCAACCTATAGAGCATGCCATAGAACCCCTAATATCACTCCAAATACAAAAGCCATCCAGGAGAGATTATTCAAGCAAAACACAAGTTCATCTACTACCCATTTAGCACAGCAGCTCAAACAGGTAAGGTTGTCTGCATTTAATACTTATTAGATGGCCTCAGCATGGAACCTAAGGAATAAGATGAATCTCTCTCTTTTTTTAGAAGATGCATTTATTTTTATTTTATGTGTGTGGTGTTTTGCCTGGAAGTATGTATGTGTATCGTATACATGCAGTGCCCACAGAGGCCAGAAGAGGGCATTAGCTCCCCAGAACTGGAGTTACAGATGGTTGAAGCTGCTGTTGTATCCTTGGGACTGAGCCTGGGTTCTCCAGCCAGAGCTCTTACCAACTGAGCCAGCCCTCCAGCTCAAGTATGAGTCTTTTTGAATGAGCTAAAGAGAGTCATTTTGGGGACATGTGATAGTTACAAGTCATATCTCATCCTGTAGCCTAGGTCACCTTGGAACTCGCTAAGCTGCCCAGGCTAGCCCTGTGTTCTCAGAAGTCCTTCTACCTCATCTTTCCATGTATTGGGATTACCATGCTTGGCTTTGACAAACAGCATCTTGATTCTCTGTACCTCTTATTATTGCAAATTGGACAATGAAATAATGATCATATTTCACGTGTGTTGTGCATCTTTATAACTGAAGACAAGGAGAGTTTTGTTTTTAATCTGTCTTTTGGTAAGGCCTCATTGAGTCCAAGCTGATTGCAAACTAGCTGCACAGCTGAGGGTGAAGTGACCCTGCTGCATCAGCTCCCAAGTGCTGGGTTAGAGCTGTGTGCTGCCACGTCTGCTTTTGGAGATGTTAGTGCTGTTGTTCTTGAGTAAACTACTGCCTTATTTCATGTGTTTAGGAACGTGAAAAAGAACTCTCCTGTCTTCGTGGTCGATTTGACAAGGGCAATTTATGGAGTGCAGAAAAGGATGAAAAGTCAAGAAGCAAACAGCTAGAAACCAAGCAGGTAATGTGGACAGGAGGTGGAAAAGTCACCCATGTAAACTGATAGTAGTTTTGAGTTTCTTGATTTTGAGAAGACTAGATTTCTCAATCTAGCGTAGGCTGGCTACAATCCTGACATAATCCCTTTTTGTCAGCCACCCAAGTTCTTGGGTATAGGTGTGGGTCTCCAAGCCCAGCTTTATAAAATAAATTTTTAACACCTTCCTTTCCTGATGAAACTACTCTTTCCATTCACTGGTCCTTAGGTGTGATACTTTCCCATTTTCAACACTCTACAGCCCTTTTACTGATCACTGGCCTTACAATCAGTTCTTAACCATCCATCATCAGTTTCTTCATATTCACCTGAGATGCTGGTTCTAAAATACTTCTTAGAATCTACATTTCTCATTGGTGACCATTCAGCTTTTTCTACTGTTCTAGCTTACTTCTCCATTGTGATAAAGCCCTGACTAAAAACAGTTTGGGGAGGAAAGGGTTTATTTGAGCTTACATCATGAAGGAAAGTCTGGGTAGAAATTGGAAGCAGGAACTGATGCAGAGAGCATGGAGTACCCATGAGTGGCACCAACCACAGTGGGCTAGACACTTGCACATGGGTCATTAATCAAGAAAAGGCCTCACAGATTTACCTGTAGGCCAATCTGCTGGAGGGTGTCTCAATCACTGCTTTACTGCTGTGAAGAAACGCCATGACCAAGGCAGCTTATAGAAGAAAGCATCTAACTGGGGATTTGCTTACATCTGCTCCGCAAGACTGCATTTGAGTTTGAGGGGAGTTTGGAAACCTCAAAGCTACCACCAATGCCACACCTCCAACAAAGGCCATACTCCTAATCCTTCCTAACACCAGCCAGGGACCAGGCTTTCCAAAATATGAGCCATCCTCATTCAACCACCACAGAACTGTCTTCTTGGTTGAGGTTTTCTCTTCCCAGAGTACCCTGGCTTGTGTCAAGCTGACAGAAAACTACCCAGCACGCACATATACCATGCTTTCAGTGTCTGCAGTTCTTTTGGTTTCCATATGCCTCCTAGTTGTCTTCAGCATGTCCCTACTTAAACACACAGTCACACTTGGGTACATACATGCAGTTAATATTTTCTAAATGTATTACCAAATTCCTGTCAGCTAGTGTGAGAGTCACTACCTTAGGTTTCTTTGTCTTTTCCCCACTTTGTTTTTGCTTCCCTCTTTTCTTTTTCCCACCTGCATCTATCTCCCTGAGTGCTGGGATCACAGGCGTGCGCTGCCACGCGCAGCCCTCTCCTTTTCTTACGTTCATCCATCATTTCCATTGATCATTTTCAGACATTTAACTTGACTTATTATCAGCATTTGGTATTATGAATGGCTTTTCTGTTTGAAGGCCACCATCATTTGGCTACCACAGTACTAGATTCTTTCAGTTTTCTCTTGTGTCCCTGGAGACAGGAATCCAGATTATTGCGTACTAAATAATTCCTGCAAAGCCTGTGAGAGCACAACACTTATGCATGTTAACAAACCTTTGAACATGATACCAACAAGGAGTTCAGATGTTTCCTTCCCTACAAACCCATTAGTTTACCACAAAAGGAGTAGCTAAAACATGGGTGGAAAATATGTGAGGGTCATTGTCTTAGTTAGGGTTTGTACTGTGTGAAGGGATACTCTGACCAACAACAACTCTTATAAAGGAAAATAAGGGCTGGCTTACAGTCCAGAGGCTTAGTCCTTTATCGGCATGGGGGAATCAGACATGGTGCTGGAGAGGTCTCTGAGAGTTCTACATCTGGATCTGTAGGCAGAGGCCAGGAGAATATGAGCCTTTAGACATGGCTTGAGTTCCTGAGACCTTAAAGCCCACCCCCTAGTGACACACTTCCTCCAAAGCTATTCCTACTTCAGCAAGGACACATCTTCCAATAGTGCCAGTCCCTGTCAGTGTATGGTGCCATTTTAATTTAACAGTCATTAAAATCCTGGGAAATGAAACTTTTTGAGAAGGAAGGTTTCAAAAGTATGAAGGTTGCTGTGATGTGTCAGGTGATGAATGCAGGGATAAGGGGGGATGGCAGGTTTAAGAGAGCAGAGCCAGTTGGAGTAGGAAATTGTTGAAGTTTTAGCTAAGGGGGAGGGAGAAAGTTCTATCTAAAGGTGGTACCTGGAGGGTATGAAAAAGGAAAATGTATTTAAATTGCATTGCTTTTTCTGATTCAAGTAAATTTTAGTGTTGATGGAAAGGAGTTAGCAAATAAGATAAAGGGCAAAGCTAATCATTGGTAGTATGAGGGGAGGAGAACCGTTTGTGAGAAAGCAAGCAGGAAACTGCAGGTCCTGAAGGTGTAGCGCTCCAGAGGTGGGATCTCAGTGTCTCTGTCTGTTACCAGCTGTTTTGTCCACTGCTGGAAAAGGGAAGTGCTCGCTTCTGTCTTTTTTCTAAAATAGGTGTCCGCCACTGCCGGTGAAATGCTTGGAAGGCAGAGAGAGCTAACTCAGAATCAGAAGGGAATCAAGGTGATAGAATTGATATTTGATTCGTGTGTATTAGTTACTTTTCTGCTGCTGTGATAAAATACCATGGCAGGAGCAACTTAAGGAAAGAAGGGTTTGTTTTGAAAGGGTTCCAGAGGATAGTCGATTGTGGAGGGAAATACCACAACGGTCAAGGAAGCATGGAGGCAGGAGCTGCCTGGTCACACCTTCATTCACAGGCCTCCTGTGGAAACAGAGAACAGGAAGTAGGGCAAGCATATAAACCATCAAAGCCTATTCCCAGTGACATACTTCCTCAGCAAGGCTCCACATTCTAAATGTTTCAAAACCCCAAACAGCGCTTGCAGTTGCGAGCCGTGTGGGACGTTTCTCATCCACACCACCACAGGCTGAGGCGACCACACACTCGTGTTAAACCCACATTGCACAGGTAGAGCAGAGTCTAGGCATAGACTTGAAGAACTTTGTTCTGTCCTGGGATAGGGTTTTCCTAGACAGGAAGACTGGAGATTTGGTGAAGTGAATGAATTGAAGTCACTGGTGGGGAGGTGATTGCAGTGAGGAGTTATAAGGTCACCCTGGGTGGAGGGATAGGAAAACAGATAGAAATAAGGAAGAGAAGCATCAAGTGACCAGAGGTACAGGGGGCAAGAGCAGCCACTGGTAGGACCCTGAGAAAGGGCAGGTGGGCAGGGAGAGGTTGGAGGTGGGGTGTACGGAGGGGAGGCCAGTTGCAGTGATGATGCTTTTGAAGTTGACATGCAGCTCGGAGGCCACGGTGCTGGGTGGGCAGCCTTGGTGCAGCTTGTGATGCAGGTCTTGAACTAGGGAAGCAGTTCAGAGAAGAGACTCATGTGGTGTTGATACTAAGATGTTTCAGGTTGTTGTTGGTTGTGTAGCCTTTGGGCATGGAGTGCACTAAATCCTGGTGTCTGAGACTTGGAGTAAGAGCTATAAGAGGATTAATAAGACACTGAAGAGGGTGCTGTTCTCATGTTGTCAGGGCTCAGGTGAGGAATCTGTTTTAGATGTTTGTGGATTAGTTTCTATATTATGAGAGCTGGGTTTATATTAGGGCTAAAAAGTGGAGGATATTTGTTTACCATGCAGTAACAGCCTTCAGGTAAGACTAGCAGGAAGAAGGAAATGTGGGAATAGGTCATTAGAAGAGTTTCGTATTGCATGTCTATAATATGCCAGGGCCCTGGTGGGCACTTTGAAAATATCCTTGAATCTTTCCAGACAGTGGACATTAGTAATGTTTCTCTTTCCTGTCCGGTAAGTGTGAAACTGGGCTTCTAAGCAGACCCTCTGGCCTTGCTTTTTATATGCAGTACTTATTCTTGGTAGTGACCACAGCTAAAGGAAGCAAGGTGCACTGATTTTGTTGTTTGTGTGTTCTTTGTGTGAGTGTCTGAGTATGTGTGTTTTCCCAAAGCTTTGAGAAAGGATACTTGTTTTCCATTCTCCTCACTTACTTAGCAAACATTTGAGTAATCAAGCTCAATGCCAGGATATCATAGCACAGAAGTCTTTTTTCTCTATAGTACCTTGACATCTGTTTTTCTGTTTTCTTCAGTATACTTGCCCTATCTTAATTTCTCTTCCCCAAGTGTCTTGCCCACCTTTAAAATATTCTGTATACAACATTTAAGAGTGCACTCTATATATCTTAGAAGCTTCTCATGTGAGAGACTATCTGGAACTAGATGAGGGATTTGTGTAAGGCTTGTTTTTAAAATTCTACTTGATTTGGGGTATTTAGGCTTCTACCTCCCTTCCACCAACTCCCAGCTGTGGTTAAGAGAGAGAAGGTTAGTGGGTAGAGGGGCTACAGACCCCTTTACTTCTCCTGTTTGTTTGGGATCAATGGTTTCTTTTAGGGCTATACCAATCTCTGTTAGCAGCAAATACAGCCATCACTCTCCTCCAAGTCTTTGTGCTCTGTCTTTCTGCTCCAAACCACGATACCGTTTGTCTCTGTTCTCTTCACACTGTTACTTGCCACAGGCTAATACTGACGGCCACACCTTGTCTTTCTTGGCTCTCAAATTTTATCCCCAGAGCCCTAGACCACGCCCCTCTGTGTGTGTGTGGAAGGCCATTACCAGCCAGCAAAAGCATACCCCACACAAGACAATTAACAGCTGTGGTCAAACTGTAGCCCAACTAAAAGCCCACACTTGGAATTTTACATAACCTAACTAAGTTTATAAAGAAATCAAAATTTCCATTACAGATTTGTGCCCTGGCTGCCGATTACCAACCAAGTATGCAGTGCCTCAGCTCCTCTGCCTATTTTCTCATGGACAAAACAGAAATAGCCTGCCCTGCCCTAATCGAGAGGACTGGGAGGCTTGGGTGAGGCAATGGAGTGTTTAGTAAGCAGCAGGCCGCCCTCGTACTGGGTATTTGTTAGCTGCTTTTATTCCCACCCTGGTGGTGTCGGCAATTTCTGTAATCATGAAGCGAGCTCTTTTGGTTTTGGAGACAGACCCTTGTGTTGCACAACCTGCTTCAGAAGTCACTGTGTAGACCAGGCTGGCCTCAGACTCCAGTGCTTTTTGCATCTGCCTCCAGAGCGTTGGTAGTGTAGATGTGTGCCACCATGTCTGGCCATCATAAACTATCTCCCCACCCCAGGGCAAGGACAGCTTATTGAGGACACTGCCTGTTAGTGGTAGGCTGGATAGTAACTGGGCCTGTGTGTCATAAAGTCTTTAAGCATGTAAAACAGTGCATGCTTTTGCTTCAATATTCTTCCTTATTATTGAATTTGTTTATCCGTGTTAAAGTTCTTTGAATTTCATCCTTTGAGTAAATGACAATTCAACAGAATCTTGACGTCATAACTGTCTCCAGATTATATAGGGAAGGCCTGAGAAAAACGACAGCGGAAATTGTTTCCATGTGGCTTTCGCTTTGGCTGATTTGTATAAAACTGAACTCTACTGTGAATTTTCATTCCTTCCTGCTTCCTAATCTTTTAAAGATTTTACGAAGTTGAAATCTTACACACTAGAAATTTTTAACACTGGCTTGGACCCTTTTGATATACAGTATTTCTTTTATCCTCAAGAAACACATAGAATGTTATTTAATAATAATAATAATAACTTATAGTTAAGATTTATTCTGGGAGATAAAATTTATCTCTCCATCTTCTTTTTGCAGGAAGTTCACTGTCAGAACACTCCCCTCAAGAAACATCCAATTGGTTCAAGCACCCCGTCGACTTCTGTAACAGACAAGGAGGCTGAAAATCAAGCGGCAGTGAAGATTTCTAGCGCAGAGCCTGCAGGTTAGTGTTCCCACGCTCCTCAGATGTAGCTGTGCGCTGCAAGTGGCTGGAAGTGGCTCCAAGGATGGCGCTGCTGTGTTAGGTGGGCAAGGCTGATTTCCTCTTCGCCCAGCTTTTCATTCCTGCCATTGACTTCTTTCCAGAGGAAGAACTCTCTCCCCAAAGAGAGAGAGGGCTTGGCCTGGCTTAGCGCTCTGGAGACATATAGTCCACCATGCAGAGGAGGCATGGTGGCCAAAGCTAGGAAGCAGAACTCTCTTCCTCCCCTCGGCCTTTCCCCCTCCTCAGCCCCAGGCCCTGCTCCTCTTTCTTTCTGGAGACAGGATCTCACTGTGTAACCCAGATTAGCCCAGAAGTGTGTTTTGTTTTTGCAGGGCGCTAGGATTTGGTTTTGCGTTTTGGAGAAAGAGTTTCGCTGTGTAGCCCTGGCCCTCCTAGAACTCACTCTGTAGTCCAGGCTGGCCCCGAATCCAGAGACCTGCCTGCTTCTGCCTCCCAAAGCTGGGCTCAGAGGCTTGCTCACTGCCTAGCTAGCTTAGGAGTTTAATCCTCTTGCCTCAGCATTCCAAGTATTGGAATTATAGGTCATCACACCTGGTTTATCATGAACACTTTAGGTTTGTATTTTCCTCCCTCTCTTCTGTCTGTCTCTCTCTCCCTATTCTCTCTTTTCTTTCCTTTTTCTTTCTTGGGACAGGGTCTCACTGTGTAGCCCCTGCTGCCCAGGAACTTGTTCTGTAAGTCTGGGCTGGCTTTGAACTCACAAAGATCCACTTGCCTCTGCCTTCTGAGTGCTAGGATTAAAGGTGTACAGCACTACACCTGGAAAATTTTTATTTTAATCATGTGTGATAAAAAAATTACATAAACTGTGCCAACTTTAGCTGGGCATGGTGGAACATGCCTGATATCCCAGTGTTCCACGGCTTAGAAAGGAAGATTGCTAAGGGAAGCCTGAGCCTCATAGCAAGACCCTGTCTCACTGCCCCCCCCCCCCAAAAAAACCCAACAATTTTACCAACTTAGGAGCTTTTAGGCCCATATTTCAGTAATGTTAAGTATGTGCATTTATTGATCTCTAGAATTTTGTCATCTTGCAAAATGGAAACTACAGTCTTTAAACATAAACTCTCTTTCCTGTGTCCTCCTGTTTTACTTTGTTGCTGTGAATTTGTCTTCCTTAACTATGTCATGACTACAAACATGCAGTCGTACATCTTTGTCTTACGGGATACAGTCCAAGACTTGTAGGTGACACTTATACATTTGTGACTAGCACCTGCATTCCCTAAGGACTCAGGTTTCTTCCTGCAGTGTTTCCACACAGGGCCAGAATTGTTACAGCATGCTCTATATGTTTGTACTTCCTATTTTTGGGTGACAACAGAGAACTGAAACTATGGAGAGTGAGAGCCTGGGTGAAGGAGGGCTACTGCTGTGTTTATCTGTCAAGGCTAGACACTACCTACTTGTGTGCACGTAGACCATTGCTCACTTATTTTCTGTTGGGCACACTTGGAACACTTCTTCCCTTTGTGGCTGTGCAAAGGGCAGCTGTGTGCAGCTGTGTATGTCCCTGTTGCAGTCTGGAAGTGGAATTACTGCATCATATTGTGGTACCAATTACAAGAGTTTATATTTTCACCAACAGTACACAAAATTCTAATTTTTCTGCTTCTTACTAGCATTGTTATTTTTGGTTGTGAGTGTTTTTTGTCGATTTTTTTTTTTTTTTTTAGATTTTAAAATCTTATTTATTATGTATACAATGTTCTGACTATGTGTACACCTGCATTCTAGAAGAGGACCCCAGATCTCACTATAGATGGCTGTGAGCCACCATGCGGTTGCCCGGAATTGAACTCAGGACCTCTGGAAGAGCAGCCAGTGCTCTTAACCTCTGAGCCAGCTCTCCAGCCCTGATGATCTTTTTGTTTTGGGTAGTAGTCATCTTATTAACTGTAAGATAAAATCCTATAATGTTATTTGTGTTTCTCAATAGTGATGGTGAATATTTTCACATTCTTTGTGGTCATTTGTATTTCATCTTTGGAAAAATGACTTCTGTACACGCACAGACATACACTTTATCTGGGGAAAAAATTCAGGACCTTGCTAGGCAGGGTCGGATGGCTTAGAATTTTACTATGTAGCCCGGGATAACTTCAAATTTCTGACCTGCCAACTGCCGCCATTTGTTGGAATTATAAACATGTACCACCATGCCTGTTCCGATCTTCATGTGTGTCTGTGTATACATATTTGTGTGCATGTGCAAAACATGTATGTGCATATGGGTCTTGGGAATTATCTTTGGGAGTGTCCACCTGTGTTTGAAACATAATGTCTTACCAGGGACCTGTCACTCGCTGACTAGGCTGGGCGGCTGATCTGTCAGTCTCCAGAGCTGGGATTTAAGTGAACGCTGCCATCCTGGCGTTCTTGTTGGTTCTGATCTGTTTGTCTCTCTCCAGGGCTGGGATTAGAGGGAACGCTGCCATCCTGGCGTTCATGTGGGTTCTGCAGTCAAACTCAGGTCCCCTGCTAATGCAGCAAGTACTTCACTTATGAATGAGCTGTCCACCTTCCCCACCCTACCCTGATTTCTCCATTTCTCAGTTGTCCGGTTTTTATGGGTAGAGTTGCACTTGTTTGTGTATTCTAGATGGTAACCTCTTCTTCGTGTGCATGATTTGTAACTATCTTATCTTGTTCACAGGTTTCAGTCCGTCCCTATGTTGAATATTCTTCTGTTAAAAAAAATTTTAAGTTTGATGTAGTCTCCTGTTTGTATATTTTTTCGTTGCTTCTTCTGTTTGTTTTAAATATAGAAAAATTTAAACTATGAAAATTCATCATTATGAATTTCCCCTATTCTTTTTTAAAATATGCTTTACAGTTTGAATCTTATATTTAAGAATTTAATCTTTGTAGCTATTGTTATATATGGGAGTCTAGCATCAGTGCTTTGCCTATAGGTACCCAATTTTTCTAGTATCATTTATTGAACTGATTGTTTTCTTCCGTATGAGTCATCTTAGTTCCCCTGTCGATTATTACTTAATCATTTGTGTAAAGATGTATTCTGGGCTCTCCACTGCACTCTGTTGATCTTTGTCTTTATGTCAGTGCTGTCCTGTACTGACGGCTGTAGCTTTGTAATTTTTCTTCCTTTTTTGTGGTGCTGAAACCAAGGATCTCACACATAGCAGAGAAAGCACCAGTGTGCTGAACGCAGCTGTGTAGTAAATCTTAACAGAAAATATGAATCCTGTATCTGTGTTCTTTTAGAGATGTTTGAGTATTCAGGTGTACGTACATTCTTTCTAAATTTGTGGGTACCTGTCTGTTCCTGGATAGAGATTTTTGATAGAGATTTTACTCTGTATCCAGATAGTCTGGCATGCTGGATTTTACCAAAGCTTTCCCCCAGTTTGTGTCTTCACTTCCTTTTAGCAGAATTTTGCTGTTTTAAAAATACAAACCGTTCTCTCTGGTTGGGTTTATTCCAAGTGTTCTAGCCCAGGCTGGAGTCAGGGATCCCTTGATCTTCTGACCTCCCCTCCTCCACTCTCCAAGTGCTGGGATTACAGTGTGCACTACCACCCCTGATTCTGTGCAGGGCTCATGAGGCTGGCACTCTGCCGGCTAAGTGGTGTCCTGTCTTCTTTTTGGTGTTATTACCATAGAATTGGTTTTGAAATTTCTTTTCAGATTGTTCACTGTTTGTATAGCTTATGTATGCATTTTGGTATCTTTCGGACAGTGTTATGTTTTGTTGCTCTTGTTGCCTGGAACTTACTGTGTAGCCCAGGCTATCCTTGAATTTGCTGCAATCCTGCTATAGTGAGTTTTAGGATTTCAGGTATACACCACCTCACTTATGTGTTGATATTTTCTTCTTTAACCTTGCTGAATTTCCTAAGCCTATTAGTTCTTCACACTTGTCAACATATTAGATGATGCCATCTGTGGGGAGAAATAGTTGTAATTCTGTTCTAATTTGGATGCCCTTCAAATCTTTTTATTGCTTTGGTTGCTTTTGATAAGACTTTAAAACATTTGTAAGTCCAGTAGGGAGAGCAGGCATGCTTTATGTCTCCAGTCTTAGAGGAGTGTTCGAAGTTTTTTGTCGCTGTGTTAGCTAAGGGCTTTTCATACCTCGTCCTACTATATTAGTGATCTTTGTTGACAATTTTTTTAAAGGTGAAAAACTGATTATGAAACAGTCTGAAAAAAAAATAACATAATATTGGTATCTTTTTTTCTTCGTGGTACAGAGGAAAACAGGAAGTTAGAACATAGATATAGTAGCTTTGTATTTCTAGATTTGAATATTTTAAGATAAAGACATGGCTTGCTAATGAAGATTTGTGACTCCCTAATTTTACACTTTCAGGTTGTTTCTAGCATGTGCACACAAACACATACTAATTGTTTGTTTTTTTTTTTTTCAAACATTTTCTTAGGTTCCATTGAAAGTGAAATGACAAAGTCCAGCCCTTTGAAAATAACATTGTTTTTAGAAGAGGAAAAGTCCTTAAAGTTAGCATCAGACCCGAAGGCTCAACAGAAGACTGGTTGGTTTATAGTCTTTATTTCTTACTAGCTCTAAACACGTTATAAGAAATAATTTAGTAATACAAGAATAATGCTCTAATTTTAAATGTCCTATGATTTTATAATACCTTTTTTCAAGCTAAAAAATACTATCAATTCCATTAAGATGTGGCACTATTAATAGGTATTGTTAGTTTACTTTGTGAAAATTACCCAATGGTCTTACTATTTTCCTATTCTGACTGCTTTGTAAAAGAGTAGTTCCTAACAGTAGAAGAGACTTATTTTGAAAGTGGGTTTTGTTTTTTTTTTAGTTTGCTTATTTATTTTTTGAGACAGGGTTTCTGTGTAGCCTTGGCTGTCCTGGAACTTACTCTGTAGCCCAGGCTGGTCTCACACTGAGAGATCTGCCCGCCTCAGCCGGCAGATTAAAGGCGTGCTCCACCACCGCCCAGGGAGATTGATTTTTAAATTGTGTGCGGGTGTGTTCACATGGCTATAGGTTCCTTCAGAGGCTAAAGAGAGGTATATCCCTCAGTCTGGAATTGCAGGACATTGTGAGCTGCCCATCGTGGGTGCTTGGATTCAAATTTGAAGAATGGTACAAACTTTTAAACATAGAGCCATCTCTCTAGTCCTTGATAAAGTACTTTTTGAAAGTCAGAATCTTGTTCTGCTTAATATGTTCACTTAAATCTAAAGCATTAAGTTTAGCTTTTTTGTAGTCTTTTTATCTTAGAAAATATTTTGGAACTTTTGAAATATGAGGAGAATCCAGCTTTATTTTGATTTTATACGTGTTGGAAGTTGTCCTCTCTATTTTGTTGTTGAGAAGTGAATTTTCTTAGGGTAACTATTTTAGTAAACATGAAAACATCTCCTCTACCACCTTGGATCACACTGTCTACCGACTGAACTATTTTTCAGAAGTAGTACGTGAAATTGAGATGAGTGTGGATGATGAGGATATCAACAGCTCCAAAGTCATTAATGACATCTTCAGTGATGTCCTAGAGGAAGGTGAACTGGATGTGGAGAAGAGCCCAGAGGAGATGGAGCAGGTGGGAGCAGAAGACAGTGAAGAGCAGGAAGATGCACTGAATATCTCCTCAATGTCCTTGCTCGCCCCGCTAGCGCAGACGGTTGGCGTGGCGGGTCTAGAGGTAAGGAAGCACTGTGCCCGGCTTGCGGCAGAGTGAGCGCGGCAACGCTGCGCACCTCCTCCACTTCTGCTGCAAATACAAGTCTGCCGCTCTAGCCAGGGGGGGTTGTAAATTTGGTAGAATTATCTTAGAATGTAAAACTCTAGTGACTTACTGTGACTTTAGGTAAACATTAACATATTTTAACAAGCTTGACATTTGGGCTCAAATCCTGGCTTGTAGCATTTTATAATTGTAGCTTCTTCATGGCATGGTTCTCTCAGCTGTTAGACAAGATCAGCAACAGCACCTACATTCTAGAGCTGATGTAATTACTAAATCATAGTTATATTTAGGACCAGAAATACATGTCACATTCACTGAAACCTAACCTTTGTTAATTGCTATCACTCCAAATTTAGTAACTATGTCTCTAGAGATGGGTTCAATTAGAAATACTTTTATTTAACAGGTTTTGTTGGTTAGCTTTTGTTTGTTTTGTTTTTTGGTGAGTTTTGGTTGTTTGTTTTTTGTTGTTTTGGGGGTTTTATTTTGAGACAGGATCTCATGTAGCCCAGACTAGCCTTGTATTTGCTGTTAGGTCATTGTAAAAAGAATTGCAGATTCAATTTATGAATTTTAAGTCTTTATAACAAGGTCAAGTACACCTTTCTTAGTCAATATAGGACCTGTTATAACTTTTTTTGCCATTGAGAAATAAGTTTGTTTACTTTTGTAGAAAAAATTGTGCTTTAGGATTCAACAAACTTTTGAAAGCATTTTCTGTATGCTGCTGCTGGTGGAAGGATTTTTTCCTGTGAAAACTGTTGTTGCGATGTTTGAATAATCGATAGTGGGTTACCTAGAAGTCAGGAAATATGGTGCATGAGGCAAAACTTTGACTCAGTAGTTCAGCTCCTAAAAGGTTTCTTCCTTTGTTTTCATTTTCTGTGTTGGGTATTTTGCCTGAGTGTTTCTCTGTGCATCATGCATGTGCAATGCCTACAGAAGCCACACAAGACACTGGTTCCTCAGGGGCTGGACTTAGTGATGGTCGTGAGCCACTGTCACACAAGGCACTGGCTCCTCAGGGACTGGGCTTAGTATGGTCGTAAGCCACCGTGCGAGTGCTAGGAATGGTACCCTGGTCCTCTAGAAAAGCAGCCATTGCACTAAGTACTGAGTCACCCCTCCAGCCCCTAGCTTAACTTTTGAAGTTTGGTTCTGTGATGTTTGGTCTGGCTTTGTGTTTTCTTCATTTACTTTTTAGGAGCTTAATGTATTTTGTTGTTTTTATTATAAATCTGTACACTTGTTAGATATGTATTTCCTAGTAGCAGAAAATAATTAAATTCTCAGAATTAAAAGAAGTATTATTTAGGATCACTGTGGCTCATCCATAACATCTGGTATATAAATCCTAGGTGTGGTGACACATGTCTGTAACCCTAGGTTTCTGGAAATTGTGGCAAGAAGATCAAGAGTTGGAAGCTAGCCGAGATGATAGAACGAAGATCATGTCTCTTAAGTAAAAACAAAAAATGTAAAAACAAAGTTGAAAAAGTCTAATATCTCGTTTACTTTTCTGCTTTTCTGTAGAATGTAATTTCTTCACCTAAATTGGAATTGGGAGACACAAGCGTAAGTGCTGCAAGTCCCAAACCAGGGAAATTCCAGAGAACCCGCGTCCCTCGAGCTGAATCTGGTGATAGCCTTAGTTCTGAGGATCGTGACCTTCTTTATAGGTATGGATGTTTGTGGAAGGCATCCCCTCAACGTGTTGCTTTAGATTGATATGAGGAATGTTACAACTTAGCTCTACTTTACAGCTTCTCTGTGTAGGTTTTGGATAATTTTTTATGGCCTTGGGGATTGAACTCAGGGCCTCAGGCATGCTAAGCAGGAAGTCTGCACCAAGTTGCAGTCCCATTTGGAATAACTTTTCTCAGTTTTACTTTCACCTAATGACACTTCCATTTGGGGGAAATGTAGTGCAGATGTATGAAGTTCAGTTTCTAATGACATGTTTGGTAGAGTATTGCTCACTGGATTCTAACAGTAACATTTTTCCGAAAGCATTGATGCATATAGGTCTCAGAGATTCAAAGAGACAGAACGCCCTTCCATAAAGCAAGTGATTGTTCGAAAAGAAGATGTTACTTCAAAATTGGGTGAAAACAATAATGTCTTTTCTCAAGTCAATATCAAACAGAAAATGCAGGTATGCTCTGGCACGGGAAGGTGCTCGGGACTTTGTTGAACTGTGTAGTGGGCTCATCTGCTAGCGCCAACCCTAAGTGACTAGAGTGCGAGTTGATGCATGGTAGCTAAGCTATACCTACATTCAGTTTAACTTGAGGAACACACACTTTTTGGGCAATTAGAAGCTTGTTCACATCGCTGTGGTGTTTATTTGCGAAAGATTTTCAGTGTAAATATCTTTAAGTCATCACTACAGAGTAGAATATGGAATTCTGTAGTATAGTGGTCGTCATGCATGGAAGAGGCCCTGGATTCAGTCACCAGCACCTCCTTCCCACCAAAACATAGTTCTCAATATTAGTTGGGTGATGGTAAAGTGTGAAACTTACAGTGGTTTTCAAGGGGTTTTGCTAAAGAAAACATTTTTGTTTGTTTGGTGGTGCTTTCTGTATGGGTAGTGGGGACCGGAATTCGGGTGCCCAGGTTTGTGCTGCAAACACTTTGACAACTGAGCCATCTCCCTAACCCCTCACAGAGTGACATTTTATCTGGAGCTCAAGTCAGCATAATGGCAATTTAAAGTTAGTGCTGATTACTATGGAATACTAGTAGGAAAATATTAGTTAGGCGATTATGTTATTTATGTGTTTATATTTATTTTGAAACAGAGTGTAACCTTAGCTGTGCTGGAGCTTGCTGTACAGACCAGGCTGGCCTCAAACTCGTAGAGATCTGCCTATTTCAGCCTCCCGGGTGCTGAGATTAAAGGCCGATTACGTTTTATAGGAGCAGAAAAGTCTGCATGTATAATAAAATTTCATTTTATAATATACAGTGTGACCTTCACATCCAGCAGGGTTAGAAGCTTCAGGAGGCAGGAAGGGGAGTTTGGTTCAGCACAACTCAGTAGCCGATGTTGGTTCAAGCATCAGGAGTCCGACCCATGTGGTTTATTTTAGGGGTATTGAAGCACAGTGCAGTTTGGTGAAAGCTGTTCTGGTGTAATTAAGTCAGTCTCACATGCACAACAAAGAATGCATAAATCTCCCCAGGATAGATCAGATGTGACTGCTTCAAAACTATTTATAAGGTCCATAAAGATGGGTCCTATAGATTGAGAAAAACAAATTTATGATATGGGTGTGGGGGAGAGCCCGATGCTGGGAAAGTCTCTAGCCACATGGATAGCACAAAAGGTCACCAAGCTAGAAAGGTCATCTGCTACATCCTTCGAAGTGGATAACAGGTATTGCATTCCTTCCCTTGAAGGAACAACAATATATGCTTAGCATTCTGGGTTCCTCTAGTGAATGTTTGAGTACTAAAGCCTCTGTGTCTTCTACAGTTCAGAAGTGTCACGTTGTAGGTGGTCTTCATTGGTGTTACATGGTATGATGTACATACTGTTTTCAGAAGTCTGGCCATGGTGAAGGTGCACAGTGCACACAGATAAATAGTACCAGAAACATCTAGGATTCATCACATAATTGGATTTTTTTTTTTCAGACAAGATTTCCCTGTGTAGCTTTGGCTGTCCTGGAACTCATTTTGTAGACTAGGCTGGCCTCAAACTCACAGAGATCCACCTGCCTCTGCCTCCCTAGATTAAGGACTTGAATAATGCTTGACTATGTGTGTTCAGAACCTAGTATTGGTATTTTTGTGGCACTCAGTTATATGACCCACAGTTTAAGAATCCATGATCCAAAAACTTGTACAGTAAAACTGACATTTTGACTTTACTTTGTAAAAAATTTGGAAATTACTTAGAATTAAAGTTTTACAAAAGTATTAATGGTGATTAAAAATGTGGACTTTTTCTTCCTGTGGTTTCTCTAGGAGCTCAATAATGACATAAATTTGCAGCAGACAGTGATCTATCAGGCCAGCCAGGCTCTGAACTGCTGTGTTGATGAAGAGCATGGGAAAGGATCCCTGGAAGAAGCTGAAGCAGAAAGACTTCTTCTGATTGCAAGTATGTGTGAAGCAGCTGGGAGTGAAAATGGAGCGTGTTGAGGTGGGAAGATGATACCACGTAAGAAAACTGATTACAAGCTGAAGCATTATAAGGAGTTGGGAAACAGACTAACAGATGACATTTTCCCCAACAGTTCCATCAAAGAGACAGTAACTGCTTTTGTCTGTGTTCTGTGGCTCAGCTGCCTTTCCAGTGCACACTCAAAGTTCCAGTGTTAATGTGTGTGTGTGTTTTCACACAGCTGAGAAGAGAGTGCTTCTGATCGATGAACTGAATAAGCTGAAGGGGGAAGGCCCTCAGAGGCGACGTAAGGCTGCTGCCGTAGCTCAGAGTGAATTTGTTCCATCTAAAGGCTCAGTCACTTTGTCAGAAATCTGCTTGCCTCTGAAAGCAGATTTTGTCTGCAGCACTGCTCAGAAACCAGGTATGAGGCTGGATTATGTGATTAATCCAGAAGTTCATCTGGACTGGATTTGTTTGATAAGGATATAGGAAAAGCATGTATAATAATAAAAAATTTCCATCTTATGTTTTTGTTTGTCATATCAAAGTATTTGCATAGACAGGGGAAATGTGCATACAGCATTTCCAACCCATGCAAGTATGACCACTATCTCAGTAAGGCTAAACGTAAATATGGCAGAGAACGTTTTCTTAAACTGGGTTATCGTCACAGGACACACCACTTGACTGCCACTAATTAAGTTTGTTATGGAAACGTGCCACATCATTTGAAAGAATTTATTTTACTTTATTCTAGTTAAAATTCAACAAATTCTAAGTTTCTCTGGAGATTGTGAATTGCTGTTTGTATGAGTAATGATTGCTCAGTGAATAAACTTCTGTTGAAGATTATTTTCTATTCTGGATTGGATCACCAGTAATCTTTTAAAATTGTCTAATCTACTAAAAATCATACGGGATCTGAGTGGGTGAGGGGGAGTATGCAGCAGACTCTGAATACAAGAAGATGATTCCTAGAAACCCATAAAATTAAAACTGGAGCATTGGATGAGAATTGTCTTAGATTTTTTTTTGCAATTTTATTTGGTTGGAACTTTAGGAGCTAAAGAACTCTTAAGAAATGAGAAGAATTTTATGTTTGGGGGAAACAAGAACAGACATTTAAATGTTTGAGCCCCCACTGGGGCCTGGTTGAACAAGGTTGTGACCCCAGCTACTTGTGTGGCTGGAGTAGAGGTCGTAAGCTCCAGACCAGACAGCTATTAGTGACACCCCCTGTTACTCAGAACTATGTAAAGGGGGTAGGGCTCTAGTCAGTGATAGTGTGTCTTACGTGTATCAGTCCCCGAATTCAGTCGCTAGGACTTGAAAAAACATTTTGAGCAGTCACTGCATGGGTGGCTCACGTTTATAATGCCAGCGTTTTGGAAATTGCAAAAGCATACTATCTCAAATTTAAGGCCAGCCTGGGTTACAGAATGAGTTCTTGTTTCTAAACAAACAAAAAAAAATGAAGAAAAAATTTGAGTATTATTGTGGGAATGAGCTAATTTACGTTATGATTTTTGCTGTTGCATGATTTTAGTATAATTTGGAAAACTTGGTAATTTAGTATTTTGAGATATAGTACGTAGTGATAAATAGTGAATAAATGTTTTTATTAGACGTTATACTGAGTAACTTTAATTTGTTGTTGTTTTGAGACTCTATATCTCTGTGTAGCTTTGGCTGTCCTGGAACTCACTCTGTAAACCAGGCTGGTCTTGAACTCACAAAGCTCCGCCTACCTCTGTCTCCAGAGTTCTGAGATTAAAGGTGTGTGCTATCACCGCCTGACTACTTTAATGTTTTTTAAATTTTATTTATTTAATATCTCTAAGTGTTCTTCCTGCATGTAGGCCTGCAGGCCAGGAGTGTACCAAATCTCATCATAGGTGGTTGTGAGCCACCATGTGGCTGCTGGGAATTGAACTCTGGACCTTGGGAAGAGCAGCCAGCGCACCTATCCTCTAAGACATCTCTCCAGCCCCTACTTTAATGGTTTTTAACTCTCAAATTTGAAATAGCAAATCACACTTTACCTTTGGAGGTATATGTTCACTACTGCCAAGCAGATTATAGCAGAAAGTCAGTGCAGAATGAAGTTATTTGCTTTGTGTTATTGGGAGACCTTGGCACTTAATTCAAGGACTGTTATCAGATGAGTCTCTCTTAGCTTTTTGTTTGGGGAAATTAGGTCTTACAAATGGTAAATATAAATTTATGTGATTCAATTGCAGTACGACTCAGGTCTTCCACAGTGCTGCTGAGCTAAGGGTGACTTTCCTTTGCTAATTTTACAAAATGATTACCTACTACAGATGCATCAAATTACTACTACCTAATTATGCTGAAGGCTGGAGCTGAACAGATGGTTGCCACACCGTTAGCAAGTACTACAAACTCTCTGAGTGGTGATGCTCTGACATTTCCCACTACGTTTACTCTGTAAGTTGAGCATCTCTTGGTTCAGACACAAAGTTAAGACAGTCTTAGCATTTGAGTGACATTTATAATCTTGTTTTCTCCACTGTAATGCACGGGATGGAACTCAGGGTTTTGTGTATGCTAAATAAGCATTCTATCAGCAAGCTATATCCCAGACTTTTACAGTGCTTAAAATGCATTCACATTGTTTACTATCTTATAATGCAATATTTTGTTAACATATACATAACCACGTGACATCTTCATACCCGTATATAATGTATTTCTTACTGTATTAACTCCCCACTGCCCTCTCTTGTCTCATCTCACGCCTGCTGATCCCTTTTTTCCTCCTAAACAGTCTCCAGTCTACTTGTAGTCCTCTCTTCCTTTTTGGTTGTGTTGGAAATCAAACCGAGGGTCTCACGTGCTAAGCAGGCGCTCTTATTTGTGAGTTTAAACTAGGGTCGCTTACAGGAGCATGGGCAGCTTACAGTGATTGCGCCACTAAGAGACATGTCTCCTCTTCCTTGTAACCGTCATCTGCCAGTGTCTCCTCGGGAAGAGACGAGCCCTTGTAAGCACCCCGCCCAAATTATTTTTCTTTTTAAAATTTATTTCTGAGGGGCTGGCGAGCTGGCTCCGTGGTGAAGAGCACAGGCTGTTCTTCAGAGGCCCCGGGTCAGTTTCCAGTAGCCTCGTGGCAGCTCACAACCAGTTGTAGCTCTAGTTCAGAGGACCCACTGCCCTCTTCTAGCCTCCACAGCCACTGCGTGCACTGGCACACAGACATACGTGTAGGCAAGACATCCACACACACAAAGTTCAAATAATTAAGTCTTTAAATTATTTGATTGTTATCATTGTGTGTGTGCACACATACATGATGTAAGGGCATGGGTTTGTGGTCAAAAGCTCTTGTAGAAGTTAGAGGATACCTTTGTAGATTGTGTTTTCTCCTGCCTTTACGCGAGTTCTAGGTAAGGGACGGGGGTTGCTACGCTTGTGTGGCGAATCCCATTGTCAGCTGAGCCACCTCCTGGGCCAGTTTTCAGTTGTCCAGTTTAACTCTCCCTTCTGATTCTTTTCTTCATTGATACCTTTTTTATACTATAGATGTGCTGTATGTTTAGAGCTTCAGTATTTTGTACCATTTGTGTGATGCTTTAAATCACATAACAATATTTTATGTTTTAACTATTTTCTCTTTGGTTTTTTTGAGACCGAGTTTCTCTGTGTAGCCCTGGCTGTCCTAGAACTCGCTGTGTAGACCAGGCTGGCCTCAAACTCACAGAGATCTGCTTGCCTCTGCCTCTGCCTCCCAAGTGCTGGGATCAAATGCAAGCAGCTTCTCAACAGTAACAATATTTTAGTATGAGCAATAAGATAATTAGTATCAAATACATACTTTAAAACTACAGTCATAATCTAAAATTTAGAAATTATTTCTGCTTTCATTAACTATGATTATTTAGTCTATAAATTTCTAAAATTGCCTGCATATAACAGCACATGTATGTGGAAGTTGGACAAATTGTGGAAGTCAGCTCTCTTCTACCCTGTGGTTCTTGGGATAGAGCTCAAGCACTCACATAGGCTTGGCTGCCAGCGCTTTTACCTCACCAGTCTCACTTTATTTTTATTATTATTATTATTATCATTATCATTAAAGACTTTGAGTTTTCATAACACTAGTATTTCTGTATTATATTTTAAGAAAAAATATGCTTTTACCATATTTTACCATTATTGGCAGTTTTTCTTGTATTTCTTTAAAATACAATGGAGCCTTTTACTTTGAGTTCTGTAACAGTTTTTGTACATTATTTTTAAGGGCATATAACTTTAAGGTTTTTTAAATTAAATTTTTGGTTTTTTTATATTAATTACAGTTTATTTACTTTTTATCCCAACTGTAGCCTCCTCCCTCATTCCTTCCTAATCCCACCTTCCCTCCCTCATTTCCTCTCTAAGTTTAGGTTTTTATTACAGTTTTATTTAAATTTTTTTTTTCAGGCATGATGTTTCCAATGACTTTGAAATAAATGTTGAAGTTTACAGCTTGGTAAGCAATTAAGTTTTCTGAAATGAATATAATATATTTCCTTATTGATATCAGATTTTAAGGGAGTTATATTTTGGATTTGTGTGTAGGTACAAAAGAAAGATTCCTCAGGCCCGGATAAGAAGAAGAAAGCATCCAAATCCAAGGTGAGACTTTACAGAGACCTAGTAAAAACACTATAGATATTTATTTATCTGTCTTATCTGTTTATCTTAAGGTATGATCTCTCTACATAGCCTGAGCTCTCCTAGACTCACTCTGTAGGCCAGCTGGCCGCAAACTCACAGAGATCCACCTGCCCCTGCCTCCCCGAGTGCTGCGGTTACAGGCGTGCATCACTGCACCTGGCTGTGAAAACACTATAGTTAGACTATCATCTTAATTAGGGCTTCTATTGCTGTGAAAAGACACCATGACCACAGCAGCTTTTTTAAGGGAAACAGTTAATTGGGGCTGGCTTACACTTGAGAGGTTTAGTCCATTATCAGCATGTCGGGAAACATGGAGGCATGTAGGCAGACATGCTGGAGAGGTAGCTGAAGCTCTGCATCTGGATGGGCAGGCAGCAGGAAGAGAGAGAAGCACTGGGCGTAGGCTTGAGTATTTTGACCCTCAAAGTCCACCCTCCCACCAGTGACACATTTCCTTCAACAAGCCACACCTCCTCCAACAAGCCACACCTCCTAATAGTGCCACTCCCTGGTGACTAAGTCTGTGGGCGCCATTACTAAGCACCACAGCCATGCTGGGTGTTTGTTGTGTTGTGTTGTGTTGTGGTTTTGAGACAGTGTTTCTGTGTGGTCCTGGCTGTCCTGGAATTCACTATGTAGACCTTGGACTCAGATCTGCTGCCTCTGCCTCCCCATTGCTGGGGTTAAGGGAATATGCCCCCATGCCTAGTGGCCTCAGTTTTAAAATCTTCTAACTTGTTGGGTGGAAAGGAAGAAAACTTAGAAAAAAAATCTTTTTCGCTACTTTGAAATAGAATGGAAGTATTTGAAAAGCCTTGATAAAGAGATTGTGTATGGTCTGTTTATGTTCAGCAGTTATTTTCTATGAGAGGAAGTTTTAAGTTCTGAATTACAGTATTTATTAGAAAATATGGTAAACTCTTTCCTTTTCCAGGCTATTACTCCAAAGAGACTCCTCACGTCTATAACTTCAGTAAGTAGAATTTTTCTAAAAATTGAATTTTTTTGATAAATCTACATTTTCAATAAAGCTAAAAATTGGCTGACCAGCTTTAAATTGTTAATACTATAAAAGTCTTTAAAATACACTGATGAGTCCCACTACTCATCAGTAACAGGGATTACAAGTCCACTCTGGACTACATAGTAAGACTTGCTCAAAATAAATTAAAATACTTTAGTTATTGATACTTATATGGGAAGAAATGTTTTCTCAAATATAGTCCTTGTAGTGTCAAAATTTTGTACTTTAAATTTAAATAGAAGAAATAACGTATTTTCTTCTCCCCTTTTCTGTTAGAAAAGCAGCCTTCATTCTTCAGGTGAGTGGACCTTCTTTTAACTTTACTGTTTGAAGCTTTAGAGTAATTAAATTCAGCAGTTGCATGCCTTTATTAATATATTCATCTGTACATACATATATATACATGCCTTGTTGATTTGCTTTGCTTGGTTTACACACATTACATACACAGTTCTGATTTGCTTTGGGAAATATTTTTTAAGATTTCAAAAAAAGTTTTTATGTGTGTTGTAATAAAAAATGAGGTGTTAGGGTATATAATGTTTGTTATTATTATTATTATTATTATTATTATTAGCTTTATAATTATTGTGGTGATATTATTTAACCCACTATCACAAATTTTAAGACGCAAACACCTGCTGTATTTTATAATTGCCTTATTTACCTTGGGCCAGGCAGATATTTCTACCTCCACTATCTCAATAACCTCACCATCCATCTCCCAGCCTGCATCCAATGCCATCCACCTTACCCATCCTTATCTGGACTACCTTCCATCCATAACCTTATAAATACTTACTAATATTTTCATCTTGGTGTTTTCTCCATCCATACCATCCTCAGAGTCCCTCTTCCCAGCCATGTGGTTTCTTCTTCCTGTCCATCTCTCTCCCACGGTTCTCTTGAACCTGAAGCCTGGGAGCTTTAGCCCCACTCTGCCCTGCCCAGGTAGAGGCTGTTTAATCAGCCAGTCAGGTATAATGTCTTGGGCAGGTTTACACAAGGATAGGGGTAACCAGATCTCGGGGACCAATAACTAGCATCAATATATAAGCATCAGGCTAACCCCCAACATATGTGTATTGTATTTTATGTGTGTTTCTGTGTCTGTGCGTGATGTGTGTATTTGTTGCTTGAAATCAGAAGAGGGCTACAATCTTTAAAAAAAAGCAAAACACTTGATTAGCTTATATCACTGCCTAATAAGGCTGCACTCAGACTACATGCTATTCTCACCAGCAATAAGTGTTACTTTAAAGTCTATGTAGAAAATACTCTCCCGCATATTTAAAGTAGAGGTGGGACGGTATATGGCTGAGCAAGGTAGAGGCTTTTGTATTTAGGCCCTAAGCCCTGAGTTTGATCCTGGGATCCCACAAGATGGCAGAATATAAGTGACTCGCCAGTTTGTCCTCCTGATCTTCATACATGTTCACGTGTACACACATGTATACACACACATACAAAGTAAAACCGGAAGACACTGAGCACAGTGCCCTGTACTTGCAATCTCGCTGCTTGAAAGGCTGAAGGAAGAAGATTGCTGTGCTGTCCAGGCCATGCTGGGCTGTTGGGTGAGTTGCAGGCCTGCCTGGCTGAAAGGATGGATCCTTGTCTCAAAAGACAAAAACCAAACAGAGGGGATAAAAAGAAGGACAGTGCGGCGGATTGTCTGAGGCTGTCTGAGTTCATTCATGTGGAGGGTGAGAAGTCACTGCGGATCCGGTAGTGTCTTAGTCACCGTTCTGCTGCTGTGAAGAGACACCGTGACCAAAGCACGCCGTAGAAAAGAAAGCATTTACTTGGGGGCTTGCTCCAGTTTCAGAGGATGTGTCCGTGACTGTCGTGGCAGGAACCAGACAGGCCACAGCTGAGAGCTTCCCGCTCTGACCCACAGGCAGCAGGCAGAGGGTGGGAGAAGGAAAGAGGGGAAGAGATTGAGACTGGGTGTGGCGTGCCCACTCCTTTGACACCTCTCCAGTGAGGACTCCAGCAGGGCCACACTGCTAATGCTGCCTAAGTGCTTTAGCACCTGGGGACTAAGCATTCCAACATATAACCCTATGTGGCCATTTCCATCCAAACTTCCACACTTAGGGAACTTTGCTTCCTGTTTCTCTACAGTTATGGCCAGTCCAGGAGGTCTCAGTGCTGTGCGTACCAGCAACTTCACCCTTGTTGGATCTCACACACTGTCGTTATCTTCCATTGGAGAAACTAAGTTTGCTTTGGACAAGGTAACTCAATTGTATTATACTTTAAAACATTAGCCTATGGAAATTCCAAAGTACTTTCAAATGTTTAAAGTCTTTGGCTGAGATATACATTTTCAGAATTGTACATTTTAACAGGATATACGTAAGTGATAATATGTCGGGAGTGTTTTGTCTTTTGATACTGTAATAAAGACCTTCAGGTTTTCACTGGTTTCTGTGCCAGTCCTGACTGACGTGTTGTGTCTTGCATTTAGATGTTATTTATATTTTAAAGCAATTCAGTGTGTTAGGATTTAGGCTTTTGTATTTGATAGGACAGTCCTGTGTCACTGAGACTATCCTGAAACTTGCTCTACATAACCAGGCCCGCCTTGAACTGCCTTGGTCCTCCTGCCTCAGCCTTTCATTGCCGGGATTGGAGGCATGTGCTAGCCACATTTTTTCCCCAAGACGGGGTTTCTTTGCATAGCCTTGGCTATCCTGCATCCAGTCTGTAGGCTGGCCTCAAACTCACAGCCATCCCCCTGTCTCTGCCTCCGGAGTGCTGGCATTAAAGGTGTGCTCCGCCGTGCCTGGCTTTAGCCACGTCTTTTTAGTTTGAGAGGTCTCTTTCTCATAATCCCAAACTTAGTTTCCAAATTTAACGCTTCAAGCTTCAGGTCTGCACTTTATCCATTTCACGTGCTTTTCAACACAGTGTGAAGTAGATAAGCATTTAAATACCCCGTGAGACCGTGGGAGGGGGAGAACTGGAGGTGAACTCCCTTAGGTTGACTCCTGATACATAATAAAATGTTTTGTGGGTGGGTTTTGGTTTTGGTTTTTTGTTTTTTTTTAAATACAGGTTTTCAAATCTTAATTTAAAAGTTTGTATTGGCATGTAGTAATTTGCATATTTTAACACATGTACACAGTATGTACTGATGCAGTCAGAATAGACTTTATTTTTTTATTTCTTATTGCTTAAAACCCTTGAGCTTCTAGTTTTTCCTAAAATATATAATAGGTTATTATGAACTATAATCCTCTCACTGTGATGTGGACACTAGAATTCATTCCTTCTAATTGATGGTGAATTGTTTTTTTCCTGAAAAAAAAAATTTTTTTTTGAGTTGAGGTCCCAGCTAGCCCAGACTACACTCAATCTTGTTATGTATAGCTGAGGCTGACCTAGAACTCCTGATCTTCTTGTATTTACCCATGACTTGCTGAATCTACTAGCATGTGTTACTGTGCTTGACGGTGTTTCAGGTCTTAGTTGATCTTCAGCCCCCCCCCCCCCCGCCATCCCTTTTCCCGTTTGCCCTCTCCATCTCTAGTAATCACTGCTGACATTCAGATTGACTTGCAGAAACATCTTGCACATGTGGAATGAACATGCCGTCTTTGGAGTTTTTCTATTATTGTTAGAGAAGTCTGTAGTCAGGACAGAGGTGAAGCTTCGTGAAGCTGAGGCTTGTGAATGCAGGGCTTGTGAGCACGGGGCTTTGGGTAGATCGCTAAGCTAGTAAGCATATGATGTGCTGCTCAGTTCTCAGGGATTGCATTTCCCAGAGGGAATATTAGATCAATACGAGTCGCTTGACTTTAAAACAATGAAAATAATTCTTTTGCTTGACAAAGTTCTGACTATGTTTAAATTTTTGACTACTATTGACAAGAAAAATGTACTTTAATATGCTAATATCAAAAGCTTTATGTAAGTGTTATTTAGTAATTCAAGTAGTCTTAACACATTAAGTGATTATGGGTCTTTTTTTCTTTTCTTTTTTTCTTTTTTGTTTATTTTAGATAAATTTTGATGTAAGAGAGCAGGAGCTACTGGGCTATTTGTTCCAAGAAAAGGTTGCTTTATTTTTTTTACTTAAAATTATTGTGCTTAAGAAATCATTTTCTGTGTTATTTCTTAATCATCATGTTATATTAAAACCACTGGCTAAGTATACATTCTAATGAATAAATTGAAGTTAATAATTTAAAAACCTCATATTTTTTAAAAGCAGTAACTAATCAATCTTTGATTTTTTGGTCTGTGTATGTTTGTTTCACTAACCACACTCATATACTTTTGGTTTGTTGGCATAACGATATATTTGTAGAGGCAAAAAAAAAAATTATTCTTTGGTTTCTTAACATATGGGCATCCTTTTCTCTACTTTTATAATTCTTTGAAGGTTTTTAACTTTTTTTTTCCATTGCTTTGGAGTTTTTTCTATATACTTTCATTTTGTGATTTTTTTTTTTTTAAGATGGGCTTTCATTTATCCTTGGCTGGCTTCAAACTTACTATGTAGCCAAAGGTGACCTTCAACTTCTGATTCTCTTTAACTTCTAAATACTGTGATCACAACCTTTAGTCTTCACGGCTCGATTATTGGATGCTGGGGATCAAACTCAGGGCTTCATGAACCCTACTACCTGAGCTACATTCCCAGCCCACATTTACCAAAAGTGTTTAATCTTTATTCACTTTCATATTGATTTTTTGAGTACTAATTAGAATAGAAAATTAGTACCAAAAATGGTTCCATGTTTAACTTTTCATGTACTAAAAGAGCTGTTGGCATGATATTTTAGGATTGTTCTTATGGTATGAACTGTTTTGGCTGCATGTGCACCCTGTGTGTACCTGGTTCCTGCCTAGGCCAGAAAGAGGGAATCAGAACCCTACAATCGCAAGTAATACATTTCCGTGTTACTTGAGCTGATAGCTAATTTAAAAGCTGGGTCCTGGAACTTAAGTGATGAATCTCAATCAGTTGCAGACTTAACCCCTTAATTTCAGAATGAAGTCCAGACTACACAGCTTTATACCTTAGTGGGAAAAGGACATTTCCAAAGCTAAATTGACTTAGAAGAACTTCTTAGGTATATATAGAGAGAGGTTTTCTTTAGGAAATGCAAATATCACTTAAAATATTTTTAGGAAAAACAATAATGAAACAAGTTAGAATTACAGGATTTTGAAGTTAGAAGTAGAGTGATTAGGCATTCTTTTCCTTAGACAGGGTCTTACTGTGTAGCTCCGGATGGCTGGGAGTTCTCTGTAGACACAACTGTCCTTGAATTCATAGTGACCCACCTGCCACTTCCTCCCAAATGCAGGGATCAAACGCATGTGCCAAGACACCTAATAACGGAGCAGTCTGTTCTCTCTAAAAATCTAGTTTATGCATTTTGGCTTGTGTAATTATGTCTCCCTTTCACTCTAAAATATGCTAGTGTATGCTCAGCTGCATTATTCATTCATCCATATCTCTTAACAGTAATCAGTCAAGTGTCGATGTCTGAGAAAGATGCATTAGGGCAGGGACATTTTCATCCTGTATGTTAGTAAGGAAGATTTAACCTATTTTGGTTTTGGTTTGTTTTTAAGACAGGGTTTCTCTGTAGCCCTGGCTGTCCTGGAACTTGCTCAGTAGACCAGGGCAGCCTCAAACTCAGAGATCCACCTGCCTTTGCCTCATAAAGGCGTTCATCACTGCCCAGCTCTTTGTAAATTTTTCAATCTTTCTTATGAGTGAATATTTTCATATGAATATTTTCATTCTAGATAGTAACTATGTTTTAACTTGGGAGAAAATATCAACCTCCTACACTCAGTAGGAGGAATGCAGTTTCAGTTTTAGATGTAAAGCTGATATTAACTGATGTTAAACTGATGTTTAATTTTTAATTTTTGTTTTGTTTTCTGAGAGAGAAAGAGAGTTGTGTATGGGGTACAGGGAATCAAAATAAGGGACATATACATGGTAGGACATCCCTTACTTTTTTGTGTATTGGTGTTTTACCTGTGTGTATGTCTGTGTGAGGATGTCAGATTTCCTGGAACTGGAGTCACAGACAGTTGTGAACTGCCATGTGGGTGCTGAGAATTGAACCCCAGTCCTCTAGAAGAGCAGCCAGTGCTTTTAACCGCTGAGCCATCTCCCCAGCCCCTGTTTAAGTTTGTGTTGTCTGATGTTAACATGTCAGATTGGCTTATGTCATTGGTGCTCATGCTTGTGTGTCCTTACTCTGTGTCTGTGTGCTTCAAGTGCATGTCTTAGGTACAGCCTGTCTCATGTTTGTTACCTAATCTGACAGATTTTCTTTGCTGTTGTTTTTCTTTTTCTTTCTTTTCACTGAGCTGTTCATTTACATTTAATGTCATACAAATGTGGGTAAATTACAGCCCACAGTCAGTCATCAAAGAACTTCCAGAATATTTACTCTTTATTCAGGGATTATTCATTCACAGATTGGGCCATCATGTCATATCTTACATCCTGGCACTATCATGTACTCCTTGTGGGCATCAATTAGATGCCCTCCTTGTTCTCCTTTTTCAGTGATATATGCATTGCAAAGGGCCTTCTTGGTTTGCAGACATGAGCAGCCAAGGAGCCTTCAGTTCAGTGACTTCAAGCCTCAGGTGGGGTGGTTGGGGCAGGGGTTGCAACTGCCAGAGCTTGGCACCTTTTGCTCAGAAAGAGAGACAAGTGCACAGGTAAGCTGAGCCCCAAGCCTTGACCAACCTGAGCCTTCTCTTCCAGTCTTACTTCCACAGTCTGTCTCTGCTTTTATTTAAGACTTATTTTGGCTAGGCGAGGTGGCGCCTGCCTGTAATCCCAGCACTGGGGAGGCAGAGGCAGGGGGGGATGGATCTCTGAGTTGGAGGCCAGCCTGGTCTAAAATCGAGTCCAGGACAGCCAAGGCCACACAGAGAAACCCTGTCTAAGGAAAAAAAAAAAAAAAGGCTGTTTTGTTTAGTTGGTTGGTGGGTTTGTTTCCTTTTTCCTTTTTGTTTGTTTTATTTTGTTGTGGTGGTTGTTTTTGACACACAGTTTCTCTATGTAACAGACCTGGATGTCCTGGAATTTTGCTTTACAGAGATCCACCTGCCTCTGCCTCCAGAGTGCTGAGATTAAAGGTGTGGGTTCCCATACCCAGCAAGAGTCTTTTTTTTTTTTTGAAATGTTTTTTACTGTGTAACCTCATCTGGTCTGGAACTCACTATGTAGCTCAAGCTGGCCTCACACTTGGGGTTCTTCTGTCTTGGCTCCCAGAGTGTTTAAAGTTGAGTTTTGGCCTTTGGGTAGTTCTGGTTCAGTTTTTCTTTCAGATGCCTTGAGACTGAGCTGGGCCTGCTGGTCTCTGAAGCCAGCATTTGCTCATGAGATGTTGGTAGAGAAGCCCGAAGCCACTCACCCTGCAGCCCCTCCCCCCCCCCCCACCAGTGGCATTCCTGCACCTCTGCTGGAGCCTTGCCCCAGGGGAATAAAGTGGTCTTAGCAGAGTCCTGCATCTTCAGGGACTTCCTGCTTCCTGCCTGCTGCTTTCCTCTCTTAGCCCAAAGAGCAAGAAATGTTTTTAGTTATCCATTTCTTTTATTTTGAGATTATAATGTAATTACATAGTTTCTCCCTTCAAACTCTTCCATATATTCATTCTTGCTCTCTTTCAAATTCATGGCCTTTTAATAGGCAGCTGTGTTGATGAGACTTCTGACATTCCTAAGAGACGCATCTTAGCGCAAACTCCTGACTCTGGTCCCTATGGTCTTTCCACTCCCTCTTCTGCAGTGTTCCCTGAGCCTTACATGTGGGAGTTGGGTTGTAGATGAATCTCTTGGGAATAGGACTCCACAACTCTGTGATTGTAAATTTTTATCTCTAAATTGGAAGTAGAATCCTGGCAACTAATTATACAAATCTCTAAAACACACAGTAAGATCCATTTGGTACACAAAATTTGGGAATAATTTTGAGGGCATATATTTGTCCCTGATTAGTATATCAGCCATGGTCAAGAGTAGCCACTGCATGGTGAGTTATGGGATGTGGTTAGCATCTAGGCACATACAGAGACTAACCAGAGTTTCTGCTGGAGTTCAGCGCTGGCTGCATGGTACAACTAAACCTATTTCTGCTTTTTGTTGGGCCATTTACTTTCCATATGAACTCCATAGTTTTGGAAATCTGAGCTAAAGCAAAATGGTATAAGCATCGAATGGTTGTTAGGAACTGAGCTCTGTCTTAGGTGTGTTTTAGGTTTGGTTGGTTTGTGGTTTGTTTTTTTTTTTTCTGAGTGTATGACCTACAGGGTAATTATTGTCAGGTCCTTTGTTCTCCTGAGAGCAAAGTTGTATGTTTAGTAAGTGTTGCTAGTAGGCATATATAGGCCAATAAGTTTTAGTTTTCCTCTACTTCAGGAAAAATTAGAAACAGAAATTAGCAAGGGAGAAAATAGCTTGGCCTATCGGGGGAAGATAGCCTTTCCTATGACAGCATTAAAATTGTATAGAAAAGGATGAACCTAAAACCAGGAAACGTGCGTATGTTAATTTGTGAGCTGAATTTTCTGTAATCCCTTTAAGGAGGCAGCTCTCTCTAGTAGCAGAGACTCCACCAGCTTGAGAGTCATGGGGAAATTTTAGTTCTTTTGAGTCCATTGTTTGGGAGTCTCTGAATGGTGTGTTTGGGTGCGTTGTATGACATGCCTCTTAAAATAAGTTCATATTCTGATAATCTCATCATAAAAACAAGTCAAAGTACAGTTTCTGCTGAGGGCTGTTTGCTTATTGTGTAGTTGTGAATTTTTCCCTTTAAAACAAACTTGTTTTTCTTGTGGTAAATGATGTGCATGAAAGCTAATCTATAGCAATAGAAAGTGCCCACAGTTCCTGGAGATTGACAAAGGAGGAAACCTGGAGTGATAAGAATGTCTGTGACTGTGGCCATGCTTTGTGTATGCAAAAGGGCTATAAGCATTTTACTCAAGGACAGGTAAGAAGGCTTAGTATATAAAACGCTGGCTACACAATCTTAGGGACTGAGCGTGATCACCGGAACCCATGCAAAGGCGGGAAGAGGGACAAACTCCATCATGTCCTCTGACCTCCACAGGTGTGCTCTGCACACGCATACACAAATAATTATTATATAAAATGGCCAGGATGGTCAGCCCAATAAACCATTTAGTTAATGTAAAGACCTTAAGGCAGAATTGAATTTTGACAAGTGTACAGTTGATTAGCAAACACCATGCACAGCCAACAGCATTTGCATCACTGGCTTATACTCCGTCCCAACCACACAGACGACTGTTCTCACTTCTGTCATCATACATTAGTTTTGCTCATTATTAAACTTTCTTTAAATGGAATCATGTGTGTTCTTTTGAGTCTAACCTTTTTTGTGCAACATGGTGTGTTTTGAGATTCTTTTTCATGTTATGTATTAGTAGTTCATTGTTTCTAAAATGATCAGCTGGGTGTGGTAGCTCACATCTTTAATCTCAGTACTTGAAATAGAGGCAAGTGTATCCTAAAGTTTGAGTCAGCCTGCCTACATAGTGAGGCCCTGCCTTGAGAAAAAAGATAAAAAGAAAAAAACCAACCCTCCACACATACACACACAGATCAGTAAATAAAAAGTGATCCATTGAGATAGAATTCATTCAACAAAAGTAGAAATTTTGAGCTGGGCGTGGTGGTGCATAACTTTAATCCCAGCACTCAAGAGGCAGAGGCAGGTGGATCTCTTGTGAGTTTGAGGCCAGTCTGGTCTACAAAGTGATTTTAGGAAAGACAAGCGTACACAGAGAAATCCTTTCTTGAAAAAAAAAAATAGAAATCTTGCAGTGAACAGTTGGGTGGCACTTAATACATTCATGGCCTTGTACAGCCATCATCTCTATTTCCAAGGCAAAGCTGTGTCTCCAAAAGTGAGGTCTTTTCCTTGCCTGTGGCATCTGAGTTGTTTCTGTCTTTTTGGCTTGCTTCTGTGGGTATATGTACATGTAATTGTATGAGTGCCTGTTTTTGCTATTGGGGGCTATCTTCAGAAACATGGCTGGAGAGTCATATTGATCATTTGGCTTATCCTAATAAAGATCCAGCAAACTGTTTTCACATAACTTAGAACATTGGGTATGCCTACCAATGAAATGAGGTTCCACTTCCCTCAGTTTCCCTTTCTACGACTTAACCATCCCAGGAGCTATGAAATGGCTCACTGTTTGGAGACACTCCTCCTTCTATGACTGTAGGTCTGAGCCACCATGACCACCGTTCTTGTGAATTTGATTTGAATTACATTTTGTCTTTTGGCTCTTTTGCTGTTGAATTCTTTTTTTCTAGCACTACACATTTAATCATTTGATTGACATGTTTCTGTTTCTCTGTTATTGTGAGTAGTGCAGATATGACTTTGAGAACCAATTCCTTTGTCTCAGGCTAAGAAAAGGAATTACAGTATCATGATAGTATTTTTAAAAATTACATTTATTCACTTTGTGTGCTTTTTCATGTCATATGTAGCAACTGAATCTAAGTCAGAAAACAGTCCTCCTTCCCCTCTGTGGGTCCTCGGGATCAAACTCAGATTGTCAGGCTTGGTGGCAAACACTTTTTAGGTTTGCTTGTTTGTTGGGGGGGGGGCTGTTTTGTTGGTATTTTGAGACAAAGCCCCAAGTAGTAGCCATACTGGCTTTGAACTTGCCATGTACCCAGAGGGTGATCTTGTTCTGTATCCTGCCTGTCTCCACTCCCACTGCTTGGATTACACTTGGGCCACCACTCTTGTCTATAATTGTGCTAATTGTTTTTATTTGTGTGTGTGTGTGATTTCATCTTTCTTTCTTTTTTTTAAGATTTATTTATTTTTTTATGTATACAGTATTCTGCCTTGCATATATGCTTGCTCGCTAGAAGAGGGCACCAGATCTCATTATAGATGGTTGGAGCCACCGTGTGGGTTGCTGGATATCGAACTCAGGACCTTTGGAAGAGCAGCCGGTGCTCTTAACCTCTGAGCAACCTCTCCAGTCCCGCTAATTGTTTTTAAATGTTTTTATTAACATACACTATTATACATATTAGTGTGTTTAGTTTCTTCTTTTTATACATGCATATATTATATTTTGATCACATTTACTCCAGAAACATAAGCACCTTCTGTGGCTTCACCATTAAGGAAATACCTTTCTCTTCCCCATCAACTGTTAATCTGCCCATAAATCTTCAGGGAAGGGCGGGCCTAGGAGCACCTTCCCCTTCCAAGACAGAATGTTGACAGGCTAATCTTGTAATCCTGTACAAGTAATCCCAGCTGTTGAGTTCAAGAGTAAATGGCTATGCCATGACCCCTGAAGTTAGCACATTCCACCTCACTACCCCTTCCTCTGTCATATTATCTATCCCCCCCTTCACTTAGCAGTCATTTATTTTCTGTATTTTGATCAGAGTATTTTGATATGAGTCTCTGTAGTTTGTTCTTAATTTTTGAGGGACCTCTGTCCTGAAAGGTTTTTAATTTTGATGAAGCTTATTCTTGTGTTACTTGTGATTTTTAGATCATATCTGAATATTTATTGCTAAATGTATGATCATGAAATTTTACTTCTTTGTTTTCTTCTAAGATGTTTTTGTGATATTAGCTCTCATTAAGTCATTATCTATTCTGGCTTAGTTCTTATTTATGGTGTGATGTTGAAGTCCAACTGTCCTTCCTTAGTGTTCTTGTCACCTTGACACAAGCTAGAATTATTTGAGATTATGAACTCAAACTGAGAGAACACTTCCACCAGATTGGCTTATGGGCAAGGCTAGAGGGCATTTTCTTGACTGATGTGGGAGGGCCCAGTTTACCATATGCAGTGGCGTTGCTAGAGAGCGGCCTGCACAAGCATGGTGAGCCAATAGGCAGCACTCTTCCACGGCTTCTGCTTGAGTTCCTGCCTCCGGGTTCCTGCCCTGACTTTCTTCAGTGTAGACGACAACTGTAAGACACAATAGTCCTTCCTGTCCAGGCTGCTTTTGGTCATGACGTTTTAGCCCAGCAGTGGGAACCCAGCGAAGACAGCAGCCTTAGTCTTTTGCATGTGAATTCCCAGTTTCTTCAATACCGTTTCTTCAAGACTGCTCTATTTCTTAGGACAGTTTTTAAAAATTACGTAGTAAAAACACAACAAATAATTGGGTGTCAATATTTGGGTTTATTTTCGGTCTCTGTCTTTCAGTCCTGCAGACGGTCCGGGCCCATGGGCGTGCTGCATGGGTCCTCTCTGTACCACATCTTCAGCCCTTCCCCGGCTCTCAGTTCCCATCCATTTGCCTGTGTTTCTATCCCTAGCCTGCTAGCATGCTGTTTTCATTATTTGCGCTTTAAGTTATTTTGTGAAACTGGGAAGTTCGATTTATCCAGGTGTTCTTTTTGATTGTTTTCATTATTTGCAGTCCTTTGCAATTTCATTTAGATTTCCTTTCCCTCTCTGTATTCATTTTTCTTTACTGATAAGTAATGTTGTATTTTATAGGATTGTAAGCTGTCGGTCTGTCCAGATTCCTTCTGAGCATCTTCTCCTCTGATAAAGGAGTGGGCTCAGCCATCTTATTCTTAAATCTCTTTTCTTTTCTCACATTCATTTGGAACTTGGGCTTTTATTTTTGTAAAATTCCACCTTGAATGGATTTCTCTTTAAGAGTACCTTCTGGTAAGGAACCCCTGGCCCTTTTATACCTTGGCTTTAGAATGTGATGTATTTTCAGGGTATAGTATTTGCTGTGCACTATTTATCAAGAAAGTCACACTTTGAAACAATTTTACAAATAATTTCCTCTATTTCTTCACAGGTACCTTTCTTATCTCCCTTGGAAGGTCACATTTGTTTAAAAATAAGCTGTCAAGTGAATTCAAGTGTTGAGGAAAAAGGTTTTCTAGTGAGTACCACTTTCTGTTCTCTGTTACCCTTTCTTCTGTGTTCCTAAAGCCTGTGGGTCTCATCACCTTTGGGTGTCACATGACCTTTTCACAAGGTGAGTGAGAAAGGAGAAGGCAGGAGCATGCTCAGATCCGCCCTGCCTTGTGCAGGTTTGGTGGCTGATGCTGCTGAGGAAGGACTGATCAGAGAGCAAACCTGTTTCTCTATTTGACACTTGAAAGAGAAATAGTGGGTTTCTTTTGACATTTTATTGTAAAAATGGCACCACTTAGAAATTTTGGCATCATTTTATAAAGAATATACATTGGCCATCTCAGAATTGTCATTGCTCTAGTATTTTTTGTTTGTCTGATTGTTTTTAAGGCAGAGTCTCTCTCATTTAGCTCTAGACACCCTGAAACTTGCTTTGTAGCTCTGGCTGACCTTGAAGTCACAGTGATCACTTGCCTCTGCCTCCCTGCTAAATGTATGAGGCTTGATCTCGATAGTCTTCAAGGCGTTTTTGATAGGGACAATCAGACTTTGATTACTGAAGTGAAAGACAAGATAAAGTAATGCAAATATATTTTCACTTAAAAACATCACAGCATGTGGAAACTTTTTCTGAAGTTTCTCATGTTATCCATGTAGTGCACATCTTAATCCCAGCACTGTGAGGCAGAAGGAGGAGGATCTCTGTGAGTTCAAGGGTAGGCTGATTTGCATAGTAAGTTCCAGAACAGGCAGGGCAGCTGCTCAGAGGACACCCTGTCTCAGAACAAATGAACAGAAGTTTCTATTGTCGTTAACATCAGTGTTTCAATTGACTCCCAGACCATATTTGAAGATGTCAGCGGCTTTGGTGCCTGGCATCGAAGATGGTGTGTGCTCTCTGGAAACTGTATCTCTTACTGGACATACCCAGATGATGAGAGGCGAAAGGTGAGCGACACAACTCGAGTCTGTGGTGAAAGTCTGCTGAGCTTTGTGGCGCTTCATGAATGCATGTGCCCTGTCTCCACACCTCAGAGTCCTGTCTGTGTGCGTTAACAAATAACAATAACTCTTCATGTTTTGGTTGTGAACCCCCTTCTATAGCTAAAAATATATAGTAGTAATTACATAGTCTCCTCTGAATCATGTCCCTTGCTCCCCAGCCAGTGCTGGAAGACAGCCCGCAGCCTTGTGTCTGGAACACTTGCTGGGCAAGGATGGTACTGCTTGCCTACGTCCTCAGACTCCTTATCAATTCATTCATCTTTTCAAACAAAAACACTTTTCATAATTAATTTTTATTTGATAAGATTATCAGATATCTGTCTTAAAGCAACAGACATGCCTATAATGTTTTTTAAAAGTATATAGCATTACATTATAATCATTAAAATTAGTAATTTTAAAAAAAGATTTATTTTTGTATGTGTTTGTCTTTCTGGATCTAGATTACTTCAGTCAGTATATTTTCTTGTTTCATCTATTTGTCTGAAAATCGCATTATTTCATTTTCTTTACAGCTGAATATTATTTCATTCTTTGTATGTACCCCATTTCCTAACTGATGCGAATTGAGCAGCAATGAACATGGCTTAGCATTCTATCTGTGGGTAGAACGTCAAGTACATGGGGCATAAGCCAAGGATTGGTGTAGCTGGGTCTTAAGCCTGATGAATTTCAGCTATCATAGTGTCTCTGGCTTCATCCTGTTCATCCTTTACAAATCACAAAGTTTGTGGTTTTCTTAAAGGCAGAAGAACCCATCGTGTGTGTGTGTGTGTGTCATAGTTTTTAATTAATTCATATTTTGATGGACCCTAGTGTGTTTCTGAATTATAACTATTGTGAATAATCCCACAATGAGATCTCTTTGACATACTGATTTTATTTCTAGAGCAATTCCACTCATTTCTCTAATGGGATCATATCGTAATTCAATTTTTTAAAAAAATATTTGAGGAGCTGGGCACAGTGGTGTGTGCCTGTAAGGCCAGCACTCAGGGAGGGAGTCTTTGAATTCAAGGACAGACTAGACTATAGAGTGAGTCCAGGATAGCCAAGACCACACAGAGAAACCCTACCTCAATAAAACAAAACAAACAAAAATTGAGGAACCTTCTGTTGTCTAAAGGGAGTTTATCTATATTGGTTGCTTTTTTTCTTCTTGGTGTTTCTATCTATCTATCTCTGTTTTTTTTTAATGATTTACAAGGTTTGGATGTGTACGTAGTGTATGTGTGAGTGCATGTTCAAATGTGGCTACAGGTATGTGTGCGTGTGTGTATGCGTGTATGTGTTTGCGTGTACGTGTGTACATATGCTTACATAGTCATAGCATGGTACACATGGGGTTTTCCTAAAAGTTTACATGGGAACACAGAATTATGTTATTGAGCATGTACCCAAACTTGATGGGCCAGATCAGTCCACGGCCTATAATTGCTTGGTGTTTGAATAGAAGCTGTCTGCTATCAAGTAGTTGAAAGGGGGCACTTATCCCTGTTCTTTAAGTGGGTGCACGTACAGCCTGTTGCAGGTGAGAGGTCCTAGGCTCTAATAGTTTGCTAAGGACATCCTTCAGAGAGATGTGTGCATGACCTAAGCCAAGAGAAGCCCAGGCTGCTGAGCTACATCCTGTGCTTGGCTGCTTCATGCTTATTTGTTTCCTGGTTATTAAATATTAAATTTTAAGCTGATGGCTTTTAAACTATAATTATAAATTTAAACACTGCTTAGTACTTACTGACTTAAATAACTTTGCTTGTTTTCTACTAATACTTTCTACATTTTAATTTTAAAGAATCCCATAGGAAGGATAAATCTGGCCAATTGTATCAGTCATCAAATAGAACCAGCCAACAGAGAATTTTGTGCAAGACGCAACACTCTGGAGTTAATTACTGTCCGACCACAAAGAGAAGACGACCGAGAGACTCTTGTGAGCCAATGCAGGGACACACTCTGTGTCACCAAGTATGTACTGGTTCCCTGCTTATTTCTGCCAGCTTTGTTCTTAGGCATGTGGAAAATATCAGTGATGGTCCTCAATATTGAAAAATGTAAAGTCCTGGTGAGAAAACATAACAGTAAGAAAGTAACCTAAATAACTGACTGAATTTGAGTAAGAAAAGTGTATTATTCAGGCTGACTTTTCAGCTGGTCATGACTGTTCTCCAGGCCGTTAGCTGGTAATCTTTGGGTGCTTCCAGATTTCATGTGAAGTTGAGAACTCAAGCATATCTCTCCATTAAGAAACCAAGAAATTGATTAGATTACTTACAAAATCCATTTGATTCTAGTCTGCATATTTCTGGTTGAAAGTTAACAAACATTTCTTGGAAATGTCATCTTAAGTACAAGATGCCCAAGTTTGTCACTTAAGTATAAACACCATGGCCAGAAGCAACTTGAGGAAGGTGTTTGGCTTTCACTTCTGGGTCAGGGTCTACCGCTGAGGGCAGTCAGGGCAGGAACTGAAACAGGTCCTGAAGCCGGAACGCTGCTTACCAGCTTGCTCCTCATGGCTTGCTCAGCCTGCTTGCTTGAACCCAGGACCACCTGCCCAGTGGTAGTGCCGGGCATAATGGGCTAGGCCCACCACACCAATCTTTAATCAAGAAAATGCCCGGCAGTGTCAGCCAGTCTGGTGGAGACTTTTTTTCAATTGGGGTTCCCTTTTCCCAGATGACTCTAGTTTATGTCACATCATCAAAAATACTACCCCACACAAATGCCCAGGGGAAGCTGGAAGACAGTTTTCAGTGAGCAGGGAGTTCTGATTAGGGATGGAGATCAGAATGTGACAAAGTCTTTTTTCATCAGGTTGTTTATTTAGATATAGGAATGTGTAGAAGTCATTCAATGAGACCTGAGATTCCTTCTCAGAAAACAAAAGGAAACACTTAAGAAACTCACTTAGTTTCATAAGTGACGATTAGTTAACCAAACCAGAGAAGCACTTCCTTCGTGGCTCTTGGTTAGCATCCATTAGAAGTTAGGCAGCAAGTCTTGGTTTGTTCAGGGATTTATGTTTTCCTGGCAAAAGTGTCGGGGATGTGGGGCGTGGAATGATGGGAGGAAAGCTGACCTCTCTTTGCGCTTACAGGAACTGGCTCTCTGCAGATACTAAAGAAGAGCGGGATCTCTGGATGCAGAAACTTAACCAGGTCATTGTTGACATTCGCCTCTGGCAGCCTGATGCTTGCTACAAGCCTGTTGGAAAGCCTTAAACTGAGGCAGCTTCCATACCATGGAGAGGCTTGCTGGCTGTGTCAAAAGCTGTCTTAAAAAGACATTGTTAAAAGCACCAGATTTTCGAGCTGTGTTTTATGCTTTAAATATAAAAGGGTTTGTGCAAATATTCACTACATATTGTGCAGTATTTATATTTTTTTCTATGTAAAACTTCACCCAGTTTCTCTTGCATTCATAAGTGTTTAACAAACGCTTATGATATTCATAATTGATTTGCTAAATCTAAAGCTAAGAGTCAGTTAATTCATGGCAAAGTATATCTATGGTAATCAAGTTCTGAGTTGTCTTTTGGAGCTATGGGTTTTGAGGTATTACGGTCTCCTGTAGGTATCAAACAGAAACATATAGTTTGAGTTCTTCTCCAGCTTCGGTGGCTCTTTTAAAAAGTTGTGATCATTCATGGCTCTTAATATGGCTTGTGACTGGAGAACTGAATGCAGAGATGAGAAAAGACAACAAAAGTTTGCTAGTTTAATATGAACTTGAGGCTGCTTTCTGAAGAGACGTGGATGTGGTGACACTATTTAGCATTTGGGGCTAAAATATTTTATATAGAAGCATTAAGAGTCACATGGCTTGCTTTCACTCTGTTTCTATGGATGCCGTGTGGTGCACATTTCCACAGTAATGGGCTTTAGTAAATAGTCATTTTTCCGTATAGCTTAGAGATTTCTCATTGGCCTATTATTTTTTTCTCTTATAATAAGAACAAATGTAAACTGAAGAACATTTACATAAGAAGATTTACAGTTTTACCAAGCTGCTGTGGACTATTTACTTTGCTTGCCAAAGTTCTTGTCTGTTTTTTTTTTCCTTGTCCATGTATGACAATTTCTAGAACTCTGTTTTGAGATCACTGAAAAAATAGTAAGCCATGTATTACCTTTAAAAGCCCAATACCTTCTTTTAATTTAGAATTATTTAAATGCATGGCTTTAATTTTTAAATAGAGTTTGAATTTCTTCTATGTTAATTATTTATGTTTTCATTTATAAACACTAAATTCTATCATATTTCTTACTCATTTAAATGCAGTTTTTCTTATGTGTATTATAAAAATGTTTTATGGCCTCCTTCATAAATAAATAATTGAATTGTCCAAAGAATCAGCTATTTAAGACCTGCCGTGTGTGACGTGTCACTGTGTATGTCTTAGCTGTGCCTAGGACACTGATGACAGTACCCCATCTGTATTTTCGTCTCTGGCCTGGTCTCCGTCCGACTGCTCTGGGGTTCTTGTTGAGTGAGCAGGCATGTGAAAGACCATTTCTGGGTGTTCAGCAGAATGTGGTGCTGCTCGAGACTTAGTGGAGCCCGAGTGATCAGCAGTGAGAACAGGGGCAAGTTGAATGGGTAGTTCTTTATACTAATTGGGAGACTCGCCTTTATCTTCAAATAGCCATTGCCTGTAGTGGTACAAAAATTCAAGAGCACAAAGAAGTTAAATGAAATGTCTTCTTTTGTTCTCAGACTACTTTTTCATTTCTTAGTTACATATATGTATATCACTTACAAATATATTTTTTGAATGTAAGTGTTCCATACACACTATTTGTTATAATATAAAAAAAGACCACATCTTAAAGTGTGTGTGTGTGTGTGATTTTTATATAGAAAATTAAATTTTAGAAGAAGCTTAAGGTATATGTTGGTTACTTTTAATGATTAATGAAACAATCTAGAATCACCTTAATAGGGAGTCTTCCTGAGGGATTGTCTAGATGAGGTTGGCCTGTGTGCATTTTTGTGGGGGACATCATTTATTTGTTTGTGTGTGTGTGTGTACATGTGTATGTATGTACATGCGTGCAAGTGTACAAGAGAGCATTGGATCCTCTGGCGCTGTAGTTACAGGCAGGTGTGAGCTGCCAGACATGGTGCTGAGAATCAAACTTTGGTCGTCTACAAGAGCAGCGAGCACTCTAACTGCTGAGCCAGCTCTCCAGCCCTATGAGTGTGGTTCTTACCTCGGGTTTAATTCAAGTGGAGAGACCCACCCTAAATGTGGGCCAGCACCATTTCATGTCCTGGGCTCTGGGCTGAATAAGAAAGAGCTGAGCTGTGGCGTACAAGCTTTTTTTCATTGTTTTTGCTCTTGACTGACTGGCTTCTTCAAGTTCTTCAAGTGGCCTTGGCTTCCTGGCAGTGATGGACTGTAACCTGGGATTGTGATCCAATAAATTCTTTCTTGCTGGGGCCTCTGTCGTATTTGATCACAGCAACAGGAAACAAAACCAAAACAAGGTGATTGTGGAACGTAAGTTGGAAACACCAACAAACAGTGGAGAACATGACCGATGATTCACTGTTCTGCAGAGGGGCTTTGTGAAGCTGTTCAACAGATAAGAGCATTCTGGAAGTATAATATGGAAAGAGAAGGTATAAAAAAACCAAAAAATACTGTTCTTCAGGTGAAGCATGACGTCTGGAAGACGAAAAAGTACTTTAAGGTCCTGACTAAAGTGCAGAGGAAGACCGATGGGAAGAAATCCCCAAGGCAGCCAGATAAATAAATGGTTCAGACAAAAGGCTGTTACAGTGACAACCACAGAGGGAAAATTGATTGATTTGATTGCATTACTAAGATACATTCCTGGGAAGTAGTGGAAAGGTTAACAAGATTTAATAACAAATGTGTGTGTTTATGTGTGTACACGTGTGAAAGAGGCCATGTATGAAAATATAATGAAACTCATGTATATGTTAACATATGCTAATAATATATTTTAAAACTCCTTATAAATATCTGTAGATAAAGGTAAACACAAAAGGTGAATATTCATGATATAATAAAAGAATGTGCAAACTAAAATACTGGCGATCATTGAGCATCTATCATGTATTGGGATTATCCTTGGTGTTACATTATTATTATTGCATGTGTATAATTAAATGAACATTAGCACTAAATTAACATTGCATGTTTCTAGCATAAGTAAGCCTGGTGTCCTATTCTAGAATCCACGTTTCACTATTATACTGTGATAATTCTCTAATTAGTGAATAAAAGAAAATTTCACCTGGGTAAATAATATTAGTGATAAGTGCACATTCACAAACAAAAATCTAAATGTCCAACAAATGTAAAAGTAACAGAAAAATACAAATGTAAAATGGCCATTAGTTGGTTACATACTCTTACACTCTTGGTGAGGATAGAAATTAATACAGCTGTCTTGAGAAGAGCTGCTTAACGTAACTGGTTTTGAAAACTCTGAAAGGGAAAGTGGTAAAATAACCTGATAATCCATAAAGATAAAAATTCAAAATTTTTATCAAATTCGAAAACATAAGAAATTAAGGCATACAAAATGCTGCATAGGTCCACATGCATATTGACTTGGAAAAGCTAAGACATCTTGGGGAAAACTGGGATGTGCTGTCAGCGTGAAAGTGCAGCAGACAGGCACATTGACAACTCACGAAAATATGGAGGACTCACCTCAGTCTTCACATGGGATGGCGGCAGGGGTTTGCTTTGATAATCAGTCTGTACTTCTTGGTTTTATTTTCATTGTATTGAGTATTTTCATTGGATTTTTTGTAGGTGGACTTGGGAAAACTTAAAGTCAGAGTGAAAAATTGAGTGAGTAGTAAGCCAAGTGTAGATCCTGGCTATGGGGCTATGAGGGAAGGATCCAGCTCAAGTTCCGCAGGCAAACGCTGAAGGAAGGATATTTTTGGAAGCAGAAATGGCTATTGTTAGAGGACTTGACAGAGAACCAAAAGTAAAGGAAAACTTAAAAATACTGATCCAGGATAAATACGGGATGAAGGGTGAAGGCGGAAGGCAGGGTAAAGAACGGCGTGGCTTAAAAATGTGGAGTCCAAAACCCAGCAGCCGCCCTTTATTGAGAACTGGGCACCCAAACTTAACAGCCAGGCAGGGGTGGAATGCTCTTGTAGGCCATATCCTTCGGGGTTCAAGAAATGATGAAAACCACCTCAAGGCAGGGGGAATTGCAGTGTGGGAAAATTTCACAACTACAACTTCAGCTGGTAAAGAGACTGCAAAGGCCTCTAGGCGAGAGATAATCTAGTCCTTAAAGGAATGTATCCTCTCAAGGGACGCTAGGCCCTAAGGGATAGTCCTCCCTGCTTTTCAGTTTGATAACTGAACTTCTCATCAATCTGAGTGGTGGTGCTGAGGCAGGGAGACCGTGAGTTACAGCGCACCCCGGGGTACAGAACAAGCCTCTGTCAGAAAGTTAATGAGGATTTTACCGTTTCAACATAACTTAGTAGGCTGCAATTCCATCATTTCAATATTAAACTGTTACCGTTTTTGATCAAATTAAAATAATCTAAGTGCAGTTGCAATTTGATTGCCCCAGAATCTTCTTAAAAATACATAAATGGGCTCCTCAGCTCCAGCCCTCACTTCCTTGAGTCCAGAGCGGCCAGCCCCAGCTCCCCACACACACTTCCGGTGGGGTCCAGAAGAGGGACGAGGCATTGCCAGTGACATCCAGAGATGTGTCATCACTGCCCTGACCGGGCCATCCTCATGGCCTGAGGACCTGAGAGCCCAGCCTGATACCCTAGCGTGCCTCCATTTCCCGCTACTGCCCAGTTCCTCCAGCTTTCCACAGAGCTGTTGCTGCCCATTGAGGTGCCTCCTCTCGGGAAGGGGGCTCCAGCCTCTCTCTGCCTTTGCTCTTGGAGTAGGCTCTCCAAGATGTTCTCTCCCTCCCCCAGGGGAGGGGCCGCAGAATCCTGAGAAGAAAAACGTGCCCTAACCTGCCCTACGTGCCCATGCCTTAGACGTCTGCAGACTGACTCAAGCCCCATGCTCCCAGGGGCCTTTCCTATGTCCGTCAGCATCAATAAGACCTCCTGTCTCCTGGGATCTAGGGAGGTGGCTCAGTGGTTAAGAGCACACACTGCTTTTGCAGAGTGCCCGGTTCGGGTCCTGGCACCCACATGAGGCAGCTCACAACCTCCTGTAACTCCAGCTCCAGAGAATCTGCCCTGAGGTAAACACAATAGAAAATAAAACATGTTTTTAAAATACACAAGCAAATCCTGCAGACTCTCGCTCTCCTTTATTCAGTTTTCTCACAGAGTTGTGTAATGACGTCATTTGCATTTTCGTTTGAGTGAGATATGTGAGCAACTTTTAGTCACGTTTTAAATGTTGAAACTTCCAGATGGAATTCTTACGATGTTTACTATTACTGATCAGCTTCACATTTGAAATGGTTGAAGAGGAAAATGATGTGAAATGTGTCTTGGGCTGGCTCAGCAAGTACATGTTTCTGATGGCGACCCTAACAACTTGCGGTTTAGTCCTAGGGACCCACATAGTGGAAGAGAGCCGACCCCTGTTAAATCGTCCTCCGACCTCCACACGTGTGCTCCTGAAGAAGAATAAGGCAGAAAAGACCAAATGTTAGGTACCGAGCTGTCCAGTGATCACTTACAGCACCCGCACGGCTCATTGTCAGACACAACTTCACCCGAAACAGACCGGCCTGGAAAGAACCCCAAAGCCATTGTGTAAACGGAGAAATAGAGCCAGGTGGTGGCACAGGCCTTCAATCCCAGCACTTAGGCAGAAGCAGGCAGATCTCTGTGAGTTTGAGGGCAGGCTGGTCTACAGAACTAGTTCTAGGACAGCCAGAGCTACACAAAGAACAATGTCTTGGAAAAAAAAAAAGTAGAAACCGAATGGGTCGTTGCCTTTAATACCTGACCATGAACACGTACACCTGTCAGCTGTAACATTGCCTCTGGGCGTGGGGAAAAGCTCATTTAATAAATTAGTGTCTGCAGATCCTCCTTCAATAACCGTGATTTCACTAGCACTTAGTAGTTATTAGGTTTCCAGCACGAGGCAAGGTATCCTTCTCGTGGAGCAGGTATTAAGTACAACCACACAGCTCTGGGTGCCATCAAGGTGTGCCAGCGCTGCTCCGCTCACAGGTTTACTGTGCCGTGTCAGTCACGGATGTGGCACCTTTATCAGGTGGGACTGTCGGTTGGCCCCCTCCTTTGGAAGCTTGCCTGGCATCTTCTGGTGCCATGAAAGCTGGTCCTCAGGAAGAAGGCAGCTCCGCTTCAGGGGCCTCTGAGGTGCATGGTGTCTTCAGCAATGGGGACTTACCTTCCGCCTTTAGGGTGATCAAGGGCAACAGCGACAGGCCATGTTTCGGGAGTCTCTTAGCCCTGGGCAACAGCTTAAACATGCCTGGTGTGGCTGGGTTTTGTTAGGGAGTCTTAGGCTTCTGGAGTGAGCTGTGATGAGAGAGGTTCACTGAATATACAATCTATGTATATTCATACACCAAAATTACATGCATTATAGTTTGTTGTTTTAGTTAATACCGCATTGCTCCTTCACCCATCTCCATCTTCTGTATTTGCCGCCTCTCCCTGAAGCACCCTCCTCCCACTTCCTCTCTCCGATCACTTTTACCCTATCATCCCTCTTTATCCTTTTCCCACCTTTTTCTGAACTTACCTCCTCCCTGCTACCCAAGGAGCCCCCTTACCGGCCCCATGATTAGATACTTGTACCTGGCTATTTCCCTCTCTATTGCTCCCCAGCCCCCCTGTCCTGGCAGGGTTCCATTTTGTTTTTCTGGTTCTGCAGTTACTGCAAGCTATATGCTCACATCTGAAGATTTGGATATAGGAGCCTCTGAGAAGAGAACATGTGAGACTTGCATTTCTGGGGCTGGATTACCTCACTCAACATCTTCTCTGGTCCCACCCATTTATCTGCAAAGTTCATGATTTTATTTTTCATTACAGCTGAACAGTATTCTGTAGTGCGTATGATCTTTTCTAGTTCCCACCATTTGCCGGCAAATTTCATGATTTCCTTGTTTTTAATTGCTGAGTAGTATTCCATTGTGTAGATGTACCACACTTTCTGTATCCATTCCTCCATTGATGGACATCTAGATTGTTTCCAGCTTCTGGCTATTATGAATAGAGCTGATATAATATGGTTGAGCAAATGTCCTTATTGAATGGTGGTACATCTTTTGGGTATATGCCTAGGAGTGGTATATAGAGTAAAATACATTATTAATAGCAAAGGCAGTACTTTGAAGTTTCAAATGACCTGTCAACAATTATTTAAATTTTAAAAAGCACATTTTAGGGACAAAAAGGATGGCTCAACAGTCAAGAGCGTTATGCTCTTCCAGCGGACCTCAGTTCAGTTTCCCAGCACCCAGAGCTGGTGGTTCACAATCCCCTGTAACTCCAGCTCCAATGGATTTAACACTTCTGAGTACCTGGACCCTTTTACACATGTACACACATGCACATACACACACATACACATAAATAAAACTGACTCTTTAAAATGACATTTTGATTTATCTGTTAGAGGGACACGTGTACCAGTGCATGTGTATGGAAGTCAGAGAAAAGTTTACTGGAATCAGTTCTTTCTTTCCACCATGTGGGTTCTGGGGATTGAACCTGAGTCTTCAGCCTTAACAGCAAGCATCCTTAACTGCTGAGCCATCTTTCTGGCCTCTCAAATTATTTTTAATGATAAATGCAGCAGTTAGTATTAGTTGATACAGTAAAGTGAATATAGTTGTACTACTGTAAGTTATGAGTACAGTGGATCAAACAACATAAACATTTGTAATATGACAGTCCAATGTCAAAGGAGCAGTCCTGGGTAGCAAGGTGTTTGTGAAAATTGAAGATGTCTAGAGACCAAGGTACTTCTCCCTGACTTCACCTCGGTTGTAGACCTTGTTTTTATAGGCAAAGACAACTCTGTCCTATGACACCCATGGTTTATCTTCCAGGATGGCCAATGAGAGCTCATTCCAGAGTTTGCAGACTCCATTCTTATTCATTGGCAAAGTCATAATCATTTTTGTTCCTTGAAAGCCATCTTTGTTCCTTGAAAATGTCATCTTCAGTTGAGTGACTGTTATGCCCAAAGACCCCAAAGACCACCAGGAATTGACTCCAATGCAAAACACATGAGGGTTTACTGGATATAAGCTCAAGCCTGGACCACAAGCTCTCTGTGGAAACAGAAAGATATGTGGCCCTGAGGTCTAGGGGAACAGGGTTTTAAAGGGCAAAACTAAAAGTGGGAATTTCCAAGCCTTGGTTTATTTTAGGCACCAAGGGCATAATGGTCCTGGCCTGGCCATCTGGAGGGTATCTGCTCATGAGCAATACCTGGAATGTCCTCTTGCATGCTGATTAGGATGTTGTTAGGGAGGGGGAATGATTAGCACATTTGTGGTTTTCCTTAGTAGCAGGGCTATGTGACCTTGGTCACCAGCTAGGGGCTATCTCGGTGGGGGACTAGGGGCCATCTGGGTGGGTTGCCAGGCAATGCTATCTCTCAAGAGCAAGCTTGGTTACTTTTCTGCAGCAGGGCGGGTCTGTCTCAACTTGCCTGCTTCTTTGTCTAAACTTGTACCCAGGACCTCAGTCATGTTGCCCAAGATTCAAAATTTTAATTTTGGACCTCTAATGACTATTAACCATGCTGAAATCCAAGAGATCTCTATTATATAAATAGGTTAACAATCTATTTATAGAGGGAGAGTGGGAGGGAATGAAGGAGTGGGGCTACGCCTGGGATGCAAAGTACCTAACCTGTGATTGATATAAAAATAAATAAATTTATAAAAAAAGAATATATTAATAACTGTTCGGTTATTGTGTTGTGAAGCTTACTATTAAGCAAATACAAAAAGAGTCCTCAGTTATTTTTGATAGCCAGGTTAAGAGAGAAACTGAGAAACAAACACAGTTTTATAAAAAAATAACATGAACACAGCAAGTAGTGTATGATTCCTAAATAACATGAACACAGCAAGTAGTGTATGATTCCTAATTGCCAGAGCTTGCCGGCAGAGTCAAACAATTCTTGAGTGGGGAGTGAGGATTGAAAGAAAAATTAATAAACCAACACACTACACATGGGATCTGTTCAAGAGGGCAGTGACCCGTCCCGCTGTCAGTCAAACGAGACCCTAAGAGAGGGGGTGAGAATAGGGTGGGTCAAGAGACGCAAAGAACGGAGACCAGACAGGTGTCTGATCAAATCTCGGTTTACTGGACATTCAAACAACACTTATAAAGCAAAGGGTACACGCAAATTTTTCATGGTAGCAGCACATCCAAGAACTCACTCAAGGTTACAGAGTTTGCTGTCTGGTTCCCAGGGTTGCAGGGAGCTTGCTCTCTACTTCTCTAGCTCAGAACACCCCGCTTGCAGAGACCGTCAAGGACAGTCTCTGAGAAATGGAACTATGACTAAGACCCGCATCTGCCAAGGTCAGGAGGCAGAATTCCAATTTCCAGACTCCTTCAGTTCCCCCTTCTTTGTTTTATGGAGAGCCTGTCTTAGGTTGGTGAAATGTGCCTTTTTTCTTACCCATCATCAAAGTCTCGGATGTGATTTTCACGAGCCTCTGTCTTAGGTTGGAAAAAACCCACAATTTTATTTTCACCCATCACTGACTTACCTCCATATCAAACTGCACTTGCATGCGTTGAAGTTGTTGAAGAAGGAACTGTAACAAACAATGAAGGCAGGCACAGCCCAACAAACCTATATCCGCCATGCCCTCAAGTGTCAGTCCCCAGATGAGCACAGAGTCAAAGGATGGAAAGTGCCTCCTGAGGCTAGTAAATATATCCCAGACTGTACAATTCCAACCTAGGTCCCTTGGCAGATTCTATGTCATGGATCTTATTTTTCATGGTTAACATATCCAATGAGAAGTTTTTGCTAGACCAAAAACCAGCAAAGTGATTCTGAACCTGAGTCAAATTAAATCTTGTCTTATTATATTTAAAAGGTGTAACACAAATCCATTTGAACAATGCATGGCACCTTAACCTGTTTAATTGCTTTAAGCTCTGTACCTCTTTTCCTAGCAAGTTAACGGCAGAGGCTAAAGCAGCATCTAGCTTATGATTAATCTTATCATCAATATCTACTTGAGCATGTAAAACTTCTGAAACATTATGTGCCAAATTTTCCACGTGAGAAGCAGTTTGCACCGCTTGTGACAAGGCAGCCACTGATGCAGTAGCGGAGGCGATGAGTGTAATGAGCATAATTACTCCTGCCACAATCCCACTGCAACCCTTTTAACTCTCACCAATTTTTTAAAAACTCTTTAAAAATAACAACACTTCCTTCATCTTACGAAGGATCAGAAACCCAAGGATACCAAGGATCAGAAATTTGAGAAATTACTCTCAAATTTTACTCACTGCACCCTTTTCTCTTTATGATCTGAGCTCGCCAACACCCGAGGTGTCCTTCACTGCTTCCCCACATCTCAAGTCCCTGTTTGGGTGTCAAGCTGCCAGAGCCCACTGGCAGAGTTGCATAGTTCTTGAGTGGGGAGTGAGGATTGAAAGAAAAATTAATAAACCACCACACTACACATGGAATCTGTCCAAGAGGGCAACCAGTAGAGCTGTCACACACCAGTTTATTCCAGTAATCCCTTTTTATAGAAAAAGCACCTTGATACAATGAAGGGGTTCATGCAGAAGTCAAACTTGCTTACCTTGACCACCTGTCTGTGTGATCCTCACACAAACAGGAGGAAATGAACTTGGCAAAAAAACATCCTGCCTCTCCCTGTCTCCAGGTGAAGGCCAGGATGAAACCATGTTTTTGACAAACAAGCAGCTCTCCACACCTAATTTCTTCACTTCTGTTGAATGAAAAAAAATATGAAATGACTCTTAATGGAATTATGTGGAAGAAATTAGAGACAAAGACAAAGAGAGGCATGAAATAAAGACGTCAACACAAGACATAAACATACAGTGAAATTTTAAGGAAAACCAAATTAAAATGACTCAGGAAATGAAAAGCTCAAACCAATCAAAAACCTCAGTGGAAAGCCTCATCAATACAATGTGTCACGTCAAAAACAGAGGCAGGAATGGATTATTCAGTATTATTTCATACATATATATATATGAAAGAATTATAGACACTTATCAAGACAGGACTGTGAGAATAACACCTGATTATTCGACCTTTAAAGCCAGAAGGGCCCAGAAATATGTAGTCCAAGTCCTAAAAGACCACAACTGTGAACTCAGGAAAACTAAGGTAAAATAAAAACTTTACAAGATAAAAACATACTAGAAAAAGTTATGACTATAAAGCCAACTCTACAGAAGATAATGGAAGGACTATTTCAGTCTGGAAATAAACAGACCCAAGAGGTTACAGAGGTTACAGGACAAGTAATCAAAAAAGATTGGGGAAAATGAAACAAAATCAACAAAATGACAGGAATTAATACACATTTTCAATAATGACTCTGAATGTTTATGATCTCAGTACTCCAACAGAAAGACGGGGACCAACAGCTTGGATTAGAAAACAAAGATCAATCTATCAAAGGCAGAAACCTTATTAAAGCAAAAGGATAATAAAGGGTATTTCAAGCAAATGGACCTAAGAAACAGGAAGGGGTAGCTAGTCTTTAGACTTCAAGCCAAAACTAATCAAAAGAGGTAAAGAGTACTTTGTACTCATTAAGGGAAAAAAAAAAATCAACCAACAGATATTATAGTTCTCTATATTCCCCAAACAGAAACACTATCAGATCTAAAATCATAGATCAATCCCAGAAAGTGATTATAGGTGATTTCAATACCCTACTCTCATCAATTAAAAGGTCACCCAGGAAAAAACACTGAATAGAGAAACCCTAGAATTAAATAACATCCTAAATCAAATGGACCTAAGAGACATCTACAGAACATTGTAACTCAATACTAAAGCATACACATTTTTCTTCAAAATCAACCACATATTAGGGCACAAAGCAAGACTCAAAAAATATAGGAAAATAGAAACCACACCATGCATTCTATCTAACCACGATGAAATCAAGCTAGATGTCAACAGCAATAAAAACTAGAGAAATTATTCAGGAAAACTAAGCAACACAGTATTAAATGACAATTGGGTCAGGGAAGAAATCAAGGAGGAAATTTAAAATTCCTAGAATTGAATGAAAACAAAACCACAACATACCAGAATCTATGAGACACGATGAAAGCAGTCCTGAGAGGAAAGTTTATACTCTTAAGTGCCTACATTAAAAAATTTGAAAGATCTCAATTTAATAAATGGTGAACTTGAAGTCCTTAGGAAAAGAAGACCAAACAACCCCCAAAAAGTAGATGGGAAGAGATAATACAAAATCAATAAAACAGAAATAAAGAAAAAACACAATCAATGAAACAGAGTCGGTTTGCTGAAAAGATTAACAAGATTGACAAGTCTTTAGCCAAATTACCCAAAAGGAAGAGAGGACCCAAATTCATAAAGTTACAGATAAAAGGAAGGCATAGCAAGAGACACTGAGGAAATGCAGATCATAAGGACAGATATCTATATTCCACCAAACTGAAAAATCTAAAGGAAATAGATGGGTTTTATTTGGAATCACAAAAGACCCAGGAAAGTAGGCAAAACACTGATACACATAAACAATTTTTAAAAATTTAAAAAATAAGAATGATATTTAGAGACAAATGGGAAGGGCTGGAAGAAATTCATTCTGAATGAGGTAGCCCAGACCTAGAAAACCAAACACCGTATGCTTTCTCTTATTTGTGGAATCTTCAGGCAAGTGTGTTTGGTAAAATAAAATTTAAAAAAAGAAGAGCATGTGACTTAGGTTGGTACAGATGTGGCAGGAGAGAGGAGGACACGCGGAGGAGAAATGAGAGCCAGTGGACCTGAATAAATATTGCAAATAGAAAAGAGCAAGGAATGTCACAGTCTTAACCTGAGGGGCCTCCATGCCTTATACAACAGTGAAGGAGATTCAGCTGTCATGGGCAGTTCCAGCAGTGTCTCATGCATCTCATTTGGATTTCCCATCAGTTCCTAGGTCCTCGGTTTTACAAGGCGCTGAAGGGCAGGAGCACATGAAAGAGAGCTGGAAGGGACAGGGAAGGGTGTTCACTTGCATTTGGAGCCACAGAGTTGCTGGAAGGGAGGAACTATCCAGAGACAAACCTTGTCTTCGTGTGAGATTTAGGTTTTCTCGATCTCCTGTAATCTGAGGACGATTTGTTTTAAAATGTCCCCTTAGCATTTAATGTAGATTCGGCGGTTAGGGGCACAGATTGCAGGGTCGAGGACCCTGTGTACATGGCATCTCTGCCTGCTGTGCGGCTTTGCTCAAGGCGGCATCTCAGCTCCTTGAGGCAGAGAACAACACTGCACGGTGAAAACAAAACAAATTCATGGCCTGCCGCTGTTTGCCTATGTTGCTTCAAGACAAAAGCCTTTCTCAGTAGACACTTCATCTGTGTTAATGTCATTAGCATTCATAGAAGATGTTTCCAGTCTGATGAGCTTGTCTGTGCTGGAAAGCATAAGAAGTCTAAAAATATTCAGCGGGATGGAAATGACTCGTATCTGTATGGGATACATTTCATGTGTTTTCCATTTCCCCCCACTATGATAAATGTGAATTGTATCATTTCTTTTCGAATGGTTGTTGTTATAATCCATTTGATTGGTTTTGATTTTTTTTATGTGACTATTACAAACATTAAATTGAGACTTCTTAGACTATATCTGATATGAAAGCTGGGGCCAGGCCATCAGGGGAAGGAAGTGGACCTACAGTTTAAGACACTTTATACTTTTGTCCCACATTTTATTTGTATTGGACACTGGAGTTTTAGGGGAGCACTGCCCATTTCAAAGCTCAGGTTTTCTCCCCAGAAGAAGCCAGAGTTGGAAAATGTGCAGGGGATTTATAAACTTTGATGCATTTCTTCTCATTTGTGAATAAGATATATCTATAGTCTTTTTGTTTTTGTTTTTAAGATTTATTTATTTTATTATGTATATAGGGTTCTGCCTGCATGTCTGCCTGCATGCCAGAAGAGGGCACCAGATCTCATTAAAGATGGTTGTGAGCCACTATGTGGTTGCTGGGACTTGAACTC
>CM053747.1:16378271-16400414 GCA_028658305.1 Pachyuromys duprasi | reverse complement strand
ACTGATTTGATACTGTACATTTTAACTGACATGGCAATGGTACAAATGTAAAGAGCAGTGTCGCTCTGTAATGCATGTAGTGTAGTGACCAGTTAGTGCTCCTGGCATCCCTTGTTTGTCCTGGAAGCATTCAAAAGCTCTCTGCTGCTCTTTTGAATGTTCAGTTGGTGCCATCCATATGGTTACGATAGAAATGTAGACCATATGTTATAGCACCTGCTCCCTGGCCAGTATATAGACCCAGTTAATACTCACCTCCTTTCCATCCTTCTGTCCCCCTGCATCTTTCCCCCACTAGAGTAGATATTGTTTTACTTTTTGAGGCCACCTTTAGTTTGTAACTATAATGAGAACATGGAGGACATTTTTCATTTTGTTTCAGATTGTTCATGGAGGACATTGTTCATTTTGTTTGACACATTTCATCTCTATAGTATAACTTTCCTGGAGACACATAGGAAAAATGTGTTTGCTCCAAATATGAAGTTTCATTGCTCAAAGAAATTTCATTAATGCTTCATTAATAAATATATGAGTTTATTGAATTTATTTAATAAATGTGACTCTCAGATTTAAAAAACAAAACAAAAAAACAGACAAACAAAATGAACCCTCATTTTTCCTTACAGTTTTACCAATCTACAGTTGGTAAATCTAGCACAAAAGTGTGCCCTTGGTTGGACTCTCAGCTGAGAAATTCATGATGGTCTTATAAGGGAATGGACCAAGCCTGTTACCATCCAAAGACCTAGAGATCCGCTACAGAGTTTCCTTCATTTCACCACCATGACAGTGCCAAGGTCACCCTGTGTGATAAGATGGCGTTGATCATGCCAGAAGAACAGACACAGTACAGCTTAACGGAATGCCCTGTGTGCCTGTCACTATGACAATATTCTGTTCTTTTAAATTTATATTTGCCATATTTCTCCACCTATATCCCTTTATTAGAAATGCTTATATGCAGATTTTCCTGAAAAGTACTGATGTCATTTCCTTTGACTATAAACAGCCAGCAGTGGGACAGTGTTAACAGAGTTCTAGAACTCTATAACTACCATACTATCTAGTATTACCATACTATATTTTGTAGTGGCTACACTAATATATATTCTACCATCTTTTCATGTAAGTTTTTTTTTATCATTTTAATTTTACATTAGCTATTGTTCAGTGATAAGTCATTTTTGGAAAATCTGTTTTGTTTTTACTTGTAAACATATTTGTATATCATGTTTGAGAAATATCAGTTCAGGCTATTTGCCCAGATTTAATGAGATCTTTTCCTTTTCTGTGTTTAGATGAATGAGGTCCTTATATAGTCTAGAAATTAATCTCTTGTTGACTAAGTACTTTGCCAGTGTTTTCTCATTCTAGACATACTGTAGTGATAATATTTAGTCAGATGTAATCTCATTTGTAGATTTTGCTTCTGTGGGCTAGATGGATATATATTAAAAGATTCCATCTGTTTTATTATCTGAGTTTTAGAGTTTCAGTTCTTACATTTAATTTTGTGATCCATTTTTAGTTGATTTCTCTATACCATATGGAGGGGGTCCAGTCCCATTCCCTAACATATAAATAGCCAGGTTTCACAACAGAATTTATCTATGAGAATGTCCCTCCTGAGTGTAAAGGCTGGCAGCCTTTGTTGGGAGGCAGCTTCCCAGCCCTCTGCAGCGTGTGTGAGGCAAACATCTCAAAAGGAGGAAGGACAGATTTTAGCTCTGCGGGTTCAGAGGTTTCTTCCGGTGTTTTTTGGCCTTTTTTCTTGTGTCCTCTGTTGAGGAAGAACCTCAGAGCTGAGAGCACATTGCAGAGCAAAGCGTCTCGCCTCATTTTTGTATTTCATGCTTGTTCATTTCTAGATGGAAGTACTGTGTCTCTGGTGTAAGTCACACGTGATCATATTTTATAATAATCATGTCCTTTCTGCTCCAACTTCTATTGTGTAGAGATTCTTTACATCTGTATTTGTTGGGGATACTGGGTCTATCGTTAGGATCTTGTGTCCATGTCTGGATTTGAAATCATTGTGTTGGGTGGTATGTTAAAGTGACAGGTCAGAACTTAGCTGTTCCTGTAATAGGTGCTCATTTATAAGAGACTTTAGACTTTCTTCTTTGTGTTTTTAGAATTCCCTTTGTCTCAGAGTTTTGACAGTTTGGATGTAATGTGATATAAAATGACTTGTTGGTTCAAGTCAATTAGGGTGCCATTGGATATGTCTACCTCCCGTATGTTCTTTCACAGAATCTATGTTTTTAATATATATTCTTTCTTCTTCTAGAACACAAATAATGCAAATGTTTGTTTTCTTAAAAGAATTGTATATATATGTTTTTAGTTTCTTGAGACAGGGTTTCTCTGTGTAGCCTTGGCTGTCCTGGACTTGCTTTGTGTAGCCTTGGCTGTCCTGGACTTGCTTTGTAGGCCAAGCTGGCCTTGAACTCACATAGATCCACTTGCCTCTGTGTCCCTGAGTGCTGGGGTTACAGGTGTGTAGCACCATGCCTGGTTTTTGTATTTGCTTTTTAATTGTAAGGTTTTTTTGTGTTTGGGTGTTTTGCTTCCTTGTATCTTTATGCAGCACTTATATGGCTGAGACCCTTGGAAGCCAGGAGAGGGCGTTAGACCCTTTGTAACTGGAATTACAGGTTGTGAGCCACCATGTGGATGCTGGGAATGGAACCCAAAGCCTCTGGAAGAGCAGCCTGAGTGTGTCTTTAGACCAGTGGTTCTCAACCTTCTAATGCTGCAACCTTTTAATGCAGTTCCTCATGTGTGACCCCCAACCATAAAATCATTGCTGTTGCTACTTCCTAACTGTAATTTTGCTGTTATGAATCATAACGTAAATATTTGTGTTTTCTTGTGGTCGTAGGTGACTCCTTAAAGGGTCACTCAACCTCCCAAAGGGATCACAACCCATAGGCTGAGAACACTGCTCTAGATCCTGGCTTTTTCCCCAATTCTTTAATCTGCCTTTGTTTATTTTAAGGTAGCAAGCCTTTGTTTTGGTTTTCTCTCTGCTGGATCATTTCAGCTGTGAAGTCTTTCTGTGTTTTACTTTTTTTTCCCCCATCAGTTGAGCTCTTGCCTTTCAAATCTTCTAGGTGGTTCTTTTATATGACTGTTTTCTCTTTGTTCAGTTTGTCCTAAATAACATGCAAACTGTCTATCTAGTCTCATTGAATCTCTTTCATTGCTTACTTGAAGTTTCCCTTTCTCTTTGTGTTTGTGTGTATGTATAAGTATATGGAGTATGATCGTATATGTGTTTGGGTGTCCATGGATGCCAGAGAAGGAAATCAGGCGTTCTTTTCTTCTGTTGTCTGCTGGGGTCACCCAAGACAGCATCTATCAGTGACGCTGGAGCTCAGCTGGTAGCTAGCCACTCCCAGGAATACAAGTGTGCACACCCTCTAGCACTAGGTTTACATACAGGTGTATGTGTAGCTATGCCAGCATGTTAAGTGATTCTGGGGATTGTACATCTGCTCCTCATACTTGCATAACAAGCACTTTACCCGCTGTGCCACTAACCAACCTCCCTTTGGAAGTTTCTTCGAATTATGAGTTAAATACCACTTGGGGACAAAATTCTAATCTACTTTAATAAAAGTTTGACCTGGCGTGGTGGTGCATACCTGTAATCCCAGCATTCGAGGAGGCAGAGGCAGGCCTCCTCTGTGAGTTTGAGACCAGCCTGGTCTATAAAGCGAGCCCAGGGCAGCCAAGGCTACACAGAGAAACCCTGTCTTAAATAAATAAACAAACATTTGTAATTCAGTTAGAGCTAGGGTTGCAGCTCAGTTCATAGAGTGCTTTCCTAACTTGTGCAAGGCTATACGGTTAGTTTCAAATGCACGTCCCTCCCCCCCAAAAAAGAAGGAAAGAAAGCCAGTTTCTAAGTCATTAAACATTGCACAATTCCCAGGATGTAGCTGCTGTCTTCCATCAGTAGACTTGATGAGCACTTTGGCACAATCTGTACATATTTCTCCTTTACAGGGCAGTGCATGACCAAACCTGAGTTGATCTTCAACTTAGAACATGGACTTGGGCCATGGAGTGAAGCAGGTGCCTCGGTCTGGACCCTCTCAGGTCAGTGAGTACTACTACAGGGCAAGAGAAGACAGTGACAGAGAGATGCTCAGATATTGGTCATATTGGGCTCTTTCAGCAAGCTTCATCTAAACCCAGTCTTGAGGACAGTTCATCTCAGGGACCAAACAAACTAAGGTTTTCCCAGGGTTCTCTGTGTTAAACTACTGGTTTCTTGATGATGAAGACCTGTTCTTTGGGATAATTTGATGACTTTACCTCAATAGTGCTCCTTCCCTTTTTAATGACTGTATGTTAAAACTTAGGCATTTATTGACATTATTCCAATACTGGCTTTTTGACTATTGGTTGTCTTTGCAATTATTATGAAACAAATATCTTCTCTTAAAATACTTTCACTTAGTGTGACAAAGGTAAAGCGAAGGAACAATGTATCCTGGTGAGATGAGCAGAGAATGTTAATTAGGAGCAGAGGGGAAACATGGGGCTTTACTCTAGACCAGCAAGTGAGGTTGGTGTTAAAGAACTTTTATTTATTACTTTGAGATGACTATTTTCCAAATTTGCCACAGAATATACACATGGATTTAAATTTTAGACTAGGTAAGGAACATGATTAAAAATCAGTAGCCAGGGGGCTGGAGAGATGGCTCAGTAGTTAAGAGTACTCTCTGCTCTTCTGAAGGACCCAGGTTTGATTCCCAGCACCCACATGGCAGCATACAACTGTCTGTGCCCCCAATTTCAGTCTGACACCTTAATGCACATAGAATAAAATAAAATAAATTTTAAAAAAATCAGTAGCCAAACAAGAGTTCAGTTTGGTTGTGCTTGGGGCACCTGTGGAATTTTTAAGAAAAATGAGATCAGACATCAGATGTTCCAAGGGTCAATGGCACAGGAGCGGTTCTGTCCGTGCTGTGTGAATTTGAAGTCAGAGTTACAAAGGTGAGTATATGGTGTTCAGAGAAAAGGCACTGAGCAACCGATAAAACCCTAAGAATATTCAGATGAACAGATGAAGTCAAGTGCCTAGAAAGAGAACATGGTCGGTAATGTGCTTGCCTACAGAGGGTACAGGCCGCAGCTCCTGTACACAGAACAAAAACAAAAGCCTGGGAAGGTGGTCCATGCTTGTAAAATCGGGGCATCGGAGATGAAGACAGGCACATCTCTAGGGCCCAGTGGCCAGTCACTCTCATAAAATTGCTGAGTATTGGGTACCATTGTGTCAAACAAGGTAAATAATACCCAAGGTTTACCCTCTGAGCTCATGTTTGTGCACATATATTCACACACACACATACACACTATATGTGTCCATGTGAATCCACACGTACAAGGTCAGTTTAATTCTTGTATGGAAAATTCAGCATCTTAGGTGAGAAATTCAGCAGAGTCTGAAAAAAGATACAATCTCAGATCTTGGAACAGAAAAGCTAAATTTAAATTTAAAAACAAAGAAAACACTAGTTCCAGGACAGCAAGGATACACAAAGAAACCGTTTCAAGAAAACAAAACAAAACGAAAAACCCCAAGAAACAAAAACAACACCCAGGGGGGAAAATGCGCTTTTTGGAAAGTAGACTCTGTGGGAAAAAAAAAAATACAGGGATGGGTTTGAAGACAACATTGGGCAATTGTTACAGTTAGATAGAAATAAAGCGAAAATACAGAACAAGAACAGACACAACATTGGAGACTGCTTGGACGGTTTTATGAGATCTCCAATTTGTGAACAAGAGTAAGGTCAGAGGTAGAAAACATAGTCCATGAAATTAGTGTAGAATATTGTACAAGTCCTGGCCAGGAGACAGATGGCTAAATATGTGACATTTACAGCCACAAGTTGACAGACACTGAGAATACTTCCCCAAAGGTCACTATCGTGAAGAAGGCTGGAGAGATGGCTCATCAGTTAAGAGCCCTGGCTGCTCTTCCAGAAGTCCTCAGTTCAGTTCCCAGCAACTACTCAGTGGCTCACAACCATCTAAAATAGAATCCGATGTCCTCATCTGTCCTATAGACATACATGCAAGTAGAACATTCATACACATAAATATATCTTCAAATAAAATTTAAAAAGACCACAGGACAGAATGTGGGCAGAATATTGAAAACTATGAGCAAAAAGTATAGTTACTTTGTTTTTGTTTTGGTTTGGGTTTTCAAATGGGGTCTCACTGAATAGCTCTGGCTGACCTGGAACTCATCATATACCTTAGGCTAGCCTTGAACTCACAGAGATCCACCTGCCCCCGCCTCCAGTGCTGGCACTAAAGTCCTGTCCCATCACACCCAGGTAGTTACTTTTGGATATAAGCCTACTCTCATAGTTGTTCTGTTAACAGAAACTCTGAATCCCAGGAAGTATACTCAGCAAATCAAGATCAATTTATGTAGCAAAGTGAAAATCAAAGAACATTATGAATTTTTGTGATGAGCATTGTGTTAGTTAGGGTTCTGTTGCTGTGAAGAGACACCATAACCATAGCAGCACTTACACAGGAAAACACTTAATCGGGGCTGGCTTACGGTTCAGAGGTTTAGTCCTTAATGTCAGGGTAGCAAGAAGCAGGATGGCATGCCGGCAGACGTGGTACTGAGGAAGGGGCTGAGACTCCTGCACCTTGATCCTCAGGCAACAGAAGTGAAGACTGTGCCGCACTGGGTGTAGCTGGGGCACACGAGACGAGCTGCCCCACAGTGACCCGGCTCCAACAGGCCACATTGCCTAATAGGACCACGCTGTATGGGCCAAGCATTTTAATCACGAGTGTATGAGGCCAGTCCTATTCCAACCACCACAAGCATGACTGCAATCACTCCATGAATACTAAACCCCTATTACAGAAGATATTTAAAACAAAGTAATTAACCTTTTTTTATTATAAAGCAACATTTCTGATTTAAAAAAAAATCATTGCCACAACAGCATTAGAGGATCCTGCTGCTCTTTATCAGAGCAGAGTACACTAATTGACACAACGCTGGGCAGCAGTCATGTCCCTAGTCTGTGTTGTACTAGGCAGAGAGAATATGTGAAAACACCTGAGTCCCACAAGTAGCTAGTCAAAGGAAATTTCCCCCATTCATATGTGAAAGAGGCAAGACACACATTCAGATAACAAAGAATTAGGACAGGGAGAAGAGTGAAAGGCAAGCATGGCTGTAAAGAGACCCACAGCTGAGAGGCAGGTACGTGCTTTATTGCCTTATGTTCAACAGAGAATGAGGACCTAGTGCAGTATGTGTTAGTGTGCTGTGTCATTTTAATTCATTAACGACTGGGATGTATACGCTTACAAGATGGTATCTTAGAAGTTCAAGTGTGGTTCTGAGAAGACTATTGACTTTTGTGTTTGAATCACATGAAGTTTGTGCCCAATTCATGGAAACGGAAATTTTAAATATTTTCAGGTGTCAACAAAGTGAGTGGCCTGGTTGAGACCAGCCAGGAAAATGAAGGCAGACATTTCTGGCAAATTGAAATCAACAGCAATACATCAAATGAAGAACTGGTTGAAGTAGGTAAAATTGTTGTGAGCACAAACTGTGACCATATGTAGGGGTCTTGACTGGGTTCATATTCTCTGTCAATTAAACAATGAAAAGGCAGGAAACATTGTGAGTATAACAGTTAGCATCAAAGGAAATATCAGACAGAGCAGACAAGTCAGCCAGAGAAGAAAGGCTTTTCTTAGGGGTGAGGAAGCATACACAACAAGGCACACAGAGACGAATTTCTGGAGAGCTGAGGGGCCCTCAGGAGTTGAAATCCAGCTTCTCATTGAGGGCTTATGGGTGTCCAGGGTATTTGAGGGGTCTTCTTCCCCTAATTTAGGGTTAGTCAGTTTGAACAAAGACAGGGTGGCTAATAGACCCCAAGCTTTGGTGTAAACATGTACTGATCCATCCCTGAACTTGTTGGAGATCCATCACCAAGGTGTCTTACTGGCAGGAGAAGAAGCCCACCAGGCCTTTCTTTTAAGCTGCCAGGCTTCTGTGTCAGGTGGAGAGAAAGGAGGAAGCTGCCACCTTGGAAGTTCACCATCTTTATTACCTAGTTACAGCCTCTCTCCCTATCTGTCCATCTACCTGGGATTTGTTTAACTCTAAGCCCCTCAAACCCTTATTTCAAATTTGAATATATAGAGTAGAAACTATTTTAGGAATGTTTTCTCAGGAATTTAATCTATGGCAGGATGAAATTCTCATTAGTGAACCTGGTGAGATGTAGGCTACAGAAGAATTTGATAATTTTAAAGTAATTGAAACCCGTCAGTTACCCTGAGCTTCTGGGTATCTGTTAATCATATCATTCAGAAGTTTTCATTTATAGGGGAGCTCTAATGAGCTCCATAAACATAGGAAATCCTTTAATGAAGCATCATTAATTCAAGTCATGGCACAGATTAGGAAACAAAGTTTCTTTTCTATCAGAATATATGTGAGAAAACTTTCATTGACTAAATTCAGAAAATGAAGTAAAATAGACAGTGGGGAGAAATATTTCAGTGTAGTAACTGTGAGAAATCTGAGAAAATGAGACACGCAAAACCTCAGATAGGAAATTCTATAGGACACTCCTTGTGAATACGAAGAATGTAACAAGTTCTTCTGTCTTAAGGCGGAACTGAAGATTCATGAGAAAATCCACAGAGGGACAAAATCCTATGAATGTGAAGTATGTTTGGAAGCATTTTACCTGAAGTCACAGTATAGCACAAGTCAGAAATATCACACATGTGAGAATCCATTTGAATGTAAGGAATGTAGAGAAGCTCTCTATCCTAAATCTACCTTCAGTCAATGTCAGAGGCTTGACAGAGGGGAGAAACCGCATGCGTGTATAGAATGTGGGAAGACCTTCTACTGCAAGTCACACCTCACCGTTCATCAGAGAATTCACACAGGTGAGAAGCCCTATGAATGTACACAGTGCACAAAAGCTTTCTACAGCAAGTCGCAACTCAATGTCCATCTGAGAATTCATACAGGTGAGAAGCCTTATAAATGTAAAGAATGCAGGAAAGCTTTCTACCGTAATTCTGACCTCACTGTACATCAGAGAACTCATACAGGCGAGAAGCCCTATGAATGTCAAGTATGCAATAAAGCTTTCTACTGCAATTCACAGCTCACGGTACATCACAGGACTCATACAGGCGAGAAGCCTTATGAATGTCAAGTATGCAATAAAGCTTTCTACTGCAAGTCACAACTCGCTGTGCATCATAGAACTCATACAGGTGAGAAGCCTTATCAATGTAAAGAATGTAGGAAGGCATTCCAGTGCAGGTCTGACCTCACTCGACATCAGAGAACTCATACTGGTGAGAGACCATATGCATGTAATGAGTGCAGGAAAGCTTTCTACCGCAAGTCGGACCTCACTGTGCATCAGAGAACTCATACAGGTGAGAAGCCCTATGAATGTAAAGAATGCAGGAAAGCTTTCTACTGTAATTCACAACTCACAGTACATCAAAGACAACACACAGGGGAGAAGCCTTATGAATGTAAAGACTGTGGGAAAGCCTTTCAATGCAAGTATGAACTCACTCGACATCACAGAACACACACAGGTGAGAAACCTTATGTATGTATAGAATGCAAAAGAGGTTTCTATACCAAGTCAGATCTTACTCGCCATCTAAAAACTCATGCAGGTGACAAACCCTGAATAAATACAGTGCAACAAAGTTTAACACAATAAGTCAGTTCTTATGTGGCATCAGAGAACACATGTAAAGACTTTTTACCATAAATTTAAACTTATTGTCAGAGAATTCAGACACATGCAAGAAACCATGACTGTAAAAAAGCTCTCTACTTCAGCTCATCTCCATGTGTAGACGGATAAATTTAGGGAATGCAAGAAGACTTCATGTGGTCAAATTTCATTTAATATCGTGTAGATATAGGTGAATTACCCTTTGAATATAAAGAATACTAACGTACTTTGTTTTTAAACCATAAAGTGCATTCAGTGGGCAGGAAAGCTCATACATATGGACTCTATCAATATATATAACACAGAAAACTTTGGTACATAAGTCAGCCTCAGTCTACATTAAAAAAAAAAAAATCACAAAGGTATGGTTGTATACCTCAGATGACTTAGCCAGGTACAGCTTTTCAATCTGACAATCTGGGTGATCTTGGAAGAGACTCACTTGGACTTGCTGTTTAACAGCATAGGAAGACTGGGGAAAGCTAGGCATGGTGGTGCACACCGTTAACACTAGCACTCAGGAGGCAGCATCGTGTGAATGAGTGTGAGCCTGAGGCCAACCTGCTCAACATAGTATGTTCTGGGCCAGCTAGGGACCACAGTGAAATCCTGTCACAAAAACAGAACATTTTCAATGGCAGAAAAACCCACATTGTTTTTAAATCATAAGAAAGTAAAGAATGTTGAACTTTTAAAATAGTTCTTGAAACTCAACTGACATCAGAAACACAGAAAAAAAGATAAGAAAGTGGAAGAGTGTAATACGGGAGTGTAGGTGCTACATTTCATCATCAGTATAATAATTTCAGTATTCACCATCTACACACATACCAGAACCCCATCAGGCTACAGAGTATAGAGGCTTCACTCACATTAGCAATCATGGCATCAATTGTGAAGGTCAGAACATGTTTGGATTTTTTAAATTAGATGAGCTAGAGTGTGACTCGGTCATGTGCTTATGTGTTTCCTCTTGTGTTTGAGAGTTCTTACATATCACCTGGATTTTCAGCATTCATGCTCATGAATCAGGCTTTAGGAAGTATAAACAATCGTGAAGAAGTTACAACAATTTGATCACGCCTTTTTGGGCACTGCCAGTGAAATCACATCTTTTTGAGTGAGACGAGGTCTCGGTGTACAGGCCAGGTGACTTTGAAGTCTTTGTTCTGTAGCTCTCGTTTTTATGGTCGCACTGCGTCATGCTCTTGAGAGAAGTAGAGGAGTGGTCTTCCATACAACCATGCACTTCTTAAATGTATAACATTTTTCACATTTTTAAATTTTCAAAAATTTCAACATTTTTATACATCATAAATTTTGGGGAGAAAAATTATGTTTATGTAACTTGCATGTCAATTTCCAGATGGAATTGTTTGATATGGCACTGGAAATTAAGCATTCAACTGTATACCACTAAATAAACACAATGATGTTTTCAGCCAACGTACATCAAGCTTTTTCTTTGGGCATTTATTGTTCTCATAACTAGTTTGGTAGCCGTTAGTGAATGTGGTAGATAGAGATCAGCAATGCTGATAAACATCTACTGGTGCACTGTTCCTTCTCATAATGTGTATTTTTCTCTGTATGTTAGTATTTTGTGTTAAAATTTCTTATGTAGAACACTCAGCATGACAGTATATGTATCATTTGTATAAGAAATGATAATGGAAGAAAGTGGAAGTGGTAGGATACATTCCTTTGTATGTATGTAGCCTTGATTGGAATCTTCACTATACATGAGTGAGAGAGATAGATAGATAGATCGATCGATCGATCGATCGATCGATAGATAGATAGATAGATATTGTGACTTATTCTACTCATTGTCTTTCTATCACTCTAAATGGCAAACAGGAACAAATTAAGGATTGAAGTAGCTGTTTTGGATTGTGGTTTCAAAGGATTTTGTTAGTGATTATTTTTTCCCAGACCAATGTGAACAACATTATGGTAACAGGTAATTGTGAAAGAAGAGTTTCCTCACATCATGACAAGAAATGGACCAAAGAACCAACTGTGTACCTACTGCATCTTCCAGAACATGACCCTAATTACATAAATTCAACCAGACACTACCCCCTAAAGTTTGTGCCCCCTCCAAAAACAATGCTCAAATTTAAGTTCATGTTCTATAGGAGAAATTTCATGTTAAAACCAAAATACACACTGAGCAGTGGTGGTTCATGCATTTAATACCAGCACTTGGGAAGATGAGGCAGATAGAGCTTTGTGATTTTGAGGCCAGCCTGTTCTATATGTAGAGTCTCCCTCCTCCCAAATCCACATCCTTTCCTGCTCTCTCATTACAAAACAAACAGGCCTCTTTTTAAAAGAAAAAAAAATAGATGGGCAGTGGTGGTCCCAGCACTTGGGAGGCAGATGAAGGTGGATCTCAGACTTTGAGGCCAGCCTGGTTGACAGAGTAAGTTCCAGGAAAGCCAAGGCTACACAGAAAAACTCTTGTCAAAAAAAGGGGGGGGGGATAAAAAAATTAAAACCAAACAAAACTAAATAGGACAAAAATGAGCAGTAAAAAAAAGCACATGAAACTCATGTAGACACACAAACACACACTGTCACCTGAGAAATCCCCTAGAAACAAAAAAGCAAAAACCCATAATCTATAATCAAACAGACCTACAGGGTAGGAGGGTTGGGGGACGGGGATGGAGCATTTTAATTTAGAGATGTAAAACTAAGGGACATAATTGTTGCCAGCTGCCGACTAAGTTAAAGTTCTTGACATCAGCGGCTTTTGTTTCATCCTGCTGAGTGGATGCCGGTCTGCAGTCCTGTCCTCTTTGTTCCTTATTCCTCGTGTAGCACAGAAGCAAAGGTAAACATATGCTTGCCCAGTGTTATATTCTGAAGACCATATACATTTTATTTCTCTCAGGGCACACCTTGAACAAAAGTGGCTAAATGTCATAGGTTGATGTAAAAGCTTAAAGATGGTCAGTTCTGGCCCTAAGTGACATTACATGGCACACATATGTGCGTGTGTGTGACATGGTCCCCTAATGTCATTAGATGTGATAATTTAACTGAAATGCATTGGATATTAAATGTCATGGTGAAGCAATGGTGGTGACCATTGTAATTTGTAAAATTGCTCTTGTTTCTGGAGGCAACAGTGCCTCAGCGTGTTTGTCTGTGAGAAAAAAAAATGCTCTCCTTTCAGTCTGTCTTAACTTGGCTTTGTCACTTACGTCTGTATGAGATTATTTGGGGGTTTATCTTAATTTAAACTTCACGTCTATATAATACCAATATTTTCTCTATTGCCCTTTCAGTACTGTGTGAGTATGTCTGTTGACGTAGAGGTATGATTCCTTTGCAAGTGTGAGAATAGTCCCAAAAAGAAAGGCACAGCAGAGATAACTGGTTAGAACATTTTGGGGTGTATGTGTCAGCGGCTGAATAGCGCCCTCATGTGAAATGTCTGGCATTGTCAAGGAAGACAGTGGTCTAGTAGATCTAGTAACCTCCTAGTATTAGTTACTTTTCTGTTGCTGTTATGAAATGCCATGACCAAGGCAATTTAGAGAAGAAATTGTTTATTTTGGCTTATAGTTACAAAGGCCTAGAGTCTGTTATGTCAGGATGGAGACAGCCATCATCACAGCTGGAATGAGATGCTGAACAATCACATCTTCTACTGCAGGTGTGAAGCAGGGAGAAAACTGGAAATACTGAGTCTCTTTAAGCTCTCAAACCTGCCTCCATTGACATGCTTCAACTATGCCACGTTTCCCACCACCCACCCCCAACCAGCTCCACCAACTGGGGCCCAAGTGTTCAAATACAGGAGCCTTTAGAGGACATTCTCATTCAAACCACGATGCCACCATTGCGTAAATTATACTGCCTGAGGACACATAGCAGGTACATTACCAGGGAGGGGAACACTAACCCACCCACAAACACTTTGACCCCAAATTTACCCTGCCTACAAGAAGTTCAGGGATAAAGATAGAGCAGAGATTGAGGGGATACCCAACCAATGCCTGGCCCAACCAAAGACCCACCTTACCAGAGAGAGACAACCCCTGACACTATGAATGATACTCCGCTAAGCTTGCAGACAGGAGCCCAACAGAGTTGTCCTCTGAGAGGCTCTACCCAGAAGCGCCTCAAACAGATGCTGAAACTCACAATTGCACCTGGAAATGCATCGGGTTGGCAGAGCGGGCAGGCAAACACTGGACTTATATTAAAAAGATTCTTGCTAAATAAAGCTTGTGTTGAAAATTACTGTGGAATAATGAAATACGCAGTTAATTTTGAAAGTCTTCATATTTCATGAAAAGTAAACTTCAGAAGCTCTTAGTACTTTCTGAGAAAAGTAAAGGAATAGAATGGACACGCTTATTTCTGGGACAATAAAACTCATTAAATGCTACTAGATCTAAATTTTATGGCGTCTTCAACCTTAAATATGTCTTTTTTTTACATTGAAAGATGTGTTTTTGCATACACTATGTTTGGATTGTGGTTCCCCCTTCCCCAGGCCCTCCCCATCTGCCAGATCCCCATCTTTCCTTTCTCATTAGAAAACAAACATTTATAAATGTGCTATTATTTGTTTTAAAAAGCACAAAAATTTCTTTAAAAGAAAAAGAATAATAAAATAAAAACAAACCTAAATAGGACAACAAACGAACAATTGTAGAGACACACATATTGGGACATGCAGAAACTCCCTAAAAGCACTGAAATGGAAACCACAGCAGGCAAGCCACAAACCTGTAAGGTAAGGAAAACAGAAACCCCTCCAAAATGATCATGGAGTTCGTTTTACAATGGACATCTACTGCTGGGCCTGGGGCTTGGGGCCTGGGCTGTAGAATCCTTTGGGTATAGAGCCAAGAGTGACATGGCTGATCTTGAGGTATCTATTCCCAACTTCCTGAGGGACCACCACGCTGATTTCCATACTGGCTGTATAAATTGGTGCACCCGCCAGCAACAGATGAATGTTCCCCTCACTCCACATCCTCACCAGCATGTGCCGTCATTTGTTTTATCAACCTTGACCATTCTGACAGGTGTAATCTGTGAAATCTCAAAGTAGTTTGGATCTGTATTTCCCTGATGACTCAGGATGTTGAACATTTCTCTCGTTTATTTTATTTTTTTTCAATTGTGGCCCTCTCCCTCCTCTCCTCCTTGCCCCACTCACCTCCCGTGTTTTCCCTACACCACATCCCCTACTCCTCAGAGAAAGGGAGCCCCACCCTACCCACTCACCCAGCTCATCGAGTTGCATCAGGACTGAGCGCATCCTCTTCCCGTATGGCCTGGCAAGGTAGCCCCACCAGGGGAAAGTGATTGAAAAGCAGGCAGCAGAATCCATGTCAGAGTCAGCCCCCATTCCCCTTACTAGGGCACCTATATGAGGACCAAGCTGCCTGTTGGCTACATCTAGGGCCCTTGGTTGGTGCTTCAGTCTCCACAGGCCCCCACTGGGCCCTGTTTGTCTCTGGTAGTCTTCTTGTGGGGCCCCTGGCTCCTTTGGGTCTTCTATTCTTCCTCCCAACTCTTCCACAATGTCCCCTGTCCTCCACCCAGTGATTGGTTATAGGTCTCTACATTTGTTTTTATCAGCTTCTGGGCAGAGCAACTCAGGACAACTATGCTAGGCTCCTGTCTGTAAGCATAGTTGAGTATCATTAATCCTGTCAGGGGTTGGCCGTCTCTTACAGGTTGAGTCTCTGGTTAGGCCAGTTATTGCTTGGGCAGTTCCTCGATCTCTGCTTCATTTTTGTCCCTACACATCTTGTCAGCAGGATAAATTTTGGGTTTAAGTTTTTGTAGGTGGGTTGGTGTTCTTCTCCCTCCACTAGGAGTCCTGTCTAGTTTAGTGCCTCTTCAGTCTCCATGACATCTGTTACTAGGAGCCTCAACTAGAGTCACCCCCATACCCTCCCAGGAGCCTGCCCTGTCGTAGGTCTCCAGCTTGTCTCAGAGAAGTCCCTGCCTGTTGTAAGTAAATTTTAAAAATTACTACTGATATATCTTCTGGTAAAACTGCTGTTAGTCCTAAACAGCTGTATATCCAAATCACCACACAGAGACTGGGATTTTAGTTAATCTAGAACACAATGCTGGGCAATAGTTACTCCCTCCTAAAACTCCAAGCCCTCATAGTTTCCTAACATTTAGATTTCCCACATTGTACTTGCTTTTTGTGAAACCTTAGGTCTGGTTCACTCTCTCCACACTGTTCCATGATCTCTCGTCCAGCTCTGCCTTCTCCTCACTCTCGTCGCCCTCTCTCCTCCCACTCTTTCCTGTCCTCTGGCTCCTCCCAGCTCAACACTGTGTCTAGTTGCTTTATTTTGTTTACACAGAGTTGAGACAGGACACTTAGAATAAGTATCACAATACAATATCTGGATTGAAACCAGAGAGTGGAGGGGGTTAGAAATCAGCATTTGAACGAACAAGGGTAAGGTGTATACATTCCAAAGGAACAGTACACCAACACCCGCCCAAGTTTCCCTTCTCTCTGCAAGCCGTGTCCTACTGCTCCCCTCTCCAGATCTGATATGGACCCTCATTTCTGTGTTCCCTCTCGTAAGTACTTCTTAGTCATGTGTGTTTCTTGAGAATACTCCATTTAAATCTATATCCCATTTTTAATTTGGTTACTTGTTTTCTTGTTGTCCAGTTATTTTAGTTTTATATATTTTAGACATAGCATTCTAGCAGATGTGGACTTGGTGGAAATCTTTTCTCGTTCCTTAGCCTGCTACTTTGTCCCAGTGATCTGACTCCCTGGTCTGGTCTCTACAGGCACCAGGCACCCACACACTTAAATACACTTAGGCAAAGCACACATATGCATAAAATAAATAAAAGTAAAATGAATTCATTAATGAGATGTTGAAAACCCTTAACAGGATACACACTATCCATGAATTAGGCTGAGGCAATCCTCCCAAAGCACAAAATATTAATAGTAGCTGAGGACAAGTCTGTTAGAGTCGGAGCTGACAGGTGTCAGTCATTTCTAGAGAAGCAGAAGCTTGTCCTTCATGTCCCTGAAGCTATTGTGTCCTGGATAGTAAGGACTTTTAATTTTTTATTTTATTTTTAAACATATGATGTCAGCTCTTTATATCTTCTGCACTCGGTTCTCTAACTCAGGAGAGCAATATGTCTTGGCAAGTGCTTGTCTCCAGGTGCATGCATAGGAAATACTTGTCTGTCCTTGAAAAGCACATACTTGAAATTATACTTTTTCATAGCTTCCCCGGTGCCTGCTAACAATATAAAATATGGGGGTGCTTACATATTCTTTAAAATGAAACACAAAACATCAGACAAAAGGAAGTTTTTATATCGTGAAGGGAATGATAAGTATTTATGTAAGTCAATATTGGTTGACAAGAATTCTAAAAGCGTTCTGCTTACAACTTAAAAAGAAGGAAAGAGGACAGCAGAAACCATTCACTGGGAAGGAAGACTGTGGACTCAGAGACGAAAATACCCAGCAGCGCCAAGTGTCTGAAGATGGAGCTAATGTGTCCAGCATCGAAGGCATAAGTAAACAGAGAGTGGTGTTTGTGTGTGCATTATTTTCATAATCAGAGGCCAAGCTTGCTGAAATGGCCACCCTCAATTCTGGAGGAACCACAACACTTTCTGTCCTGCTTGTCACAACCTTATCAAATGAAAAATAAAAGCTGGAAGGCATGTCTGAAGAGTCTCTTTACCCCAGGTACCAACATTTCATCCACATCCATGTACAAGTGTTGAGTGATTAACTGCTTTTGTCCAGGTCTGATCCAAGTTGGGTTCATTAAGCCTGTTGCATAAACATCATTAGGAGTGATGCAAGTTGGTGGAGTGTAAAGTGTGAGGTGAAGGGACGGAGAGTCTGTGTTACTCATGAGTCAGTCATGAGTAACCTAATCAAGTTATCCAATATTTCAGACAAAGCGATGGAGCCTCACACATGTGGAAGGCAGTCACTGGGTGTTGTGTTCATCTTCCATGTATGTCTGTGTACCAGCCACTTCTGAGTTTCTCTGAATCCCTGCGAACCAAACTCCTGTTGTATTCTGATACTGTGATTAGCAACTGCAAGTGGGTGTGGACATCTGACTGTGTTTGTGAGTCCTTAAAATTCTTCATAATTTCTAGGTAAATTTTGACCCTACTGCTACACTGTTCTGGTAACTCATTTCTGTGCTTCCTATCTTAGATTCATCAATTATTATTATTTATTTTTATTCATATGGACATGAGACTGTAGGGAAACTTGCTGCTTTCTGATCCAGTCCACAACCTCTGGGAAAGCCCCCCCCCAAAAAAAAACCAAAACTTAAGGGTAACAGTCATACTGTAGCTCAGCTATAGAGCTGAAGAAAGTTTCAGGACAGAAAACTCCGTATATTGCTGTGATTGTGGATCTACGCTATTAATGTATTTGTCAGTACTCAGCTTATATTGTCAGTACTGGGCTTATAACACGAAGGGTAACCTATGGACAATAATCTTTAGTTACTGGTAATGTATCGTGGCCATGGACACAACTTGGTAGCACAGCGCCTACCATGCACAAGGCCCTGGGTTCAGACCCCATCACCAAATAATAATAATTATTATTATTACATACAAATACAGATACACCAGCAGTGGTATGTGCCACACCAAAGAAAAACATGAACAGGAAACATTCAAAGGATGGCGGAGCAAATGGGGCATCTGGGAGCACAGTACACTTGCATTTAGTTACAACCAGTACTGTAGGGAATGGAGAGATTGCTTGGCCGGTAAGGCCCAGGCCATGCGGAAAAGCCTGGGTGGTATCTGTACGCCCAGTGACAAGGAGGCAGAAGAGAGTCCCTGGGACTTGCTGGCCAGCAAATTTAGCTGAAGCAGTGAGCGCCAGTGAGAGACCCCATCTCAAGAGGATATGTGCAGAATAGTTGAGGAAAATAGCCAACATTGACCTCTGTTGTGCATATACATACCACACGCATTTATAAAATCAGCATTGCTGTAGAAGCGAAGTCTATAAGCTATCCAATCTCTTAAGTTGTACATTGTGTCTGTGGAACTTTGGATCTGTGGTATAGATGTGCTATTAGCACACAATGAGTACAAGACATTCTTCTGTGGGAAAAAAGATTGTACACCATTTCAGTAATAATTTTTACTTGTCACTGCTTGTGACTGTGAAGTTTTGTTTTATAAGTTTTCCTTTTTAAAAAAATAGTGTTTTAAAGTGAAAGCCTAGTGTGTTGCTATTGGACACTACAAGAAGCCCCTACCACACACACACAAGGATAGTACAGAGCGTGGGATCTGTGTTCTGAAAATACCACATAATCAGTGTCCCTCTTCAGATAAGGGCACTTGGGGCCTACATCCCCAGGAGAGAGCACACATATTGTCAGGCCTCTATAGCACGGTACACACTTGCCCACCCCAGACACGCAACCATTAAAACCAAAACCTTGGTGTCGTGCCCACAAGAATGCCCCCTCTTAATTTGGAACCAGATGTTTCTCCAGGTTAAATTGTGTGTCTTCAAATGTATGTTAAAGTCCTTGTGTGATGATTTTTTTTTAAAAGAAACGATTACAAGCAAAGATGAGGTCATCAGAGTGGGCTGTCATGTAATGGAAATATTGGAGAGAAATGTCCCTCCTTTCTCAAATGGGTCACTTATTCCCCTGAGTTCTCCAGATGTTTGGGACGTGTCCTGGATCTAGAACTGTAACCAGCCTGGCAGAAAGGAGTATTCTTTTTTTTTTTTTAAAGATTTATTTGTTATTTCTACAACATTCTGCCTGCACACCAGATCTTATTATAGATGGTTAAAACTCAGGACCTTTGGAAGAACCGCAAGTGTTCTTTTTTTTTTTTTTAATATTTATTATGTATATAATATTGTGTATGCATGTACACCTGCATGCCAGCAGAGGGCACCAGATCTCATTATACAGGGTTGTGAGCCACCATGTGGTTGCTGGGAATTGAACTCAGGACCTTTGGAAGAGCAGCCAGTGCTCTTAACCTCTGAGCCATCTCTCCAGCCCCAGAAAGGAGTATTCTAAGGAGACACTCGTGTCCCTCCATCGGACTATCAGGTTACTGAAACAACCCCAAGAAACTAGACTTGCCCTTCTAGGAACCTCAGGCTTGGAGAAGGAAAACGTGGAAAAGCCGTTCAAACTCATGATTTATAACACAGAACGTGAACTGTGGAGTCCACTCTAGTTACTATAGGCTCCGTGGTTACAGGTGCACCTCGGGGTGGATTGTAGCAGGGACCTTGCCTCAGATTTCACATGGTGCTGGCAGCTTGTCACCCACCCTGCTGGAGAGGACTTCGCACAGTAATGGGCTGCTGGTGGGCAGCTCCTGCCTTCACCAGGGCTGCTTAGATGTGCATATCTCCGGTCTTCTAGTTACATCTTAATCTCATTTCAGCTTCCTGACCGGGGACTGGAATGGGTCACTGGCTTCCTGGGGTACAGGCTGTGACCCGAAGTTAACAAAACATGACTCCCAAACCCAGCTCCTCCTAGGTAGGTCTAGGTTTGTAAACTTCTACCCAAATGCCTCTAATCCGACCACCAATTTCCTCCTTCCAAAAGATTATTAAATACTTGTTTCTTATTGTATATATAAGGCAGCAATTTGTGATTTCCCCCAGTGCTGGAGTCTCAAGATTCCTAGAGGGTTGAAATTGCACTGTTGGCAATTAAGAGTATAAACTGGTTTTTAAGACAGGACAGAAATTATGTAAAGTCTTAATATATTTAATAATCAATAATCAGATATCGAGATATATAGAACATAGTAAGCTTAAATATTCAAAACAAACAGACAAAACTATAAAACTCATTTTTACTCTCTTTAGCTATAATTTCAGGGGAGGAACATCTTGCTACATGTTGAATCCAACTTTTAGGACCATAGAGGCTTGCAGCTTTCCTACCTGAGAAGCTGCTGTTGCCCCTTTATCCACTTCAGCAGTAGCATCAGTCTTAAGGTCGGGTACCATAGGGGCTGACATCCCATATGTAATCTCACAGGGAGTTAACCCTAGCTGGTAACGGGAATTCCTAACCCTATAGAGGGCAAAGGGGAAGAGCATCACCCATTCAGCGCCAGTCTCCAAGGTCAGTTTAGTCAAGATCTCTTTTAATGTTCTGTTCATCCTCTATCTGTCCTGAACTTTGGGGCCTATATGCACAATGCAATCTCCAATCTGCCCCAATAAACTCAGCTACATTCTGACTTACCTTCGACACAAATGCTGGTCCATTATCTGACCCTATCATGTGAGGAAAGCCATACCTGGGCAAAATGTCCTGTCTTCAACTGCTTTTCCTATTCTTTCCTGTTTCTGTAATTTCTTTATGTCTGGAGCAGACGGGTTAATGAAAGCCAAAGCAACCGTACCTGTATGTTTAGGTTTTCTTCATGTTTATATCTGCAAAAGGCTTCATTAATTCTTTCAAGGAAGGCGGCTGGACTATCATCTATTCCCTGACAGCTGACATCCTACACCTTGGCCAATTAGTGGGCCATCTTGCGGCAGCCTTGAGACCTGCCAGTAGAGCCTGGCGGTAGACTAGGAGACGCTCCTTACCTGCAGCTGTGTTGTAATCCCAATTGGGCCTCTTGTAGGGAAAGTAATCATCAATATGGGCTTGATCTGTGGTTGGGACTCCTGTAGTGTCTGGGACATTTTTGTGCATTTCTGAAATAATACAACCGTGTTCCTCTATGGCAGACAAAACTTTTAAAAGCTGCTGACAATTATTCCAGGTGGGCTGGTGGGTAAAAAGAACAGTTTCAAAAAGATCAATCAAATCCCTAGAATTGTCAGAGAACTTGGCATTCTGACAAATTCTGATCTGGCAAAACGCCAGTAATGATGAAATTGATTCCCATTAGCATCTGGAGGGCCCTGTGATCCGTAAGGGAAGGACTGTAGAATCTGCCTCTGGTCCTCAGAGGGAGAGGCTGCCCGGAGGCTCTGGGTCCTTGGCACTGGGCCAGATGGTGGTTCCAACCTGGATAAAGGGGCTGGAGCTGGCTGAGGAGTGGGAGGAGGTCGATATGGAGTGGGTGGAAAAATTATTTCCATGAGAGTCCCATCCTGCAAAACAGAGTAAAGGGGGTCGGGGTTGAGGGAGCCAGGGCAGTGGCCTCTGGTTTCAGAGAGCCTGTGGAAGGAGGATTGTTAGTGGGGGTGAGAAAGGGCTTGGTCCATGGAGGTGGATGAGTCACTAGATCCTTCCAAACTACAATATAGGGCACTTGGTCTGGGTGCCCACATGCTTTCTGAAAGACTCTT
>CM053747.1:16361748-16377771 GCA_028658305.1 Pachyuromys duprasi | reverse complement strand
GTTTTAAAACATGGTGTCATGTAGCCCAGGCTGGCCTTGAAGTCCCTCCCGCCTCCATCTAGCCAGTCATAAGATTTCAGGCTTGTACCGCCATGCTCTGCATTGTAGCTGATCTGGGTCGTGAACTTGACCGACTCTGGAATCAACCAGGCTGCTTGGCACTCCTGTGAGGGGTTTTCCTGATTACATTGTTGCAAGCAGGCAGACCCGCCCTAAATAGTGTGGCAGCCCATATAAAGGACACGGAAGAGGGAAACTGTTTTTGCCTTAGTTACCCTCATTTTGGCCAGCAAGCTCACCTACCCTGCTGTTGCGGAAATCTTCCATCTCTTCTCGGGCATTCCGGTGTAGACTGAAGACCAGCCCCTCTCCAGGAATCCCCCAGGCCTTCATCTCCAGAGGGGAACGGACATACGTGATCTGTGTACAATAAGTAGCGCTCCTCTCAATTTTGTGAGACATTTAAAATTTTGAGTAGACTCAGAACAGCTCTCCTCTCACTCATTGTGGCTTTGAAAAGCCTTTCACCTCAAGTGCTAACATTCTTCACAAGTGTTGCTCTGAGGAACATGAACATTTTAAAGAGCAGGACAAGCAGAGTGGGCCTCAGTGTGCCCCTAAGAGCCACTTTCATCTCTCAGAAGCTTAAACGAAGCCTAAGGGGTTTCCCCGGCACTAGTTTCCCCCTGTCTGTCATTGCCCCTCCCCAAAGTGCTGAATCAAATCAGACGGACCAGGATGATCAGCAGTGTCTTCAGAGAATACTGCTCAGGGACAAGGGGCTGTAGTCCGAACTGAAATAAAGCCGGACTGGGTAACACTTGCCTGTAATCCCGGCACTGAAACAGGAGGATGTAAATTTGAGGTCAGAGTAGGCTTGGTAATGAGGCCTTGCCAAAGAAAACCAGAAGACCAGAGATGTTTTAAAATATTTTTATTAATTATTATTATTTATTACAATTTATTCACTTTGTATCCCAGCTGTGGCCCCCTCCCTCTTCTCCTCCCAATACCATCCTCCCTCCCTCTTCTCCTCCTATGCCCTTCCCTAGTCCACTAAAAGGAGAGGTCCTCCTCCCCTTCCATCTGACTCTAGCCTATCAGGTCTCATCAGGACTGGCTACATTGTCTTCCTCTGGGGCCCGGCAAGGCTGCACCCTCCCTCCCCCTATGGGGAGATGATCAGAGAGCCTGAAGAGATATTTAAAAAGAGTTCTTGAGGGCTGGAGAGATGGCTCAACAGTTAAGAACACTGTTTGCTCTTCCAGAGGTCCTGAGTTCCATTCCCAGCAACCATATGGTAGCTCACAACCATCTGTACAGTGATCTGATGCCCTCTTCTGGTATGCAGGTGTACATGCAGGTAGAGCACTCGCATACATAAAGAAATTTTTAAAAAGAAAATGATTCTTTTGCATGGTGCCTGGCACTAACTAAACATGTCCAAGCCTCATTCCCTATCTATCTTATTCATGCTTGTTTCACATTCTGACATGTTCCACCTCAAGACTGAGGCATTAAACCAGCAAGTGCAGAAATGGAACCAGCCTGGCATGTTTTTTTTTTTTCAACATTCTGTTATCTCATTTGACAGTGGGGTTTGTGTAACTGGGGGGAAATCCACATCGTTTGTTATCAGAAAAAAAAATTAAATTTGTTCACTTACACTCTATTTACCAAGAATGATTAAGACTTAAAATACTTAACCCTTGATCATGCACAGTGTTGAACAATGCTGCAGATTCTTTAACTTTATCTCAAAGTACGTTTATCTCATACTAAATGAACATCTGTTTTTATGAATCATAAAGATGACTTTTACAAAGACATTCTTAACCAATCTGCCTCCGTCTTAGCCTTGAAAGCTATCTTACACTAAAGACAAACTAGGTTCATTCCTGTTTATGATTGAATCTGATTTTCAAGGATATAGTGACCGTGTTCTTGTGACCAGCTTGCAACCATGCCTTTTTTTTTTTGGGGGGGGGGTTGTTGTGATTTTTTTTTAAATAAAAATTTATTTATTATGTATACAGTGTTCTGCCTGCCCGCCAGCAGGGGGCTCCAGATCTCATTATAAATGGTTGTGAGCCACCATGTGGTTGCTGGGGATTGAACTCAGGACCTCTGGAAGAGCGACTAGTGCCCCTAACCTCTGAGCCACCCCTCCAGCCCTGTTGTGACTTTTGCTCGTGCTTATGTTCTCCTTCTGTAATCCTGCCTGTTTGCGTGCCAAACCCCCCATTTGTAAGCCTGACCGATAACCCCCTAACCTTCCCCGCGTCCAATGCCGATCTTTTGAAGCCTGCCTTTAGGGACAGACAGCCTGCGCACATGAACAAAAAAGCTTGCTTTAATGAATTTGGCCCCGATGATTTGGGTCAGTGGGCTTTCTCCTCGAAAATGTGGGATTAACAGTGGCATACACCTTTTATCCCATCCCTAGGAAGGCAGAGTCAGGTGGATCTCTGTCAGTTCCTGGCCAGCCCTGGTCTACAATGGCAAGTTCCAGACCAGCTAGGGCGACATGGAGAGACCCTATTTCGGGGGGGGGGGGGAGTCATGGTACTATTTCTATGTATAAATACATACATGTGTATGTATAAATACCTGTATAATCTTCCAGGTCTATGTGAGGTTGGGGCTGGTTTCTCCACAGGAAGTCCTGCCTTAAAATACCTGCAGTCAAGAACTTGTCAATCTTTTCTTAAAAATTCATCCATGATTGGTGACCTTTACTGTCACTTAGGATCTGGGAAGGAGGGGCAGGAGGCCCTGTCTCTGAGGCTTTGGGGGTGGGGGAGGATGACGGACGTCCAATCAGACACACGGACGGACAGCAAAGGGCGGTCTTTCGGCCTCGCGACCTCTCCCTGCGCTGCCGGCGCCCCCTGAGCCACCTCTTCCCCACCTTGCGTCCTGTCCGCGTGTTTGCGCGCGAGCCCGCAAGGCCCGGGAAGGTGTGCGTGTCGCCTCGTCACACTTTCCCCCCTGGAGGACCGCAGGGAGGACTCCGGGTGTCCCCGAAATCCTGAAATGGTGCGTCTGTGGCAGTGGAGCGCGGGCTGGGCGGGCTCCGGGCCCGGGGCGTCCTGTGCGTCCCCGGCCCCGGGGCGCGTGTCGCGCCTGTCCCCTGGCTCTCCGTCGTCCGTGCGCCTGGGGCCCCCGATCTCTGTCTCCGAGGGCTCCCGCCGTCCAGTTCCCGAGACTCCATACCTGCGGTTTGGGGTGTTCAACCTGGGGCCCAGGCGATCCTGTCCCTGGGACGTCAGGCGCTATTCCGCCTCCCGGGGACCTGGAACCCCATCTGTGTTGTGATCCTGTTTTCTGAAACCTTTCCATCAGCGGGTTTCGGTCCTGGTCGTTCGTTCTCTCGTGAGACAGATCAAGACCGTGGGACACAGACACAGAAGAGCATGGACCCCCCCCCCTCGCCCCCCCTCGCCCCCCAGCGTTCTGTTCCAGAAGCTGAAGACTTGGGCTGAAGAGAAGTGTGTCGTTTCAGGGGTTGGTGTCCTTCGAGGACGTGGCCGTGCGCTTCACCCAGCAGGAGTGGCGGGAGCTGAATGCCGCCCAGAGGAGCCTGTACAGGGATGTGATGCTGGAGACCTACCGCAGCCTGCTGTTCCTGGGTGAGGCGCGTCCTCCGGGACTCTCAGGAACAGTTTCCTGCCTTTTCTGTGTTACACACTTCTCCGGACACATTGTAACAACAGGACAGGATGCACGTTTTTGAGAACAGTGTGCGGTTTTGCAGTGCGCTTGGGTCCTTTGTAAGGTTCACATGAAGGTAAAAGATAAGTTTATCAGCACGGGCATTAGTTCTTCCTATTGTGAAGAACAGTTAAACATTTTTTTCCCCCGATAAATACTTTGAAGGATTTAGTGGCTTTCAATCACATGCGCATTGCTGTTCTGTAGAACGTAAATTACTCATTACTTCCGTAGGTAACGCCGCTCATTTCTCCATCCTCATTTGTTTTTCCACAGTTTTCATCTCTGCTTCTTGGAGCTTGGATAACATACAGGCTTGTGGGTGTGCACACATTTCACTCATGTGTTTGACCTTTCTAGGGAAGATACAGAGTAAACATCCATTCGCTACAAATTTAGAGGCCCTTCGTACTGTTGGGCTGTTCAGTGTCCCTGTATGTTGTGGAAATTAATGTCTTGTTAAAGGAGTATTTTAACGGTATTTTAATCCGAACTCGGGGCACATGCCTGTAGTCCCAGCACTTGGAAAGGCAGGGGCAGGCGGAACTCTGTGAGTTCGAGGCCAAGCCTGGTCTACAGAGTCCAGGACAGCCAAGAATATACAACAAAAACCCTGTCTCGAAAAAAAAAACAAAAATAGTTGATTTCTTCTATTAATAGCTTGCTTTTTTGCAGAGGTGATTTTGACATTGATATCAGACCATGTGTTCATTTTTGCTTCTGTTCCTGTTTTTCACACTGGCTACATCACTGCATCAAAATATTGCCTATCTGTCCTAGGAGCTTCTTGGTTTTCAAGTCTCATATTTAACTTTGGATCCGATTTTAGTTGACTTGTACAGTGACAATGAGGTGTCTTTCACTACCCTGTGGATGTCCTGTTTCTTAGCACCACTTACACATGAGAACTTCCCTTCTGAATATGAGTTTGTGAGACTTGCTGAAAATCCATTGGTGGGTGATTAGTGCTCCATAGGCTGCTAAAACACTGGAGACAAGTGTTTTAAAAAGAGTTTGCCTTTGCTTGTGATTTTGTTCTTAGTTGATTTGTTTTACAGTTTACCGATTTAGTGTTTTCCACCAATGAGCGGAGCAAAGACTTTCACAGGCTCCTGCTTTCCCGCTGGGATACTGTTCTTCTGGGAACTCTTCTTAGCTGCCAGCTTGGCCCTTTTTGCTTCCTTGCAAAATAGTGTGCTATCCCTGAGCTTTCCTGACGGCCAGTTTCTGCTCCCTCTTGGCTGTGACATCAGCAAGAGACCGGCCAGTGACAGTCCCTGGAATTTAACTGCTTGGTGGACCCTTTGAATTTCTTCCAGTCTCCCTTGTGTGTGTGTGTGTGTGTGTGTGTACACGCGTGCGCGCGCGCGCTTCCCTCCCATCCTGAAGAGGACAGTATTTTATCTGCCTAGAGTTTCTCAGAAAGGAACTCAGGGTTGATAGCCAGCTGGGTGTGGTAATGCAGCCCCTTAATCCCAGCACTCTGAAGTCATACAATTCCTTTCAGCGTAGATGCAAAGTTTAGCATCAGGTATGCAAGATTTTCCATTTAGATTTCCTATTGTGTTCCGTCCATTTATACATCTCCTGAGACCTTGCTTTCTTGGTTCCTATCTCTGTAGAAAGCGTTGAAGGCCGGTATTGCAAAGACTTGAAGTTGGTTTTGATGAAGGTTGTTTACACAGTTGGAGTCTTTGCTTATGTGTGTTGCTTGAGACATTGAGATATTGGTTAGGACATCCTTTTCTTTCTTTCTTTCTTTCTTTCTTTCTTTCTTTCTTTCTTTCTTTTTTGTTTGTTTTGTTTTTGTTTTTAGGACATCCTTTTCTATGCTATGAAGAATGTCATTGAAATAATGATTGTGATTTCACTGACTCTGTAACTTTAAGTATTATGAATCTGAACAGTAGTCTTCTAACCACGAACTTAGAATGCAATGTTTTGGGGATTTTTGTTGGTTTTGTGAGACAAGATTTCACTATATCCTGGGATGGCCTTAAATTTACGTAGCCCAGGCTGGCCTCACCATCATAGCATTTCCTGTATGGTAGAGTTCTGGATCCTAGGATCTTTCCATTCTTTCAAGGGATTGGGTCATCTTTAGCATTTCTCTATTTCAGTGTGCTATTTTTTTACTTCTTGGTTAGTGAATTTTTAAAATAGGTTGAGGTTATAGCCCAGTGGTAAACAGCTTTCTAATATGTCCAAGATTCTATATTCAATCCCCAGAATGGCAATAAACAATAAAATTAGTGAACCATTTTAATAAATGGGTTTCTTTCTTTCGTTCTTTATTTTTTTCTTCAAGCTCATAAAGGTACTCCCGCTTCTGAGTGTGAAGGACTGTGTCTCCACTCCTGGCTAAGAAAAAAAACTTTAAAATGTTCTCAGGGGCCACTTTGAATGGGGTTGAGTTCTGCGTTTCTCTGCAGTTTTGTTCTTCATGTACACACGGGGTGTGGCTTTTGGTTTTTATGCATTTGTATTTTGTGATCTGTTATTTTTGTCATCATCCACCTCCCTCACACACACGGGGTTTTAAAGACCTTCATTTTTTTTTTTTTTCTCTACATGGCATCCTTTCCTCTCTAAATACGGACACTGTTGTGTTCTCCTTTTTACTTAAAAAAAATTTTTTTTTGATTTGTTGTTGTTTTGCCTGAGTGTACATCTGGGTACCACATGCAGGCCTGGTGTTGGAGGAGGCTGGAAGAGAGCTCTGGGTCCCCTGAAGCTAGAGTTATGACTAGCGAGAGCCCTCATGTGGATGCTGGGGTCAATGCGACATCTCTCTGGGCTGGTGGTCTTTGTCTCACAGTCACGTACACGTGTCTAGAGACCTAAACGCTGTATTGGAAAGTCGTGGTGAAGGAGCACATCCTTCTCTGTGTTCCGGACCTTAAAGGAAACGTGTGCTTTCTCCACCCCTTCTGCTGTGGCTGTGAGCATGTTTACAACCATTACTGTGGGGGAATAGTATCTGATACATGGAGGGTTTATGCGAAGGTGGGTATTGTATTTTTTTAAACTGCCCTTTATGCATGTGCTTCCGTTGTGGTGTTCATATGACTGTTTATGTTCACTGTGTAAATGTGGTGATTTAAACTTGTGAATTTATATGTGGTGAATGTGGTATTGTGGGGTATCCACCAGAGAAGACTGCTCGGACATGGTTTAAACCAACAGAAAGTCTTTGTTAGTTGGGCTGGAAACTGCCCTGTGTGTTCAGGATCCCAGTGCAGCCCTGAGCCTTTCTCAGGGTGAGCTTTTAAGCACAAACCATATCCTGGGTGGGTGTGCTTCAGTTACCAAGAGCAGTTAGCCAGAAGTGGAACTACAGAAGCCAAAAAGCGAGGTTAGCACATTTAGAGACTTTCCCAGAACTGTGGACTTTGATGGATTAGGCCTTTGTTTTAGTTTTGGCTGGCAGTCCTATCTAAGCGAGGAGATTGATGGTCTGGATGGCACTTCCGACACAGTCCGTCGTGCTGAGATCTCGGCCTGTAACAGTGGGACCCTGAGATGAAGCACATTGGAGCCTTTTTTATGCACTTCTCTGTTTTGTTTTGTTTGTCTTTTGAGGCTGGGTTTCTCTGTGTAGTCCTGGCTGCTTGGAATTTGCTCTGTAGACCAGGCTGGCCTCAGACTCACAGAAATCCACCTGCCTCTGCCTTCCAAGTCCTTGGATTAAAAGCGTGCACCACCACACCTGGCCGCTTGTAATCTTTCTATGTGTTGTTTCTCCAGTTTTGGCACCTCTGTTCGTTAGGAATGCCACATCTGTAATTGATAGCTGTGTTCCTGTCAGGTTTGGAGGACATTTGTAATGCCCCTGTCTAAAATCTTGGCTGTTCCTCCAGTAGTGCTTTGATAGACAGCATCATTACACTGTCCTCGGGAAGAATTTAGATTCTGTTTGTCTTGGAGTTTTCCAGTTTCACTGTATTTGACAGTCATTATTGCTCAGGTCTGTTAGGTTCCCTTTCAGCCTCCTGGACCCGGATTCCCCATGTCTCTCCCAGGATATAAAGTCCTTTCAGTGATTGAATATTGTAATGTCTTTTCCCTTTTCTTCTGGTACATTCCTAAGGCTTTGTTTTTTTTAATCGATGGGCAGGAGCTTGGGGGCACAGGTGTTGCATTACATGCCATGTGTATATGCATGGAGATCAAATGATGCTCGTAGATTTCTTTGCTTTAGTGCTGTTTTCAGCCTAGCTGGCCTGGGAACTTGCTAGGGACTTGTTTCTCTCCTGTCTCCCCAGAGGGGCACTGCTTAAAAACGCATGGGCTAAGTCTCCACATTTGTTTGTGTGTTTTCGCTTGATGCTGGGTATCTGAGTCAGGTCCTTCTGCTTGCACATCCCTTTTGCCCACCGAGTCATCTCTCAGCCCCAAATATTTGCTTTCTCGGTGACTTTGGAATCTTTTAGAATTTTACTCCTCCACCCCTTCTTTGTTCAAGAATTGAGTTCCTCCCCCCACAAAAAAAAAAAAAAAGTAATAAGCTTGTTGTGTAAAATCAAACACAAAATCTTATCAATGAATCAAACGGATTCCTAACTGGTATGCTTGTATTTAGGAAAACTAAAACACATTTACATATTCACAACACATGTAGGTACAGCTGAAGAGCTATGACACTCACAGAGTTCTAAGATTAAAAGCAAGGCAATATAAAATTTATTTAAATGATTGAGATTTCTAACTGGATCCCTGGTTGTCATTTTTGGCAACTTAGCCCAGCCTGGTGGAGGGCAGTGTGCTCTGAGGTCAGGAAGCCTGTGCCGAGGCCCACCGGATCCTTGCTAACTGTAGTTACGCCATCTGGCTGAACGTAAGAAAGCAGTGTTAGCAACAGCATGCGCCTTCCCCACTGAGGCTCAAGCCTTATGTTTAAGTGTACACATAATACGTTTCTGTTTACATATACATATATGTAGTACAAGTGCTTTTGCCCTCTTCTTTTTTCCAAGGACTACAAGGAGGGCTCCCTAAGAAGTAGGCGAAAATTTTGTAAGCTATTTTTATTAACCAAAGTACTCGCTTGCAGTCATTTATCTGAAAATATTTTATGGTTCTTAGAAAATTTGGATTTTGTTTTCATAAAGTTAACTTTAAAACTTCTTGCCATGTTTCTGGGCAACCATTCCTGTGTCTCTTGTGGTCTTCCAACTCCATGAGAAGAGCCTGTGGGCCTCCTGCGTCTTAACAATTTGTCAATCCTTTCTTGAAAAGAAACACGGATACTTCCTGGTGTCCGGCTCAGCCAATAGAGTGTCCACTTCAGACAGTGCTCACATTTCACAGGAGATCAGGCAGAAGCCTGGCGCTAGTCAAGAATTTCTGCAGTGTGGTGAGGATTTACAGGGACCAAGAGGAGCTGATTTCTTTCACTGTGCTGTGCCTGGTATTTGATCAGAAGAAGCCGATCAGACTGGGGTAACCGTCGTAAACATTGGCGTGCCTACCTGAGCCCTTTTATTTGCATGATCTACACAGTAGCTTCCAAATTCTGATGGTCCCACTCACTCTCATCCAGGAGGAAGGCTTTCTCCTTCAAGCTTGGCTCCAGTGAGTTGTGTGTGTTATGAGCTATGTAACACTGTCTCCTTCTCACAGACCAGCCTCTTTATCATCACTTTCTCATCTTCAGTTTGTCCTAAATGCCATGTGTTATCCTTCTATTTCATTGTTTCTTTCTACCACTTCTGTCTTCTTAAAACCATCACATCATGCTGATATCATGCAGTTTAATGATCCTGAAGATAGTTATCAAAGAAAAAGTAAACTCTGCTAAAGACTTTTAAATCGCTTATCATAGCACCATTTACGAATTGGAGCTGTTCGTTATTTTATAGACCTGACCTGCACTCGGCATCATTTGTCTATTATATATTTTCAGGGCACTGTGTGAACAAACCCGAGTTGATCTTCAAGTTGGAGCATGGACTTGGGCCATGGGATGTGGCAGAAGCCTCAGGCAGGAGCATCCCAGGTCAGTAGAGGCATGTTGAGCAAGGAAAGCCAGGGAGAAGGGAGTTCATCAGCTATTGCCGTGTTGAGCTTTTTTCACCGACTTTTATCTAAACCACTGCTGATGAATAAGTCTCTCTACTAGAATAAACATTGGCGTGAAGAAAATGTTCACTCTTAATTAGCTTGGTAAACCAGAAAGCTTCTAACGCGAAGGGAGACATTCATGCATGTTTTTCAACAGCAGCCGTTACTGTCATTCATTTCAACTTTCCCATCAAAGCATACACAAGCCAAGTGAGTTCCTACAAATACCTGCTTTTGTTTGCTTTTAGAAGAAATCTCACTAATGAAAACAAAGAAAATGATATATGAAACAAACTGAATGTGAAAGAAATCAACATTAGGTTTTCTCATAATCTTTGAAGCATGTGGGAGGCTGAAGTAGGTCTGCTAATTATGAAACTTTATGTGTTTTCTCATGATGGAGGGATATCAAATAGAAATATACATGCCCTGAACATTTGTGAACCAATGTTTTTAACAGCGAAGTGTCATGGCTGAAAGTGCCAGGTTATGTCAGTTGATGTCAATATCCCATGACATCATGGGGAGATGGACTACCCAGACAAACCCCAAAACCCCAAAAGGATCGAAGCTCTTTGTATGCCTCTATTCGCCCTGACCTTGTACACACAATAATAATGATTTTTAAAACTTGAAAGCTTGCACACTTTTATAATGTACAATTGTCCATTCCCTCAGGACCTTTTTTATTTGTTTTGTTTTTTCCTAAAATGAAAGCTAGAAGTTCCGTATGCAGCAGGTGTCCTTCACCTGCCTGCATACATGGTGGAATTGAAGCAAGGGACAGAGTAGAGGTAAACACGTGGGTCCATGTTTACTGAGAAATTACTCACAGTAGCCAAGGTCTGGTGTCAGAGTGTGTCCTCATCATTAGACTCATGGATAAGCTGTATCTAAAAGTGTGTTACTCGGCCATCAATAGAATCAGGCCATGGTCTTTCGGAAACATGGGTGGATGTGCACTCTCTCATGTCACGTGAAATAAGTTAGAATTGAAATGGAAAGTATGTGTTCTGTGTCATGCGCTGAATGTGGAGTTAAAGTCAAAGCCACAAGAGTAAATTTGGGAAGATTCCATCGGAGCGGTGAACCAACTGGAAGGCAAGAGTGAGAGAGTGTGTGTGTCGAATAACTAATATGTCGGAAGTGAGGCCTTATGATTCTGCACTTGAGGGTGTGGCGGTGCAGAAGGCAGAGGCAGAGGCAGACGTCATCCTGGGCTACGGGGCAAGTTCTAGGCCAGCTAGAGTGACCCAAGTGAGACCCTGTCTCCGGTGTGTATAGATTTTCATTTGGAATTTTCACCTACGCACAGGAAAGTGCACTTGCATAATGCGCTGCTATTTTATTTTTAATACAAATATTTATTGTCGTTTTAGAAAGCACAGCAGTCTAGACGGTGAAGGAGATGTGTAAAACAAGGAATAAAGGGAGAAGTTGGGAGAGCATGTCTTGTACGTTTGGAGGAAGGTGCTTTTCCTCACAAACCCCATGGAGTATTCTATTGCTTTTACCCAGGGTGAAGTCAGCCATTTTAAACACGTATGTAGGGATCTTTTCCCTACCATATATTCCTACTTAGGAGACAGAACATTTACCTGTGCCTACATCCTCGGTATAGCTACTTAATAATGAGACCATTTCACATGTGAAAGAGATATGCTATAGATGACGTTACATGTGTGGAGTTGCATAAAAAAGACTGAAGTGAGATTCATAAATGGGGATGTTTTAAATCTAATTTTAGATGTTCATGTATCGGCTGCCCCGATTGTGACCAGCCAGGAAAATCACAAGGTGTATTTGCGGCAAGTTGGAACCACCCAAAGCAAGGCATCAACTGAAAAGATTGTGAGTAAAACATTAAATTTTATGCGTGGCAGGCATGTGGGCTGAGTGGGTTAAGTGTCGCCTTCCAAGCACCAGGACCAGCACCCATGTTGCAAACTGGGGGTGGCCATAGGCAGCTGTTATTCTGGTGCCCAGAAGAATGAGAAAGAAGGGCGCCTAGGACATCTAGACCTCTACACAAGGCAGCAAGCTCCACCTTTACTAGGAGACCCTTTCTCAAAAAGTAAGGTCTTGATCGGAAAAGGCCCTACATGTCAACCTCTGGTCTCCTCCCAAACACACACATGTGCGTGTACACTTGCACATAAGCAGACACGCGTGCATCAGCATGGATGTACTCTATCTTCTCCACACTCAGAACACTCAGCCCAGGCAAGAATGTGCTGTTTCTCTAGGTTTAGCCTCATAAATTACAGAGCGGAGAATAACTCAAACATTTCAATGACATTGGCAAACCTCTCTTGCATCCTGCATGTCTTCTTTTCCATGAGAACAGAGAGCTTCAGGGTATTTGGCCAGGGATATCCCCTCATGCTAACTCAACGTATTTGATACGCAGAGAAGTTTTATTTCAAAGGTATTATAGTAAGCTGGGCATGGTGGCACATGCCTGTGATCCCAGCACTCAGGGAGGAGAAGCAGGTGGACCTCTTGTGAGTTCAAGGCCAGCCTGGTCTACAAAGTGAGTCCAGGACTGCCAAGACTACACAGACAAACCCTATCTTGGAAAATAGCAAAAACAACAAGAAAATATAGTAAATTCAGTAATAAGCAACACTTATATGTGTAGTCTAAGACATGGATCGTGTGAAGTGATGTAACCACTACTAAGCTAGTCAGGACTCTGCTGTAAATCTAGACTCTGTCTGCAAAGTGTATGTGTGTGAGAAATGTAAATGTGACTGTGGGAAATCACACCTCACAGAATCTCAGGAACCTAAGCCAGGAAAAGAGCCTGTCTCTAGGTATAAGAAATAAAACATATTCTTTTACTTCAAGGCAGAGCTAACGGAGCAACAGAAGGTCCATGAAGGGTCAAAATCCTGTGAAAGTGAAGCACGTGGGAAGACATCTTGTCAGAACTCTCACACACGTGAGGCAGCTCTTCCTTACAAGTCAATTCTCAGTGAAGGCCAGAGGCTTCATGAGGGGAAGAAAAGCCTCGAGAGTGGGGAATGCAGGGAAAGTTCCTTCCAGAGCTCAGTTGTTCGAGCGTGTCAGAAGAAGACTACAGATGCGAAGCCGTGTGAGTGTGCAGGCTGCAGCAAGCCTTTCTTCCGCAGCTCAGGACTCAGGAGTCACCGGGGAACCCGCGCAAGTGACAGACCCTATGAGTGTGAGGACTGTGGGAAAGCTTTCTGCACTCAGAGAAATCTCACTCTGCATCAGGTGCTTCACACGGGCGAGAAGCCCTACGAGTGTGCAGAATGCGGCAAAGCTTTCGCCCACAAGTCGGCCCTGGCCCAGCATAGGAAGATTCACACAGGCAAGAGGCCCCACGAGTGTGCGGAGTGCGGGAAAGCATTCTACCGCTCAGCACACCTCACTTTGCATCAGAGAACTCATACAAACGAGAGGCCCTATGGCTGCACAGAGTGCCAGAAGTCGTTCTACTGCCGGTCACAGCTGACGCTCCACCAGCGAACTCATACAGGTGAGAGGCCTTTTGGGTGCGCGGAGTGTGGGAAATCGTTCTTCCACAGGGCACACCTGACTCGACATCAGAGGACGCACACGGATGAGCGGCCCTTTGAATGTGCAGAGTGCGAGAAGTCCTTCTACTGCCAGTCGGACCTCACTGCGCATCTGAAGTCTCACCCAGCCGAGAAGCCCTATAAGTGTACGGAGTGCGGGGACTCATTCTACCAGAAGTCAAAGCTCGCTCTACACGAGAGGAGTCATCTAGGCGAGAGGCGTTATGAGTGCGCAGACTGTGGGGAAGTTTTCTCCTGCAAATCCCATCTCACTCTGCATGGGATAGTGCATGCGGATGAATACCCGTATGTATGTACAGAATGTGGGAAGTATTTCTACTATAAGTCGCAGCTCATCGTGCATGGAAGAACCCACATAGGTGAAAAGCCCTATGCATGTGGAGACTGTGGGAAAGCTTTCTCACGCAAGCCAAACCTCATTCGGCATCAAAGTACCACCCACTCCGGCAAGAGCAATTTGAATGTAGCAAATGTGGAAAAGCTTTCTACTGCCAGTCAAGACTCACTTTGTATCAGGGAACGTGAACACATGGCAAGCGTTTTGAAGGAAAAGAATGCAGGATGGCTTTCTACCTCGAGTCACAAGTAACAGCAGTGGGCAGCTCAGACGGAGGGCCCCAAGAACAGAAAGAGCTGAATTTGAGCTGAGGACAGTTGAGGAATGATCTTCGGATTCCTGCCTTTGGTGCTATGCCTCCCCAGTGTGAAAGTCTGCTCTGAGACTGTAAACCAGAATAAACTCTTGCTCAAGTTGCCTTTGGTCGTGTTTAACACAGCAACCGAAAAGGCACCAATGTAGAAGTTGGTGCCAAGATGTGGGTTTTTGTTGTGAAGAACCTGAAGGTATTGTCTATGTGGGAGGAATTGGAAGACTCTAGGGTTGGGCAAGGAAAGCGTGTGACGTTTGTAAAGACTCTTCTAGTAGGAGCCAGGAAGACAGTGCCTGGAGCAGAAGCCGGATCGTGAGGTTTCGTAGGGAAGAAAGCCCCTTGTGCAGTTCCTGTGATGTCGTCTTTCCTGTGTGCTGCTGAGATGTCATCTCTCAGCTCTTTGCTCCTGCTACCGTGACTTCTCCACTGTGGAATTCAAATAAAGCCCCTACCTTGGGTCGTGCTATATACCGCCTATCATGACAGTCGGTGCCCTGGAGCTGTGAGCCGAGGAAAATCCTTTCTGGGGTTGCCTGTTATTGGGTTATTGCAGCCACAAACCGAAATTAAGACAACTTGCTACTGAGAAGCAATGCCCTTGCTGTGATAAGCGTGGCCATGTGGTTCTTGGGCCTCTGGAACTGTTTTATGTCTGTTCACCCAAAAGAAGGAATTCTAAAGTGAAGGGGTCCCATGGCCTGTGGCTCTCCCTCATCCCTGAGGTCATTGGGCACTGGTCTTGGACCTGTAATTTTTCTAAAGACTACATGACATTCTTCAGGTAGGGGGGTGTGCAGAGAAGAAGCCTCACCCACAAAGGGAGTCCTCCGTTTTGCACTGAGCTCTGGACTTTCCAAGTTAATGGTGAACTTCCGTCTTAGCAGCAGGGTTTCCTGACAGTGCTCTTTAGAAGCATGTGCCTAGGGAAGTGTTTTACCAGGATCCGCAGAAAGACGTCCACGTTCGCAGTGGCTGCGTCCTTTCTCCACGTGGCAGCGGCACATGGCAGTGTCAGCCACGTGAGGATGGTTTTGCAGAGATGGAAAATGCAAGGCTGAGATGGACACATGCTCTGTGGTACCTCGTGGAAGCTGAGGTCAGGCCGAGAGGCCACTGTGCAGAGCTATGAATTTTGGTCCAACCGTTTTCTCTGCTCCCTGATTTTTCTTTTTTGGAATAAGAGTTTTACCTTTGTGCCACTCTATGTCAAGAGTATGGAACTTGTTTTCTATCGTTTGGAGCTTGCAGGCAGGAGATTGCCCTGAGCTTCAGAGAACTGTGGATTTTGGTCTTTTAAATGGCGTTAGTATTGGTAAATACAATGAGGACTTTTGAAAGTGGATTATATTTTGCATTCATGATATGAGCATGAGATTTGGGGGGAGAAGGGATCAGAGGTTACCCCTAAAATGTGGTATGTTTAGGTATCAGTTTGATAAGCGATAGTGTCGTGATGGTTAAATTCAGTTTCCCCCTTGGTTAGCTCTAGACTCACTAGAGATGAGCCTTTGGCTGTCTTGATTAGGTAACTGAGGTGGGAATACCCAGCAGCCATGGGTACACAGGAAAAGGTGCTCTTAGCACAAGTCCTCACTGTGTCCTGCTTCTTGCCTAAGGATACATTGTTACAAACTGTTTCAAACTCTCCGACTCTAAGGACGTGTACCTTGGGACTGTAAGCCAAAATAAACCTTTTCTCCCTTGTGCTGCTTTCATTGGTGTGTTCTGTCATAGCACTCGGGAAAATAAGGCAATGGCGCAGAACAGCACTGCACAGGCATCGACCTAAGTGAAGAGTCTAGCATCTGTGTGCCAAACTTTGAAAAGTAAGAGCCTTTTAAGCATTTATTACTTAGGAATATGTTCAGCTGCAATCTCTACCCTCAACATACTTGTTCAGTTGAAATGGGCAGGGCCCCCAGTGGACCAACAAGAGAACATAACTGTGAGGGGCCGCACTCACATTCGCCATTACAAGATGGCACTGATCCTGTGTCCCAAACCGATAAACAAGAAAGCTGCGCATGTGC
>CM053747.1:16294743-16361248 GCA_028658305.1 Pachyuromys duprasi | reverse complement strand
GCTCCTAACCACTGAGCCACCTTTCCAGCCCTAAACTCATTCTTCACTGGACCAATTTACTCTCCGGTGGAATTAAACTGCATGATAAGTAACCCAAAACAAAGTTTGTTGAGAAAATTTCACTAAACAGAAGTGGGTGGGAGAAAACTCAATGAAATTAAAAATTCAAGAGAAGATGAACAAAAACAGATTTCTCACAAGAAAAAAAATCAATTTCAGAATAGCTTAATTGATAAAATGTATATGGGGGAAAAAAGCAAAAAAAAAGTACAAAAGTACTACAGCTGAATTGATCAGGAAAAGAAAAATCTACTGAGTACAACCTTGGTTATTTTAAAATTATACAATCAGATTAAAAACTATAGAGAATGGTCAATGTTTGAATTTATAGGAGCTATTATTAAGAAATTGTTGATCCAGACTTGGTGCACACACCTTGGTCCCAGAACTTTGGAGGCAGAGGCAAGTGGATCTCTGAGAGTTCAAGACCAGCCTGCTCTATATACTGAGAAACAGAGCTACTCAGTGATGCTCTGCCTCGGAAAACTAATCAGCTGCTTGCGTTATGAGTATTTTAGAAGCGAAAGAACACAGCGATATCTATGAAGGAAAAGTACCTTACAGCACAACAGATTGTGCAATCCTGCTCTAGAGAATTCAATGGAATCATAATAAATACAGTTTCAAAGTCATTCTTGGTAATGTTATATTCGAACTTAAAAAACTCTGAAACAGACAATTTCAAAAAACTTTGAGCTAAACATCTAAAGCTCCTCACCTCACATAAGGACACCCGTTAGCGGAGCTGTGACATTTTCTCCTACTACCTTACACAATACCAGTAAAATGACTTCAAAGTTCGACATGGACACACAAATCCAACATCCCCCGTGAACACAGGTATGGAGTTTCTCAGCATCGTAGACAACTGAGTGAAAAAGCACATATCACAATGATAAACCATGGCCTCGTGACTTGTGCCACAGATACAACACTCATCATCCAGTCATTCACAGTGTAAGCCACCTCCCCCACATGGTGCACAGTGAAAGCCCAAGTGAATCTGTTCACATTCAGTGTCATACTTTGGATAAAAAGTGTACAATGATGCTCAGGTGTTGCTCAGGGTCTGAGGGGTATGTACCACATGGGACACAGTCACTGGAACCTGCCGAGGAAGGGATGCTGGGATGCCAGCTCTCTGTCCTTTGCTGCCTTAAGGAGGCAACCAGCTTTGCCCTATGCCGTGTGTTCTCTGCCATGGTGTTCTTCCTCAGCACAGGTCCAGAGCGACATGGCCAAGCCACCATGGACTGAAACTTCTGGAAACCATTAGGCAAAAGAACCACTCCCTTCTTTTAAGAAGTTTATCTCAGTTATTTTGCTAACGTTTGCGTGTGGGAGCCTGTGTAGGAAAGCTGTGGAGTGGATATGAACTACAGATGGGGACACAGAAGGTGGCCTTCTAGAGCGAGGGTGCCAGGGGGATGTCCTGGCATGTGCTCACGATCTCTGTGGGAAAGGCAAAGGCCTGGAATATTCTTGGCTCTTTTTACATGACCAAAGCTGGTAAGACAGAACACCAGGTGTACTCCCTCACGGCTTGGTTTTGCTTAAGCTAATTGTAAATGTCGTCTCCTGTTTTGCTTGCTTTAATAGTAAAAATGAGAAGTGCTTTGTTTAGCTCAGCCGCCTGGAGTCCCCAGGGCCCTCCTGCAGGTACACTGGAGTATGTCGATCCAGGGGGCTTAGCCTTGCTGGCCACGGCGGGTCAACATCTGCAGTCAACTTCCTTTCAAGACAGGCTTCTAGAACTTTGCTCAGAGGACAGCAAAGTTCTCATCAACAAACCATGCTGAGAAACATGGCTATCCTATCTATATGTTAAAAAAAAAGTGCTAGATTTTTTTTTCTTACCACACAGTAATAACTTAAGATGGATCAAAGGTTTAACATAAATTCTGAAACTCTGAAGCCCCTAGAATAGATGGGAGACATTTCAGGACAATGATGTAGACTATTTTTGGTTTTTCAAGACAGGATTTCTCTGTGTCGCCCTAGCTGTCCTGAGACTTACTTTGTATGTAGAACAGGCTGGCCTCTAGCTCAGAGTTCTGCCTCCCAAGTGCTAGGATTAAAGTCCTGCACCACCACCAACCGGCTTCATTTTTCTTTTTAAAGAAGAGGACATCAAGTTAGGGGGAAAACATGTTGGGGATAGGGGAGGGAGAGTGAGGATAAATATGATCAAAATACATTGTGCACATAGATGAAATTCTTAAAGAATAACCTAAGTTATTGTAAAGCAGGGAAATATAACCTAAAACATCTGTAACGAACAGCACACTAATGGCCAAAACACGGAGACCATGTCTTGGGAGAACTGGAACAGTACAAGGGTCCCCACTCTCTATGTGACATTCTTATTCAATACATTGCTCAATGTCTCACCTGGAACAGTGAAACAAGGTAAATAAAAGGGACACAACACAGAAAGCAAGATTTCAAACTAGCTTTATTTGCAGATGACATGAGCGCATAGATATAAGGTTCAACATTCTACCGGAAAACTCTTGGACCTGATAAACAATTTCAACAGAGAGGGATATAGTCAACATGCAAAAGCCGGCAGCTTTCTACAGAAAAAACAATGAACTAATTGAGAGGAACAAAAAAATCATGAAAGAATCCAATTAACAATAGCTTGCAAATCAGAGAAAACAAACCTAATCAAGAAAGTGAGAGATTTCTATAATGAAAATTTTAAGAGACTAAAGAAATAAATAAAAGCCAGACATGGTGGCACACGCCTTTAATCCCAGCACTCGGGAGGCAGAGGCACTTGATCTCTGAGTTTGAGGCTAGCCCGGACTACAGAGTGAGTTCCAGATCAGCCAGCGCTATACAAAAAAGCCGTCTTAAAAGACCAAAAGGAGTCCATGTCATAGTCAGCCCCGACTCCCCTTACTAGGGAACCCACATGAACCCTGAGCTGCCATCTGCTACATCTGTGTAAGGGCCCTAGGTTCAGTCTATCGTTGGTTGGCACTTCGGTCTCCATAAGGGCCCCTCGGCCCTAGTTACTTGGCTCTCTTGGTCTTCTTGGGGAGCTCCTGTATCCTCAAGGTCCTTCCATCCTTCCCCCTACTTTTCCATGACTCCCTTGATGAACTAGAATGGGGAGGGCTCCCCTTTTCTGAGGAATAGGGAAAAGGGGTGAGGAAAGAGGGAAGGAGGGTGGGCTGGGAAGAGAGAAGGAAGGGGGCCACAGTGGGATATAAAGTGAATAAGTAAATTAATTTAAAAAATAAATGTAAAAGTGATCGGTAATAAAAAAACAAAACATCAAAAAATAAATAGATAAATAAATAGATAAACAAAAAGAAAAGGATGCTGGAAGTTAGGAAGCTTATGCTTGTGGATTGGCAGAGTAACTGTTTGAAAATTGCTAAATATGTAGAAAAAGAGGAATTCTTAATTCTGCTGGAGAGATGGCTCAGCGGTTAAGAACACTGGCTGCTCTTCCAGAGTTTCCTGAGTTCAACTCCCAGCAACCACATGGTGGCTCACAACCAGCTATAGTGAGATCTGGTGCCTTTCATGGCCTGCTGGAACATATGCAGGCAGAATAGTTTATAGATAATAAATAAATAAATAAATAAATCTTAAAAAAAAATTCTGCTGCTGAGAATTAAAGTTGTTCAGTCGCTGTGGAAATCAGTATGAAGGTTCTTCAAAAACAAAAACAACAAAAACGAAAATACGACCCAGGGATACCATTCTTTGGTATACATCCAGAGGGCTCTAAGTCTGCCTCAGAGAAACTCGCACAGTACTGCAGTATTCACAGTGCCCAGGAAATGCAGATGTCCACCAGCAGATGAGCAGAGAGAAAACATATCTGCACAGCCTTCAATCCCAGCACTCTGGAGGCAGAGACAAGCACGTTTGTGAGTTCCAGGCCAGCTAAGACATAGCGAGGCCTTCTTTAAAACAAACAAGTACATTCGTAAAATCCAGCAGAATTTTACCCAGTCACGATGAAAAATCAAGTGAGATTTTTCAGGAAAAGCAAGTGAACTGGAAAACATTTTGCTAAAATGGCTCAGACTGGCAATGACAAACACTTCATGCTTTTCCCTTGGTGAAAATCATGCATTAAAATATATGCATGTGTTGGTGGGGTTGGGAGGGCGTAAGAGCCCGTGATGGAGCCAGGTGATGAGGAGACAGAAGGGGCATCACTGGGAAAGGAGAGGAAGCGATGAGAACACAGTATTGCGTTCAGTGCTAACCTGAAAACCAGCAAGAAGCCGACACCGTAAATTTAAAAATGAAAATGAAGATGGGATATAGGTTAGTGGTAGGACACTTGCCTAGCAGAAAAGGGGGCCCAGGGTTAAACCCCTAGCTCAGTGAAAACTGAAAGAATGAAACACCTTTTTACCCAAAGCAATACAAAGGACACTGCTTGGCTTGCTGCAGGGCCTCAAGACCAGACTGTAACTGGCAAATCTGAAGACAGGTATCACATGATACAACCTAAACAGAGAGAAGAATGAACGGAAAAGAAACAGAGCTGCAGAGAAATCAGTGATACTGATAACTAACATTCACATGGCAAAATGATGGCAGGAGAGGGCAAGGTGCGAGGAGGATATCAAAGAAGCAAAAACCTCGATTAGGGGCCTTGAACTCACGGAGATCCACCCGCCTCCACCTCCCCAGCGCTAAGATTAAAGATGTGCCACAACCAGCCACAGACCTTCTCCAAGTATCAGTAATAAAGGGCTCCCCCCGCTGGGGAGCACGCTTTATGTAAGAAACACACTTCAGCACTCTAATTCCCTTCAATCCCGTGAGTTGTTTCATGTTCAGCTGTGGGTCCCACGCCACTCAGTACACAGGTAACGTTTGTTAGGATGAACACAACACCAAAGCAATCAACGTGACCTACTGCTTAACTACTCAAATGTCTTACTGAGGACTCTTTGGAAATGAATAATGAAAAATCTGTAATACAGAGATCTCAAATAATGAGATGGTTATTAAAAGAGAAAATCAGTTTGTACCTTTTATGTTACTTTTATCTATTTTTACAGGTGCTGTGTGTATGAACGTTTGCCAGCATGCACGTATGTGAACCACATGAACACATGGTATCCACTAAGTCAAAAGAGGGCACTGGATATCCCGGAATTGGAATTACAGATGTCTGTCAGCCACTGAGTGGGTGCTGAGAAGCGAACCCGGGTTTTTGGCAAGAGAGTCAGGTGCTGAGCCCTGAGCCATCTCCCCAGCTCCTAGTTTGTACCTTCCATACTATTTCCCTCAAGATGTGTATTTCATGGACCAGGATGCATTCACTGTCCCAGGCTTTTCACATTGTTTTAATGTGTAAGTTTTCACGTGCCTTTAAAAAGTATCTGGCGAGGCTGGGGGTGGTCAGGCCTTTAATTCCCAGTACTCTCGAGGCAAAGGGGATCTCTGAGTTCAAGGCCACTTCAGAGGCACAGCGCACTCCAAATCAGCCAGGGCTTATGTAGTAAGATTCTGTTTCAAAAGAAAAAAAAAATTAATTGGCTTGTTTTCTGCTGCTCGGGGGTCTTTTATTAAATCTGTGTGCCTGTCCAAGGCGTGCAATGGTTTGCACGTGAAGGTCAGGAGTTCTTGCCCTGACCACGTGAGTCCTGGGAAATAACCCCAACCACAGGAACGGAGGAGCTCCTTCATCTGCTGAGCCACCTTACCAGCTCTTTTTGGTTTGGGTTTTGTTTTGTTTCGGCAGAGGGTGAGAGTTCGAGACAGGGTTTCTCTGTGTAGCCTTGACTGTCCTGGAACTTGCTCTGCAGACCAGGCTGGCCTCGAACTCCCAGAGATCCACCTGCCTCTGCTACCTGAGTGCTGAGATTAAAGGGTGCACCGCCACTGCCCAGCCTGGGTTTTGCTTTTTAGTACTCTTGCTCTGCTTGGCTGTTGTTCATTTGATTCTCACTATAAAACCTGGAATGTCCTGAAATTCACGGCAGTTCTCTCCCTCCCGGGCACTGAGATTAAGCCGCCACCACGGTCAGCTTCAAAGTGACTAAGAGTTTTCCTTGGGGCTAGAGATGGCTGGGTAGTTTAGACAACGTACCCGTGCAGGACTCGGGGTCAGTTCCTAGCACCCCCGCCACGTGGCTCAGCACCGCCTGTGACTCCAGGCTCACAGGAGCCGATGCCCTCTTTTGATCCCTACGGGCACCTACACACGAGCGGCATACGCCATCACGTATTTCATCACAGAGTAAATAAAACATGTAACGGCACATAAAGTAAAAATGAGTCTTAAGTTCTTTTTTCTATTTCTAACAGTTTAAACTTTTTGACCCAATATGCACTAGCCTTTTGAATTTGTTTATTCAGTAGTAGCACTTTTGCAACAGTACCTATGGCCTGGAACTCACAATGTACACCAGGCTGTTGTCAAGCTCACACACACATCTGCCTGTGTGCCACCGTGCCTGGACTAATTTTACCCACGTGTGTCAGGCCGTGGTAGGCTTCCTCCTGGTGGACAAGCATTCTGCCACAGCGCTACCCTTCCGTCCTCTGAAGGGTACTTCCTTAGCTACGAGCCCACGGGAGGTCACTGTTCGCTGCTCGGAGCCCACCGCCGTTGCTCTCCACCTGTTTCTTTGTGGCCTCAGAGTCGAGTCAAACGGCATTGCTACACTCAGTATTTATATGGATTACCCCCGCCAGAAGTCCCAAGGAGGCCACAGAGGTGCGTCGGGGGGAGACTCGCCGCAGGGTAGGTGTGCTTCCGTGCCTTTGAGGGCGTCGGTCGCGGAGGAGCCGTGACCTTACTGCAGTTTCTCCCGGTGAGCCCTCATGTGTGCCTGGCAGTTCCTGGAGCGGCTGAAGGTCTTCCCGCAGTGCGCGCACTCGTAGGGCTTCTCCCCGCTGTGGGTCCGCTCGTGTTTGTGGAAGGTGCTGGGACAGCTGAAGGCCCGCCCGCACTCGGCGCACTGGTAGGGCTTCTCTCCCGTGTGGGTCCTTCTGTGGATCTGGAAGGAGCTACAGCTGGTGAAGACCTTCCCGCACTCGGCGCACTCGTAGGGCTTCTCCCCGGTGTGGGTTCTTCTGTGCCTCTGGAAGGAGCTGGCCCGGTTGAAGGCCTTCCCGCACTCGGCGCACTCGTAGGGCCGCTCCCCGGTGTGGATGACCTTGTGCCTCTGGAAGGCGCTGGGGCAGCTGAAGGCCCGCCCGCACTCCGCGCACGCGTAGGGCCGCTCCCCGGTGTGCGTCCTCCTGTGCACGCGGATGGAGCTGGAGCTCGTGAACGCCTTCCCGCACACCTTGCACTCGTAGGGCTTCTCCCCGCCGTGGACCTTGACATGCAGCTGAAGGTACGTGGACCGGGTGAAGGTTTTCCCGCACTTCGGACACTCGAAGGGCCGCTCCCCGGTGTGGGTCTTCTCGTGCCTCTGGAAGGAGCTGGGGCAGTTGAAGGCCTTCCCGCACTCGGCGCACTCGTAGGGCCGCTCCCCGGTGTGCGTCCTCTCGTGCCTCTGCAGGGAGTTGGGGCTGCTCAGGGTCTTCCCGCAGTGCTTGCACTCGTAGGGCCTCTCCGCGCCGTGCGACCTCTCGTGCACCTGCAGGGACGCCTGGCTGACGAAGGCCTTCCCGCACTCCTGGCACCTATGCGGCCCGTCCCCCGTGTGGGTGATCATGTGCCGCTGGAAGGTGGACAGGGAAAGGAAGGCCTTCCCGCACTCCTCACACTCGCGGTACGCGTCCTCTCTCTCGTGGATCTTCACGTGGACCCGAAGAGTGCTCAGGCGCCCGAAGGCTTTATCGCATGTCTTACACTTAAAAGGTCTCTCCTTGGTGTGGGTCCTCAAATGTCTGCGCAGAGAGCTTGAGCAATTGAAGGCTTTCCCACAGTCCTTACACCTGTAGCATCTCTCTCCACCGCGAGCGCGTTCTCGGGCTGGAGGAGCTTCGGAAGCGCCGGCATCCTGACCAGCGGCATCCTGACCAGCGGGGCAGGTTCTTTCCTGGGCGCGCCCTTCTCCGTGCGCCTGCGGCGAGCTGGGGGATTTTAAGGCCTCTCCGCCCTCCCGAGGTTCCCGGGGCCCGGGGCCCCTGTGTGTTTTAATGTGCCTCTGAAAGTTAGCCAAGGACACAAAGCGCGTCCCGCAGCGTTTGCATTTGTACCGCGTCTCTCTCGCGTGAACCCTTTCGGCCTCGGGTCGCTGAGCTCGCTGTGTCTTCCCACCGTCTTCTCCACGCTCGGGCAGCCTGTGTTCAGTGTGAGTGCCCACGTGCCCGTGAAGAGACTCCTGAGTGCCGAAGACTTCACCACACACGGCACACTCCCCGGCTCTCCCTTCCGCTTCCTTGCTCAGCCTGAGATCTGGCATCTGGCTTCCTTCATACGGACCATATCCTTCTCTTTCTGGAAATCTCTCTACAGCAAGCCTTCGGTTAAAAAAAAAAAAAAAAAAAGACAAGTTATTCAGGGTCGAAGCAAGCCAGAGTCACCTGGGGAGGAACCTCAGGTGAGAGCTGTTGTCCTCAGACTGGCCTGTGGGCATATCTACCTGGCTTTTCTTGATTAGTGATCAAGAAGGCCAGCTCACTGGGAGGGCTATGCCCAGGCAGGTGGTCCCAGCTGTGTGACAACGCAAGCTGAGCAAGCCATGGGGAGGGAGGGCAGTGTTCTGATTCAAGTTTCTCCATGACTCCCACAGCGATACCCTGGAAGTGGAAGATGAAAATAATCCTTTCCTCCTCCAGTTGCTTTGGTCAGTGTTTTACTTCTTAAAGGGTTACATGCATCAGCAGGAATGATGAAGGAACTTCTGCAGCTTTTCAATACATGTGCACTGTTAACACTGTCAGGAAGAAAGGAAGAGGGTGCTTGGGACTTCTTGGGCATAAAGCAGGTAACTGTTCTGTAAAGGGTTGGAATGCAACCAATATCAAAACACTAGTATTCAGATTGGGGAATCTTGACAGTGACTGACACTGAAGTAGCATATATGCAAAAATTAAAAATATAATTGTATAAAAAACCGAAAGACAAGTAAGTTTGAAACAGGACTTATTACTTATGCGGTTTGGGTTTTTGTTGTTATTGTTGTTATTGTTGTTTTTATTTCATGAGCAACATATCTCTATCGTCCCAGATACTAAAGACTTTAAACAGATTAATCACGTGAATCCACAGGTTGAATCCAACCTCAATGACATCATGATAAACCATGAGAGCTGTTTTAATAAATACATATATTCATGACTTACTCTATGTCACACTAGTGGGAACTACTTCCCCTACTGAATACAAATTACCTTAAGTCTCTTCCAAGATTTTTGTACTGATCTTCAATGTGCTGACTTTCCCACTGTATTCCTAAAATGTAGACCAGAGAAAAGAGTGAAAATTACCATAGTTGGAAAAGTTATTGAATTCTATTTTCTTGCTACACTTAGAACCTGCTGATTCACCCCAAGTATTCTCTTCCCATTTGCTAAGTCACTGAACATGGCCAGTAAGACGCGACTTTCCTTAAATGACAATGGGAAGGCATGTCATCTTCCTTACCTACAGCGCTCAGGTTCCTCACAGTCTCCAGCATCACATCCCTGTAGAGAGTCTTCTGAGAAGGATCCAGCAGAGCCCACTCCTCACGGCTGAAGTTCACGGCCACATCCTCAAAGGTCAGTGACTCCTACAACATCCCACACGATACACAGAGGAGGATCGTGAGACAGGTAAAGCTGGCTGTCTAGGCTCAGTCTATGAGCAGATTCTTTGATTCTGATCTACACACGTCTAGTCCATGACTTTATCGGAATCTTACTCTCTGATGACATTAACACCGCCTCACAGAAACAAATACACAAAACAAGTATTGCTAAGGCCAACAGCAAAGCACGAACAGCCCTCTGAGAGTAGGAGGCACAGTAAGACCTGCCCCTAAGTCGCTTGCAGTTTTTTCCTACAAACATCTACTGCTGTCAACACAATTCTGCTCATGAGAGAGCTGTATGACAGTACTTAGAACGTTTTCCTTTAGAAATGGCTAAGAACATAAGGCACTTGTTGTCAAGCCTGAATCCATTGTGCACACATAGCCACACACACACACATACTATGCAAATAAATAAAAATAATAAAATAAAAATTTAAATTTATTACTTTTACATTTGACCTTTGCTTCTAGGTGATAAATTAAAACTTGGAAGAGTTTTCATAACACTTAAGTAGCTTATTTTCCTTAAATATTTATGCAATGGATTTATTATTGCTGGGCATAATGTCACACCCTTTAATCCCAGTCCTTGGGAAGAGACAGGTGAGTATCTGTGAGTTCCAGGACAGCCAGGGCTACATAGCAAGAACCTGTCTCTACACATGCACTCACACATGCAAACACCTTCCCTTCTTAGTGAGCTCTACCGTACGTATATACTTAGCTACATCATTCCAGGTTTGTATATGTAGATGTTAGCTCATTATGCATTAACACTAAGCATATAGAAATGTGTATCCTGTTTCCTCTACAAATGTATGACATAACATAACTTCACTCCTCTAATGGGAAAGGTGATTTACTAAGTTCTGTCATATGTGTATGAAGAAAAGTGAAGTGGTACATAATCTTAGAAAGAACTCAACCAATGGAAGAATGTACAAAATTCTGGAAATCCTCTAGGAAACAATTTTAGGAACCAACAAAGCCACTTTTCAAATCTCCTGAGAAGTACCAAATGTCAGGAACTGATTCAGTGGTAGAGCACATTATCATAAATAAAGACTTAGACTAGAAAAATAACACAGAAAATGTCTTAATACTGGTCAAAGCCTTCTGCGTAAGAAAGCAATGAGGGAGCTGGAGAGATGGCTCAATGGTTAGGCACAATCATTGCTCTTTTATCAAGCAGCCTGTAAGTCCAGCCCTCGAGGACCTGACACCTTCTTCTAACCTCTGCAGGCACTGCGTTCGTGTGCACAAACCCACACACATAATTTAAAAAAAAATAATAAATATTTTTAAAGAAGAGAAACAGCAACAAGCTGAATTTAAAGTGGTATTCAACTGCATTTCTATAGAGACAGTATCACTTTAGCCCAGGGACTTCAAGGCCAGCCTGAAAAACAAGAGCAAGAACCAGTTTCCAAAAATAGAATGAGGATAACTAATGGCCTGCTCACCAAAATCAAGGATTATTAGGTCCACTCTTCCAGATACTTGAATGGCAGGCTTTTACAAGGGACAGGAAGTAGCTTCAGTTGGTCAACATTTATATGGAAAATTGATTAACGATAAAGCATACGTCATACACACACAGGGCCAAAACACTTTTACAAAGATAAGGATAGTATCTGCTACCTACATGAAAAAAACCCTAATTCCTTCTAGGCTATGGACAATAGTCAGCTGACTATATTTCAAGGTGGGAAATATAACTACAGAACTTTCACATGTCAAAGGCGGCGCCACTTTACCAAAGAATACACAGAATTCTCTGCTACAAAAAGAAGAAAACAACCCAGAAGGTATCATGGTGTGTGTCTGTAATAAGACTCAGAAGCCTGACAGAGGAGTGTCATCATTTTGAGAGCAATCCAATCCAATCTGAGACCAGACTTAGTACATGGTCAAACAATGCTTCACAATAAAACATGTAAGAAAAAAAAATTGTAAAGGAGTAATTCATGAAGGAAGACACACTTGACAGATTTAATCTTCATAGAATTAAAGGCGTCAGAGGACAGCAAAGGCAGAAGAATGTATCTGGAATGCAAATGTGATCAAAGTCTGAGGAGCTGGCGTGTGTGTGTGTGTGTGTGTGTGTGTGTGTGTGTGCGCGCGCGCGCGCGCTTTTGATCCCAGCACTTGGGAGCAGAAGTAGGCCGCCTCTCTGTGAGCCTGAGGCCATTCTGGTCTCCAGAGCACATTCCAGGCCTATACGATGAGACTCTGTCTCCAAAAAAAAGTATGTGTAGAATTAAAATGAATGTTATTTTTGAGTTATGAAAACACTTAACAGAAAATACAAGAACATACAAGAGAACAGGTCCACCTCCTTGGTAATGAGGAAACAACCAGACAAACTAACAAGGAGGTGATATTGCATATTAGGCAAACAGACCATGGCAAGAGCTGATGATCAGAAAGAACAAATACAACTTATCGTGAATAAAGAAGGGGTTAGCTAGTAAACTAACTTCTAAGGACCAGAGAAATTACAATGCACTTGTACTTGAAGGCACATACAAGATGACAGGAGCCTGCTTTACCATAAGAACAAAAAATAAACTTGATAAAACCAAAACAAACACCGGGATGGGGGAGGGGAGTGCACTGGATGGCTTCAGCCTCAAACCATGTGTAAACCAAACCCAGACAAAGAAACTACCCAATAACCTCCTCCTCCGTGTAATGTCACTATTCCTCTGTTGACCTTTCAGCAGGTCAAATTAAGAGAACACCGCTTCACAGAAACTAGGAGATAACCAAGTTGAGGCCCAGCCCAGGGTCTCACACTGTGTAACCTGGGTAAGACCCTGGACTCAGTGTTCAGCAAGGAAAAGACAAGAACAGTAAAGATTGCAAAATATAATCAAGGAATCTGGTCACCAACGGGACAAGGTGGATGTAAGTCAACTATGAATCTTCAGAAATTCAAAGGGCATTCCACATTGTTGTCATTATGAAACCATTTTCATTCTCTGAGAATATTTTTCCTGATACAAAGTTAAAAGTAGGAACTTTTAACTGGCTGGAGAGATGGCTCAGTGATTAAGAGCACTGGCTGCTCTTCTGGACGTCCTGACTTCAAGTCTCAGCAACCACATGGTGGCTCACAGCCATCTATACTGGGATCTGATCCCCTCTTCCGGCATGCAGGTGTACATGCAGATAGAACACTTATATGTAAGATAAACAAATAAATCTTTAAAAAATAAAGTAAGAACTTACAGTGTACAGAATGAGTATTCTACCAGCAAGTAGGAATTTACTGGTTAAAAACTTTGCCCCTAAGGTCGTGCTGGTCACTAGGCAGCAGAAATAAGGGAGGCCTGAGGGGAAGGAAGGCAGCCTGGCCTAAGATTTCAGACTTTCCCTGTGGCTAGGGGGTGATGGAAGGAAGAGCTCAGGGACAGGAGCATGCAAATACTGAATGCCCAGCCCCCGAAGGATGGGGTGTATTTGCGTCCTATGGCCACTGGGGGGCTTCAGTGCCACCCTCGGCACAGAAAGCAGATAGGGTGGGTGGTGGAGAAACCGACGGAGAGACATGGACTGCAGCTGTACCTCAGGATCTGTGGCATCTGATTCCAGAAAAGCCTTTTATAAAAAACTGGGCAGCACTTGCAGGCCGGGGCGGATGATGTCCCGGTTCCATCCCAGCACTACATACTCCGGGCATGATGGCCACATCGAACCCCAGAACTCAAGAGAAAAGGCAGCTTTTGTGCTCTGAAGGTCATGTCAGACAACAGGCACACTCGTTCCAACTGTGAAAAGCCAGAACCGACGTCCTTCAGTTCGTAACTGACAAACAACGGTACGCTGATGCAATCTGTTACTGGGTGAAATAAAATAAAAATTTAGAAAACGCTGGTTTGTCAGGCCTTTATTCTCATTACGTAGGGGCAGGGAATGGAAAGAATGGTAGGTAAGCATAGACAACGACTCGTGAGGACTGTTTTACTTTTAGCTATGTATGTGTGTCTGGGTACATGTGCATGAATGTGGGTGCTTGGCAGGGGCCCAGCAGAGGTCATCAGCTTCTCTGGAGCTGGAGTGACAGGTGGTAGGGAGCCACCACACCTGCCTACTGGGAACTCAACTCCGGTCCTCTGCCCCAAACACCGGCGAGTTTTAAGACACTAAATCGATTCCATGTAATACTGTGTTGGTGGGCACACAACACACGTATTTTGTCAAAACCTACTCAAGTACACAAAACAAGAGGTGAATTCTAATGCGTGGGCTTCAGTGAGTGGTGAAGTCATCCTTTCTCAGCACGACCATCTGTCTCATCCTGGCTCATGACTGTGGCAAACAGAGCTCAGCCTCTGAAGTGCCTGCCTACCACAGACCCTGGGTGGACCCCGCATCCACTGAACTGGGCACCACGGGCATTCAAGGCCACCCTGGGGTACACAATCTCAAAACCAGCCTGTGGCATGAGAGTCGTCTCAAAAACACATTATGTATAATATTCACACACACTACACACAAGCAAGATGCTAAGAGTGGGAAATCATAACCAGGACGATCTGCTCAACCTCCGTGTAAAAATAAGAAACCTCCGAAAAATGAGATCTAACACACAGAAAGCAAACAAGCTATCCCTCCTACCTTACTTCAGACTACACGAACAAAATCTGACAGATACTGCTCCGTACAGATACACCTGCACTAACACGTGCAAAAATCAACCACTCAGGAATGGTGGCATACCAAAAATCCCTGCCAGGCGCGAGGCCAGTGCCAACCCAGTCATCTAACAACATTTCGGAGCTTACCAACGGGGCAGAAAAGCAGCGCGCACACAAGCCTTGTTTAATTCCATACACTGGCTGATGAACAGTCTCTGCTTTTTACTCTCTTAAGCAAACTGCACACCCTGAGCTTGGCCGAGGACAGACAGACACACACACACACACACATACACATATATGCACGGTTTCTCTGGTTAAGGGCACAAATACAAATAAAAAGATAAAAAAGTTCCCAGAAATGACACCCACTGTCTCTGGAAAACAACACTTCTGTGTTCTGAGGTGGGCTGGGTAGCGCACTGTCAGAACCCCCGCATCAGTCTCCTGGGCTCTCTCCTTGCTAAGAGATGGGGGTGGGGTGGGGATGGGGAATCAGTTTGACGTACAGCACGCTCAAAGAGCGACAAGGATGATTCGGAGAAGGAAATCTGAGGCATGAGAACAGAGCAAAAAGCTATCAAGTACTCAAAAAAAAAAAAAAAAAACCAAAAGAAAAAAACTCCGTGGGAGGCCGGGCGCGGTGCTGCACGTCTCTAATCCTTGCCCTCTGAACGCAAAAGCAAGAAGACATCCGTGAGTTCGAGGACAGCCTGGTCTAGGTAATGAGCTCCAGGCCAGCCAGGGATATGCAGAGACCGGGTCCCCAAACGAATAAACGGAGGGGAGGCGGACTTCTCCGGAGAGGTGAGCGACCGCGGCTCTTCTCTCCGGTGCGCGGACGCGCGCGGGCCGAGCTGCCCACAGGGGCCTCCGGCCGGGTACCCAGCGGCCAGACTGAGCCGGAGGAAGCACCCGGGGACCCAGGCCCACACCGCGGGCCGGAGCTGGCGCCGACGGGCCGGGTGCCGGCCGCGAACTCACCATTTCTGGCTTTCGGGGAGTCCGGGGGGGGGGGCCTGCAGGACGCCCGGCCGGTCTGTGCGGGACCAGGCAGGGATGCTGCGCAGCTCCGGAGGACCCGGAGAAAGCACAGTGCGCGGCCCCGCGCCCCCGCGCACGCACGCGCGCCCCCCGCGGCACGCCCCGTCCGGAGAGGCGCGGATTGGCCGGCGGGCGTGCCCCGCCCACTGCAGACCCCCCTGCCCGGCGCGGAGGGCCTGCCGCATTGCGGTCGGCCCCCGGCGCCCACCGCGCACACAGATCTTCAGTCGCTGGGACGGTGTCCGCAGAGGTCCACACTGCACACGACGGCAGACGCGCCAGCCGAGCGGGGAGCTCCTGCAGCCAGCTGTTCCCGCGCAGCATCTTTAGGGGACACGTAGAGAGTGTCAGGGTCTTAAGTTTCCGGACCGTGCCAGGCACGGAATCTACGCCTAGCTGTCCTCCAGGGCACTCTCCTGTTCCCAAGGGTACAGTATTTTTGCTCCTTTATCTTACGGAGAGGGCTGGCCAGCCCCAGTCAGGGAGTTTGGAAGGACGCTGGAAACAAACAAGCTGGACCCTCCTTACCCTCACAGTCTGATGCCAACAAGTACAAACTGCAAATGGCAACCCTCCAATGTAATTTGGATTACACCTTCCAATACAGAGAATATCGCCGAATAATAATGAATTTACCTGACAAGAGCCTGAATACACACACAAGCGCCCTTTTTCGTTATCCTCTTACTAATGTACCCGGTTCAGTATTAATATTCCTACAATTCATAACACAGCTTGAGGACAGGAGATCATACTAGACTCTTGGTAGAGCGCAATGAGAAAATTGTAAGTTGTGTTTTTGGTATTCCAAATAAGAAATCGGTGTGGAGCAGCAAGGTGGCTCATTGATTTGGCATTGAGATGGATCCCCAACACCTACATGGTAGGAGAAAACAATTCTGGGAAGTTGCCTTCTGACCTACACGCACACATGCACACCCATAAATACATGATGAATAGATAAAATAAAATTTTAATTGGTTTCCTGAAAAACAACACAAGAGTAATATAAAAAAAACCTGATGTATAAACACAATAATATTGCTTAACTTGAAAAAATTACAATCTGAAAAATGTATAATTGCAATGAAGTTTAATATAACCTTAAAGAAAAAGGAGAAAAATAATACTTGAGTTAGTGTAGGCTAACTGGGAATGCTTAATAAAGTTCTAAGAAATCTCTAGAAAAGCTTTGACAAAAAGCAGCATGCAGTGTTTAATCCCACTCCATAAAACACAGCTGAGAACATTCTGAAGATGACGAGAGATCAGTGGCACGCAGGTCGGGGAATGGCTCATCACAAAAGCACGTCTGGACCTGAGTTCAAATCCACAGTGGCAGCACTGGCTAGTTGGATGAGATTGGCAAGCGTTGTGTCAGGGCTCTGTCTGAAGGCATCAGGAGGTCTTGTGACTGCCTGCTAGCCACGTGGTACTGGCAATTGAAGCCCATAGGAAGGCAGCATCTTGGGCAAAATGTCATCCTCTGAGGAAGCTAATGGGGCTTCCTTGCTATCTTTGGGAATAGCAGTCGTGCAGGGCTTGGGCTTGTGGGTCTCACACAGGGACTGTGCAAACCCCATGTGGAGAAAAGTTTCCTAACTGGGAGATGAGGGCTCTCAAGTGGTGTGTATGGGGGATGGGGAAGACCAGTTGCCTTGTGGTGACTTTAGAGATCTCACCTTAGGTCCACACATGTGCCTCTGAGCCTAGTTGGCTCTTATTATTGAAGGTGAGTGCCCATTTTGAAGAACCAACCTCAGCATAACCGCAGGCCGGGGCTCGATCGGATCCCCACTGGGCTGTGGGGGCATTTCAATCATCCACACACTCATTCCTCATTTGCTCAGGAGTTACACACCGCTGTTTTAAGTTCCTAAGCCACCTATTTCTCTGGAGATCAGTACCAGTGTCCTCTCCATGTGCCAGCAAAGCTTTGAAAGCAATCAAGCAGCTTCCCGGCTCTTCCTGCCCATCTTCCCGGGGGTCCATACCTGGTCTGGGGGTCCACCCTAGTTTTGTGTTCTTCCACGTGGACACTCTGGTCCTGGGTCTTCCAGTCCCCTTGGTCACTTGAAAAGGACCTCAGAATGCGTGAGGACCATGCACTTCCCAGTTCACAGGACCCTGAGTGGACTGAGAGGGTCAGGAGCTGCAGCCCCTCTCAACCAGCTGGGCGCCAGGGCCTTCAGAAGTGCTGCGGGAATCTTTCCGGAATTAGCATTCTAATACCATGGGAATTAGAGACGTTGCCAGGACCTCCTGAAATCTTGAGGCCAGGTGCATCCTCACTTCAAACTCTGAAACTTTAAGGTCGACTGAGCATGCAACCAAACAGAAGCACATCACAGCATGAGAGCTTTTGGTTTTCAAAGGCACGTTACAGTTGACAGGTGTAGGCATTTGAGATCCAGGTTGCCCAGGGTAACTGCATTGTATTTCAGGTATTTCTCCAGATCATTCTGTTCCAGGCAGCAAAAGGAAGCCAAGTGGTCCTTTAAGTAAATAAACAGTATCTTTTCACCTTACTCTACTTCAGCAGCACCCGTGTAAAAAGCCAGGTGTAGCCATGCACATCTGTAACGGGGCTTCGGGAGGCAGAGGCTGGAAGGTGTCAGGGTTTGCTGGCTGCCAGCCTTGCTCCAGGTTCAGCGAGAGGCCCTGTTTCAAGAGCGCTGGGGAGAGTGATGGAGAGTGACGGAGCAGGACGCTTCCCAGCCTCCTCTGGTTTCTGCACACACAAGTGCATGAACACACATGCGCATACCCCACACACATACACATAAAGCAACATGAAACATGTATGCATGATGAGATGGAAGGGCTCGCTCCTACACCTACACTGTGGCCTGGTCAATGCATTCACTGCATAGTGAAGAAGAGAACAAAACTCCCGCGTTGTGCCCAGTGTGGTGTCACACACACACATGCACACACTCAAATATAGACACACATGCACACCCACTTGTATACACACACATTCTTTATTATTCCAACAGTGAGTGATTTAATAAAATTACAGATGTTATCAAGTCCTGTCCTGTCTGAGTTATGGAGGAGTCCAGATGGCAGGAAACAGAGCAGCTATCCCGCATCACAAACTCTTCACCTCACAAAGAAACTGAGGAAAGCTGTAATCCCAGGAGTCAAGAGATTGAAGCAAAAGGACACAACGTTCAAGGCCAGTCTGAACTAAAGAGTAAGCCCTACTAAAAACCCAGAGGACGGAGGCAGTAAGATAGCTCAGTACATAAGATATTTGCCACAGAGCTTGATAATCTGATGTAGATTCCTGGAACTCGAATGCGGAAGAGACCGTCAACTCCCACATGCACACGAGCACTGTGGCATATATGAGCTCCCACACATGCAAAAATAAAGAAGTGTAAAAGTGAAAAGTTTTTAAAATGCTGAAAAATGAGCCAGAAAAAAAAATGAAAGAAATTCAGAGTGCAGTGTGATGTTTGATGATAATTGTAGAGGAATTTTAGTCCAGCAGCACGGCTACTCTGACCACATCCAAAGACCTTCTCAGTCTGTGTGATCCAGCTGGAATACAGACAGGACCTTAATACACACCTTTAATCCCAAACAACGACAGCTAATTGAGGGACAGACAAAGTGACAAATCAGAGACAGATTTGACAGTATAGGATATGCCCAGCTCTCATGAAAACAGCACTGGAAAGTGAGGCTATTTAGTAGAAGACAGGAAAGGCAGTTCAGTTAAGTTCAGCAAGCTCAGTTTATGAGTTCTCTACAGGACAGCAGAGGAAGATGAAACCAGAGACTAAGAAAGAGCCAAAGGCTAGAACAAATTGCTAGAGTAAGTTTGAGGCCAAGCAGAGCAATTCAGAGAGAAGCTAAGGAAGCCAGACTGAATCAGTCAGCTTGGAGAAGAGTTTGGGCCAGGACAACAGAGTTGATCCAGCCAGGCAGAATGCAGAAAAGGCTAAAAAAGGATGGACTTATTCAGCAATAAGCCTGAGATTACAATTACATCAGGTGAAAAAAAAGATACTTTTATAGATATGTAAATAATATGTGCATGTAGATACAAGTGTCATATCAGGTATGTGGAGGACTGTTTTCTCCTTCCTTTGCAGGGGTTCCAGGGATTTGAAATCAGGTTACCAGGCTTGCATGAAAAGCACCTGTATCTACCAAGCCATCTGACCAGCCAAACAAGTGTTTTTGACTGGAAACATGATTCCAAATTTCATTTGTAAGTTTTGGGGTTTTTTTTGTTGTTTTTTCAGAAAAATACAGGCTTATGCAAGAACTGTGTTCTGTCAAGGTTAAACTTGTACAAAATGCTCTGAAAGCAGCTTCTCAACTTCTCCAGTAAGAAAGCTGATGGCTAGTCTTGCTACGAAACCTCTGTGCTCATGAGCATTGGATTCAACAGGACGGAAGCTGCTCCTCCCTCAAAATTACAGCTGGAAAAAGAAAAGTCTTACCTGTTTTAAATGTATAAATTTGCTATGTTATGGATATCTTGGACATAATTGGTTTATAAATTATTGGCTATTGTTAAAAATCTGTAACAAAAAGTTAATGTCATAAGCAATGTCTATTTGCGCAAGCATAGTTTAATTTCTGGTTTTGTTTTGTTTTTCTAATAAACCTGGATTTTGAGACAGAGTTTCAGGCTGTGCTTGATTATGGAGATGTTAAAGCTGCACCTTCATACATTCATGTACAAGAACTTCTCTTGCTGGCAACAAACTTTAGATTAAAATAATGATATTAGTTTTGGAGACACTAAATTATTTACGCTGTTAAAATTTGGCCTTGTCGGACTACAGAGATGGCTCAGTGGTTACGAGCTGTCTGCTCTTCCAGAGGTGAGCTGTCTGCTCTTCCCAGAGGTCCTGAGTTCAATTGCCAGCGACCACATGGTGGCTCATAACCCTCTATACCCTCTACTGCCCTCTTCTGGCATCCAGATGTACATGCACCTAGATCATTCAAAAAAATTGGCTTTGTCTTCTGAAATTATGGCCATGCTCTGTGATTTCACTCTTTAAAAGGTTCTTTATCTTGATATTGCAAAACACAGCTTAAAGTAGTTAAATACATAAAACTATGGGACATTTTAAGTTTTATCAAATATTTTGTTATAATGTCTTTATTAATATATGATCTTTGATAAATAGATAAATAAAAACTACTACTGAAGCATACTGGGCTCACATGCCTGATCTTCCTATGCTTCTATTTGTTAACCAGGAAGAAAATAATATTTCTGTTTAGGTCAATAAATCTTAAGATTTGGGTACCCTCCCTATTAATTAAATTGTTCCCATGGTCACAGTACAATTTGACTACTTATATACAGGCTTTGCCTAATAAAATATTAACCATTTAGCATCCAAAGTTAGATGAATCACCCTTCATCACTGCGTAAAAACCCGGTAAAGATCATTTTGGTCATTACTTTTCTGTCTCTAATTGGACTCTAAACTACGGTCCATGAAAATGTCTCTGAGAATTCCGTTATTGGCTATCCGAGAAGCGTAACTGCCTTACAGATAATTGATTTGCATACTCTGAAATTAAAAATAAAAAGGGAAACTATAAGGAGTCATGGAATTGGCTTGGTCTAGCTGCCTTGAAAAGCATGTGTCCCAGGTGTTTCAAGTTAGGATGCATGAATCCTGGGGCACTCGGTGCATTTCCATTCCTGAGAAGCCAAGGCACACCCTTAGGCAATGAGGCATTCTGGCTGTTTTGTGTTTCTCCATGTTCCCTACAAGCCAGTGAAGCATACAAGAGGCTGACCGTTGTTCTTAGACATTAATCTTGTGTGCCCTATATAGCTTGCAAATGTCGCTGAATCCTGGCAACTACCACATCAGAGACAATGTAGATTAAAAAGTTACATTAATGATAAAAATAAGAACCACTGGCTCACTGGCCCCACTCAGGCTAATGGAGGCAGCTTTAAGGATGTACATATTTGGCCTCCTTGTTTTTACGAGCATTTTTAGGAGAATTTTTAAAAATAAACTGAGTCATACAGGAACTTTTATGTTCTATGATAGAGTGCCATGTAGAGAGTTAAAAACAAAAGTTCCCATTCTCTGTATTTAGGGATCTTGATGCTGAAGGAGCTTCAGTTCAGCAAGTTGTCATTTTATTATGGACTATTAAAGATGATTGGGGCATGCAGGTTGATTGTTGGTTGCTTCATGAATGATTTATTACAGGGAAGGGCTTTATTTCGCCTCCTATTTGTTTCCAAAGTTAGCCAAAAGTAAATAACTGAATTATTGCAGACTGCTGAGGATAACTAGGAAATGCAAGCTGATGGTCAGCCTCCTTGTAGATCATCAGATCCTTTTATATGCTCAGAAAGATATAATAAAGTCATGCTAAGAACTGATTCAACTAATTTCAAGATTAAGCTTTACCTAGTTTCTTACTTTATGTTTTTATGGTTAAGCTTAGGATGGGTAACTAAACACAAACGAAGTTTAACTCAGCTATACTTAATAAATAGATGGTCCTTGAACACTTCAGAGATCTGCTAAATATGGCATTTAAATGTTTAACTTTTTAAGAAGCTTACTGTGACAGAGACTCCTAGCTCCTAGCAGTAGCCCTAAGGTCTCCAAGAGGATAGATGAAGCACCCACATCTCCACCTGGATTGTGGTATGCTAACTACTGAACACGACTGCCCTAATGCCTTGCCCATTGCTAGGGCCCAGACTGAACTATGGACAAACGGACACCTGGAACGTTAATTGTCCCACTTTGCCTAGGATAAAGTTAGGTCCGTCTCTCCCATGTTCCTCTCCCACAGAAAGGCCTCTTCGATTTGATGAAGCTGGCAGCTGAAGACTGATAATCCGCTAGGACCTGTGCCCCAGCGAGAACACCAACACTACTATCCTGGCGGGATAGTCGTCGGGGCACTGGGCGTACCTCTGCCGCTGTAATCGACACACAGGCCATTTGGAATGCTTCCTGCCATACTTCACCCTTCTCGGGTCTCTGATGCATTTGAGGACTAGACTAGTAAAAGAAGTGACTTTTTATTTGCTATTCCTTTATCTAAAATGACTCATTTTACTGCTCCCAGTAATCAACCACCTATGTCTCTAATAAACAGTTGGATATTATATACATATATGTGTATATGTATATAATTTAAACAAGAGGATATAAAAACTTCAATAATGTTAAATAATTTAAGGTACTATTACATTAAGATTGTTCAGAGCTTTAACATTAAACATATTTTAAATTGTTTCCCAAGCCAACTTGTCTCCTTTTGTAAACTTAAAAATGTTCTTATAAGCTTCAGAGAATGACTTGGATCCATCTACCACAAGTCAAATGGACTCTAGATATAAGTACACCTACCTGTTCCTGAAAATTGGCATTTTCTCCTGGTCTTGGAATTCTTCATCTTCCCCAATTACTAGACTTTTTTATTTCTGTCCCCAGTCTAGATTTATCTCAACAGATTTTTCACTTAGCTGACAGACTCCATCCAGGGATTGCATGTAGACTGCAAACTTCTGAGCTCCGGACGTGCTAAAAGCTGATGTAACCAGTCCAGCCGATGTGATGGCTCTCCATCCTTTAACTGGATCAACTAATTAGATGCTTTTGATAATTCCTCATTGCCAAGCCTTTGACTAGCATTTCAGCCTTTCTGGTTCCCCATAACAACATCCTAATGTCAGCTGGAAGTAATAACATAAAAAAGGAATACATTGCCCATTGTCCCACCTAACAGCCTGAAATACTAAGGGGGCTCCCTGACATAAGGGACAAATGATAACCAATAATGCCAAATGACATACCAAAAATGGGTCTCCGCTGACAGATAACCTAAGGGTGACTTTTAAGTCTCTTAATGACACGGCCTCTGAACTTTAGGGGACTTGCAGAAAAATAAAACTTGCTTTAGGTCTCAGAAATATCCATTACCAGCATCACGACAAATGTCACACTCCAAACACACGTGATAAAATTGTCTAACCCCTTGGGATAAAAGAGACTAACCTTTTAACAGCCCCTGAAGATACCTGGCTTAGATGTACCACAGGTCTCTCCCCTTGTCTGTAAACCATTTCACAATAAATCTTGAATGCAAGAGATGATTTAGAGTGAACAAATCATTTAGGGCAAAACTCAAAGGCGGAAATGTTGAGGCCTGCTTTAACTTTTTTGTGTAACTAGAGAGCCTCTGTTGAGACCTACTTTAGCTTGGAGCTCCTCTGTTGACACCTTTTAAGCCTTTAGCATAACTGAAACCATTTTGCTTTTAGTCTCCATTTTGATTGTGAAATTAAGTTCAAGTTCTCAGACTCTGCTTTCTAATGATTCGTATGCTGACACTAATGATAAACATTCCCCCGTTTTGAGTTTTGCCCCAGAGTCAAATCATTGACTCTAAATCATCTCTTGCATTTACAGATTGATTGATTGATTGATTGACTGATTGATTTTGTTTTTTTTCTAGACAGGGTTTCCTTGTATAGCCTTGGCTATCCTGGACTCACTTTGTAGACCAGGCTGACCTCAAATTCACAGAGATCCACCCACCTCTGCCTTCCAGAATGCTGGGATAACAGGCATGTACCACTGTGCCCAGTTGATATCTATTTTATAAGTTCAGAATAACCTCTTATATGGTCATCTCTCTCTGTTTTCATTTCTCAAACTTTGTAACCTTGACATACTGAATGTTCCCAACTGCAGGACCAATCAAATTAAAGGTCAGTTAGAAATGCTTTGTTTGGCTAGTCAAAATGATATAATGCTGTCTTCCCCATGCTTCCTAGACCAAGTTACCTGGTTGTTAACTGGTTGAGGTTTTTCTTATAAAAACCCTGCCTTAAGAAACAGATCTGCTAAGACTGATACTCTAACCCAGGACCATGCATGGATGCAGCCCATGGCAACTCAGTCTCCTAGTAAGGGGAACAGGGACTGTCTCTGACATGAACTTACCTCCCCTTGAGCAGGGAGTAGTCTTGCCAGGCCACAGAGGAAGACAAGGCAGCCAGTCCTGATGAGACCTAATAGGCTAGGGTCAGATGGAAGGAGAGGAGGACCTCCCCTATCAGAGGACTCGGGGAGGGACATGGGGGGAGATGAGGGAGGGAAGGTGAGGTTGGGAGGAGATGAGGGAGCCGGCTATAGCTGGGATACAAAGTGCATAAATTAAAATTTAAAAAAAGGAAAAGGAAAAAGAAAAGAAACAGGTCTGCGTCACAGTCTTGATTTCCAAGTCTAGACTGCGTCCTTGACTGGTCAGTCTTTGCTCAGCGTTCCGAAGAGTCAGTGTGCGGCTACTCCTGCACTACAAGCATAGGTGGGAGATTAGAACTTCAAGGTTAGGCTGGAGAGAAGGCTCACCAGCTAAGGGTGCTTGCTGCTCTTCCAGAGGACTGGAGTTCAGTTACTAGCACCATTGTCAGCTGGCTAGGACTGCCTGTAAGTCCAGTTTCAGGGGACCCAACACCCCCTTCTAGCCTCTGTGGACGCCTCCATGCATATGCAAACACACATAAATAAAAAGAATGTTTTGAAGACATTCAAGGTCTTAGTTGCATAAAGAGTTCAAACCCAGCCTGGGCTATGAGACCCTGTCTTTAAAAAACAGCTACAATGTTATTCATATTAACACTGACCCCAGAAAGCCACTTATAACTATGTATCATGCTGTCATAGGTCTCGCTGTCTAACACAAAGTCTATTATACAAATACAGCCATAAAAAATGACAGATAACAAAAATCAAAAAATATAAAAACAGGGCCTAAAAGATGGCTCAGTGCTTTAAAAAAAAAAAAAAAAGTTCACCATGCCAGCCTTATGACCTCAATTCAATCCCTAGATCCCATGCTGGAAGGAGAGGTTCAAATTCCAAAAGTTGTCCTCTGACTACATGTGCACCATGGCCAGTGTGTACCCACACTCACAAACGCACATGGTGGTCTATATGTATGTGTGTGCCATAATACTTTTTCAAATGACTAAAATAACAACACTGCACATCTTTAATCCCAGCATGTAGAAGGCAAAAGCAGGTACATCTCAAAGAGTTCAAGGTCAACCTGTTCTACAAAGTGAGTTACAAGGTTACTGGGTAGCCAGGGCTACAGAGTGAGACTAAGAGAAGGATGTGACTCAGAGGTAGAGCACTTGTCTGGCATGTTCAAGATCACGGGTTCCATTCTCAACCCCACAAAACAAACAATAAAAAAAGATTTTAAAAAACACAAAAAGTATCACAACTAAAAATATACCATCACAGAAATGTGACATACTTACATATTTATGGCAAGAAATTATCACAGAAAACAAAGTGAAAGCTGCCAAATATGCTTCTTTGGGTCAGAATGAACAAGCCAGGTATGCTCATAATCCTGGGACTCAGGAGGCATGGGCAGAAGGATTACACATTTGAGGGCATTTGTACTAGATAGAATATCCATTCCCCCCCCCCAAAAAAAAACTTAACTAAGTAATAAAAAAGAATGATTGAAAATATATCATGGATGGGATAAAAAGCCAGCTCAGTAGTTAAGAGTTAGGTACTGCTGTTGGAGAGGACCTGAGTTTGGGTCCCAACACCCATGTTGGATGGCTTACAACTGATTGTAACTCTACCAGGGATCCAAAGCCTTATTCTGGACTCTGTGGGCACCCACAATCACATACACAGACACACAAATGCACACAACTGAAAACAATAAAAACAAATCACTTTTTAAAAAGAAATATAATGGGAAAGGAAGATCATGACATGAGGAAAACCCTCACCAATTACTAAATTGTTGTTTTTTTATAGCCCATTAAAAAGTTTAAAACAATAATCTGAATATGAAGATGAAAATTGTTCATACTAGCAATATACTTCCCTTCACTGATGACTCCAATACATGTCAAAAAAGGAAAAGAAAAAGTAGTAACAAGTTAAATAAAATCACTGCTTATAAAGCCAGGCATAGCGGCGCCTTTAATCCCAGTACTCAGGAGGCAGAGGCAGGTGGATCTCTGAGTTTGAGGCCAATCTGATCTACAGAGGGAGCTCCAGGCCAGCCAGGGCTAGAGAAACCCTGTCTCAAAACAAACAAACAAACAAACAAACAAAAAAACCACTATTCATTAAATTCCTGTGCTATTGTTTAATGATGACTTTCAGAACTATATAACCTCAATGTTCACACGCAAAAGTAACAGAAATCCATAGTCCACAGACACACTTTTAAGAATGAGTGACTTAAAAAATTACGTTTTTGTCATTTTATAACTTTTCTAAAATATACATAAACTAACTTGCATGAAACTTCCCAATATTTTCTACACTTATACTCCTCTCTATGGGTTGTCTTCACAAGGTCACAATTTCTCACATAAGTATCATATAAGCATTCAATAAAGTGGGAAATTAACCATTATTTTTCACTTTTATAAGGCTCTATGCAGTGAACCTTTTCATATGTTTGTGAGGATATAGACTTGATTTTCCCACAATTTCTGCATTCATTAAGCTGCTGTTTGTAAGTTTGTGGTTTCCAGATAACTGAGCAATTGAGGGTTTTACACATTACTTAACGTAGAGGAGTATTTTTTCCTGTATATGTTTATGTGGCCTCATTAAGTTGCAGGGCCACTGAAGGCTTTCCCATCACTTACAGCCACAGGATTTTCTTTCTGGGATTCACAACTAGAGAACAAAAGTTTTCCAAATTTTAACTTTGTTCACATTGTTTCTCTAAGCAAGAATCTGTTCATATCTTCAAAGGCATAATGGAAGAACTGAACGTTTTACCTCATGACTTACATTTAAAGGATCACTGTCCGTTATGAGTTCTTTCATGCATTCTAAAGGAGCGAGAACACCTGAAGGCTTTCCCACATTGCTGACATTCATAGGGCTTCTCTCCTGTGTGAGTTCTTTCATGCATTCGAAGAGAACTGGAACAAATGAAGGCTTTCCCACACTGCTTACATTCATATGGTTTTTCACCAGTGTGTGTTCTTTCATGTATACGAATCGAACTGCAACAACTGAAGACTTTCCCACACTGCTTACATTTGTAAGGCTTCTCCCCAGTGTGAGTTCTTTCGTGCATTCTAAAAGAACTGGAAGAACTGAAGGCCTTGCCACATTGCTTACATTCATAAGGCTTCTCTCCAGTGTGTGTCCTCTCATGCATGCGAAAAGAGCTGGAAAAACTAAAGGCCTTGCCACATTGCTTACATTCATAAGGCTTCTCTCCAGTGTGCGTCCTCTCATGCATGCGAAAAGAGCTGGAAAAACTAAAGGCCTTACCACACTGCTTACATTCATAGGGTTTCTCTCCAGTGTGAATCCGTTCATGGATTTGAAGAGAACTAGAACAATTAAAAGCCTTCCCACACTGTTTACACCCATAGGGTTTCTCTCCTGTGTGCGTCCTTTCATGTATTCGCACAGAACTGGAACAGCTGAAGGCTTTCCCGCAGTGCTTACATTCATGGGGCTTCTCCCCAGTGTGAGTTCTTTCGTGCATGCGAAAAGAGCTAGGGAAGCTGAAGGCTTTCCCGCACTGCTTACATTCATGGGGCTTCTCCCCACTGTGTGTTCTCGCATGAATCTGAAATGAGCTGGGACAATCGAAGGCTTTCCCACACTCTTTACATTTATAAGGCCCAATTCCAGTGTGCATTAGCATGTGTCTTCGAAAGCTTGGAAGAGAAATGAATATTTTCCTACATTTCTCACAATTGTAAGTCTTCTCTCCAGTATGAACTCTTTCGTGTTTTCGAAAGGAACTGGAGAAACTAAAGGCTTTGCCACATTTTCTGCACTGATATGGTTTTTCTCCAGTGTGAATTCTTTCATGACCTCGAAAAGAAGTAGGACAGCTGAGCGCTTTCCCACACTGCTTACACTGATAAGGCTTTTCTCCAGTGTGAGTCCTTTCATGTATCTGAAAAGTTTGGTAGTATTGGAAAGCTTTTCCGCAGTGTTTACATTCGTAGGGTTTCTCTCCAGAGTGAATTCGCTCATGGTTTCGAAATGAACTGGAATGACTGAAGGTTTTCCCACACTCTTCACATTTATAGGGTTTTTCACCTGTGTGCATCCTCCTGTGTCCTTGGTATGTGGTATGATAAATGAAAGCTTTGCCACATTCCTTACACTTATAGGGCTTCTCTCCAGTGTGTGTTCTTTCATGTATCTGAACGGAACTGGGCCAAATGAAAGCTTTGCCACATTGCTTACATGTATAGGGTTTCTCCCCAGTGTGAGTCCTTTTATGTATTCGAAATGAACTTTGAAAGCTGAATGTTTTCCCACATGCCTTACATTCATATGACTTCTCTCCACATTTGTGCTCAGTATGAGATTTTATGTGCCTTTTAAGAGAAGACTGATGCATGTAAACTTTTCTGCACATTTGGCATTCCCACGGTTTTGCTCCAGGAGGAACTGTCTTCTCCTGTTTAAGAACCAAAATCTGGGTGAAGGCTTCCCTATATGGACCTTTCCATTCACACGGTTTCTGTAGTACGTGAGCTCTGTGAAGAGTGAGAATTGCATTATTAGTGGTTTCTTTACTAACAGTTTTATAATCATTGATTAAGGATGTCATAAATATTGATAGAGTAGACTTTTTTTCTTGTTTTTCAAGACAGGGTTTCTCTGTGTAGCTTTGGCTGTCCTGGACTCACTTTGTAGAACAAGCTGGACTCAAACTCCCAGAGATCTGCCTGCCTCTGCCTCTCAAAGTGCTGGGATTGCAGGCCTATGCCACCAGGCCTGGCTGATGTGCAGTCTCTTAATATTGTTTTATGGTGAATAGTGCACATCTATGTCATTTTGGAAAGTTCTCTGGCTTCTGAGGCAATGTGCACTCACGTATACATGCTCACACACAGACAAATAAAAAGAATTCACCTTAAAAGGGGGAAAGGAGATAATATCATCTTGGAGGCTAGAGAGACTGCGCAGTGGTTAAGGGCATTCTATTCTTCCAGAGCACGTAAGTTTGGTTCCCACTCATACTGGACAACACACAATGGCCTGTAACTCCAAGGAACCAAATATCCTCTCTGGCAATCCTCAAGCAATGCACTAATGTGCACAAACCATACACACACAAATAATTTAAAATAAATATAAAATTTTAACTATGTGTGTGCTGTCCATAAGTGTACTGTGTGGGCACAGCATCCGTGAAAGCCAGATGTGGGTATCACATCTCCTGAAGCTGGAGTTACTGGGGTTTATGGACCACCTGACTTCAGTACTGGGAACGAAACCCAGGTCCTTCACAAGAGCAGCAAAGTATCTTTAACCACTCAGTAATCCCTCCAGCATCAAAAGTAAAATCTTTTTTAAAAGAATCTTCATGAAAATTTTCTAAAATATGTATATGTATTTTATTTAAAATATAAATATTCATGTTATGTAATAAAACAATATAATTAATAATATATAAAAAGAAAATATAAATAAATAAACATGACATTGGGGTTTTGATGTTTCCAATGACATACCAAGACTCTATCACGATGAGTACAACTCACCTTATATTTCCTCCCAGGGGTTTGCAATGATTCCTAATGCTCTGATTTTCCCAATTTTCCCCTAAAAGGAAGAACAAGACATTACAAATGACAGAAAAAGTCATAGGTAGTAGGCCCATGATGAGCCATAATAATCTAGCATACTTTCTTACCAAAGTATTCTTGTTCCACACGCTGAATACTGAAATCTCATTAATGAGTAAGAGATATTTGTTCGGTAACAATTAACTAGGCTTAAGGATAACTTTATTCTTACCAATAGAAGCCAAGTTAGTGAAGGTTTCCTGCATCACATCTCTGTACAGTTTCTTCTGAAAAGGGTCCAGCAGAGCCCACTCCTCACGGCTGAAGCTCACAGCGACATCTTCAAAAGCCACTGAGTCCTAAAACAGCCCATGTATTTAAATGTAAGGAACAATGGTGAAAGCGACAGCACTCACCTCATAAATAAATTCACATGGTTCTGTGTCCTCCAAACACATCTCCATACCGTGGTCCATAACTACAAAATCTGTCCATACTCAGCTGCTCATACATGTAACAACATGAATACCTGAAAGTTATTTCTACTGCAGGACTATGATCAGTCCAAGTTTCACGGCTCTCCAATAAATGGATGGATGCACAGCATCCTGGAGAAATTCTATACAAATTAAATGTTTCCATTTTATGTGAAAAAAATAACCCAAGGGAGGGAGGGTAAGATTGGGAGGGGAGGGAGGAAGGGACTACAGCTGGGATACAAAGTGAATAAATTGTAATTAATATAAAATATAAAAATTTAATTAAAGATTAAAAAAAAACCTTCCATCTCCTGCTTTAATGTAAACTGTATCACAAACCATCACATGAAATACATCAAATTTGTATGATGCTTTAACACATGCGCTCACACACACAGAGTATATATTTTCTTCTATTATAGTAACACACATGAAAACAGGAGGTCAGCTGGAAATGCTGGCGCCCATCTTTAATCCCAGTACTTGGAAGGCAGAGGCATGTGGATCTCTGTGAATTTCTGGCCAGCCTGATCTACAGTGTAAATTCCAGGACAGCCAGATCTGTTACACAGAAAAACCCTTTATCAGGACAAAAAAAAAAAAAAAAGGAAGGAAGGAAGTCATTCAGTCATTCAGTCAGGCTGAGGAATTTCAACATCCAACTGGCTAGGTCATTGAAAATAATAGATCAAACTTAGTTGAGTGAAAATATTCTTTCAGAGAAGTAGTCATTTTAATATGTATGTGATGTGTATTGCAGATTCAACTCTTCCTGCTTCTCCTACTCCCATCTGACACAGCCGGAACACAGGTCCAAATGCCACCAGAGGTCTCTGTCCTCACGGGCATTAGGACGGCTTCCCACAGTTCTTAGCATACAGAAGCCAGAACATGCGGTGCTAGAGCAGCTCTTCCTCCAACACCTCACCTGTGGACCTCAACCTTGCCGGCTTCCCAAAGAAAGAGTTGCCACTTTCCCAACTGGAACTCTAAGACACTGACACACAACAAAACAAAGGAACTTATTAAATAAATAAAAAACAAAGGAACAAACCGCACAGTGTTGCATAGCAGTCTGAAAGGGCCTTCATAGAAGCCAGCAATGGCTGCATTCCAAAAATACACTTTGAATCTTCCAAGTACAATGGAGGTAGGTGGTGAGGTCCAATAAAGAAAAAGTTAGGGCACCCAAGCTTGTCTTTCCAGATACATTTACACCTTAGGGCACGCCATGTGTATGTGTGTGTGTGTGCCCCCGTTAGTGATAAATTTTTAAATACAAGTGAAATCCTTGAAAGAAGAAAAGTAAGCTTGATTTAACTAAAATAAAAAACTTCTCCAGGAAAGTTGTGTTAGAAATATAAATTCAGCCAGGCATCGTGGCACATGCCTTTAACCCCAGCAAAGGCAGGTAGATCTTGGTGAGTTTAAGGCCAGCCTGGTCTACAGAGGGAGTTCTAGGACAGCCAGGGCTACACAGAGAAACTCTGTCTTGAAAAACTGAAAAAATAAAAAATATATAAACTCTAGCCTTTTGTAGTTGAATACCCAGAAAAGGTGACTCAACTTGTAAAATAATATTTTGCATTTGGAATATCAAAAGAGCAATGATTGCTTTGATGTGAGGCAGAAGATAAAGTGACCTTCCTTTAACTAAGGCAGAAGTATCTCCAACCTATCCTTTTGTAAGCTACAGTAGTGAATGCTAGAATGAATACTCTCAGGTGAAGAGCTGCTAACACAATGCCATTATCTGCCTCCTCCGAAGGAAAGGGTAGGTGAAGTTGGGTTTTACCTACAAGGTCTAGGTACAGTGGTGTAGCTGTTTTGGTTCCCCCAAAGGTAAACAGATAAAAGTGTTAGAGATAAACGTCTTTGGAAATACTCTAAATGTTTCTAGATTACATATATTTTACATTAGTGAAAACATGAGAAGTATATAAGCACATAAGTCTAATCAAGGTGATAAATCCAGAGGCAGGCAATGCTGACAGCCCAGACAAGGAGGGAGGGAGGGAGGAAGGGAGAGAGAGAGAGACAGAAAGAGAGAGAGAGAGAGAGACAGAGAGAGAGAGACAGAGAGAGAGAGACAGAGAGAGAGACAGAGAGAGAAATGGAAAAGAGATAAAGAGAAAAAAAGAAAAGAAGGAAGAGAGAAAAGAAAAAGATGACTCTCAGTTGATCTGACTTAGGATATAAACATCTTCTCCAAAAGAAAAATTAACCCAAAGGCTAAATTATTCTGTACCCAGGTTCAATGTCCTGGGAGGAAGGTGCAATGACATCCTAAGTTGCTTACTCTGGGTCACACAGGAAGCAGATTGTTACAATCTATTCAGTGGATGCTATAAAGTCACACCATGTGAGAGATCTCATGTAGAAGGTTTATTAAGGGAGGGGATACAGAGATAGCCTCTGGGTGAGGGTGGAGGAAAGAGAGAGTGTGGGAAGGATGTAGTTTATCAAGGATGTAGTCCATGCCCAGGGGGAGGACATGAGCCTTGTTGGTGACAGCGGGAATGTGATGAGGTACCCTGCTGCCGCTGGGTCCCTGGAGCTGGCTGTGGAGGTGCTTGATTGCTAACACAGATGATATCCTAAGTTGTTCAAACTGGGTCACACCTGATGCCATGTCTGTTATTTCAAACTTTTATAGCTCAAGTTAACTGCTTTTCATTTGCTTTTGCAATCGGCCTGCTTGCTCTTGTTTGCCCAGCAACAAAATGTATATAAAAGATTGATGTTTTCTGCAAATGGCATGCATTTCTCTCCCAAGCACATGCATGAATAAACTCTTGAGGCTTTGCCATCTGGAGCTTGTCCTCTCATTGCGTTTGAAGTCAGCCCATTACAAACCTAATGCAGTCCATAGGAAGTCTGCATCTAGGACACTAGTAGGAAGAACATCAGGGTTTTCTAAAGCAGAGTTCTCAGTACTTATCTCTGTTTTACTCACAAAAAATTGTCAGGGGGATAGGGTGGGGACGGGGGATACTACAGATGGCTCCGTGGTTTAAGAGCACTCACTCTTGTACAGAATCTGGATTTGGATCCTGAATGAAATGGTGAAGAAGAAATGACTGTGCCAAGGTATGGTGGAGGAAGTTTATTGTAGCTATGAGGGAGAGCACAGCCAGAGACATCTGGAAGGGTCCAGACTGAACTATAGGGTGGGGGTGGGCAGAGAGATGCAGAGCAAGAGAGGAGGACACAGTGAGAGTATCTGGGAACCCAGAGACCAAGATGCAAAAAGGTTGAGGTTCTAAAGAAATGAGAGAAGCTGGGGGAAGGTTCTAGACCAGTGCCTGGGTTGGAGCAGTTAGGGTAGGGGGCGGGTATTCATTCCAGCCGGAATGACCCCATAACAGGTAGTTACTGAGTCAACTTTGATATGTTAAATAGGTTAGTCAGTCATTGTCTTGCGTCTGAGACCTTACAGGTCTCAGCAGCCACAACAGGCAACTCGGAAATGGCACACAGGGGGCATGTGCACACTGGCGTGTGCACACATACACACCCACCACAAACAACAAAACATTTAATAGTCACAGTAACACTGAGATTGCTTAGCAGGTAGGACTGGAGAGTAGCCGGCAAGTTTTGCCTCCTGGATCCAGCCCCAAAGTCCTCTTCGCTGGATTGTTTTTGAGACAGAGTCTCACGTTTTCCAGGCTGGCTTCTTACTTGCTGTATAGCATAGAATAACCTTGAGCTTCTACTACCTCCTGAATGCTGGGACTGCAGGTGTGCAGCACGTTGAGTCTATGTGGTAGTGGGGACGGGGCCCAGGGCTTTGTGCACGCTGGGCAGGCACTCTACCAACTAAGCTACTTCCTCAGCACAGGACTGTTTTTTAATTTCTAAAGTACTGCCTGTGGACCTCAAGGACACCCGGGGAGAGCTAAGTGCAGCAAATTGTCCTCTGGCACACACTGGCACGGACAATGTTCCTCTCCCCCGCTTAGGATAAAAGGGCAAAGGAAAAAAAATCATCCTAACTCAAACTTTGGCCCCAAGGCTAAGACCAGAGAAAGAAGGGCTTGACCCCAAGACCAGGGCCAACAAAAGAACACCCTGAACCTGACTTGACCAAGACCAAGACCAAGACCAGGTACAAGAAACAGAAACCCACCAATCCCTGAACAGGAAAACCCACCAATCCCTGAGCTCCCCTAAACCCACCAACTGAAATCCCATCAGTCCTCACCCTGGAAAGCTTCCCACCCCTCGCCCCAAGAAATCCTACAGAAACCTTGCCTTCCACTCAGTTCCTGGCCACTTCTCACCAGGGCAGAGGGAGCCACCCTTCTGTGTTCTTCCCTCCCAGGGAATCGCTTGTGTGAGGTTTGTTGTGTGGTGTGACTTTGTGGTATTCCTTGGCTCCCGAATGCCAGGATACCTACGTGAGCAGAGCTGTGACACTTTCCACAGGAAAACCATCCCCTCCCGGAGCAGAACTTTTAGACTTACACTGGAGAAACCTTCCCCTCTAGAAGCCGGAGCAGAGCTGCAACACTTCTGTAGGGGAAGCCTTCCCCTCCAGAGCCTCAGCACTTCCACCTCCCCACCTTCACAGTAAATAAAGAGTCAAAAATCTTGGAAAAGAAAAAAAAAAAGGAAAGAGATCTCACTTATTCTAAAACTAAAATTAAAACACTGCCTCTGGTTGGAATGCACCACTGGTGACAGTCGACAGAGATGTAGTAAAATGGAGAGAAAAATCAGCATCTGGAAACCTGGGGATTTCAGGAGAGCTAAGAAAGAACACGGAGTCGTGGGGCCCACAAATTTGGAAAACTTAAAGGGAAATGGATGCCCGTCGTTCGGGGACTGGGAATCCTGAGGCCCCCGCACCCGAGCCGGGAGTCACAACACGGAACCGGTGGAAGGCAAGCCGAGACGACGCTAGAAGTTCGGTCAAGTACTGGAGAGCCGAGAGGAGCCGAGAGGAGCCGAGCAGAACCGGATAGAGCCGAGCTGAGCCGGGAGGAGCCGGATAGAGCCGAGCGGAGCCGAGCAGAACCGAGCTGAGCCCCGAGTGGCTCCGAACCTGGCCGAGCCAGCGACGGTCACTCGCGCAGACTCCAAAGCTGAAGCAGAGGCCAGCTCTCTTCGAGTCCCGCTGCTTTGGGTACAACTGCCCTTCCCGTCCTCGGCCAGCCGGCCTCACTCACCATTTCCCGGTGTCCTGCCAGGCTCCCGCCTCCCGGAGCTGAGACCTGGAACGAACTTCACTGAAGCACAGCCGAGGGTCGCTTTGTCCTCCAGGCCTCGGCCCCCCGGCACGCCCACTCCTTTACGCCCACGTCCCTGATTGGACAGCCGGCGCGGACACGCCCCCTTCACCTGACTGACAGCCGAGCACCGGCTCTCGCTCCGAACGGCCCGGCGGGTGTTTGTCGCCTGGTCGCCGTCTCTGCGCCCTAGGGAGAGTTTGTCCTGCGGCCGGAGCGTCTGTGCGTGGCACCCGCCTCCGAGGGAAGGGACGTGAGTGGGCGCAGGACAGCTCACTCTCACTGTCTGGGGTAAGCTTGCTTGTCCTAAGCAAGAGGCAGGAGAGAATTCTCAGCCCGCCAATCCGAGTGGTGGGCGCTGGGCTCAAACCGCGCGTCCCGTTGCCGTGCTCGTCCCATTGCCGTGCTCGCTTATTGCCGTGCTCGCTTCGCAAGGTTTCTGAGGAAAGTGTGTTTCAGGCTGTTGCTCACCTGCTGGCAGTCCTTCCGTCTACCCGAGAGGACTCCGGCCTGGGCAGAGTCCAGACTGCCCAAATTTACGGTTTGGGCCTAACAGAGACCCTGTCCGAACAGAAGCGAAAAGAGGAAGTCTCCTGCTGTACCGAATGAGCTAGCCAGGCTACGGTTATTAGCTATGAAGTAAATTAAAATAAAGACTAAGTTTTGAAAAACCCCGAGACGCCGGATAGCAGTGTTCATAGGCAGCCCTAACCTTGCTTGATTTGCAAACATAAGCAAAACTTAACTTGTGCTACTTTGTTCTTAAAGACTTTATGCCTTAAAGACCTGTTATTTTTTTTTTTACGCATATATGTGTGTGCGCGCGCGCCTCTGTGACTTTTTATGTGTCTGTGTGATTTGATGTGGACCATATGCATACAGTTACCCTCAGAAGCCGGAGGGCATCGGATCCCTTGGAACTGGAGTTAGAGGTGGTTGTGAGCCACTTAATGTAGATGTGGGGAACCACCGAACCCAGGTCCCCTGCAAAAGTAGTGAGTGCTCTTAACTGCTGAGCCATCTCTCCAGCCCCTAATTTTTTTGAGATACAGTCTCAGTATGAAGTAGGGGGGTGGGCCAGTTTCCTAGCAACTGTATCTCCAGGGAGCAGGGAAAGAATGCAAGGTGAGCTTTTTCCCCCTCCACCCAACTACTTTACACCTTAAACTTTAATATCCACTGATTTTTAATCTTTTGGTCTCTCAGCCCCAGTCCCAAGAATTAACTCCAAGTTTTTGAACCTCTCAGAATGTGCAGTACCAAATCAGTTCACTACATGCCTAGTTTTGTATATAAGGAATTTGAGAAAAGTTTAGTTTTATTTGAAATGCTTTCAGATACACCCGATAAACCACAGAGATATTCCAAATACATAAAAAGAAGCAAGCATGGTAGTGCACACCTACAATTCTAGCACTCAGGAGGCTGAAAGAGGTTTTCTACAGCTCGGCGTGCACCTGAGTATGAATACATTTTTTAAAAATTCATTTATTTTAGCTATGCCGTAGTGGTGTACACCTTTAATCCCAGCACTCAAGAGGCAGGGGCAGGTGGGTCTCTGAGTTTGAGCCCAGCATGGTCTACAGAATGAGTTACCGGACAGCAAAGGGCTTCACAGAGAAACCTTGTCTCAAAAACCAAAGCAAACAAGCAAAAAGATTTGTTTTTATTTTATGTGTATGAATATTTGCTCACATGTATGTAAGTGGGACTGGTGCCCATGTATTAGAAATAAAAAATAAGATGAGGCTTACAACAGGTTTACTATGAAAGGGGTTTATTAGGGGAGAAGGGGGAACAGGCGTGGGCCAAGATGGGGAAGGGAGAGGGAGAGGAGGAAAGGGGAAGAGGGGTAGGGGCGCCCCATAGAGAGGGTGAGAGGGTGAGAGGAATAAGAGGGTAGAGGAGTAAGAGAGTGAGGAATAAGAGAGTGAACACGTGTCTGGTAGTCCTTTTATAGGTCAGGTAATAACCACGCCCCCAGGTGTGGCCACCTGTCTGGGCGATACATGATGTCATTGTTGCTAGGTAACCAGAAGCAAGGTTGTTGCAGAATACTAACACCATGGAGGTCAGAAGAGGGCATTGGATCTCCTGGAGCTAGAGTTATGGATGAATTGCCATGTGGGTGCTGGGAATTGAACCTGGGTCCTCCGGAAGGTCAACAAGTGCTCTTAACCATGGAGCCATCTCCCTAACCCTAGGTATCCGTGAGTTTTGAGGGTTTTCCCACGGGGTTTCTTGATAGCATGCTTTCACGAAGGGTGGGGCTGTTCTGTTTGGAGAAAGGATCTCAAACTAAAGCCTAGGCTGGCTTCAGATTTGTGGTGATTCTCCTGTTTCAACTCCGTATTTATTTTCGTGTTTTGCCTTCCTGTTTGCCTATATATCGTGTGCATGTCAGGTTCCCACAGAGGTCAAAAGAGGGTACCAGAGCTGGAACTGGAGTTACAGATGGTTGTGAGCCGCATGAGTGCTGGAAACTGAACCCGGATTCTCTATAGGGCCAGTAAGTGCTCTTAACCTGAACCCGGATCCTCTGTAGGAACAGTTAAGTGCTCTTAACCACTAAGCCAACTCCCCAGCCCCATTCACCTTATTCTTGAGGCAGGAGATCATAAATTGGCTAGTGAACCTGGGAGATTCACCTGTCTGCCCCCCATATTACCATCAGCACTGAAGTTGCATTCCTACAGCTTCCCTGTGAGTGCTAGGATCTGAACTCAGCTCCTCTTGCTTGTGTAGGAAGTGCCTTGCCACAGGCCAGCTCCCAGCCCATGTCCCTGATTGGCCTAGGACTTACTATGTACACCAAGCTGGCTTTAAACTTTTGTGATTCTCCTGCCTCAGATTCCCATGTGCTGGGGTAACAGGTTTGTGTGTCAAGACTCCCAACTCATTTAGGAGTGTTTTGCCTGTATATGTGTCTGTTTATCACCTATGTGCTTGGTACCCACAGAAGCCAGGACAAGGCATCAGATGCCCTAAGACTAGAATTATGGGTGGCTATGACTCATCATGTGAGCTCTGGGAATCAAAGCCAGGTCCTCATAGTGCCAGGACTCTTAACTATTGAGCCATCTCTCTATCCCCTCATGACTTTTAATTAAAGCTCATCTCTGAACTATTGATTTTTTAATGGAATGCCTTCACAAAGTAAGATGATTCTGTACTGCCTCTAAGAAACAGTCCAAGGGCCAGGCATGATGGTGCAGACCTTGAATCCCAGTTCTTGAGGCAGAAGCTGGCAGATTTCTGTGAGCTTGAGGCCAGCCTACATGGCAAGTTCTAGAAGAAGAGGAGGAAGGATCCAATTGGATACAAATGCTAATCTTTTTTTCAATTAAAACAATAATTAAAAAATAGATTTGAGGCTTTTACTGATTTGTAGTGCACCAGTTTGTGGTTTTTGTTGTTACTAGGATAAAACTGATCAAAAGCGATGAATGGGAGGAAAGAGTTTATTTCAACTTAACACTTTCATATTACAAACTTAATTGAGGGCAGTCAGGGCTAAAATTCAGTCGAGGGTCCCTCTTCATGTGTGACTCTAAGTTGTGTCAAACAGACAAAAACAAAAAAGGCCTGGAAAAATGACTCAATGGTTAGCACTTGCTGTTCTTCCTACCACCTGTCAGATGGATCAAAACTGTCTGTAACTCCAGCTCCAAGGGATCCGAGATGCTCGTCTGCCTCTGCGGGAACACATACACAAACACCTAATTTTTTTTTTTAATGATCTTTCCAAAGTCTTGTTATGACTTGAACTTTCATGTAAGTATTGAAACTCAGTTCTCAAAGCAACAGTATTAAGAGATAGGAGCCATGAAAGGTGATTAAGATGTCTGCATCCCCATGGATGGAACCCTGCCTTACAGAACCTTTTGTGCTGGGGGCTGGAGAGATGGCTCATCAGTTAAGAGCACTGGCTCTTACAGAGGACCCACGTTTAGTTCCCAGCATCCACACTGGGGAGCTCAGCAACCACTTGTAACCAACACACTCACCTACACTCACATGCACATACCCACACTCAGAAATATACACACACAGAATTTTTTTTGCAACCTGTAACGCTAATGCTTATTTTGGTTCAGTTTAGAAGGCTCCAGTCCATGAGTGATGAGTCCCACTGTTTCAGGCCTGTCTCGATGCACCACATCAGAGAGGATGTGAGCGAGTCAGCTCACCTCACAGCTCGGAAGGGAAAGAGAGCAAAGTCCCACTTTGTCTTTGCAGAGCATGTCCTCAAGAACCCAAAGACCAGGGACTGGAGAGATGGCTTAGCAGTTAAGAGCACATACTGCTCTTCTGAGGGCCCGAGTTGGATTCCCAGCATCTATGTCAGGCTGTTCACAACTGCCTGAAACTCCAGCTTGGGGGAGCTAATTTCTCTGGCTTCTGTGACCACCTGCACTTGTGTGTACAAACCTACACACAGAGACACACATAAACATACGAATTAATAAAAATAAAAATAACCCAGGCATGATGGTACTCGTCCTTAACCCCAGCGCTTGGGAGGCTGAGACAGGCAGGAAAACAAACAAACAAACAATTAGAGCTGACAAGATGACTCAGCAGGCAAAGGCACTCGCTGGGCAAGTGTGGTAACATGTTTGATCTCCAAAACACATGTAAAGGAAAAAAAGAATGGGGTCAAGTTGTCCTCTGACCTCCACAAGAACACCTCCCCCAACCACACTCACACATTAATAAGTGAAAACTGTTTTCAAACGTTCCTTCGTGTGGGTTTTAATAGGAAGGGCCCCCATAGACTCATGTGTTCAAATGCTTGGCCCATAGGGAGTGGCCCTATTAGGAGGTGTGGCCTTGTTGGAAGATGTGTGCCATTGTGGGGGTGGGCTTTGAGGTCTCATATGCTCAAGCTACGCTCAGTGTGGAACAGTCTCTTTTTTCCTGCCTGTGGATCCAGATGTACAACTCCGCTCCTTCTCCAGAACCATGTCTGGCTACATGCCACCATGATTCTTGCCACAATAATGTACTAAAAGTGTAAATGGTTACAGGATATTTCATCACACTGTGAACCTCAGGAGTGTGTTGTTTACTGGAAAAACCTGTTTCCCGCTGTGGTATGGCTCAGCCCCAGCACACACCTTCAATCCAAGAGCTTTCTGCTTGAACAGGATTAAATAAAGTGAACCATAGGTCAGGAGGAGGAGCAAGCAGCCAGTTGACGGAAGTGAACATAGGAAAAAAAAAAAACAGAGTAAGAGGAAGTCAGGAGGGCAGAGAGGGATCCAGAGATGCACAGGAAGTAGAAGGGAGGGACATTCAGTTTGAAGGATTTTGAGACTGTGGAGAAGAACTTGCTTTTCCTTCTGGGATATCTGCTGAGGAGAAAGGTCAGCTGGGTGCTTTCTCTACCTCTCTGACCTAGCAGGCTTTCTCCAGTAGCTGGCTTCCAAGTCTTTACTGGTAAAATGTGAGTGTTTGAGATTTGGTTTAAAATAATAATAAGACAGACCCAATTAAATGTTTTCTTATAAGAGTTGCCATGACCATGGTGTCTCTTCACAGCAATAACACCTAAACTAAGACAGTCTGAAAGTTCTTCAGCGGTTGAGGTATCCTGATAGCAAGGTCTAATCACAAGATGGCTCAGCAGGCAAAAGTTCTTGCTGCCAACTTGATAACTTGAGTTCCACCCCTGGAAAGGTGGAAAGAGAGAACCAATGCCACAGAGAACTAATAACAATAAAAAAAAAGGGGGGGATCATCCCCATGGGCCTTGCACTTACTGCTTTTTACATTCCATCCCAAAGCCTTCTCCATAGCAACCACTGTAATCTATGTCTGGGTACTAACTTGAATAACCATCTTTTTAAAACTACATGTATGTGTAAACTGAGTGCAGAGCCTGCAGAGGCCAGAGAGAGATTCAAATGTCCCAGAGCTTAACTTACAGACAGTTGTAAGATGTTCAACGTGGGTGCTGGGAACAGAACTGGGGTCCTCTGGAAGGACAGCAAGCACTCTTAACCACTGAACATCCTCCACCCCATTATTTAGACAGGGTCTTCCTAAGTAGCCCTGGCTGGCCTGGAACTCACAGAGTAGAACAGGCTGGCCTCAAACTCTCAGAGATTCATCTGCCTCTCAAACACTGGGATGAAAGGCTTGTGCCACCCCTTTGAAACCGAGTGTCTTGTAACGCAAGCTGGTCTCAAATTTACTACATAGCAGAGGATGACCATGAGCTCTTGATCCACCTGCTTCCAAGTACTGAGCTTAAAAGGCCTGTGCCATCATGCCTAACTTAAGAACCCATCTTCTGGCCCACCTCAACAAAATGTGCTGTTATACACACACGTACACACACAGAGACATTTCATTTATAAGGTTTTTCTTCAGCCTTTTAATGCTCCCAGATAAAATCTGACAGTCCATGGCGTTCCCATATTCTCTAAACAGGGTCTCCCTCCAGTAATTATTTTCTGTACCTGACCTAAGATAGTAAAAGATTTTCTCAGAACCTTACATGTCCTCAAACTGAAGGCTTTCCATGTTCTAGTCACAGAAATCCTATACAACATGAGCACTTTCATGCGTGAGAACTGCACTGGGGGAGCCAAAGGCTTTCCCACAAAATTTACGTTTATAAGGCGCAACACCGCTGTGCCTGATCATGTATCCTTGCAGGACTGAATTAAAAATGAAGGCCTTCCCACATTGCTTACATTCCTAGGGGTTTTCTCCAGTGTGTGTTCTTTCATGTTTTTGAAATGAGGTTGAACGAATGAAAACTTTCCCACAGTATTTACACAAAAATGGCCTCTCTCCCATGTGAGTGCTTTCATGTTTACTAAGTGCACTGGGCGAGTTAAAGACTTTTCCACACTCCTTACATTCATAAGGTCCACCGCCAGTGTGCCTTAACATATGTCCTTTAAGGCCTGAGAGAGAACTGAAGGCTTTCCCACACTCTTTACAGTTGTAGGGCTTCTCACCAGTGTGAGTCCTTTGATGTATTCGAACGGAGCCCCAACAACTGAAGGCTTTTCCACACTGTTCACACTGATAAGGCTTCTCTCCTGTGTGAATTCTTTCGTGGATTCTAAGTGAGCTGGGATAGGGCGAACCCTTTCCACATATGTTACATTTATGGGGTCCACCGCCAGTGTGCCTTAACATATGTCCTTTAAGGCCTGAGAGAGAACTGAAGGCTTTCCCACACTCTTTACAGTTGTGGGGTTTCTCACCAGTGTGAGTCCTTTGATGTCTTTGAACGGCGCCCCAACAACTGAAGGCTTTTCCACACTGTTCACACTGATAAGGCTTCTCTCCTGTGTGAACTCTTTCGTGGATTCTAAGTGAGCTGGGATAGGGCAAACCTTTTCCACACATGTTACATTTGTGGGGTCCACCTTCAGTATGAGTTATAACAAATTTGCCAGGGCTGGTGAAAGAAAGGAAGGCTTCCTTATGTTCCTGACACGCGTAGGGCTTGTCATCGCTGTGAGACCCATCCTTGACTTGGAAAGGGTAACTACAGCAGGTTGTCTCACACTGCTTACACTTGCAGTTACGTGCCTCCTGTGTAGTCTGAGCACTGATGGGCTTCCTGGATGAGGAAGGCCTGAAGGCTCTCCCACACACACCACATTCACAGAGCTTTACTCCAGCAGGGCTTGTCTCTTTCAGATCGCGGTCAAGGATTTGGCAGAAGGTTTCTCCACAATGGCTATCTTGTTTGCTCTCACTGAGTCTCTCTACAATATGATTGCTGTTTAAAAAAAAAAAATAGAGCACATAATAAATGCTTTACTCACAATTTCATATTTACTGATATGCTTCAAATTTCTATTTCTCTGTGGGGGCTGGAGAGATATTTCAGCAGTTAAGAGTGTACACTGTTTAGATGAACTAATAGGAGGGACATTGAATGGAGGAGAAAACAAGCAACAGGACAGGAGCATACCAAAGAGGACCTATGAAAGAATCAGTATAGCAATGTATCAAAGCAGATATTAAGAGTCACAATTAAGGCCTTGGCAGAGGGCGGGAACTAATAATAAAAATAGGAGAAGTTAGTAAGACTTGGGGAGAACAAGAGCTCCACAAAGATCAAACTGAGCAGGGCACAGGGGTCTTATATGAGACAGTTTCTCCAACCAAGGACCATATATGAATATGGCCTAGAACCCCTGCTCAGATGTGGCCCATGATAGCTCAGCGTCAAACTGAAGACTCTAGTAAGGGAAACAGGAACTGTTTCAGTCTTGAACTTGATGGCTGACTCTTCGACCCTCCCCCATACACGCCAGGAGTAACAGCCTGGCTAGATCCCAGGGGAGGACATTGCAGCCAGCCCTGAGGAGACAGGATGAACTGGGGTCAGATGGAAGGGGAGGAGGTCCTCACCTGTTGGTGGACTTGGAGGGGGCGGGGAGGAGATGAGGGAGGGTTGGGGAGAGTGGAGGGGAATGAGGGAGGGGACTACGCATGGGATACAAAAAACCTAACCTGTGATTGATATAAAAATAAATTTATAAAAAAATAATACAAAAAAAAAAAAGAGTGTACACTGGGAATGGAAAGATGGCTCAGCAGTAAAGAGCATGGCTGCTTTCCCAAAGGACCTAGGTTCAAATCCTAGCACCCACACGACAGTTCACAACTGTCTGTAGCTCCAGCTCCAGGGGATTTGATACCCTCACACAGATATACACAGAGGCAGAACCTCAATTTAAATAATTTTTAAAGTCCTTTAAAAATGTATACTGTTTACTTTTTAATGCTTTTATTTTTATTTTATTGTATGTGTGTAGGTGTTTTGCCTGCATGGATGTCTGTATGCTACTTGTATGCCAGAAGAGGACATTGAATCCCTAGAACTGGAGTTACAGATGGCTGTGAGCAGCCATGTGGGTGTTGGGAATTGACGCTGGGTTCTCTGCAAAAATAACAAGTTCTCTTAACTCCTCTATCTCTCCATCCCAAAGAATGTGTACTGTCCTTACAAAGCAACCACGTTCAGTTCCCAGCACCCATGTCAGGAGGTTCACAACCACCCTTTATCTCCACCTTCAGAGGAATCCGATGCCTCTGGCCTTTGTAGGCAAATGTGCACATGCACATGCATGTACAAACACATAAATAAAATGTAAAAATAAATAAATAAACCCACAGATGGCTGGGTGGGTTTATTTTTTAAAACTTCATGACAAATTAAAATTCTGTGTCTGTGTGTCTGTGTACATTTGGAGGCTGGAGGTCAATCTCAGGCATCTTGCTGAGTCACTTTGCTACCTTAATTTCTGAGATAAAGACTTGTACTTCCACAAGGAACTAGCCAATGTGACTGGGCTGGCTGGCCAGGAAGCCCCAGACATCTGCCTTTCTCTGCCCACCCCCGGCCCTCCCAAGCAGGGATTGCTAGCACATGTTCCCATAGCCACCTGGCCTTTTACCTAGATTCTAGTGAGCAAACTCAGGTCCTCACACGTGCATAGAAAGCATTTTTCCACCTGAGCTACCTAGCCAGCTCCTAAGTTTCTTTCTTGGTACTTTTCTTTCTGTTTGGAGAGAGTTACCTTAAGATTTTTCCCTGGTTTCTGTACCAGTCTTCAATATTCTGGTCCCATCTTTTCTCTAGAACAGAGGAGAGGGAATTGAGTTGTTAGAGACAATGCATTAAGCTCTAGGTTCCTGAGCTGAGGCAATGATGCTATGGTTATTTATCGGAGTGTTTCTTCCTCACATTTCCAACAGCGGACCAGCACTGAGGGACAACGCATGTTGTCTAACCAGAGAAGTAGGGGGCGCTGTTGTCCTTACCCAAGGAGGCCAAGTTCATAAAGATCTCCCCAACAACTTCTCTGTAAAGGTTCTTCTGGGAAGGATCCAGCAGAGCCCACTCGTCCTGGGCGAAGTTCACCGTCACATCCTCGAAGGTCACTAGGTCCTAAAACATCCCAGATGTGTCAACAAGAGGAAGACAAATACACACAGCACAGAGATCTAGATTCAAGCCAGAAGACATTCCCATGAAGGGCTGCAGAGACGGCTCTTCAGAGGATCTGAGTTTAGTTCCCAGCACCCAACTGGGCTGCTCACAACCACCAGTTCCAGGACATTTAAGACCCTCTTCTGGCCTCCTTGCAGGGGGTCAGGGTAGCACACAGCAGTCTAACATAGACACATACACATAAATAAAAATACAAACCTTTCTTTAAAAAGACATTTACATACAACTCTATGACATTTACATACAAAAAGTCTCCACACTTTTTGTTTGTGGTAAATGAATATGCTTACCAGAATTCTAATTTTAGTCCACATTCACGTTCTCATAAATTACTGGCACCAAAAATACAGGGAACCAATCTGTACTTGTTTGTTTGTTTGTTTTAATTTTTATGTGCAGTAGTGTTCTGTCTGTGTGACATCCCCCAGGAACTGGCATTACAGACAGTTGTGAGCTGCCATGTGGGTGCTGGGAATTGAACTCGTGTCCTTTGGAAGAGCAGCCAGTTAACCACTGAGCCATCTCTCCAGCTGTTAGCTGCTGGTTCGTTTCATTCACATTGGTGCACATTCATGCCCATGTGAGGCTGAGAGGGGCTGTGGTCTACCAGTCTCTGTATTATCACCAAGACAGGGCGTCTTGGGGAACCTGAAGCTTGACAGTTTTGAGTTCGGCTGGCTCCTCCCCAGCAGTAGGATCCAGGCATACAGCCATACCAGGCTTTACATGATGCTAGGCATAAGGTCTTCATGCCTCCACAGCAGGCCCTCTCACCCACAGAGCATCTCCCCAGAGGGTCTGTTGCCCAGGCTATCCTCCAACTCACAATCTTCTTGCCAGTCCCTCTAAATGCTGGGACAACAGCCAGCGCCACCGTGTCCAGATTGTTGACAGAATGATCACGGGTCCAATTTTTTTCTCCCTGCTCCACTTGAAAATTATGCAGGATGGGCTGGGGAGATGACTCAGAAGTTAAGAGCGCCTGCTGCTCTGGCAGGGGACCAGGGTTCAGTTCCCAGCACCCTCGTGGTGGTAATTGCAGTTCCAGAAGTTCCCGTGCCCTCTTCTGGCCTCTGAGGGCGAAACACGGTGCAGAGACAGACGTGCACACATAAAATAAAAATAATAAACATAAATTCGGACAAGGAAACCAGCAGGAGACAGCAGGCACAAGAGGCACATGAGCACCTAGACCCCATGAAAGTCGTCGTAGTCCTGACTTGGAGCAGCCTCCACTCCATCCACTTCCATTCACCGAGACACGTGTTGAGACAGGCAGCACGAAGGCTAAGCCAAACATTGTACTGGGCTGGGCTCATACTGAGAAACAGGTGAACACCTACGTTTCTTCCCATTTTTAAAGCTGCACTGATTTATTTATTAGGAGTACACATGCCACAGGCGTGTGGTGATCAGAGGCCCACTGGGCCTTCCATTCTAGCTTTCAGCAGCTGGCAGGCAAGGATGCTGGGGTAGGGGCATGCAAGGCAGGAGCACCCAGTTTCACCTGTTATTTACGTATTCGCTTATTTATCCACTCATTTTTATGTGCGTAGGTGTTTTTGTCTGCAAGTGTGTCTCGAGGATCCCCAGGCTGGGACTTACAGACAGTTCAGCCATGTGAATGCTGGAAATCAAACCTGGGTTCTCTTAATCACTGAGCCATCTCTCTTTGTAATGAAACGCACACCTTTTTTAATTTTAGGAAAAGACTGTACTCTCTCAATCTTTGTTGATTAAATACTTGCTTTTACTGAAAAACTGTGACTCAAATAAATGAATAAATCCCTTAAAGGTGACACTGCACAGGGAAAGTTAGTACTCATAAGGAGTTGTACCTCAAGGGCAAAGGACCAAGAAGTTGTTTGCAAAAAAAAAAAAAAAAGAACCTTAATCCCAATATCCATGCCCAGGAAAGACGCTGGAAGGGCAAGCCCATGCATCTTGGAGAACACAGTTTCAAAGAGCTTCATGCAGGTAGCCCGTAAGGCAAAACTTCAGGCTTTTAACAGCCCCTCAGCCAAGCCTGGTGTCCTACACCTGTAATCCCAGTGACAGAGAAGTTGAGACAGGAGGATTATTACTTTGAGACCATCCTGAATTCAGTAGTGAAACTGTGTACAACACATACTTGCCGATAATAAACAAAAGACCAGAGATGCAGTTCAAAGCTCTGAGCTCTCGCTCAGGACTGCAAAAATCAGTCAACCAAGCAAACCAACCTTTGCCCTAAAGAAAAGGTGTAATTAAAATAACGTGTTTAGAATATAGAAAGGTCACCAGCTGCAAAAGCACAGGTCAGTAATGGAATACTTGGCATTTGGGAGGTGGAGGCCGGAGGCTGAAGAGTTAAATTTAGCATCCAGAAAGTGCTGACCCACACAAACGAAGCCCCGGGTTCCCTCCTCAGCACTTAAACCAAGGAGAGACGGGACTAGACACCGTGTTGAGAAAGTGAGAAAAGGGAGGGGTGGAGGGAGGAGGAGGAGAGAAGGAAAACGAGAAGGAAAAAAAAGACGGTGACCTGGAGAGGGGCAGCTGCTCCCGGAGAAGTGGAAAGGGGGAACCGAACGCGAAGGACTTCGGGGGCAGCCGAGTTTGAAAAGCTAGGCTGGAATCGGGTTGCTGATTTGAGACCGCCGGGAAATCTGAATAACACTGGGGACACTGGCCCGCTCGGGAGCAGGGAGGAACTGGGGACCGTCAGGCAGCAGATCCTCCAACCCCGCCCACCCCAGGATGTGCCCAGCTGAGCTGGAGCCTGCAGGGCCGAGCCAAACCGAAGGGGAGCCGAGGGGATGGCACCCGTGGGCACAGAGTGACGCAGCAGCAGCAGCCGGTTCCATCCCCGGCTGCACTCACCATCTCGACCTCTCGGAGGTCCTAGTGACGCCCGCCTCCCGGTTCCCTGCAGGGCACGGACAGAAGCTGAGAGCCGAGGTGGCAACTACCGGGACAGACAGGACCACCAGAGCCTCCCAATAAGTCGGTCTCTTTGGTGGCTTTGCGGGCGGTGCCCCGCCCCTGCCAGCGGCGGGACTCATTGGACAGTACTGCAGTCCCGCCCTTTTGCCCTGAGCTACCTAGGGGCAAAGACTGGGGTGGGGTGGGGTTGATAAATTGGGCAAACTGCCTCTGGGACAAAAGGCCCAGTCACAGGGGGTTGCTTAAGACCATCACAAAACACAGATTTTTAAACTTTTTTTTTTTGAGACAGGGTTTCTCTGTGTACCCTTGAGAGACCAAAGAATTAAAAATTAGTTTTGGGCGTGGGGAGGGGGGGTGCTATTGGATTAAAGTTTAAAGCACAAGCCTGAACAAAGGCCAAGCACTCTAGACCTGTCTGGCCAGCTGTGCGAAGGAACCAGCCTTGCTGCATTTCTTTCCACCCGCTGGAGATACCGTTGCCAGGAAACCGGCCCAGTCAGCCAGCCAACTTCCCTGTCTCAAGTTTCTCAGCTCACCAGAGGCTTTTAGGTCAATAACCCTTCAGAAAACACCTATTCGTCATTACTAAGGGCCCGTGGAAATGTCTGACGGGAATTGGATATGTGTCATACCTAGATCAACAGACCCGCTCCCCCAGGAGAGTGGCGCCCCGAACTCAGGGTAAGTAGGTGATTTAAAGGTCCCAGTGCACACAAAAGGGGGTGTTGCATGTTAAACTGATTGGCTATAGGAAGGTCCCAAAACCATTAACGGTCTGGCTTCCCTTGTTTGGCTGTCCTAGGGGAGAGGGGCTGGTTTCCTAGCAACTGTCTCTGTAGTGGGCAGGAAAGAATGCAGTAAGGCTGGTTCCTTCACCTGGCTGGCGCTTTAAACTTTTTTTAATTAAAAACTAATTTTTAATTCTTTGGTCTCTCAGCTGTAGCTCGATTAACTGAGTCCTTCCTTGCCTAGAATAAAAAAATAAAAAAAGCTCTGAGTTTGATCCCCAGCAGTGTTATTAACTAAATTAAAAGGCCCCATGTGGTGGCACATGCTTTAATCCCAGCATACCAGAGGCAGAGGGCATTGAGGCCAGCCTGGTCTACATATCAAGTTCCAGGCTAGCCAGGGCTACACAGACTATGTTTCAAATAAATAAAATAATTTTACATTATTGCTGGAGAGGAGCAGCAGCACACTATGGCACGGGTGTGACACACTTTTTTAAGTATATATGGTGTTTTGCCTTCACGTGCGTCTGCGCACTGTATGCATGCCAGGTGGAGGTCAGAAGAGGGCACTGGGTCCTCCGGACTAGAGTTACAGGTGGCTGTGAACTGCTATGTGGGTGCTGAAGAGCATTCACCATTCTCTCAAGCTGAGCCATCTCCCCCACCCTAGAGGACAACTTTCAGGGGTCACCGCTCTGCTTCTGCCATGGGTTCCCAGGAATTAACTCATCATCAGGCCTGCATTGCTGGCTCTCTTCGCCCACTGACCCATCCCACCCACCGGGCCTGATGGCCAAAGTGTGGGAGATGTAAAATTGCACGCTCTGCTCCCATCAGCACCACTTTTCCCAGGAGCGGTCGGATCTCACCTAACACCTCAGAGCCCTGCTTCTGTATCCCAGAAGGGCCTCCGAGACCTACACCTGCGAAGGACAACTGAAGACTTGGATCTCCCACCTTCTGACTGTCTCTTGTCTTTCCAAAACTCACTTCAAATGAGCAAAGAGAACCTGGTTGGGAAACATCACACTGGGTTTTTAAAATTCTAGGATGTTAGCCCTAAGCGGCCAAGGATGTTGAGTTTATTTGCTACCCTGTTCCTTACTGGAACTATGGCTCATACCCGACTCATCATAGGACCACTCTCGCAGCCAGCCATTCTCATCTCTCCCATGTGGCGGAGGTGTGCCTCACTGTTCTTCCAAGAGTTGCAGAAAGTCCTGTCAGCCTGTCCAGAGGTGGCAAGGGAGGAGCCGAGCCTCTGGGGGCAGGGCTGTGGGTGGAAGGCTGCTTCCTGGACTGTTGGAAAACTCAAAGGCAGAGTGACAAGGGGGAACAAGGGCACACCAGACCCTATACACCACAGATCCTCCTGCCCATGATCAGGAGCCTCCACACAATCTGGGGAGGGGTGGGGCTGTCTGTCCTGTCCCTCAGATTGAGAGGAACTAGGGCGAGCTGCTCAAGGGAAAGCACAGACAGTGGGAAGGTGAGGGGCAGGCGACCCCACCTCTACGGCCCCCTTCCCAGATGGGACTTCTGATTCCCCTAAGCCGACATTCCTTTAAAAATTATATACATATAATTATATATAATTTAAAATAACCTGTGTATATATACATATGTGTATATATATACGTATGTATATACATACGTATATATACACATATATATACACAGACACACACACACGTGTGTGTGTGTGTGTGTGTGTGTCTGTATCAGTACCTGGGTAGGTGCACATGAGTGCAGTTGCCCCAGGAAGTCAGAAGAGGGCACTGAGTAACAGGCAATAGATGGGAAGCAAATAGTCTTCTGCACGAGCAGCACAGTCTACACTGGTTAGTTTTGTCATCCTGACTAGAGTCACCTAGAAAGAGGTGACTTAATTGCTTACTCGAATGGCCTGTATGTCTACGGCCCATTTCCTCTCGTACTGATGTAGGAGGCCCAGCCTACGGTGAGTGGTGCCATCCCTAGGCAGGTAGGTCTGGGCTAAAAGGTAGCTGCATGTGAGCCGGGGAGTGAGCCAGTGATGCTGTTTCAGCTCCTTCCTCCGGTCTCCCACTCTGAGCTCCTGTCAAACAAACCCTTTCCTCCCCCGCATTGCCTTTGGTAGGTGTCTTATCACAGGGGTAGAAGACAAACTAGGATCTGGAGCGATGGCTTGGAGCTTAAGAGCACTTGCTGTGAGGGCCCAGGTTAGGTTCCCAGCACCCACACGGTGGCTCTAGTTCCAGAGGGTGCAATGCCAGCTTCTGACCTCTGAGCGCACTGCACGCACACAGGGCACATTTAGACATGCAAGCAGAACACTGAGAAAATAACGGAAGAAAAACCTTTTCTTTCTTTCTTTTTTTTTTAGCAAACTAGGACACACTCTCAACCTCTCTCTCTAGCCCTGACTATTTTAATCCTGTCTCCGGTGTCTGTAACACAGCCTCTGGGCCAATGTACTTAAGGAACTCCACATTTTGTGTCCAGTGGTGCCAGGCCTCTGGGCTCCAGAGGACAACACTGAATCGTGCCATGCTGCGGGAGATCAGGTCAAGCCCAAGACTTCCCCATCTCCGATGCTGTTTTCTCTTTACTTTTTGGGGTGTGAGGTACAAACCTGAGTGCGGCGCTTGCAGAAGCAGGCCCTCTGGAGCTGGAGGTGAGGGAGTTGTAAGGAGGGTCAGAGGAACTTAGGCTGGGGGAAAAGGTGTGGGGTGTGAGAAGAACAGCCCCCACAGGCTCACAGACCTGCATGCCGGACCTAGAGCTTTTCTTGAAGCTCTGCAAGTCTGTATATGGGCTTTTATTCAGTTCCTTAACTAAAAAGCCAAGAACCAAGAATCATCAACACTGACCTCAACTACCTGGTAACACCTGGTACCAAAAAAATGAAGGTACCTTTATAAAGTCAGCTCTTTTCCTCTTAAAAAAATTACTTTTATTAATGTGTGCGTGACTACAGATATCAGAGTACAGAGGAGGGTGCCAGAACCCCTGGAACTGGACTCACAGGCAGCTGTGAGCCAACGACATGGGGACTGGAACAGAACTGGGTCCTTGTCGAGAGCAGTTGGTGCAAGACACTGCTGAGCCACCTGCCCTGCTACAAACTCGGGACTGGGGCAAGCGCTTGACGTTTCCAGCTTCCAGGCACTGATTTTTACCTATCACGCTGGTTCTAATAAATTTCCCTGTAACTACTCCATCCGGCTCCTCTCAGGGGAGTCATCCCCAACAGAAGACTTCCCCATGGACCTTGAAGCTGAAACAGAATTCCAAATTGTTATTCATGCCAGTCTGGCTATGCTGGCCTGCCCCCCCCTAGCGCTGGAATTAAAGGAGTGTCCCACCACTGCCCAGCTTCCAATTGACTAACTAATGGGCTAAAAAAATTAGTCCTTCGGAGCTGGGTAGTTGGTAGAGTGTTGGCTTTGCATCCGTGAAGCCCTGGATCCCTCCGGCACTACAGAGGTGGATGTGATAGTGCTTGGCTGTAATTTCAACACGCAAGAAGTGCAGGCAAGAAGGAAAGGAAGTCAGGGTCACCCGCCCCACAGTTTGAGGTTAGCCTGAACTAAAAGAAGGAAACAGGCCCGCTGGAAAGACGGCTCAGGGGTTAAGAGCATGTACTTTGCTGTCCTTGCAGAGGATCTGAATTCAACTCAGGCAGCTCACAGACACCTGCGCCCCCAGCTCTGGGGATCCAACACTCTGCACACACAGACACGGATTTAGGAGTGAATCTTCAAAAGAAGATAAATCGTCTTCAGGTAAAGACTGTGGTGCTCCTCTCCCTCCCTCGAGACATTTTATTGAAAGTGTCATTCTGCTACAGTGATGACATCAGAATCTGCAACACCTGAGGGAGGGGCCCGCCCGCCAGGAACGCTCACGCCCGGTGGGCGACCCACCACCCACACTAATTATGCCTGAAGAGCTTCAGCCCCATCCATGTCCACAGGTGGAAGAACACGTACACGGGCACGGTGACCGGCAAGAGCAGGCTGTAGAAGCACAGGCTGCCGGCACTGGTACAGCCCTGGGGGAAGCCTTCCTCCACGGAGGCCGAGTAGAACAGGCCCGCCAGCGAGACCAGCGGGATGAGCACGGTCAGGGTGGGCAGCGACGGCAACATCTTCCCCCCTCCGTAAAAGGTATACAGTTTATCAAGGAAATTCGGTTGTTCTAAAAAATAAAAGTTACGCCCTTGTGCTGGTCCGCTCCTGTCTTATATCTTCCCTTTGTCCCAACTCCTCATTCATCTAGGCATGCTCCCGAGGACAGGAAAATCTCCAGTGGCCACCGGCCGGAGGTGCGGCCTCCTCAGCCTCCTTCTGATCCACCGTCACACGCAGCAACTGCAGACAGCACACACGTGTCCCTCGTAGCACAGGTAATGGATTCTGAACTGTGTGAGAAAAGCGTGACTCAGTGACATGATGCAGGGAAGGAGACGGAAAGGGAGACAGGGAAGCAGCCTGGAACCCTAGTACTGAGCAGGTTAGAGGCAGGAGGATTGCTGGGTCCAGCTGCTGGTGGCCTTGAACGCTGTGATCCTCCTGCATCAGCCTTCCCAAGCCATCATGCCCCACTAGAAAACAAATCTTTTAAAGAGTGTCTTCTTGGGGTGGGTAGTGGCGCCCGCCTTTAGTCCCAGCACTTGGGAGGCAGAGGCAGGTGGATCTCTGAGTTCGAGCCCAGCCTGGTCAACAGAGTGAGTTCCAGGACAGTCAGTGTCACACAGAGAAACCCGTCTCAAAAAGCCGAAAGGGTGGGAGAAGGAGGGAGGGAGGAGTGTGCCTTCCAAAAACTGCCAGGGGTGACTCACGCCCATAGTATCAGTACTGAGAATGCGGTAGCAGGAGAATGGCAGCCAGTCCGTGCTTCAAACATCACAAACATCATCCATCACTTTGGGAAGTAAGCAATAAGAAAAGTAAAACGAAAGGGGGACGGTAACGTCTTTGTGAACTGAGGAGGCGGAATGAGACCTACAAATCCAGATTCACTTCAGACGAAGACACAGGACCCGGGGCCTCGTCACAAGCCGCCCGCCGTCTCTGCACAGGCCGAAGACTGCGCCAGCCCTGGGCCCAGTCGCCACAGGGACGCCAAGGGACACCGGGGTCCCGCTGCCGCCTCCGGCTGGCCGAGGGGGCCGCTGGCCAGGCCGGAGACAGCCGAGCCGAGCCGAGCCGAGCCGAGCCGAGCCGAGGCGAGGCAGGGAAAGCCGAACCCGGCCGAGCCGAGCGGAGCCGGCGGCGCCCGTGGCGCAGACGCCGAGCTGGAGCGAGGCCGCCAAAGTCCAGCCCCGGCCGGTTCCAGCAGCTCCCCCGGCCGTCTCTCGGGACCTGGGGACCCTGAACTCACCGCTCTCGGGCCCGCAGGTGTCCGGCCCCGGCGGCGACTGACCGTGCCGGTCGCCGCTCCGCGGAGGCGGGGCGCGTCGCCCAGCGGCCCAGTCCCAATCCCTGCAGGGGGCGGAGTGAGACGCCCAGATCCCCGCGCGTGCTCATTGGACAGCGCCGCGCTCAGGCTCCGCCCCCGTGGCCTTGAGTGACGTGTGCAGCCCGGTCCACCTCCGCGGGCCCCTATGCTGCCTCTCTGGCTGGGCGGCCTGTACCCCCAGTCCTGCTGGAGGTGGGTTACATGGTTATTCACGGCGCTCCAGAGCGGACAGTTGCGCCTTTCGCTCGAGGCCAGCCTGGTCTACAGAGCAGGACCCAGATCATCCAGGACTCTGGGGTGGAGGGTGGAGGGGGGCGGGAAATTGGTGTTCATAAATGTTGTCTACAGTGCCAGCCACTGCTTACCTAGGGAGACAGAAAGTAATCTCTAAACCCAGCGTAAAGGAAAGTGAGGCTGAGCTAGGATTTTATGTACTACTACCCAGGGGTACACCGCTTCACCTTCCAGCGAAGATTAGGAAGCTTTTCTTCCCAGAGGTAAGCAAGTGAAGGCCGTGCAGTTTCTATTGGAACCACAAGATGGCAGGAAAGAGCCGAGGACAGAGCTGTTTTATGGCCTCAACAGTTTGTCACCACGGATACACAGAAGCACTCTCTGCCAGGGACCCCACAGCCACCGCACCTGCCTAGGGTCCAGAGAGGGCAGCAGCAACCAAAGAATAGAACACCTGTCCGACAAAGACAAGACCACATACCAACACCAGGGAGCATGTGCATGCTAAGTCCAGACGCCTAGACCCCCAACACAACACACAGAACAGCCAAAGCGCTTTCCTTTCCTTTAGAACCCAGAAACTGCTTCACTAGGCCCTGAGAAATAGCTGAGGCACAAGACAAGGACTTCAAAATACCAGTTGTGAATATGGTAAAGGACCCCAAAGAATATAAACAAACCCCTCATGAAGCTCCTGAAAACACAAACACACAGTTGAATGAAAGTAGATGTCTGCCCAAAAGAACAGAACAGCAGGGGTAGCTCCCCCTCCCTGCTGCCCAAGCCTCCTGCGCTTCCCTCAGACCATCTACCCTTGGCCTCTGCTCCCCCCAGCCCCCAGCCCCAGCAAGCATCCCCATGATCACACCAGCTGAGAAGACAGGCGACACTCGGCCAACGCACTCTCTGAAAGTCCAGAGAAAACCAGGCAGAAATCAAGGAACAAAGGACCCATCCAACAAAGACAAATCCAGAAATCGGCACCTATGCCTGTAATCACCCCAAACCCAGGTACCTGCACGCTAGAGTAAGAACACAGTAACAGGCACACAATATGTCATCACCAGAGGAGATGAATAAATCCCTTCACTCCAGCCACTAGAACTCCCACTAGGCCACCCACCCACAGACCCCCCCCCTCAGTGCCTTCCTCAACTTCCCCAAATCCCTGCTCCCCTCCTTGTCACTGTGTCCTAGCCCCTAAGTTGGACAAAGACTCCCTGCTCAATCAGAGGCCACACCAGCCTCCAGAAATCTATGTAGGCTCCCCATCAGAGAACTTCCCCAACTCTCTCCATGCCCCTCCCTCATCCTATTCAGAATCCCTTCATCATCATTATCAACTCCAGGCACAGACACTTGCTCAACCGGAGGCCATGCCACCAGAAGTCCAGGTAGGCCTACCTCCCTGACTCTCTCTTGCCCTACCCTGTTCCCACTCTGCCATTGACATGTCCCAACCCCCTCTGTGTGGGCAGAGACTACAGACCACACCAGCCAGAATACCAGAAAGGAAACAGAAACCAAGGAATGAAAGGTCCATCCAACACATATAAACTCAGAAATCAGCACCTACACCTATAACTCAGATGTCTAACCATCAGTTTATGAACACAACAGCCAGGGCAATATGGCACCCCAGAGCCCAGCTAGCCTACGACAGCAATCCCTGCACATTCCAACAAAGCTGAAACACAGGGGAAAGACCGGAACTTTATTAAGATGATAGAGATCCCTAAAGAGGAAATAAATCTTATAAAGAAATTGAGGCAAAGACAAAAATGGAAGAAATGAATAAAGATCTAAAAGAAGGCCAAAGAAAAACAAACAATTGAAGGAAACAAAACTGTTCAAGACCTAAAAATGGAAATAGAACCAACACATACACACTCACTCAGAAATTGAGGGAATTCTGGAAATGAAAAATCTAGGCAAGTGAAAAGAAATAACAAATGCAAACATCACCAACAGAATACAAGAGATGGAAGAGAGACGCAGAAGATGTGACAGAAGAAATTGATACATCGGCCAAAGAAAGTGTTAAATCTAAAAAAATTCCTGACACGAAATACCCAGGAAACTGGGAAACTATGAAAAGACCAAACCTAAGAATAATAGGAATAAAAGAAAGAGAAAACTCCCAGCTGAAAGGCCCAGAAATTTTTTTCTTTTCTTTCTTTTTTATTTTTTCTTTTTATTTTTTGAGACAGGATTTCTCTGTGTAGCCTTGGCTCTTTTGGACTCGCTTTGTGGACCAGGCTGCCCTCAAACTCATAGAATCCACCTGCCTCTGCCTCCCCAAGTGCTGGGATTACAGGCGTGCACTACTACCTGCAGCTCCTAGAAAACATTTTTAACAAAATCACAGAAGAAAAGTTCCCTAACCTAAAGAAGGAGACGCCTATTCATAAAGGCACAAGAAGCTGACAGAACACCAAATAGATGAGACCACAAAAGAAATTCCCCATGATACGTAATAACCAAAACACTAAACATGTAGAATAAAGAAAGAATATTAAAAGCTTCAAGGGAAATATAACAAGTAACACATCAAGGTAGACCTTTTAGAATTACATCTGACTGCTCAAAGAAGACTCTAAAAGCCAGAAGAACCTGCACAGATGTGCTGCAGCCTCTAAGAGACCATAAATGCCATTCCAGACTAATAGATCCAGCAAAATTTTCAGTCACTGTAGACAGAGAAAACAAGATATTCCATGATAAAGCCAAATTTAAACAACATCTATCTACAAATCCTGTCCTACAAAAGGTACCAGAAGGAAAACCCCAACCCAAATAGGTTAACAACACTGATGAAAACACAGGAAATAAATGATCTCACATCAGCAAAACAGAAAGGAAACACACACACATGCCATCAATACCTATATCAACAAAATAACAGGAATTAACCATCATTGGTCATAAATATTTCTCAATATCGATGGCCTAAATTCCCCAATACAAATACACAGATTAATAGAATGGATGAGAAAATAGGATTTACCCTTCTGCTGCAGACAAGAAAATATCTCAACATCAAAGATAGACATTACCTAATTTAAACAGGCCTATAACCCCTAAGGAAATAGAAGCAATAATTGAAAGTGTCTTATCCAAAAAATTCCCAGGGCCAAATGGTTTTAGTGCAGAATCCTACAAGACTTTCAAAGAAAACCTAAAGCAATATTCCTCAAATTATTCCATAAAATAGATACAGAAATAACATTGCCAAATTCATTTTGTGAGGCCACAGTCACCCTGATACCCAAACCACACAAAGATTCAACAAAGAGGAATTACTGACCACTTTCCCTCATGAGCATAGATGCAAAAAAAATTTAATAAAATATTCACAAAATCCAAGAACACATTACAAAATCTTCCACCATGCAAAAAAAATTTAATAAAATATTCACAAAATCCAAGAACACATTACAAAATCCTCCACCATGATCCTGTAGGCTTCATCCCAAAAATATAGGGATGGTTCAACATACAAAAAACAGTGAATATAATCCACCATATAAACAAACTGAAAGAAAAAAGATATGATCATCTCATTAGATAAAGGAAAGGTCTTTGACAAAAGCCCTTCATAATAAGAGATACAAGAGACATATTTAAACATAATAAAGGCAATTTCCAGCAAGCCTAATGCCAACATCAAATTAAATGGAGAGAAGCTCAAGTAGTTCCAATAAAATCAGAAAGAAGACAAAGCTGTTCACTCTCTCCATGTCTATTCAACACCGTACTTGAAATTCTATCTAGAGCAATAAGACAAGGAGACCACAGGGATGCAAATTGGAAAGGCAGAGGTCAACATATTGTTATTTGAAGATTATGTGATAGTGTACATAAGTAAACCCCAAAATTCTACCAGAGACCTTCTACAGCTCATAAGCACCTTCAGCAAAGTGGCTGGATACAAGATTAGCTCAAAATAATCTGTAGCCCTCCTGTATACAAATGACAAACAGGCTGAGAGAGAAATCAGGAAAACAATACCCTTCACAATAGCCACTAATAATATAAAATATCTTGGGGTGACTCTAACCAATCAAGTGAAAGACTCATATTGTAATAACTTCAAGTTTTTGAAGAAATAAAAAGGAGAAGATATCAGAAGATGGAAAGATCTCCCATGCTCATGAATCAGTAGGACTAGCGTAGTAAAAATGGCCCTCTTACAAAAAGAAATCTACAGATTCAAGGCAATTTCCATCAAAATTCCAACACAATTCTTTACAGACCTTGAAAGGACAATACTCAACTTCCTGTGGCGAAAAAAACAAAAACAGAATAGCTAAAGCAATTCTAGAATAATAATAGAACTTCTAGCAGTATCACAATCCCTAATTTCAAGTTATATTACAGAGCTATGGTAATAAAAACCACATGGTATTGGCATAAAAACATACATGTTGACTACTTAAATGAAATTAAAAACCACACATAAATTCAAACAACTGTGGACACCTAATTTTTTTATAAAAAATTATACAATGGAAGCCAAAATTATACAATGGAAAATAGAAAGCATCTTCAGGAAATGATGCTGGTCTAACTGGATATCAACATGTAGAAGAATGTAAATAGATCTATATTTATCACCCCGCACAAAACTCAAGTCCAAGTGAACCAAAGACCTCAACATAAAATCAGGTACCCTGAATCTGATAGAAAAGAAAGTGGGGAATAGCCTTGAACACATGGGCCCAGAAGACAACTTCCTGAACAGTACACCATCAGCACAGGCTCTAAGATTAACAATTAATAAATGGGACCTCACGACACTGAAAAGCTTCTGTAGGGCAAAGGACACAGTCATTCGGACAAAGAGAAACCTACAGAATGGGAGAAGATTTTTACCAACTCTGTATCCAATAGAGGTCTAATATCCAAAATATATAAAGAACTTAAAAACTATTTTAAAAAACAAATTAATTTTAAAGTGGGATATGGATCTAAACAGAGAATTCTCAACAGAGGAATGTCATATGGCTGAAAAACACACAAATGTCTAAAGTTCTTAGCCATCAGGGAAACGCAAATCAAAACTACTTTGAGATTTCATCTTACACCTGGCAGAATGGCTAAGATCAAAACACAAGTGACAGCTCATGCTGGGGAGGATGTGGGGCAAGGGGAACCCTCCTTCACAGCTGGTGGGAGTGCAAATGTGTAGAGCCACTACGGAAATCAATATAGCTCTCCCTCAGAAAATTTGGAATCAATACACATTATGACCCCGCTACACCACTCTTGGGCATATACCCAATGGTTGCTCCATCCCTACCAAAAGGACACTTGCTCAACTTCGTTGAGTTGTTAGCTGAAAAGGTCCCATGGAGATCCCTAAACAACCCAGGCTGCTGTTAGAATGGAAAGCCTGAAGACCCCACTTCACTCAGCCGGGTGTGGTGGCACACATCTTTAATCCCAGCACTCAGGGAAGCAGAGGCAGGCAGATCGCTGTGAGCTCAAGGCCAACCTGGTCTACAAAGCGAGTCTAGGACAGCTGAGGCTACACAGAGAAACCCTATCTTGAAAACCAAAAACCAAAAACCAAACCAAACAAACCAGAGCATAGAGAGCTTGAACTGGTGCAGGCTTGGAGCCTTCACCCCTAGTTCTAACCTCTGTGTCTTGAAAAGGCACTGGACATCAACCTAGCCATAGCCACACAACCCTCCACCTACAATCTGCCCTGCCTGCAAGAGGTGCTGGAAAAATGAAGGCACAGAACTTGTAGGAGTGGCCAGACAAAGTCTGATTGGACTTGAGGCCCCCTCCACCAAAGGCAGCTCAGCCCAGACACTGCTCACTGCTCAGATGGCCAAAAAAACCCGAGGGCTGGACAGCCCAGAACCTAGGATAGAACCAAACATGACTGGTCTCACAAAAGAAAAACAAAACAAAACAAAACAAACAACAACAACAAAAAAACCCAATGAAATGATTTCTAATGATATTTTGCTATACCCATAGGTCAATGCCATCAGAGAGACCTCCTGAAGCAGCAGATGGGAGCAGGCGCAGAGATCCACAGCGGGTTCATCTCCTCGGAGAGAGGAAAACACTGGGGGGGGGGGGAGGCTGCAAGAGTCGGAGGAGATGGAGGGTGCCAGGAGGACATGGCTGACTGAACCAACTAAGCAGGGCTCGTCTCATATGGGCTCACAGAGACTGATCCGGTAAGCACTGGGCACGCTTGGATCTGTACCAGGTTCTCCGTGTATATGTGGTAGCTGTTAGCTTGGTGGTTTGGGGGACTCCTGACAGTGAGAGCAGGTGCTTCTCTGACTCTTTTTTCTGCTCTTGAGACTCTTTTCCTCCTACTGGGCTGCCTTGTTAATTTTCAATGCTTTTTATATCCATATATGATTTAACACTTAAATCCCTTTCAGTGTGGTGTATCTATGACCAATGGATACTGATGTCATGATAAGACACTTGCTGTGAAGCTCCCTGGAGGGATTGCGCCAGTTTGCTTCTCTGTCGCCGTGATAAACACTGACCAAGACGAGCTTGGGGAGGAGGAGAGGGTTTATGTGGCTTACAATTACAGGCCCTTATCAAGGGAAGCCAGAGCAGAAGCTCAAGACAGGAACACAGAGGCAAGAATCGAAGCAGAGGCCAGGGAGGAATGCTGCTTACTGGCGTGCTTCCTCTGTTTTGCTTAGCTACCTTTTTTGACCAATCCAAACCTGCTGCCTAAGGATGGTTCCACCTATGGTGGACTGAGCCCTCCTAGATCAGTCAGCAATCAAGAAAATGATCCACAAATATATGCACAGGCCAATCTGATGGAGGCAATTCCTCTTCCCAGGAGTATTGACAACTAATGCTAACTCTGATAGGGGTTTAGAATTACATTATGTAACACTGTCACTCAGGAAAAAATACTAAGCTTTTATGAATCAAGGGAAATTTCAATATTTTTAAAGATGTATGTATTTACCTTATTTTATACTTGTGTTCCTGAGTATAATCATGGGCATTATATGTGCATGCAGGAGCACCCAGAGGTCGGATCCCCTGGAGCTGTAGTTAGAGGCAGTTGTGGGCCACCACTTGAGTCTTGGAAACTGAACTCAGGTCCTCTACAAAAACAGCAAGTGCTGTTAATGTCTGAGACATCTCTCTAGCTCACCAATCCCCCAACCCCTGCCACAAGTTAAATAAATTCCTAATATGAAATTGTCCTCCAGAATGGGCCGTGATGTCTTGGGTAGGACTGCATCCTCGTGGGTTACCCCGTCACTGGTTTAGGGTACCCAGACTCTCCACTAGCTACCTTTTCTGTGCAGTCCAAACCCACTGGGCTGGAAACGGTGCTTCCCACGAGGGGGCGCTATCTCCCTTCCTCCAGGCAAATGGCTCAAAGCCGTTTCTAGAAGACTTTTCTTTGGTTGTCTCTGTTGGTGTTTGGGGACAGTCTTGCTCTATAGCCCAGACCTGTCTTTCTGTTTCAGCTTCCCCAGGGCTGAGGTGACAGGTGTGAGCCTCCACGCGGCCTTGATGAAGTTGCTACACACCTAAAGCTGATAGAGTTCAGCTGGTTTCCCTTATGCAACTGACGTTTGCCTGGGTTTTCTAACTGTTTTTACCTTACGGTTCACCTTTCATTTTTAAAATTATTTTTAAAATTTTTAATGTATAAGGATGTGTGTTTTGTGTACGTGCATGGTCTGTGGGCCACATATATGTCTAGTGCCCAGGGAGGTCAAAGGGTGTCAGATCCCCTCAACCTGGAGTGACAGATGATTGTACGCTGCCAAGGAGATGCTGAAATTGAACCCGGATCCTCTGAAAGAGAAATCAACGCTCTTTACCACCGTGCCATCTCTCCAGCCCCAGTTTTTATTTCCAGGGAATAACCTCTTACCAAGTCTGGCCACACAAACCTGTAATCCCAGGATAAGGGATGTGGAGACTAAGAGTTCAGAGGTCATCCTTGATTACACAGGGAGCTGGAGGCCAGCCTGAGCTACGTGAGAACAGGTACACACCCTCCCAAAAGTGTTTATTCTAGAAAAGCACATCAAATTCACATGCATATGAAGAGACATTAAAAACTACAGGAAAAGAGGAAGGAAAAGGAAGAGCCTCCTACAGATGCCCCGGGACTTCCTCACCAGCAAGACATGTTTGCCCTATAACCAATTTCATGGAATAACCGATTACGTGGAATCACAAATGCACGGAGGCACAAATACATTTTCTGGAAGAGATGGGAGATGCCTCAGTCAGCAAAGGCTTATTATGCACAGACTTGAGTTGGATCCCAGAACTCAGGAGGGAACAGTGAGAAGCTTCAGCCCATAAGGGCAAGTTTTTTGACACCAATTTTTGGCAACCAGAGTTCCATGCCTAGGACTTACCCAGTGAAGGAAGAGAACTGACTCCCAAAAGTTGTCCTCCAAGCCCCCCCCCCACGTTGTGATGTGTGAGTACACAAATAAATAAACATTTAAATAGTATTTAAAGGTTTGTTTTTAAGTGTCTGCGTGTGCGAGCGCTCTGTGAGTCTGATGTGCTCCGTATACACGCAGCACCCATGAGGGTCAGAAGCAGGTGGGAGCCCAGAGCTGGAGTTACAGGCAGTTGTGAGCTGCCATGTGGATGTTGAGGAACCAAACTCGGATCCTCAGAAGAACAATAATCACTTTTTGTTTTGTTTTGTTTTTGGAGACAGGGTTTCTCTGGGTAGCCTTGGCCGTCCTGAACTCACTTTATAGACCAGCCTAGCTTCAAACTCACAGAGATTCGCCTGCCTCTGCCTCCTGGAGTTAAGAGCCTCTTCCAGAGGACCCAGGTTTGGTTCCCAGCACCCATGCTAGATTTGGCTCACGTTGCTGTAACTGCAGCTGCAGAGGATAGGATGACTTCCTGCGGACTCGGATGTGCGTAGGTAGACACACAAGCACACACAGATGCATAATTTAAAATAAAACATTAAAATAATGCTAATAAAACCCAGACGTGGTGGTGGTGCACTCCTGTAGCCCCTCACTGGGGAGGCAGCAGAAATCCCAGGGGCTCACTGGGCAGCAGGTGGGAGAAATGAAGTCAGAAAACTGGGTGGGAGAATGTGTGGACACCACTGCACGGCTCTAACCCTCAGCATAGACGGTTGCCTGGAGTGCAACACAAAATGGACCCTCCCCTCCCCAAGCTGCTTTGGGTCATAGTGTTTCATCACTCCAATAGAAATCCTAACAAAGTTACCTAGTATGCATGTAGCCCTGGGTTCATGACATGAGAGCAACCAGATTGTGGTCACACACCCACCCACACCCACCTGTGGGAGAGCAGAAGGAGCAAGGTCATTCTCGGCTACACAGGGAACTCAAGGCCAGCCTGGACTACAGAAGATCCTGCCTCAAAATAAATGAGTTACATTAAAGCTGTCTCTCCACTGCCTGGCATTTGTCTTAGCCCCGTGTGGGCCCTCAGGGAGGGCAGGTCCAGCCCCTGTGACTGAAGCTGACATACCTTTCACAGCCTCAGGTTCAGGCTGAAGAACATGCTGCCCAGGGCACTGAGAGGCCTAGGAAAGTGTGTGAGCAGGCGAGAGCAGGGAAGAGGTGGGGGTGAGTGTCCAGGAAGTGAAGGCTAGGACAGGCCGGGCGGGCGAGTGGGGGCGACAAAGGGAGCTCAAGACAATACTGGGCGCCCTGTGACTCAAGCTGTGCGCTCCTGTGGAGATGTGCGCCAGGGTAACCTATGTTCAACGTCTGTAGTTTTCCGGGGCTTTTGCTTTTTAAATTTACATTTGTTTGTTTGTCTGTTGTTTGTTTGTTTATCTGTGTGTGTGTGTGTGGAAGGGGTTTCTTCTTCTACCACAAGACCTGGAACTAAGGTCTCAGATTTGACAGGAAACAATTTTATCCACTGAGCCATTTTGCTGGTCTCTCCCTCCCTCCCTTCCTTCTTTTCTGGGTGGCCTGCCACTATGTAAACCAAGCTGGCCTCAAACTCACAGGGATCCCCCGGCCTCTCTCTCCTGAGCACTGGAATCAGGGGATCAAAGGCATGCACCACCATGCCTGGCCTCTTTTGTTTTGTTTCCTGCCTCCCCTGCCTCTACGTACTCAGTGGTAGGATGGCGACTTACCCAGCACGGCGGGCTTCGCTGGTTCTGCTCTAGGATGCGCTTCACGCCACCGGCTCTCGCCTAGCACCCAGCGTTTATTCGTTCATTAGAACAAATCTGGATGATCAGATATGGGTGCAGTTCCGACGTTGGCCACGTGGGGCAGCAGTGTACAGACCAAAGCGTCAGTTACAGGAACTCCAGCCGCTAGTCCCTGCTCAGCATCCCTAATTTCCCTTTGATAAGGAAGGGGGAAAGGAGGTAAGGAAAGAGGGGGAGGAAGAGGTCAGTTCAGTGGTAGAGTTGGTTGCTTAGCGTGATCGAGGCCCTGAGTTCCATCTCCAGTACTGAAAAATTAAAAACAAAGAACAACAATGACAACAACAAAAAAACCTGAACAGTCCAGCCGTGGGGCAGAGGCCAGGGGATTCTGAGTTCCAGGACAGCCCTGGCCTTGTCCAAGCCAGACTTTGTCTTCAGAAAATGAGTATAACTGAATAAATAACATGCACCTTTAGTGACAGTTTTCTTCAAGCCTCTGGTTAGAATGAAAACTACCCTTGTTGCTTCTATGCCAAGCTGGGCAGCGGCCATCGGATTAACATCTGAACCTATTCACTTCCATGAAGTTAGTGGGAGTGACAAATTGAGTAAGAGCTGACAAATGCTGTCATCCCAGCACTTGGGCGGTGTGAGCAGGAACATCAGGAGTTTAAGGCCAGGCTACATAGTAAGTTTGAGGTCAGCCTGGGGAGCACGAGACCCTACCTGAAAAAAAAAAAAAATAAAAGCAAATAAAACACTTCTTGGAATACAGTCAAGCTGGCAGGAAGTGGTAAACTCCAGCTGAGGTGTGACGGCTCTCCTTGGCAGTCAAGGTCAACTTGGTGACCCTCCTGTATGAACCTGTTTTCAGGGAGGGTTACCAGGCGGGGGAGGGCCTTCTCCCATCTGACTGGGTGGTGCCTGACTTGCAGGAGGCCCAGAACTGCTGCCTGCCTCTCCTTGCTGTCACTGCCGTGTCTGCTTGGAACCTGACTTCCCCCACCCTCCGCAGGCCAGTGGCTCCCCGGGATTCACCACAAGACCGGAACCGCTGAGGCATCCCAGCCTCCTGCGCTGAGCACCTACCAGGTTCTCAGCCTCCCCACGTGGGACAGCCACCGTTGCAATGCCCGGCCCCTGTCGGGTAAGCCACTCTACTCTGGTTTGGGGAGAGCTGGATTTTTCTCTTTATAAGATTTATTTTTTGTTTATGGGTGTTTGTCTGCATGTATGTGTACCGAGTGAATGCCTGATGTCTGTGAAGGTCAGGAGAGGGCATTCAGGTCCCTGGGAGTGGAATTTTAGGCA